>JAEIFP010000481.1:0-693730 GCA_018903935.1 Drosophila insularis | reverse complement strand
TACTATCTATCGTATGGGCGACGAAATATTTTAGGCCATGCCTCTTCGGTAGACATTTGAAGCGAAATCCTAAGTGATCATAAACTTTTTTTTTTTTTTTTGAATATCAAAGAACCTAATAGTGAGATGGAAGATAAAAATTGAACAGGTCGATTACAAAATAAAAGACTTTCTGGGGAAAAGAGAGAATCACGTTGCAGACGCCCTTTCTAGAAGCAAAACAGATGAAAACTTTTTAGGATCAACAGAAAGCACCGCAGCCACAATACATAGTGCTCATGAGGACAATGGAAGTTACATTCCAATAGTAGAAAAACTCATTAATTATTTCAACAGGCGAATAGAATTCATTAGAGGTTCAGAAGGCAAAGCAGAAACAACAACTTATTTTTATAAATCAGAACATAAAAATAACATACAAAAGAAATGACTAATGCTCACGCCAGGGAGATATAATCAAAAGATATCTTTGCGGTAAGAAAACTGTACTGTATTTTCATAATGAACAAGATTTTCCCATAATCCAACAAGCCTTTATTGAAATAATACGATCATTAACACCGATACAAAAACCTCAGGAAATCTAGCATTAAGTTGGAGGACCTTCAAACGTTTGCACAATTCAAGAAATAACCTAAAACACCCTAAAGAATTGTTACATCCAGGAATCGAAAACGCGATTAATTTGTTTTAAAGAAAAAATATTATTTCCCCGATTTTTAAAGGCTAATTCAAAGCGATATTAGTGAATGCTCAGTATGCAATATCGCAAAGACCGAAAATAGAAATGGAAAACTAACTTTCGAAATAACACCAGAAACTTTTAATATTAGAAAAATACGTGGACTTTACATGATCATTGTTTACAATTCCTTTCATGCATTGACATTGCATTTACCTTGCCTTGAAGTAAAGTCTAGAGATTGGTTAGAAGCCAAGAGGGCAATCATGAAAGTATTCACTACAAATGAAAATAGAAATACAAAATCAGACAAAGAATTCAGCATTTCTGTGTATAGCATTAAAATGGCTACAAGAAAAAAAAGCAAATACGACAATTGATTAATTACAGGTCAACAACTCAAGATGGCTTTTTGTGCATATTGCTATTTTTAACATTAAAATCAACATGCAGCCAATCCATTGACATAAACCCAGTAAAAGCACCGAACGGTTACTTAATATTTAAGACAGGAACCATGGATTTACCTACAAACTTTGAATATCATTATTTCAAAGTTAATTTAACGCTAATAGACATTACATATAACAATTTAATGCAACAAGCACAAGAATTTAAAGACATAATCCATATTCAATACCTAACAGAAAAACTAAGTAGAGAAATTAATGGAATACAAATTGTAAAACGTAACAAACGAGGACTAATTAACGGAATTGGTTCAATATACAAATATCTTTTTGGTACTCTTGATCAAAACGATAAAGATGAATTAGAAGAAAAAATAAATAATCTTGAAAGCAATAGCGTACAAGCAAACGAACTAAATTACGTAATAGACACTATTAATAAAGGTTTAGAAGTACTAAACAACCTCAAGGAAGAAAAGGAAAAATCAGTAAAATTAGAAGTTTTAATCTTTAATTTTGAGCATTTCACAGAATACATCGAAGATATAGAAATGGGCATGCAGCTCACTAGGCTAGGAATTTTCAACCCAAAACTTTTAAAACATAATCGCTTAGGTCATGTTAATTCGGAAAAACTATTGAATACAAAAACATCCACCTGGCTTAAACCAAATTCAAACGAGATATTTATCATTTCAAACATTCCTCAAGAAATAATAAAAACCCCTATCTTTGAGATACTTCCTTATCCAGATGAAAATAAAAATATTTTGACAGAAAATTCATACGATAAATACTATTTTGACAACAACACTTTGTTTAATAAAAATACAAAACAAATAGAAACTAATGAATGTATAATAGGCATTTTGAATCAAATCCCAACCACTTGTAAATACACTAAAACATATAAAAATTTTCAAACTAATTACATTGAACCAAACATAATTGTAACATGGAATTTACCAAAAACTAAACTTAATCAAAATTGCGAAAACAACGACTTAATAATAGAAGGCAATAACATAATAAAAATTTACGATTGTGCCTTACAATTAAACGAAACATCAATAATAAATTCATTACTTGATTATAGCCAAAGCATTTATGTAACAAACAATATCACCAGGCTAGAACCTATTTCCTTTATCCAAACAAAAGAGATAATTAACGAACACACCAAATATTATACTGTATTCCAAACTATTACATTAACCACTTTTATACTTACTATAATAAGTTTCATTACATACTTAATCTATAAGTTTAAGGCAATGCCACAAGAATTATTAATTAAGCATTTTCGATCAAATAACAATCGTGCTCCCACAGAAAAAATCGAAACCCCAATTGTTGAAAAAATTGAATCCCAAATTATAAACAAAATTGATACTCCAATCTTTACAGCGGAGAAAAACCCCTCGCTATATCCCAATGTATCCGCCTGAGGACAGGCTAATTTTTTTAGAATGGGGAAGTCATATATCCAACTTCAATACCCAATAACTGATAAATTTTTCGCCCCCTAAAATTTATAACTTTAAAGTAAACATCCGTTTTTTTATAAACACTTGGACACTTGCAGTAACAATTGTCCCCCTTAAAATCAAAGCGTGTGAACGCTAACTCTTAATTAAAACACAGGCCAATAAAATCCGTTTTATTCATAAACAATTGAACACTTGCAATAATAATTGTCCCCCAAAAATCAAAAGCGTGAGAACGCTAATTCAGCATTAAAATTCGGGCCAATCAAATCACATCAATATCGATCACGCCATTTAAGGGCTCACAAATTTAGCCTATACATATTACTATAAGACATTTTTGTACTTCAGTTTTAAGTTTTCGTTCAACGAATAAAGTCCCCGCTTTTAACTCGAACAAACAATATCTTTTTTTTCCTTTTGGAAAGACCAGATATTTAATTATATACCCTTGCAGTCCTTGGCAATAATAATTTTACATGTTCAAAATTTGTTTTCTGCAACTCAATTCATCAATATACAAACAAAACAATTTTACTCATTATACTACAATTTGTTCTTTTTCTTCACTTATTCCCAAAGCAAAGGAACGCACGCATACAGTTTATGTAGCGTTGCGTCTGTGTGTACGTACTGTATGTACTCTGTTGATGACGAAAGACGTAGTAGACAGCAAGCAGCGCTGCCGGCGATACTCCAATTTTTTTGAAAATGCTTCTTCTGGAGCTATATTATATAGTGGTCCGATCCTGATAAGTTTCATACTTGCTCCGCTCGAGATAATAAAAAGCACAGAAAAAAAATTTCAGCCCGATAGCTCTTAAGACGGCTGAGTAAAACGCATACGCACAGACGGACGGACAGACGGACATGGCTATATCAACTCAGCTTCTCATGCTGATCAAGAATATATATACTTTATAGGGTCGGAAACGTCTCCTTCTTTGCGTTACAAATATCTGACCAATTTCATAATACCCTCTGCAAGGGTATAAAAAGTAAATAAAAATGTATCAAAAAAATTTATAAAACAATATAAAAAACTTGGACCAAGCTGGGAGTCGAACCCCGGCCGCCCAATCGCCAAGCGAGCACACTAACAACAGAGCCACGTCGACACTTAGAAAAGCGCCGTCGAGTTCTGTAGTTAAGCACGCATCTCATTTTCGCATTGTCGCTAGCTCGTCGAAAACTCAAAAAGTCTGCGAGCCAGCAACTGAAAAAGCGACGTTCACATCTTCGCTTGCTTACGTCAGCCTACGCATACATATGCAAAACGAGAACACAGCGACACAGACATGTGTTCATCGTTCATTTCGATGCGAACGTTTTTCGCTCTCGCTGCGGCCGCTCTCTGGGGTTCTACGCTGTTTGGCTTTTGCCGAAGTTCTCTGGGGTTCCACGCTCAGGCTAGCGTTTGTAATCATAAGCACCTATGTATACTATGGTTAGTGCTACTAGTTTTACAATAAATTGTTTTAGTCGCCAAGTTGACTTTTATGTATAAGCTACACACTGATTGCCAAGTTAATCAATTGCGATTTTTTAGTCGGGACCCCAGATTGATGTAGAATGTTCACCGATTTGTGCCCTCGCTTAGGATTTATTTATTTATTTATTTACGTCAACTAACGCAGCAGTCGACAAAAAAGCTTAAGCTAAAGACAGATAGTAATTAATTGAAGAATATAGCTTAGCTATATACACAACTAAACATCCCCGACCCGGTGAAGCTGTTTTATTTGCATAAGGTGCCAGCTATGCCCCGATTCACAGCCAATGGGGTCAGGGATGAGTTGCAGCCAATCCAAGTGCAGAATATTTTCATTGGTTTCGCTGTAAATGATTAAAAAGTATAGCGCGAAGAGAAGTGACAGAAAGATGAGGAGAAATTAGGTGAGAAAGGTTGTTAAAAGATTGGCAAAGAACACGAAAAGGTTCGTGAAGAGAGTAGTTAGTCAGACATCTACTAAGGTAAATAGGAAAAAAAATTCTGGTCCGACGTGAGGGAACACAAAAATATAGCGTATCTAGTAAAATAGTAGAAATGACTTCGCCGTTGACTAGTTTATGGAGAAAGAGAATGCCAAAAACGAGCCTACGGTTGTAAAGTGAAGGAAGATTAATAAGAAGAAGTCTGTCAGAAAAAGAAGGTAGGCGAAGACTCGGGTCCCAATTAAGACCGCGTAACGCAAACTTAAGGAATTGCTTCTGTACCGATTCAATACTACGCTGTTGAACATCATATTGCGGGTTCCACACTGGCGAGCAATATTCGAGAATAGGGCGAACTAACGAAGTGTATAAAACCTTTGTTACATAGGGATCATCAAATTCTTTGACCCAACGTTTAATAAAGCCAAGAAGGCTGCATGCTCTATTGACAATTGAAGAAATATGAGCATTAAATGAAAGTTTTGGGTCAAACATAACGCCTAAGTCTTTGAAGGATGGTACACAATCTAACAGAACCGACTTAATAGAGTAATGAGCTAGGAACGGAGACAAACGACTGAAAGTCATAAAAGAACACTTAGAGGCATTAAGGTGTAATTTATTAACGTGGCACCAATCACAGAACGCATCGAGATCTGAGTGCAAGTACTGTTTGAAAGAACGATCATTATAGGAAAAACAAATCTTGACGTCATCCGCAAACATGAGCACGTCTGAGTGAACCAAGGCCAAGGGTAAATCATTTATAAACAGGGTAAATAACAGTGGGCCCAGATGACTGCCTTGGGGTACACGTGACGTAACTTGAATAGTTTTAGATATTGAGGAGCGAAACACACCTTTTGGGTTCTGCCAATAAGATACGACTTTAACCAAGCCAACAGTTTCGGGGAAAAACCCATGATGTTAAGTTTCGCGAGAAGCATAGAATGATCAACCGTATCGAAAGCCTTACTAAAGTCAGTATAAATAACACGGAAGCCATGGTGTACAAGGGTAGTCAATTCTAAAAGGTTGGTAAGCGACGAACGACCTTTCTTGAAGCCATTCTGACAAGGAGAAATAGTGGATCTGGATAGGTGTTGAAGGGAAGACGTAATAATTTTCTCAAACAGCTTTGGTATTGCCGAAAGTTTGGCAATGCCACGGTAGTTAGAAACATCCGATTTGCTACCCTTTTTAAAAAGCGGAATAATAAAAGACTCCTTCCAAATATCGGGAAAGCTACAAGTCTCACTCGATATAAAGAATAACCGAGATAAAGGCTTAGATAGGGAAATCGAACACATTTTAAGGATGCAACTAGGTATATTATCAGGACCGGGAACGAAGGAAGACGTCATAGATGACAAGCTAGAAATAATACAGTCTTCAGTAATACTAGGAAAAAACATACAATTTAAATCTGGGATTGAGTAGGGATAGTATGTGGGATACGAAGCAGTAGTAGAATAAGTCGACTGAAAGAATTAAGCAAACAGATCAGCAATATCTGAATCATTATTAGCAGTCTGGTCATAAAGTCTGAGGGTGGAAGGTAGTACATTAGAGCGTCTTTTGGAATTAACAAAGTTGTAAAATCGTTTGGGGTTCTTATAAAATTCAACCTTACAGCGAACGATATAATTATTGTAGCATTGAATGTTTAAAAGACAAAATTGAGATTTGGCTATACAGTAATTTGCATAGTCAAGTCGCGAACCAGTTTTTTTAAATCTTATAAAATATCTCGATTTAATATTGCGGAGATTAGAGAGCCTACGTGTGAACCAGACTGGCGCGCTGGAGACGGTAGAGACATTCACATATATGCACATGCTTAGATGTATATTTTTGTAAATGTGTTTATGTGCATATATCAATGTATGTATATACATAAACATATACAAGTGCACACTTTTATTTTATTGCGTACATTTTTAATTGTTTATACTTTCAACAAAGTTTTACAAGTTGAGCTCTCTGTATGTAAATACTAAACTAGTATTTTCAATCTACTTAAAAAATATAATATAATCCAATTTAAATTGTATTTAATTTTATTCATTTTTTTTATTTTATTATTAAACTTATATTGCAGCTTCTGCTTTCATTTCCTAATTTTGGTTTTGTATTCCCATCGCTGCCCCGGAGAAGTGTTTTAAACTGCCTCTGGAACAAATAATTGGTGACATTTCTAAAAATGAAATGATGTAGAATATCAAAGGTAACTTTTTTCCCATTAAGAATTTTTATACGTACCCCGTAAAATGTTTAAAAATTTTGGGTGGTGGCTCTCTGCAATCTCAGTAGAAATGAAGTAAGTAAGTCGTCTCGCCCACTTAGGTATACCATACACCAGTTAAACAAATATTTCAAATTTATATACAAATTTAATAACAAATGCATTTTCGTATTTTTAAAAAAATCTGTTCACATGCTTTTTACAGGCATATCTTAGTATTTCGCTCACTCAAGCACCCTAGCGCCCCCACCAGCTAACGGCCAACTCCGGCCATATGCAAAAACGTTTATATGCATAACTTGGCTATTTTTAGTCCGATTTTGATCAAATTTGGTGTTTTGCGGGATTTAAATTTAAGTGTGCTAAATTTGATTGCACAAGGTAAAAAATTACGGGAGATAATCGAGTTTTTTCAAATTACGGGGGCGGAAAGGGGCGTGCCAAAATCTTTACACATAAAAAATGTGCGCATTTACTAAGAAAATATACATACCAACTATGGTGTCTCTAGGTAGAATAGTTTTTGAGAAAATCGGTTTTATTTACTTTGCGGGGGCAATAGGCGTCGAAAATTTTTTACAAATACCTACAAAATGTGCGCATTTGCCAGGCAAGTATACATACCAACTATGGTGTCTCTAGCTGGAATAGTTCTTGAGAAAATTGGTTTTATTTAATTTGCGGGGGCGGTAGGGGGCGTGACAAAAATTTGAAGCAAACTCGATAACTTTACATACTACACGAGACTACGTACCAAATTTGGTGACTCTAGCTCTTTTAGCAGCGTTTGCTATTACTACGAAACTCCGTAGTATTTTTTTTTTGCTCTCGCTACCGTTTCCCGTTTTTGACGAGAGCTGGAGCACAGTCAAATGCTATGCTCTGCTATAGTTTTTGACGTTCATGAAAGGTCGTTCGTCGCTTACTAACCTTTTAGAATTGACTACCCTTGTACACCATGGCTTCCGTAAAAAGTGTCAAACTGATGTTATTTATACTGACTTTAGTAAGGCTTTCGATACGGTTGATCATTCTATGCTTCTCGCGAAACTTAACATCATGGGTTTTTCCCCGAAACTGTTGGCTTGGTTAAAGTCGTATCTTATTGGCAGAACCCAAAAGGTGTCTTTTCGTTCCTCATTATCTAAAACTATTAAAGTTACGTCAGGTGTACCCCAAGGCAGTCATCTGGGCCCACTGTTATTTACCCTGTTTATAAATGATTTACCCTTGGCCTTGGTTCACTCACGCGTGCTCATGTTTGCGGATGACGTCAAGATTTGTTATTCCTATAATGATCCTTCTTTCCAACAGTACTTGCAATCTGATCTCGATGCGTTCTGTGATTGGTGCCACGTTAATAAATTACACCTTAATGCCTCTAAGTGTTCTTTTATGACTTTCAGTCGTTTGTCTCCGTTCCTAGCTCATTACTCCATTAAGTCTGTTGTGTTAGATTGTGTACCATCCTTTAAAGACTTAGGCGTTATGTTTGACCCAAAATTTTCATTTAATGTTCATATTGCTTCAATTGTCAATAGAGCATGCAGCCTTCTTGGCTTTATTAAACGTTGGGCCAAAGAATTTGATGATCCCTATGTAACAAAGGTTTTATACACTTCGTTAGTTCGCCCTATTCTCGAATATTGCTCGCCAGTGTGGAACCCGCAATATAATGTTCACCAGCGTAGTATTGAATCGGTACAGAAGCAATTCCTTAAGTTTGCGTTACGCGGTCTTAATTGGGACCCGAGTCTTCGCCTACCTTCTTATTCTGACAGACTTCTTCTTATTAATCTCCCTTCACTTTACAACCGTAGGCTCGTTTTTGGCATTCTCTTTCTCCATAAACTAGTCAACGGCGAAGTCATTTCTACTATTTTACTAGATACGCTATATTTTTGTGTTCCCTCACGTCGGACCAGAAACTTTTTTCCTATTTACCTTAGTAGATGTCTGACTAACTACTCTCTTCACGAACCTTTTCGTGTTCTTTGCCAATCTTTTAACAACCTTTCTCACCTAATTTCTCCTCATCTTTCTGTCACTTCTCTTCGCGCTATACTTTTTAATCATCTACAGCGAAACCAATGAAAATATTCTGGACTTGGATTGGCTGCAACTCATCCCTGACCACATTGGCTGTGAATCGGGGCATAGCTGGCACCTTATGCAAATAAAACACCTCCACCGGGTCGGGGATGTTTAGTTGTGTATATAGCTAAGCTAGCTTTTTCAATTTAATTACTATCTGTCTTTAGCTTAAGCTTTTTCGTCGACTGCTGTGTTAGTTGACGTAAATAAATAAATAAAATAAAATAAATAAATAAAAATGAATGTGTGTGCATTTATCTATACACATACATATATTCACATAAGCAATATAGCACAAGCGTAACATGAGCTAGGGCTAAGGCAACGTGTGAACGCTATATATACATCTGTCTTGTAACTGTCGCAGACGACATCATAAGAATATATGTAAATGTCAATATAGGCTAAGCGAAATAATAATTTTTGAATAAAAATCAATCTTAAAACGGCAACCAAAAGAAACTGACGTGTACGTCTCGAAGTCATTCTAATTTACCTGGAACGCGTTCATTACATGGTCACTGTGGCAGGACCTAAAGGACATGTGGCAACGATGAGGAATTAAACAAATTGCTGTCGGACATAACCATTGAACAGGGTGGTGCGCTACCTAACATTCAGCCAGTTATCATCTACCATTAACAACAACAATTACCAGCAGCAGGCAGACAACATTAAAAAAAAACAAAAAACAACACAAAAGCGAATGTTTACAACAAAAATATAAATAGACATGTACAAATCTCGAAGAAAAACGTTGAAGATATTCCCTTTGCGGAATCTACTCCTATCGACCAAAGGGACACACCAACCCTAGAAGAAGCGTTCGAGTTATATCCTAACGATGGACCGAGGAGGGACAATTTAGGCCTTCATTCGGAATACTTAAAAGGACTCTATCGAACCAAGCCATCCTATTTCGAGGAGAAACTTGAGCTCCTGGAATACATAAGGGAGAACTTTCAGAAAAGTCATCAGGAGCTAATGGACAAACTAAATAACGGACCATTTCAGTAAAACGAAGGCGGTTGTCTTTCCTACACAAGGGATTTGCAGGAAGTAAAGGATTTCCTATCATTCTTGGGTGCAGAGATTCTTAATTGGGTGCAGAGACACAAATTGTGTGTCAATTGCTATAAAAAAAACATAACACAATGTTGCATTTAGAAACAGGCACCCAAATTGCTATATCTGCTTCCGCAGAGTCTGCATATGGAATTGGCAGAAAATAAACTCTGTTGACAACGGCCAAGGTAGTGGTAAAAGGGATCAATGAAAGGAAAGGAGAATTTCGAGCACTCTTGGATAGCGGCTCACAAGTAAATTTCGTCTCAGAGACGTCTCTTCTCAATTCTACTGCGGTTCAGGACACACAAATATGTGTTCACTGCGGACATTGAAAAAATATATCGTCAAGTTTGGATAAACCCTGCCGATCAATTCAATCAGATGATTGTCTGGAGAGAGGATCCAAGTCAAAAAGTAAAGTTTTATCGTTTAAAAATGGTGACTTAAGGAGCTACATCAGCCGCATATTAAGCCACAAAGTGTCGGAAAAATTCTCGTCTGGAGCATTTGCAATAAAAAATGATGATTGTCTTACAGGAGCAGACAGTTTACCAGAAGCCCTGAGAATAAGACAAGAGCTTCTAGAAATCCTGAGACCTAAGGGTTTCAACTTACGAAAGTGGTGTTCAAATAGCCGTCAACTTCTAAAAGAAATTTCAAATGAAGATACGATTGCTGACATCAATCTCGGTGATATATTAGAACAAACAAGTGTTAAAACATTGGGAATAATATGGGCGCCGAAAAAAGATCAATTATGTGGAAAGGCTCAAAGGCATACAAAAGGAATAACCAGACGAGTGGTGCTATCTGAAGTCGATCAAATCTTCAATCCTCTAGGCCTATTCGCACCGGTAGTGGTAAGAGCGAAAATGTTTCTTCAACATGTTGCTACCGAACGAATTGAACGAATTCCGCAGCGTCTGCATATGGAATTGGCAGAAAATACACTCTGTTGACAACGGCCAAGGTAAAGGTAAAAGGGATCAATGAAAGGAAAGGAGAATTTCGAGCACTCTTGGATAGCGGCTCACAAGTAAATTTTGTCTTAGAGAGACTGGTAAAGAAGTTATCGTTAAAAATTAGAGTGGGTGGTTGGTTGTAAGGTCAAGATACAACAAGTTCGCAATGCTAGTTGAGGCATTTGTATTGATAAACCAGGAAAAATTGATATGCTGTTGGGAGCTGATGATCACTATGCTATACTGCTACCAGAAAGAAGACGGGGCAATCGAAACCGTCCAGAATTACAAAATTCAGAGTTTGGATGGATTGTTGCTGGCAGAATTAATATGTCAACGTCAGCTTCAATCACATGTATGGTAGGCATACCTAATCCAGAGAAATCTCTAATCCTGAGGAAGAGTATTGTGAAAAATTCTTCGTCGATGGTGACCTACACGCGGCGGCTGACAATCGACTAACTGTAAAGCTTCCATTTGCTGAAGAGGCTTCATCCTTTGGAGAATCTCGGGAAGTAGCCATTAGAAGATTCATGTCGTTAGAGGGGCGAGCCCTGACATAAAAAAGGAGTATGTGAAATTTATGTCAGAATATGAACAGCTTGGACATATGAAGCAGGTAATGGTGGAGCAAATACCCAAGAACCATTACTTTATCCCGCAAAACTGTGTACTAAAGCCCCAAAAGTACCACCACCAAGCTAAGAGTGGTATTTGATGCATCATCCAAAACGTCATCAGGAAAATCACTGATCGACATTTATATCCTGTACTAGTTGTACAGAGTCAACTCTTCTCAATTCTACTGCGGTTCAGGACACACAAATATGTGTTCACTGCGGACATTGAAAAAATATATCGTCAAGTTTGGATAAACCCTGCCGATGAATTCAATCAGATGATTGTCTGGAGAGAGGATCCAAGTCAAAAAGTAAAGTTTTATCGTTTAAAAATGGTGACTTAAGGAACTACATCAGCCGCATATTAAGCCACAAAGTGTCGGAAAAATTCTCGTCTGGAGCATTTGCAATAAAAAATGATGATTGTCTTACAGGAGCAGACAGTTTACCAGAAGCCCTGAGAATAAGACAAGAGCTTCTAGAAATCCTGAGACCTAAGGGTTTCAACTTACGAAAGTGGTGTTCAAATAGCCGTCAACTTCTAAAAGAAATTTCAAATGAAGATACGATTGCTGACATCAATCTCGGTGATATATTAGAAGAAACAAGTGTTAAAACATTGGGAATAATATGGGCGCCGAAAGAAGATCAATTATGTGGAAAGGCTCAAAGGCATACAAAAGGAATAACCAGACGAGTGGTGCTATCTGAAGTCGATCAAATCTTCAATCCTCTAGGCCTATTCGCACCGGTAGTGGTAAGAGCGAAAATGTTTCTTCAACATGTTGCTACCGAACGAATTGAGATGGATGGTGACCTGCCGCCGTATTTGGAGAAGCAATGGGAAGCCTACCCAGAGGATGTACAGGCAATAAACCACTTGAAAATTCCAAGGCATATTTTTGATGGCAAGGTCCCCACTACGAAGGAACTGCATACATTTGTTGATGCATCGGAAAAGGCGTATGGAGCGGCATTTTATATCCGTTCAACCTATAAAAATGGCCAAATTTCGGTTAGATTGTTGTTCCGGCTGGAACTATGTGCAGCTGTACTTGGAGCAGAACTCACGGATAGAGTTCGACAGGATCTCCGATTAAGATCAGAAAGTGTTGAATCATTTCTCTGGTCAGACTCAACAGTAGTACTCTCTTGGATTAATTCACGGGCATCACATTTCCACACGTTTGTGGCTAATCGGTTGACCAAAATACATGCGGTATCACATCCAAGGTAATAGCGTCATGTGTCATCAGCGCTCAACGCTGATGTTCTGTCTCGAGGCATATCAGCAGCCCAGCTTAGCACATATACATTATGGTTATACATACAGCCAGCACCATTTAAGCCTACAGAGCACACGATGGATACCGCTGAAAAAAAGGTATTCAGCATGGTGACTGCCACTCCCAACAACACGAATGAATGGTTATATACGGTAAATCACAGAAATTCATTTTACCGGCTACAGCGAATAGTGGCTTATGTTCTACGGTGTCGTCACAAGCAGAACAGGAAGCTAACGACTCAGTTAGAGTTGTATCAAACACGAGGAATAATCATCAAGCAAATTCAAGAAACAGGATTTGCATATGAATTACGGCACTGAAAGAAACGACCTGATCAACCATTGGATAGCAAAAGCACGGTGGCAACATTGCCACTAATACTGGATGAACATTCAATCACACGAGTAGCAAGCACCAGTATCAACGGAAACAAGAAACCCATATTTCTTGCCGTATAATGATCCGGTGGGAAAAATAATACTACGGAAACTTCATGAAGAAGGCATGATGGTAATTCTAAAGGAGGATAATGTGCCAATCTTACAGTGGCCGATTAAACAAATTGTTAAATTAGACGTTAAATCAGCCAGAGGCACCTACAAGCGTGCCATTCATAAATTTGCTCCCGTGCTTAGAAAGACGGGGATAAAACGTAAAATCGAAGCAGATGACACAGAAACCAATTCCCAAGAAGAACCTGGTATTGAGGACACTGCAGAACCAAAGACAAAAAGACGTTTATCAGTCGGTCTGCCACCGTTGGCAATGACGATCTGCCTAATGCTGTTGTTACTTCCTATAGCATTTGCTCAAAGGACCAACATCATACGATTCAACCCCAAACCAGGCATATACTACGAAAGTATTGGCACAATGCAGAGACACTTCGAACATGTCAACAAGGAGCTACGAACAGGGAATGATCTCTTTCACATCGAACGCCAACGACTATCGTCTTTAGATCTAATTGGGAACATTGCTAACGGGTTATTTGGCGTAATGGACTCAAAGCATGCAACAGAGAGCTCAGGCACCATACGAAAAGTTAAATCAAATGAAGACTACTTATTGACCTTGCTAGAAAACCAGACATCTGTAATTGATTTAACAATAAATATCATTAAGCGAGACGAAGCCACAATTGAAAATCAGATGAAACTAATGGAACAACAAATGAACGACATAACCAAGGTCAAGGACAATGCGGTAAAGGCATTGCAATGGTATATCACGCTAACTACTCAGATGACAGTTATTGCAGGGAATTTGCAATGAATTCAAACCGAAATTTCCCGAGTATATAAGAAAATAAGCCCGTTACTACTATCACCAGGCAAGCTTCGGGGACATCTGAACCAACTTAAGAGACATCTTTCGTTTGTGCAACGGCTTGGATTTGTCAGTTCCAGATAATGAAGTCTAGCAATTATATGCCTTAATGAAGGCACAATCGCAAGCAATCAAGTGATATTTAAAGTCACGATTCCATTAGTGGCAACATATGCAGTGCAACTGTATAACTGGGTACCCATTCCAGTAATTGGAACTTATGGGATTGTAACTATGAACATTAAAATTCCCATTATTGCTGTCAACAAAGAACAGAATCAATACATTGGGCTCTCAAGAGCAGATTTGGACCTATGCCATCAGGTCAACAATGAGCAATATATTTGTTTTGATAAACAAACAACGTTTACGGCTAATAGCAACTGTGAGTTCCAGATATTGAAAAACACAAAATCATCAACTTGTCAAATACAACACACAAACAGGTCATTTGCCACCACCAGACCAGTTGAACTCACAGTGACCTGTGACGATAATATACAAGATGTCACTATCAAGAAGACTGGATTGTTAACTCTAGACCCGACGTGTATAGCAAATAGTTCTGCTATCCGAATAACAGCTACGACAGACACAATGAAATTGTCATATGTGCGATTTGGCAACTTCAGCATTGGCCCAACAAAAGCAGCGCCAACAACAACACAATTCACGAAGATGCAGCTAAGCTACGACGAACTTTACGTAGCGCTAACAATACCATTGGTTCTTGTGATGATATATGGAATAAGGAGGTGTTCCCAAACCTCAAGGCACAATGGTCCAGAGCAGACAACCGTGAGGATCGTCAATCCTATTCCGACTCCCGCTGCAGAAAACCCAGCCCCCAGCAATTTTGCGGTCAACATTGGATAACGTTGAACAGGTGTTAAACGGCCGGGAGTATGTTGGTGTTTAGATTATATAAAATAAGTTAACATTATTGTCTTATGACAATCATAATATAGAACAATTAGAAATGTATGTCAAGTTTAGTATGTAAGCCGATTATAGATATCGATGGCTCATCAGTCATAAGTAGATCTGATATGGTCAGCAGTTAACAATAAAGACCTAGTTAATTAAGCTGCTATGGTTAGCTATTATCGATAAAGACGTATTTTGCTGACCTAACACTATGTCGAACTATGCACTGGTGAGCTCTCTATTTTTACTATAAAGCAATGCATTATTCTTAGTAAGAACAGATACCAATTGTAGCTACATCGGGTGTGCATCGCTGTGTCTTTGGCCCCCATCTCTACTTTTGTAATCTTACTTCGACGTCCACCCAATTTATGTGTTGGTTGCGACAACTTTTAGTCACTGGTTTATGTGCTAGTGCCTACTTACATATAAATAAATAAACATAAAATAAATTCAAGAAATATTAACGTCTTTCATTGAACCCAAGCAATATCCTTATTTGCCGTTAAAGTCGTACCAAAGCGGTACCCCTCTAATTTTAATCGGCAGCCACAATTAGAATTTAGCAATACCCGCAGAATCCGCGAGAGAAAAAGAAACGAACCCATTGCTTCAAAGTGCACATTAGGATGCTGCATTCAACGATCAACAAGCTCAAGCAAACACGTAACAATGCATTATTGCGAATGCAATTGGAGTGAAATAGATAAAGATATAAATGAAAGTTTCACAATGGAGTTAATCGTATCTAAAGAATTGCAATTCAATCACTGACGATTTTATGCTTACTGGGCTTGATTATCTAAAACCATTGACTTCTGTTCTAATGGCTTTCAGAGTAGAACGGATCGCCGTGTGCGCTGATATAACCGAGATGTTTCATCAAATAAACATTCAGAAAGGCGAAATGCACGTCCAGCAGTTCTTATAGCTCAATAAAAATAAGAACACTCCAAGGATCTTCGTTATGCGCGCAATGACATTCGGAACTAATTGCACCGCTTTTATTGCCCACCATTTACGCTATACAGAGAACGATGGTGGATTCCAAATAAGAAATTTGTGCCCAAACTCTGAATCTGTTCTCCAACATCTAGGGAAACAGCAAATAATTCAATACCCCAAGGGATTAGGAATCCCTGAAAAGGTCGTTGGTATATATTGGGACCCGAATAATGACGTTTTTAAGTTTAACTTCAGATTTTCGAGGCTAAGACGGCCTAACCTATAAAATAGCGCCAATGAAGCTTGAGGTTCTACAAGTACTGATGTCTATATTTAATACCCTCGGTTTATTATCGTGCCGATAGTGTTATCGGCCTTAAAATGCTGCTTAGCTCCACTTAAACCTGTATCTATACCCCGGAATGGAACTTTTGGCAACCGTTATATCTAGTAGGTCCAACGATGCGTATACTGAGCAATCGAGGCCTAAGAATCGATTCTTGCACATATTGGGCCGATTCTAAAACGGGCCTTAACTGGTTAACCATGGACCCAAGGAGTCTTCAGTCATTCGTTATCCATAGAGTGGGCGAGATAATCAATAAAACCAGCCCTAACCAATGGCGCTGGGTTAGTACAAAGGAAAACGTTGCAGATTTAGCCATACAATTTTTTAAAGTACCAGATGCATCTCGTTGGATTAAAGGACCCGATTTTCTAGGAGTTTCTGACAACAAATGGGTAGATGACAATGGAATATCTGAGAACGTCTCAAGAATGCGTAAGAATGTATTCATCATAGTAAAGCTCATTCATTTCGATTTTGCAGTCCAATACTTTTCTGACTGGATGAGCCTATATAGAGCAGTGGCCAACGTTATGCTGTACACCCAAAGGTTGCGTGCTGAGTGTTCGGGAAAACCTCTACCACAAACTCTGAATCAGTAGTGGACAAATCAAGCTCATTAATTGCTTTAAATGTTTACCTGGGCTCAGAAGACAGGGCAGGTCAGATAGCATAACTTCTGACGGTGACTCCATTCTAATCCCAAGACGCAGCAAAATTGCCTTGCTAATCACTAAGAAGAAGCGTATATTATATACCACGCCTAACAGTCCTAAACAAAACCATCCAAAATGCATGCCAACTAGCCATGCCAGACTAGCTTGTTTTGAACGAAGTCCTCTTCACGTGCCTAACACTAAGGGCAGTTCATTTGGAGGTCGCCTACAAACACGATGTGAGCTCATACATAATGGTCATGAAAAACTTTATGGCACTACGTAGCCCACCAAGAGAAATCTTCTCCGAAAACGGAACAAATTTCAAGGGTACGGAAAAACTACGTTACCGCCGACATTACGAATTACCTTTATTTTAGTACAAATGAGACCCCGTGCGCCGCAGTATCTTTTAGAATAGAAAAAAAGGTCTAAAAGGGGGATGTTAGTCGTGCTGAGTCTTTTAATTTAGGGGACGTTGACGATACTATACGTGGCTTCTACGACACCAGGACAAAGCATGTTACGCGCAGGGCACGAATCACGTGAAGAAATACACATTAGAGAGAAACAATTTATCTTATCTTATCTTATCTTATCTTATCTTATCTTATCTTATCTTATCTTATCTTATCTTATCTTATCTTATCTTATCTTATCTTATCTTATCTTATCTTATCTTATCTTATCTTATCTTATCTTATCTTATCTTATCTTATCTTATCTTATCTTATCTTATCTTATCTTATCTTATCTTATCTTATCTTATCTTATCTTATCTTATCTTATCTTATCTTATCTTATCTTATCTTATCTTATCTTATCTTATCTTATCTTATCTTATCTTATCTTATCTTATCTTATCTTATCTTATCTTATCTTATCTTATCTTATCTTATCTTATCTTATCTTATCTTATCTTATCTTATCTTATCTTATCTTATCTTATCTTATCTTATCTTATCTTATCTTATCTTATGTTATCTTATCTTATCTTATGAGTACGTCCAAAGTTAAGATTTGTTAAATTATACTGGCACCAGGATTGAAAATTTTTTACATCACCTTTTAGCCGACGAAATGACTCCATTTCTTTATTAGTGAGATAAAGCTGGACATCGTCAGCATACAAAAGAACACACGAATGTACATCCGTTGTCACAAAAATGGAATTGGAATAAGAAGACTTAAAAAGAACTTACCGAAACAAAAAACAAGAAAGGAAAAGAGATAGATACCCGATGTCGTTCAGTTCAGAAAGTAATAGGGTATGATTAACTGAATCAACAGCTTTGCTGAAGTCAGTGTATATATGACACCAGCTTGTTTAGCATTTTTGAACCCCTTAATAATCAGAGAGGTAAATTCTAAAAGGTTAGCGATTGCAGATACACATTTCACAAACCCATGTTGGAATGGCGAAATAATAGAGCTGCAAAATTGCAAAAATTGCAATTGCGAAGTTATGATTTTCTTAAAAGCTTTCAGAATAGCAGACAATTTTTAAATATTCCTATAGTTAGAGGCTTCGGACCTTTTGACATTTTTATCCAGAGGAATAATATTCGACACCATCCAAATAGAAGGAAAAGAGGTTCGACAGATAATAAAAACTATTTTAAAATGGGGTTACATAAAGCATTTGCACACATCCAGGTAGACCATCGGACCCCGGAGAATAAACAGGTTTCACTGTTTAAGTTCGCTAAGAAGAGAACTTTCATCAATCACTGACTAAAATTTGACTTTAAAACGTAATCTGCTTAACGACGTGTTTTTTTAAATTTCTTATAATATCGAGTCTTCAAACTGGATAACTCTCGAGAGAACCAGGGAGATTTGTTAAGCCGCTCTTGCCTACCAAGGGCCCCACAAATATTAAATAGTGAATTCATAGAACTTAACTGAGTTCACATCTCTACAATTGTACAGATAAGACCAATCGGTATTAATAATGTTTTCATTAAGTCTTAGAAAGTCAGTCTTACGAAAGCACCTAGTTAGAGGTAACTCATTTCAACCAAGGTCTGACAATGGTGGAATATACGAACAAGTAATAAAAGCATTCTAAGATCTGAAATTTACTTTGACATCGACAAACTCAATTTCCTGGTTATTAAATTATTTCAATTTACTATTACCTGCTTCCGCCAAAAATCTTCTCGACATATAATGTCAAAAACATTGGCAGAAACACTAATTTTAAAGGTCGAAATGTCCCGAGGCATCTCTTTCACATTCATATTTCAGGCCACCGCCTTTAGCAATAGACTCCTGAACTTAACCTGTGTAACCTACACACTTAACGTGAACTGCATTATCACACAACCAACAAAGAATATAATCATAGAAGCCAGCCGCATTAGTGGCGACTATGCAATAACTTTTGGAGCAGACAATCATTTTTATAAGAAATTAAATTTAATTTAAAAAAGGAGAAAATAAAATTTTAGCAGTATCAAAATATATAAGAATATACTGAACAGGACAGACACAAGGGTTAATGTGGAGATTTAGCCATCACAACTAAAGAAGATCACACTTAATATAAATACAAAAACAAAAGCACGTATCAGTGAATTAGGAAAGAGCGAAACAGCGCGTCAATTGGAACACATGCAACAACAATTTGTACTCAGGAGCACGATAGTAAGTTACAATGGTAAGATGTAAGAACACAAGAGGAAAATAAATAAGCAAAGCAACAACACGGCTAAAGCAAGTTTTGTTGTAAGTTTAATTTATGTTCAAATTCTGTAAGCTTTTATGTTGTGTATGGACAAAAACGAGTGAAAGCAAGCGCAAAATGAAAATCCAAAAAAATTTAAAAATTTAAGCCAGACACACAAATGTGTGTTTTAAATTTGTCTTGGGAAAGTTCCAAGGTACGATTATATTGGTTTCTACATTAAATTTTTGTTTGAACATTTTTATGAATTTACATTCTGCTGAGTTTTCTGTAAAAATGCCAATTTTACATTCATTTATTTCTTGGTTGATTTTTCATGAATTTAATAGACGTACACCAGGCCAGGCCAGTTAGAAATGAGTGAATTACAACCTTTGCCCGCTTCGACCCAAGGGTATATGCGTATTACATTTAACCAAGATTAAACACAGAAAGTTAAAATATTTAAAGTAATAAAGTAATTGGTTATATATGTATAAAGAAAAAAAGAATAAGAAAGGCTATAAGAAATGAATATAATTTATTACGAGCGAGGAAGGACAAGACGGCAGTTTTCATAATTGCAAGTGATATTTCCGAACTGATAACGTAACAAAGCCTGTTACATTCATTGCATAATATTGGGAAAGGTACATGTAGTGCAAAGTTAGTAAAAACTGCAGGTAAAAAGTGTAAGCGGTGTGTAATTTCAGGTTCTTCTAGATGGAACAGTTATCCAAAAGGTAACTTGCGAATCGTGGAGAACTTCTGTAAAAAGACATGAATTTACACTAAGCGCAATTTAGCGCTAATAAATTGCCCCTACACCAACTGTGAAAAGCGAGCAACTCTGCTTGTGGCATGAAAGAGAGTCTTCGACGCGATTAGTGATTCATGATCAGCATACGAAAGAACTCTAGAATTGGAAAGAACGGTGGGGAGATCATTAATGAAAATGGTGAAGAGTAATGGGCTGTAATGATCGGGTTCCATTTCGGATGAAATTATGTTGTTGAGGACGGACACGTCAGTGTTCGTTGATTCTAGTTTTCAGATTGATTCTTTATTCCAAAATATTCTTTTGCTTAAGCTAAGTTTACATATATATTCTTATGCTGCGACTTATGCGACAGCTACAAAAGAGAGGGAGAGTGTCAGTACATACATACATATTGTTGGAGCGCATGCATCAAAGTGCTTGGTCAGCGTTCCCACGCTGGCCTGGCTCTAGCTCATGTTACGCTTGTGCATGCGTTGCTTATGTGAATATATGTATGTGCATATACAAATGCACATACATATATGATCATGCTTAGCTGTAGATTTATGTGAATATGTTTATGTACATCAATGTATATATATATAAACATATTCAAGTGCACAATTATATTTTAATGCGTATATGTTTAATTGTTTATACTTGCAACAGGGTGTTACAAGTTGAGCTTATTGTACTGAATGATTATTTGTATGAATATACTACACCTCCCCTTTTTAGAGAATAACGTAATATTATGGAGTTATTAATAATCATTAGATAGTTAATTAAAGGTAAGATAAGGGTAAGGTAAATGTGTATATAAGGGAAAAAAAATATTTTTTTTTTTTTGTGTCTTAGTTTGTGTCTGCTCAGACAAATTCTCTTTCTCTCTTTCTTTTCGAATTTATGACCTGTTTCATTCTTGAGATAAACTTGGTCTCCTATTTCTATTTTAAAATCTAATACTTTGCTATCATTTATTTCTTTTTGCTTAATTTTATTTTTTTCTAAAAGAATTCGAGCTCTCTTACACGCGTTTTCTAATCTAAACTTAACTTCCTTAGAATAGTCTTCTATATTATATATTGGATCTATAGTATTAACGCTATTAAATTGAATTAGTAGGTTACTTTGTCTACCAAATACAAGTTCATATGGACAATAATTATGTGTTACTGATGGTGTTGTGTTAAAACAATACACGAAATACTGTAACCATATGTCCCAATCAGTTTTATCTACTGAAATATATGAACGAATGTACTCGTTGAAGGTCCTATGACTTCTTTCAACGGTACCTAATGTCTGGTGGTGGTGTGCTGTAGACGTTATATTGTCTATTTTTAAATACTTGCACAAGTCATTTATAATGGAATTTTTATATTCTGTTCCCATGTCCGTAATGAACGTCTTCATTGGACCGTACTTCAGAATAAAAGATTCGACTATGGCTTTTGCCACAGTTGTTGCACTTTTGTTTGCCACAGGAATTGCTACTAAATACTTTGTCAGGTCACATATTAATGTGATTGCGTATTCATTCCCATTTTCCGAACGTGGTAGTGGACCAATTGTGTCCACTATCACTCTGTCAAAAGCATATTGTGGAGTTTCGGTTATAATCATAGGTGATCGTGTATGTTTCGTCGTTTTCGACGTCAGGCATTTTGGACATTTATTAATGTACTTTTTAACATATTTAGTCATGTTTTTCCAATAATATCGTCTCTTTATTTTTGCAATTGTTTTATTTATGCCTGTATGACCTCCTTGAATTGGATCTTCATGGAATGTAGACAATATAGCTTCTTTTTCTTTATCGTTTTGGATGAGGGTCACCGGCGTGAGTAGCGCTACTCTTAAAAATTGTAAAATTTGATTGCCCATATTTTTGAAAGATTCTATTGAAATAGTTTCAAAGATCTTTTCGCTCGGTGCCACTTTGACTTTGGTGATACTAAGTATACCGGCTTCTTTTTCGAGCCTTTGAAAAAACTGACCTAAGTCGAGAATTCCATTGGTATAGATATCGCAAATGTCGATTCTTGCTATAACTTTCTTGCCATGTTTGAATGTGGTCGAGGAATCAGTTATTCGCAAGGTCACTACTTTTCGTACTTCGTCATTTACAATAACGTCAAATACGTTGGGCTTGGAAGCTTTTTCAAGATTTTGCCTTGGCAATAGTTCTTGTTTATTTTCTGCGCAGAAATTGTTTTGTCTACTTTGGTACCTGGTAGTGACTTTCAGGATTCTTTTGTTCATGTCAATTAGATCGGATATTGTTATCCTTGATAGGGCGTCTGCCACAAAGTTATCTTTACCTCTCAAATACTCTACTGTAAAGTCGTACTCTTCCAATTCTAGCCGCATGCGTGTCAGTTTTGAACTCGGGTTGACCATGGAGAATAAATATGTTAATGGTCTATGGTCTGTTCGCACTGTGAAATGTTTTCCATATATATATGGTCGAAAATATGTTATTGCCCAGTGTATTGCTGCTAGCTCTTGTTCTGTAGTACTCTTGTTGCTTTCACCTTTAGTGAATGCTCTTGATGCATATGAAACTGGAAGCTGGAGTCCATTATAGTTTTGTGTTAAAACTGCTCCACATGCTTGTTTGCTTGCATCTGTGATTATGCAAAATTCTTTGCTAAAATCCGGGTACTGCAATAGATTAGGTTGAACGAGCTTTTCTTTTAAGTATTGGAATGCATTTTCGCATTCTGCTGTCCATTCGAATGGAACATTCTTTTTACATAATCTTGTTATGTGCCGGGAATATTCGGCGAAATTTTTTATGAAACGTCTATAGTAATTGCAAAATGCAACGAAACGTCTAGCACTATCTGCATCATGTGGGACTGGATAATTCTTGATGACGTCAAATTTTGTGTCGTCCGGCAAGATTCCTTTATCTGTGCATTTGTGACCTAGGAATGTCACCTCATGCATAAAGAATGAGCATTTTTCTGGATGCAGTTTTAGATTATTTTTTCTGCAGAGCTTAAAAACGTCTACTAAATTTTTAATCATATGTTGTTCAGAACAACCAATAACGATTAAATCATCCATATAGAGGAAAGCTTGACTTGGCTCAAGCCCCGAGAATGCTATTGTCATCATTCTCTGAAATGAATTAGGTGCTATTTTCAGACCGAAAGGTAATCGTGTAAAACGATATGAGCCATTGCTCGTTGAAAAAGACGTTATATCTCTTGATTTTTCTTCTAGTTCAATTTGATGAAAACCTGACATTAAGTCAAGGCAAGAAAAATATTTTGCTCTTCCCAATTGATCAAGAATATCATCAATTCTGGGGAGCGGAAACTTATCTGACAGCAATTTTTTGTTTATTTGACGATAGTCAATTACTAATCGCCAGTTTTTTTCTTTAGATCCCGAAAGTGTTTTCTTTGGGACTAGCAAGAGTGGGCTATTATAAGGCGAAACAGATGGTTCAACAATACCCTGTTCGATTAACTTTCCAACTTGTCGCTGGATCTCGTTTAGTTGGCTATGCGGACTCCGGTAATTTTTCACATATACCGGTTCATCATCCTTAAGTCTTAATTTTTGTTTATAAAAATTATTTGTTGTGATCGGTTCGGTGTCAAGTCCGAACACATCACTATACTCAGTGCATAACTTTTCGAGTTTGTCTTTGAATAGTATTGGGAAATTTTTCTTCAATTTATGAATTACAGATTCTTTTCTTATATCTTTGGTATTTTGAACTATATCGTAGTTCGAAAGTGATTCAAATTTTATATTGTTAACGCCTACTATTTGGCATTTATCTGTGGTATTTAAAAATCGGACAAAAGTACTTTGGGCTGTTGCAATAGTGTTTGCAACATAAACGCCTGGTTTAATTTCCTGATTCGGAATTAAAATGTTATCTTCTGCTGAATATAGTTCTATTTTGCGTACCACTTGGGATCTTGCTGGTAGAAGTGTTGAGTTATTACCAGAATTGAATACATAAATTGGGTACGTTAAATTTGGTGGTCTTATTATTAACCAATCCTCGGAACTATTGTAATCTAATTGGCAATTAAATCTTTTCATGAAATCTAGTCCTATTATTCCATCGCAGGGGATTGCGAAATCTTCATGAAGTATATGAAATTTATATGGAATAATGTATTTGTCTGTTTGTAGCTCAATTGAGGCTAGTCCTTTGGATTTTATTACTCCTTCTCCTATGCCTCGAATGTCTACAGTTTTGTTTACTTGGATGTCGTGAAATACATCAGAATTTTCTTTTATTATTGAAATGTCTGCACCGGTATCAATTAAGAATGTTATTTTCTTATTTGTTTTAACATTCTGAAATGATACGAAATTATTAAGACTTAGGTTAATGGAATAGACTTTATTTTTTAATTTTGAGCATTTGGAGGATCTTGTCCGTTTCCCTGGTCGCTTTGGGTAATTCGGACATTTGTGTTGTTGTAACCAATCGGTTGGTTATTTGTATTTTGTCTATTATTATTGCGTCCACCTCCACGGCCGCCTCTTTGGTGGCGTGAATAATTTCGGCCTCGTTGGGCTCTGTGGGCATCATTATTTCTCCAATTCGAGTTGTTATTGTTCCAATTCGAGTTGTTTCTCCAGTTACCATTATTGTTATAGCGGCGTCTGCCGCGGTCATTATGCTGGGCATAAAAAATGGTATTATTTTGGAAACTTCCGGTGGAACCCGACTCTACTGAAAGAGTGGTAAATCTGGTGATTGCTTCTTTGGCTGATTGAAAGTGTCCTGATTCCATTAATAATTGGACTCTTGGACTTTTGGTATGACCTACCATAGCATTTACCGCCACTTTGGTGGTGTATTTTATTGCTTGTTCAGTTGGAAGACCATCCGAAATATAAGCGCCTTTAAGGGCATCGGTCAACTCAGTAATTTCGTTTGTGTATGAAACACAGTTATTTGGGTTTCTCTGCAGATTTTTAATTTTTGCTGTTAAAAGATCTACTGAGTCACCCTTGAAGATTGTTGATAGTGTTTGTATAACTTCATCAATCGTTTCTTCTGAGCTTAGGCTATTAGCCGCTTGACCTTTTAATTTTGATTTTATCAGTTGGATGGCTACCGCTTCGTGCGGTTCTTTTATGGTGTCAAGAACGCGAAGCGCTCCAATGAAACCTGGTAGACTTTTACTATCACCATCGAAGTATGGTATCAGCTTGGTGGCTGTATTTATGAATTCTACCCTCGTTTGTGCCATTTTGTTGATTTCTTTGGGAATTGTTGGTTTGTTACGACTTATCACTGATGGTCCTTCTTGACTTATTTCTTCATCAGCCATTAGTTGCGTTTTTTCTTCCAGTACTATTGAAGTTTCCAAATCAGATGTTTGTTTGAATTCAATATTGTGTCTGTTTAGCACAGTTATTGCTTTTTGTTTGCAATCACTGTAGAACGCATTTGCGGCTGTTTTTTGCCATGTCTTTAGTTTGCTATAGTGTTCAGTTAATACCGCTCTAATAGCTTGAAGATTCTCGGTTATTATCTTCGTGTGTTTGGTTACTGTGTCTTGGGATGTTTCTCTATTCTGCGAGAGACACTTACAAGATTTAGTTAATTCTTGTGCGTGTATTCTAGCTTTTTCTATTATATCATCCCAAGTAACCATAGTTTGTTGATATTAATTTCTATTTCTATTTTGGATTCTTGAGAACCCATTTTACTAAACAAAAAAAGAATTTGTCGTTTAGACCTGTTGTTAATTTAAGAAAAAGATTTTGAAAATGTGTAAGGTTTTACTATTCTATGTCTATTATTTCTATATCTGAGTCTGTTAAATCTATTGGTTCTACACTCGATTCCGATATGTTTATCAGCGCAATTGAGTCCTTGAAAAGTTCGTGGACCCATCCGGGCACGTCTTTTCTTAAAGGGGTCTTAGGTAATAATCTACTATAAGCTACTTTTATGGATTTTTCCATAAGATCTACAATGTTTTTTCGAAATTTGTAGTTGTGGGCTATCCAATACCTTATTTCCTTGTATTTGTGATTTGTTTCACCTGATTGTATCAGGAAATCAAGGAAAGGTAAATATTTTTGGAGCTTTTTTGTTTCTGCTTTATCCATATTCTACACTAACTGCCTAAGCCTATTTAACTGATTATGGATGTATTTAGTTCTTTACTGCTTCGGTTCCTCCATTAGGTAGAAACGCAGTGTGCCTGCTGCGTTTGAAAAACAGCATACATATGGTACCGTGAGAATGAAACTCATCTGTACCCTAGTGCCTCCTTTGATTGGGAAATCTTCGCCCGTTATATCAAGGTAAGCTAACCTAATTTGTACTAAGTTTATGGAGCGTTGAGGTGAGGTACTTCCCTCGCTTCTAAAAACCTCAATTAAGTCTTGGACTATGCTAGGGTGCCTGTTGTTTATTTTTTTCAAAGTACCTGTCGCAATGGGTCATTTTTTAAAAAAAAATTTTTTTTTTTTTTTTATTATATATATATTTTATCTTTTGTTAAAAAGGTTTTGATTTATCATTGCTTGTGTGCATATGTATTTTTTAGATCTTATCTATATCATTAGCTTGGCTTAGAGCTCTTTTTGTTACACATCTATTGTGTAGAGCTTTTTTTGTTACACATTTATTGTGTAATAGGTAAGCCTTATATAATACATATGCGCACAATATTATGACAATTATTAATAGTAGTATGTTCGTTAATCTCATATCAGCATTTGATGATTCAATTTTATTTATGACATTCGCAGTGGAGTCCACTGATTTTGTTTCGATTAACCCCATTGTGGGTATATCGGATATGTCATCAAATTTACTTATGCTATTATCGAACATACGTATGGGATTTTTGTTTTTATTTATTACAAGTATACAAAAAAATGAAATAAAGTTCATAAAGACAGGTTAAAAACTTTTGTTTAGCAATTACTTAAAATTTTTTTTTTTCATAAATATGTTTTGAAATATTAAAGTTAAATTGTTATGGATTCATGCATATTTTTTTTTTTATTATTTAAATTATTCGTGACAAGAGAGAAATAAAATTTATCTCAACTGTGTCTTGCACAGCGAGCCAGAGACGTGGAAAAATTATAGAGAATGTGGTTGGCTCACAATTCAGGTATACATTTCATTTGTTTTATTGTTTTTAAAAAAAATTCTCCAACCACATTGTTAGTAATAGCCTAGCAGAAAGTTAGTAGTTCGCAAGTTGCACTTTCGTGCTCCAACTTGCTATTAAGCTTATAATTAGAATTATTAAATTAAAGGCAAGTTAAGGCTTGCGCATTTCTGCGGCCCCCTTGCGTTTCTTCGCTCTTTGGCGAAGTTCAGCTTTCAGGATGTCAATACGCTCTATGCAGCGTTGTCGGTCTTCCTCCGTCTTCAGAGTGGCCAGTAAGTCTACTTCCAGCCTCTTCTGCTGGAGTAGCTTGTGTATTTGGCCTCCTCTTTTGGTCTTCTTTGGCTCTGGCTTTGTAGATTTTGTGTTGCGGGCCCGGTACTCAGCTATTGTGAGTGGGCGCGGTCCATCGTTGGGATACAGCTCTAACGCTTCCTCTAGCGTCGGTGCACCCCTTTGCTCGATAGGAGCAGATTCCGCAAAGGGAATATCTTCACTGTTCATTCGTGCTCCTTGTTGGTTGATTGGTTGGTTTTCTTTTGGTTCGCTTGATTTATCAGATGGTTCCAACCGCTGCTTCTGCTTTCTTCTGGGCATTTATTCCAATTGATTTAAAATAAAATTTTCATGGATGTAGATTTATGTTCATGTTTTGTGTTGTGGTTAATATTTGCAGTTGTTGTTCTTCTGACATTAACGATGGTTTGATTTTTGCATTTGGTTTTGATGGATTGGGCCTCTCATTGCTCTTCTGTCGTTGGTTGTTGCTTATGTTAGCAGCTTTATGTTTCTCTTTTCGACCACAGAATATTTATAGCATGGAGAGTCCTTGTAGGTCCTTAAGGGTCCTGTCACGGTCGCCATGTAATGACCGGGTTCCATTTCGGATGAAATTATGTTGTTGAGGACGGACACGTCAGTGTTCGTTGATTCTAGTTTTCAGATTGATTCTTTATTCCAAAATATTCTTTTGCTTAAGCTAAGTTTACATATATATTCTTATGCTGCGACTTATGCGACAGCTACAAAAGAGAGGGAGAGTGTCAGTACATACATACATATTGTTGGAGCGCATGCATCAAAGTGCTTGGTCAGCGTTCCCACGCTGGCCTGGCTCTAGCTCATGTTACGCTTGTGCATGCGTTGCTTATGTGAATATATGTATGTGCATATACAAATGCACATACATATATGATCATGCTTAGCTGTAGATTTATGTGAATATGTTTATGTACATCAATGTATATATATATAAACATATTCAAGTGCACAATTATATTTTAATGCGTATATGTTTAATTGTTTATACTTGCAACAGGGTGTTACAAGTTGAGCTTATTGTACTGAATGATTATTTGTATGAATATACTACAGGGCCGAGGTGACTCCACGATTCAACACACCACGATTCAATGGAGTTAGAAAGGTAGGACCTTAAAAGAACACTCTGCCTACTATTGTTTAGATGTTGTGAAATCCAAGCAAGCAGGGCCTCCGGAAAGCCGACCAAATTAAACTTATTTAATAGTAAGTAGGACACGATTTAACGAATCGAAAGCCTTACTGAAATCCGTATATCCGACATCGAAATTCTACTGGAGTTAGTGACGTCAGATTTATTGCCACTTTTGTGATGAGGAATAATAAAAGAATCCTTCCATTTAGTTGGGCACTTAAAAAGCTTAAGTAAAGATGAACATAATGACTCCGCACATAACCTCAGAACACAAGCGGGAATTCCGTTTGGGCGCGGTGTCTATACAGGCTTAGTCATCATTAATTTCTTGAATACCGATTCCACTAAGTGGTTAAGAACGTAGTCGAAAAGGAGTTAGCAAATAAATTTATCAGAAGAGGCTGAAACATTTTTAAAAAATGCACACGACGAAAGAGATATAAAATTTCGTTTCGAGTTAACGAAAGTACATATATCACTTTTTAGGATTTTCGCAGAATCGCAACCTGAGGCGCTGAAAGTAATTATTATAGCACTCAGAATAAGGAACAGTAAAAGTCGATTTAGCAACCAAATAACAAGAATGATCCGACGACACACCCGTGACTTTATACTTTTTGTAATACCTAGGCTTTAGATTCTTCAGCCGCTACGTAACCATGGTAATTTTTGCGTCACCACAGGAGACACAAGGGCTAAAATAATAAAATGGGGAATTTATATCCGCACAACTGCACAAATAAGTCCAATCGGTGTTAAGAATGTAGAACATCGACTTGGACAAATGAGCATTTTTGTTGAGATAAAGAGGACAAATGCACCGCAACAAAACAAACGTTCTATGTGCCTCACCATGCGGTTATTGGTGCCACACTGAGAATTGTTTTGATGGATGTTATAGAGATTAGAGTGGCAAATCATTTGTTTTTTGCGCAGACATTGTTAAAATTTATAGACAAAATTGTATTTCTGAAAAACATGCAAGGACCAACATGTTAGGACCAAGATAGACAACCTGACTAAAAGATTTAGGTATGCAAGTACTGAAGCTGAATAATACGCGAAAACAAACCAAATATAATTCATTTACTTTCCTGAGCGGAAAAAACAACAGGCCCAACAAGAACACAATGAAAACATACATATGTACATACGTATGTACATACATACATATTAGAAGAGATGGCTAGAAGTTTAAGTGCCATTCAGGAATCTTTGTCGGATTTGGTGAACTATCCGAAATACATAGATGTTTATTTAACTTTTTTGCTGGATTTTAAGTATTTATTGTTTTAATTTAAGCATGAAACGTCGAATGGAAATTTAATTATCAGACCATAATTTGATATTTCAGATCGGATTTGCTCTGATTTGTAATCAGCAGATGCGTTGCTGAGATCAGACTCATAATATCGTTTGCAGTCAGGTCTCATTGATTGCACTGTCGTTCATATTTAAAATATTGTGGCAACAAAACATTATTGTTATTCGTGTGACTATCAAGCCCTTTAAATGACCAGAAACATTTTCCACAATCTACAATCCGCACAAAACTTTTATTCCCACTCGATCCATCCATGGGGAACGCTTGGGATAATCGTGTGATGTGAAACAGCGAAACCCACTGGCACCATCCAGCAACATCTATTAATAAAAATAATAATAATGAACACCAACAAATTGGCTTTAGTATTAGCTGTAGCTCAACAACAAAATAAATTGCTCCAGAACTTGGTTGCGGCAATTAAAGGTGATACACAACAAGAAAAAAACGGGATAGATGATGACGGTTTGTGTGTTGCTATAGGTAGCACCATTCCCAGGAGCATTTGGATTGCAGAATTGGAAAATGTTACACTTCTTGTAGTTCTTCATAAAAATGTTAATATATTTCAGAAGAGATTTGGTACATTTAGGGAGAAGGATGTTCACCAAAATGTAGAGAGTTTCTTTAAAAAAAGTTTCCGGGTGGAGCAATAGACTTTCGCAATGGTAGCCAGATTGAAGACGCTGCGAAAGAAAGACCCATATTGGCGAACGCTATCCCCCTAGGGCAGCCAATTGTTACTGCGATTCACACCATCAGATCCTCTGCAGAGTATTGGGCAATAGGCAGATTGTTCTACATGAATTCACAGGCTGTTGTGTTGGCATTTTCTGATGGATAGATGTCGCCGAACTAACTCACATCTGAGAAAATCGATGATTATGCAAGAGGATTTGAAACTCTTAGATGTCCCCAGTATTTGGGTGCGATTGGTAAGTAACACTGTGATAGTCGAAAAAAAGACATGGTTATTTCGTGTCTTACGAATCGAACTGCATCATTAGTTTTTTAAGTTATCACGATGGTTTCATAAAAAATTTTTCGCGGAAGTTTTTTTTATCAAAGTTGCAATTTTTTCGAAAACGCCATTTTTTCCATTTGTTCCTAACATCTAAAATATTCATTTTTTGTACACACTTTCTTCAGCAAAGTTTTAAGGGCGTAACCAGTATTTAAATTCGTAAGGGGTAACACCTTTTTTTCCTAACTTAACTTTTTTAATACATTTTGATTTGAAAACCTATAAAAAGTTTTATCAACTTCACCTTAAGGTAAATTGATTTAAATGCACCCCACCACCTACCCACGTAATCAAACCGGGCTACGCCCTTGACTAATATTGTTGTCAAATAAATAATATGCAGTTACGATACCAACTGTATAAATATTTTTCAAAAACTAAACAAATACAGTTAGTTTAATTTTGTTAACATACCTAAAAAAATTCAATTTGATTAAATGGTTATATTATAAATCAGGGGTAGGCACAAAGAGAGCCAACGCAAACTGTCAATGTATGTGTGTGTTTTACACTGCGAGAAAAGAAAAGTGAACGGATATTGCCTCAATCGTTCAGACGAGCGGAATCGACGATCTGCTGCAAGAAAATAAAAAAGAAAACAACCCCTAAATTAATTTTTCCATGTCCATATTTTAGTTAGGAGCAAATGGAAAAAATACCCTTTTCGAAAAAATGGCAACTTTGATGAAAAACTTCCGCAAAAAATTTTTTATGAAACCATCGTGATAACTTAAAAAACTAATGATGCAGTTCGATTCGCAAGACCAATCGACCTTTACCGTGTCTTTTTTTTTTTGAAAAAAACTATCACAGTGTAATTAGCTACATAAACTCCTTAATAGATTGATGTATCTCTTTTTTTACGTATAAAATGTCTAATTAAAATGTCTTTTGAATTTTAGATATCGAACTATTTACATCAACATGGGCTCATGGAATATTTACAAAATTCGAGTCTTGCAACAATTATGAGAACCTCACCGTTGCTTTAAGAAAAGGCAAGAGAGATGTGCGGTGTTAAAGTTCCAGTGCTTTTGATTGGCGATTCCCCGTTAAAGTTTTGTGCGGATTGTGGATTGTGGAAAATGCTTCGGTCATTTAAAGGGCTTGATATTCACACGAAGAACAACACTGTGTTTATAATGTGTTGTTGTCCCAATATATTAAATACAACAGTCCAATAAAAGAGACCTGACAGCAAACGATATCCTCAGCCTGCGGAGCAAATGCACTAGCAAATTATGTTCTGATTAAAAATTAAATTCCCGTTCAACGTTTCATACTTAAATTAAAACAATACATACTTAAAATTTAGCAAAAAAGGACTCCTGAATAGCACTTTGAGTCCAAGCCATGTCTTCTAATATGCCCCGTATGTTGTCATTGTGTTTATGTTGGGCCTCTTGTTTTTTCCGCTCAGGAAAGTAAATGAATTATTTTTGGTTTGTTTTCGCGTATTATTCAGCTTCAGTACTTACCACAATCTCTTACTCAGGTTTTCTATCCTGGTTCTTAAATAGGTCTAAGCCGCATCTCGATATGAATATTGGAGTTTTTACTCGGCACGCGCAAATTTACGATATTTTCCGCCCATATTTCAATTATAAAGTTTTCGTTGTCGTCTGTCCTCCTCAAACACCCAGTTTGCGTTCTGTTCACCACGACGGTGTTGATTTAAAACAAAATAATTTTGATTACACTAAATAATAATAAAACACGAAGTTTCTTCAAGAATTACCTGTTCGTATTTCTCCCATTTTTGTTCCAAATTTCGTGTTGTGGTTGTTTCTTTCTGTTTGCTTCTTTGCCATTCACTGGCACATGTTTTCCACTGAATGACAAATTTTTAGTGATGTATAGATGGTCGCCAGTGGGAATCGGGTATAAAAACATGAATGTGGCACAACAATTAGATAGATACTATCGATAGATACAATAGACACTATCGATGGTTTTTCAGCTCTATTAAACCTATGATACGTGTTATAAAGATATAAGAATCATGAAAGTTTCACTGTGCCTTTTGGCTTTTATTACTTTACCATGCTTTCGTTCAATCGAAGCAAATATAGTAAACAAAAATGTAGAGAGATCTTTGGATTTAAGTTCTCAGCTCGTAAAAACATCTATAAAAATAACAGCTGAGGATACCACTGGCAAACCCATAAAGGAATACGTATTAATTTTAAATGAGCCGAATTTGTCGTATATTTCTATAAAAGACGGATCAAAGAATAAAATTCAAGCTCGAAAAGAGAATGGAGGCCTTCAGTATGTTATTACCTTTGGAAGCACTTCGGCGCATCAAATTATCCTGGTAGAAACTGTGTCGTCGAAAAATATAATGCCATATCCCGAAAAAATAAAGCAACATGAGATGCAGTTTGTGAAATATATGGGATTGGTACATCTATATTCAAATTATGAAACATATTCCCAGAAAACAATTGTAAAACTTGGCACCACCAACATTCTTTCCTATACTCAAGTTAAACCGTTTTCAATAGCTTCTGATAAGCTTATATTTGGACCATACGAGAATATCAAAGGTAAGATTACTAATTTTCGGTTAACACAAAACATTTCAAAATCAGTGTTGCCAACTTTTAATTGAAAAATATCAAAAAAGCTAATTTTAGCTGTGCCGAAGTTTATATACCCTTGCAGTCCTTGCCCATAATTTTATATGTTCCAAACTCTTTTTCTGTAACTCAATTCATTAATGCACAGACAGAACCTTTTAAATATAATTTTTATAATTGCCCATAATTTTATATGTTCCAAACTCTTTCTGTATCTCAATTCATTAATGCACAGACAGAACCTTTTAAATATAATTTTCATATCTTGTTCTTCTTCCCCATCCCGTTTTACATGCATGCGTCATTGGCTCGCATACACATATGTACATATAGTTTATGTATCATTGCTTATGCCTGGTGTCGTATGGGCCACTTGAACGTACTTCGCATTGTACGCGTCAACGTCCAGACAATTAAAAATTTCTTCTTCTTCCCCATCCCCCTTTTACACGCATGAAGCATACACATATGTATAGTTTATGTAGCGTTGCGTCTGTATGTGTGTATGCATGTGCTCTGATGATTCGAGCAATGACGTAGTAGGCAGCAGGCAGCGCTGCCGGCAGCGGTTGATCAGAGACGATTTATATTGACTGTAACTTGTGTTCTATTTATCCGATCAGATTGAAATTTTGGGATCTGATGTTTTATATCCAATACTATCACATTACTAAAGTATTTCATAGCGATACTCCAACTGTTTCACCTACTTTTCGTATATAACTATACGATGCAGTGGTCCGATCATAGAGATTTTCAAACTTGATCTGCCTTCGGTAATAGAAAATACAGAAAAATTTCAGCCAGATAGCTTTAAAGAAGGCTGAGTAAAACGCATACGCACTGACGGACAGACGGACATGGCTATATCAACTCAGCTTCTCATGCTGATCAAGAATATATATACTTTATGGGGTCGGAAACGTCTCCACCTGTGCGTCACAAACATCTGACCAATTTTATAATACCCTCTGCAAGAATATAAAAAAAAAACGAAACATTTCAAAATAAATCGGAAAACCCAATTTTTATGTGTTACGTATAATGTTTAACAAAATTGTAATAATGTTGAAAGAATTTGCATAATCTCATCTAACTCTAAATCCACCTGGGACTATCCTACGACAGATCAGTTAAAGGGCTTTGACTGACTGACAAAAGACTTTACCTTTTCGCTCACACGACATTTTTTCCAGCACAGCTTGAATGCATTTACATATACAATTTTAGTTATTACATTAATATTTAAGCTGTTAATACAAAACTAAAATAAGAAAGGAATATTCATGAGTTGTAAACGACTAATAAATACTCTATTCATTTAATGTAACGTTCTTACTTTTTTTATTTATGTTTTCTTTCTCCATCTAAATTTTAATAAAAAAAACGCTATGAATAACTTTGCAACCAAATTTATATGTGTTTGAATTTGCCATCACTGACACGACAAACTTAGGTAGTTAATACGAAAAATTTTGACAAAATCATTATACCAAGCACCCATAGGGTGAAATGACAGAAGGAAGCTTTTCCGACTCCATAAAGTATATGTCGGATAGTGTTGATTAAGTGACTAATAAGTCAAAGCGTACTAGTTAGTTCCAATAGATTGACAGGTGTGTCAGTTGTAGCCCTGGTTGAGCATCTAAGCAACCTCAGCAACTAATGTTGAGAGCTGTCTTCAGGTCAGGTCCTATATAAAGGGGGGCTTCGGGCTAGAGAGCTCAGTCAACAAGCTCCCCGGGAACTAGCCACACAGCAAATAGTACAAGTGAAACTAAAAAGTCTAAAGTGAATATTATAAATTAAAAACATGAGTGAAACAAACGAAAATCTTGGCGTCCCGACATATATTATTGATCAGGATCATCAACAGAGTCACCAAATTTGGTACTTAGATTCCTGTAATACCTACGCTGCTCAAGTTTATTTTAAATTTTTTCCACGCGGATTAAATAAAACTGATTTTCTCGAAAACTAACAAAGATAGAACCACCAAATTAGTTAATTCGATTTCTTTAGTATGCGTGCAGATTATTGATATTTAACATTTTTTTGATATTTTCGAAATTTTAAATATTTTTTCACCAGGTGCTGGTATACCGAAGTCGGCGAGACGACTTACATACTTCATTTTTATTTTTCTTCTTGATGATTGAACCAAATTGACGCAAAAAATATATTTTCATCTATTCTCCTCAAAAAATGTAAACGCTAAGACAACTTTTGCTGTTTTTCGGTCCCTCACACGACAAAAAAGATGATATGAAAAAAGCACAATTATGGTAAATTCGCACTCTTATGGCATTCTTTATATTTTTTACGGTTAGTTCACTTATCTAAGTACAATTTAAGAACAAAACCTTTATGGTAAAACAACTACATACTTTGCTTTTAGTTTAAATCCTAAGCCAAACTGTGTTCTTTTAATCGCCATCAAGTCGTTAATATTATATTATTTCTCTATCTTTCTCTGCTTTTTGATTCTCTTCCTATAAATTCTTCTTGATGTTCCGAGCCTCTTCACGAAACTGTTCTCGTTCTTCTTCTAATTCTTCATAAATGTTTTGCTGCATTATATCATTTAACCCTGAAACGTCTACGCATCTCATATCTAACCGTATTAAGATCATAAAAGGTGCGATTTACGTACTCCTAGGTTTAACATTCTTAATCCTCTGCTGGACCATACCTACATGTGTATACCTAGATCTAGGATTAACTACACTCAATGTGGAACGACTATTTTGTGCATTCGTTCCAACTGTCCCCTTGGCACCCATTGTAGTGAGCGATGAATGTTGAGATTATTCTACACGGACATACTTTGAAAAGCTGTCAACTGTTACCAGAATATGATTATATCGTTTTTTTCGTTATTTCCATTGGCCCTACGTGATCTACATGAAACGTGACTAACGGTCTGTCGCCTTTATTTATTAGAGTCAAATACCCCGGTTTACCGGTCTTAGCATTTACCAAAATACACTCTACTCAATATCTCCTATCTTTTAACTCCTATCTTTTGCAGTAAGACTTTTCAATCAATTCCTTAGTTTTCTTAACGGAAAAAAATGTCATTGATTTGATTTGTATAATTTCATTTTCTATTAATTCACAATCTGGATCCTTGAACAAAATCTGGTTGGAAATATAGTAATCTTTGTACGCCTAATCTTCGCCCAACTTTCTCACTACCTTTGATCAGTCATCCGTCAGTTGTGCATGTTTTAGCTCATGCGTCACTTCAGATCAGTTAAAACAAAACATGATACTCTATTCAGTGCATCAACGTGTTTCATTTTCGATACCGACCTAGCTTCTATTTCAAAGTATTTAATTCTCGAGCAGAGTTAAAATTAAGTGACAGCGGTTCAATAAACAGTCCGAGTTGAGAACTAATTTTTGTCAAGTAAATGTCTGTATATGTGGGCGCAATTGTTGGTGTCAGACTTAAAGTTAAGTCGTGTGGCGTTCGGAGTATTGATGTGTAGCATGGTGAACCTTTTATTGTAGTTGCCGTTTGGCAACCCTCGACTGAGAATTGCTCCGTACCACAATCAGCAACTACGTTTCTGTTATTAAATCCCGTTCTACCGGGTAAAGGCTGATTTTTTTACAGACTGATTCTGGGTGAGGATATTTACAACTAAAAAATCTGACACTAATATTTGTGAGATTTTTGTTGGTTATTTTGTTGACATCCAAGTCATCGACGATTATTGGGTTCAAAAAATTGGCTTTTGCCAAAGTTGTTGTTAGAATTAAATTTTCAAGGTCTGAAATGACCATTCTGGTTTTTGCTGTCAAAATAATTCTTTTAATATGATCTTTAAAGAATTCAGTAGTTTTCCTGGTCTCGTCTGCCTATGTCCTGTACGAGGTAATGTTTGTCGTATGTCCGAGGTAGCCGTACGTCTCACGTCTCCGTCCAGTATCTGTATCAATTCTGATTTGGTATAGTCCGTAATTTTCATGGTCATTGTCGCGTGTGTCCTCAGTATTATTAGTGTCAGTACTGTTGGTATTTAGTTTGGATAAAATAATATAACAATAAGACAATCATAATATAGAGTAACGGAAATGTATTTTAAGATTAGTAGAACATAGTATGTAACCCGATTATAGATATCGTTGGCTCATCAGTCATAAGTAGACCTGATATGGTCAGCAGTCAGCAATAAAGACCTAGTTAATGAAGCTGCTATGAATAGCTATTTTCAATATAGACGTATTTTGCTGACCTAACACTATGTGGAACTATGCATAGGTGAGCTTTCTATATTAACTATAAAAGAATGCATACTAACGTCTTTCATTGAACATTTTGTTGGCCGCGACATTGGCGGCTCCAAGTTAAAAGAATAAAGGACTTGGTGAAACCGTCATCAAGTGAGAATATTTGGTCAACTCAGGCGACCATTTTCTCAATGATAAAAATTAAAATCCTTAAAAAAAATCCTGGAAAATTGACAATCCTTAGCGAGGGCACAAATTGATGAACATTACACATCAATCTGAGGTCCCGACATAAACAAAGCAATTGATTAATTTGGCCATCATTGCTCTGTACATACATACAAGTCAACTTGGCGACTAAAACAATATAGAGAGGAAGATGTGCATACTCATTGTATAAAAGTTGTGATCACTTTCTCAAAACGTTTAACAACGAATTGTGTCAACAAAGCGACCAAATCATAAAAAGTCATTGTTATGTAAAATAAAGTTTGTTGAACTCATCAACTCTGTTAGTCAACTCGAACAGTATCTCAGGTAGTGCGCACAAATACTATAGTTTTGGCATGAGTCAGCAGTTTTTGAAAAGATATAACAAATGAAAGAAATTTAAACATTAGTATAAATAAAAATTTTTCACTAAACAAGAAGGCGATTTATACTTATTTCTTATTCTTATATGTGATAAACTAGACCAATTTAAGGAACGAGTCCGAGCGTTCCCTGTCTTTGACCAAATAAACTCCCATCGGGTCAAGTACTAATATAAATAAGAAAGTACATAAGAATATATAAGAACAAACTAACAACGTGCCAACAGAAGATGACTACTTTATGACGGACTATTTCAGCAGGATGAAGGCGGTCGTAAATAATACAGTGGAGGATTGAAAGAACCAATTGACGAAAATAAAACTAGGAAGACAAGCTCGCCAAAGAGAGGAAGGGCGAGTCATGATCCAACCACTGGTGCCCAAGCAAAGTGCGCTGCTGGAGTCATTGTCTAGGACGTTGTGTCAAATAGTGCCTGAAGAAAAAATGAATTACAAATCTGTAGTCTACAAATTATGGATGCAAATTGAGAAAATCCATTATGAGATTCATCGGCTAGCAGAAAATCCAGCCGAAGCTGGATATAATATAACTACGTTTGTCATTGCAACTACCCAAAATTCCCATTCCAAAATTTGATGGGGATTATTTAAAATGGCAACAATTTCATGACATCTATAAAAAGGTGGTTCATGAGTCAAACGATAAAGAAAATGTGGTACTTAAAATCAAACCTTTCTGGAGAAGCAGAGAAATTGATACGGCACCTGAAATTAACAGAAGACAATTACAACACTGCTTGGTCAGTATTGCAGGAACGTTTAAATAATAAACGAGTTCTAGTAACAGCCATACTGACAAAGCTGTTTGATCACCCTAATGTGGGAAATGACGCAGCTTGTATAAAGAACTTGCATGATAATATTTTCAAAAATGTAGGCGTCAATATGGAATCGTCAGATGCTGTTATAATGTTTTATATGACAACGAATTGGACAGATTTAACCACGCACTATATGAGCAATCTCTTTCCAACACAAGGGATCTGCAGGAAGTAAAGGATTTCCTATCGTTCTTGGAACAGCGCTTCTTAACATTAGAGGAGATAGACAACCAAGAAACGAAAATCGCAGCATTGAAAAACTGAGTCTGGGACAAACAGTACCTTGTGTGATTTCTGTGAGAAATCAAAGCACAAACTCTTCCAATGTGAAAAGTTTAAAATAAAATCCGCAGCAGAGCTGCTTAATTGGGTGCAGAGACACAAATTGTGTGTCAATTGCTTCAAGCCGGCAAAAAATTGCTCATGGAGGGGATGCTTCAAATGCGATAAAAAACATAACACAATGTTGCATTTGCATCTCCATATGGAATTGGCAGAAAATACACTCTGTTGACAACGGCCAAGGTAGTGGTAAAAGGGATCAATGAAAGGAAAGGAGAATTTCAAGTAAATTTCGTCTTAGAGAGACTGGTAAAGAAGTTATCGTTAAAAATTAGAGTGGGTGGTTGGTTGTAAGGTCAAGATACAACAAGTTGGCAATGCTAGTTGAGGCATTTGTATTGATAAACCAGGAAAAATTGAGCTGGTTGGGAGCTGTTGGGAGCTGATGATCACTATGCTATACTGCTACCAGAAAGAAGACGGGGCAATCAAAACCGTCCAGAATTACAAAATTCAGAGTTTGGATGGATTGTTGCTGGCAGAATTAATATGTCAACGTCAGCTTCAATCACATGTATGGTAGGCATACTTAATCCAGAGGAATCTCTAGTCCTGAGAAAGAGTATTGTAAAAAATTCTTCTAGGGGTGGTATTTTATGCATCATGCAAAAAATCATGGGAATTAACTAAACGACTAGATCAGTTGTAGACCAGAGTCAACTCTTTTGAATTCTACTGCAGTTCAGGACACACAAATATATGTTCACCGATGATCAGATCAGATGATTGTGTGGAGACATGATCCCGGTCAAGAACTAAGGTTTTATCGTTTGAAAACGGTGACGAATGGAACCACATCAGCCCCGTATTTAGCAACAAAGTGTCTGGAATACTTGGCACTGAAAAACATGGAAAAATTGTCGTCTGGAGCATTCGCAACAAAAAATGACTTTTATGTTGATGATTGTCTTAGAGGAGCAGACAGTTTACCAGAAGCCCTAAAATAAGACAAGAGCTTCTAGAAATCCTGAGACCAAAGGGTTTCAACTTACGAAAGTGGTGTTCAAACAGCAGTCAACTTTTAAAAGAAACTCCAAAGGAAGATACGATTGCCGACATCAATCTCGTTGATATATTAAAACAAACAAGAGTTAAAAGATTGGGAATAATATGGGCGCTCAAAGAAGATCAATTGTGTGGAAAAAACCAAGGTATTCAGCATGACGACCGCCACTGCCAGCAACACGAATGAGTGGATATATACGGAAAATAAAAGAAATTCATTTTACCGGCTACAGCGAATAGGGGCGTATGTGCTACGGTTTTGTCACAAATAGAACATGAAGCCAACGACTCAGTAAGAATTGAAAGAATTGGACCAAGCACGAAGAATAAGCATCAAGCGAATTTAAGAAACAGGGTTTGCATATGAATTACGGCATTTAAAGAAACGACCCGATCAACCGTTGTAGATTATTGTGGACCATTCTGGATCCGTCATAAAGTTCGAGGAAAACGACCTGATAAAGTTTACATAGCAGTGTTACTATGCTTTGCAACCAGGCAGTCCACCTGAAGTTGGAGACCTGTCCACCTCCTCATTTGTAGGTGCGCTTCAGCACTTCATTGGGCGCGGAGGAAGATGCCAGACGTTATACTGCGATAATGCAACAAACTTTGTTGGAGCAAATAACTAACTGAAGGAATTGACAGATACAATACACTAAGAAAAAGCATTAGAAGTTTTGTAACCAAAAGGGAGTGCAATTTGAGTTTTTCCCACAACGATCTCCACGTTTTGGGGGATTACGGGAAGCTGCGGTAAAGTCCGCCAAGCATTTATTGCTGGAAAATGTATCAAAAGCAAACATAATATTTAAACATCTGTCAACAATCATTGTCAATGTGGAAGCAGTGCTCAACTCTCGTCCATTAACTCCAAAATTCAGACGATCCCAACGAACTGACAGCTCTAACCCCAGGTCCAGTAACACAGCGATCGAATTTAGAGCAATGGGAATTAATGCAACGGCTTAAGCATACATTCTGGAGACAATGGTCTCAGGAGTACCAACAAGAGTTGCAGGGTACAATCAAATGGAAGAAACCATATAACAATATCAAAGAAGGTATGATGGTAATTTTAAAAGAGGATAATGTACCAATTTTGCAGTGGCCAATTGGACGAATTGTAAAACTATATCCAGGCTTGGATGGATATGTCCGTTTGGTGGACGTTCAGACATCCAGAGGCACCTACAAGAAAGCTATCCATAAATTGGCTCCTTTGTTTATAGAGACAGAGATAAAACGTAAAATCGAGGTAGTTGACACAGAATCCACTTCCAAAGAAGACCCTGGTATCAAGGACAATGCAAAACCAAAGACAAAAAAAAATTGTCGGTCGGTCTGGCACCAATGACACTGACGATCTGCATAATGATGTTGTTACTTCCTATAGCATTGGCTTAAAAGAGGAATGGCAACGTCTGTCAGAAGGCATTTTCAAACGGAGTCGTAAAATTGGAGAAGTATGCGTGTTAATGAAAGTTCTAGAGGCACGTACAGCAATACAGAGACACTTCGAACATGTCAACACGGAGCTACCAACAGGGAACAATCTTCTTCACATCGAACGCCAACGACGATCGTCTTTAGATCTAATTGGGAACATTCCTAACGGGTTATTTGGCGTGCTGGACTCAAAGTATGCAAAAGAGATGTCAGTCACCATACGAAAGGCTGTATCGAATGAAGAGTAACCTTGACCGTGCTACAAAACCAAACATCTGTAATCGACTCAACGATAAACATCATTAAACGTGACGAAGCCACAATTGAAAATCAGATGAAACTAAAGGAACATCAGATGAACGACATAACCAAGGTCCAGGACAATGCGGTAAAGGCATTGCAATGGTACATCACGCAAACTACCAATATGACAGTTATTGCAGGAAATTTGCAACGAATTCAAACAGAAATTTTCAGATTATTAACAAATGCCCATCATAGCAGGATAAGCCGGGTTTAGGACATCTAAACCAACTTAAGAGACATCTTCCATTTTGTCTGGAGTTGCCAGTACCATATAACGACGTCTTGCAATTATATGCCCTACTATCATGTAATATTTAAAGTCACATTTCCATTAATGGCAACACAGGCAGACAACCTGGTCAGTTCCAACTATTCAAAAACACAAGATCATCAACGTGTCAGATACAACATACAAACAGATCATTCGTGTGGTACGACATGTTTCTTAGAAATCAGAGGATTTTTGCCACCACTCGACCAATTAAACTCGCAGTGACCTGTGACGATAATGTTCAAAGTCTCACTATCAAGAAGACTGGATTATAACTCTAGGCCCGACGTGTACGGCCAAAAGTTGTGCTATCCGAATAACAGGTCACAGTATAGCTGTCGAGACACCATTAAATTGTCATATGTGCGGTTTGGTAACTTCAGCATTGGCCCAACAAAATTTGCGCAACAGTCAAGGAAAACTAGGAACTCAGCAATGCTGTAAGTTATCATAAGACCCCAATACACCATGTTATCGTCACCTACGTGGTGCTATCAATCCCATTGGTTCTTTTGAAGGTTTGTGGAATAAAACGATGCTCTCAATCCCCAAGGCACAATGCTCCAGAGCAGACAACGGTTAGGATCGTCAACCCTATGCCGACTCCCGCTGCAGCAAACCCAGCCGACAAATCAAGAAATATTAACGTCTTTCATTGAACAAGTATAAAGTCCGTTCTCTAATTTCTGATATTATAAAATAGTCTTATTACTCTAATAGTTGTAAAAGTGTGCAAATCTAATTTTAGAAAAATATACTGCAGGTATATACTGCAGGCGTTGTATATCTCGGATTCAGCCGGATCGGACCACTATATCATATAGCTCCCATACAAACGGCAAAGTCACGAACAGTGACTTTCTCAATAACTTCATTATTTTCATAGCTATTGTCATAAAAGTTGGTATTTGTCAGTTTTGTGTTCCTATTAATAGTTGTGCCAAATTTGATCAAGATCGGGTGACTATATAGCTCCCATACAAACGGCAAAGTCACAGTTCAAAGAATGGAATACTAGTTTTGGCAAAACTTAGTATTTTGCAAAATGTAGAATTTCTATTTGAGTCTCAAAACCTAACAAATCCGAGACAGGTTTATCAGTCGATTGCCTTCACGTACTATAATACGTCGTTTCTAATTGTTTATAGGAATTCACAATTCCCTATAACAAGATTTCGTAATGAAATTATGAAAGATGTAGATAAAGTTCGAGCTCTTCGAGCAACTTATAATGTGGTAGTAGTAGGGGATTTCAATATTTGCCGATATAAAGATATTTGATATGTGTAAAGAAAATATAAATTTCAGCAACAGTGAATAGTTTTTACAGACCGCATAAAGTTGCAAGGGTATACAAACTTCGGCACGGCCGAAGTTAACCCCGGCCCTCTGGTTTTTTTTTGTCCCTTTGGACCCCTCCCTCCCCTTTATAAGAACTTTAGTTCCCAGGTTAGCCTCTACAATTCCTTGTACAAAGGAGTTAGTTTGTTACCAAGGAGTTTGTTTGATTTTACCAAGACTTTGTCACCCCGCTGGTACTTTTTGTCAATTGGTGTTCCTTTCTCCTGCTCCATTTGTTTGTTTTGAGCATTTGACTATTTGCAATCCCTTTTCTACCTTAGTTTCATGAACTGGATTGACCTTTTATACTTTACCGTTGCTAATAGTGCAACATCGACAGTGTCGCTAGCCTGGGCTGTTATTTGTTGCACCTGCGCTCTCAAGTAACGAGCTGTGGGATCTTTCCACTTGACCATTAGATGTACTGTGAAGGGGTGGGGCACTGACAATTTGTATTTCAAACTCATTTAATAAGAGGGACCTTATTGTTTCAGAATTTATCGACATTTCATTATCGCAATATATTGTCTTAACATTAGCAAAGTAATTGACTAACTGTAGAATGGCCGGCTCTATGTCAACTATGGCTCTCGATGCTATATGTTGGACTATCGCAAATTTAGAAAATTTATCTATGCAAGTCAGAAAGAATCTTTTATCTGTGAAGAAAACGTCGATTTGTAAAATTTCTTTTGCGGAATCCGGTACTGGTGTGGTACCCAGCTTTTGTTTTTTTGGATGCCTGTCATGTTTTGCGACAGAGCAGATCTTGCAATTAGCTGCAATTTTTTTTTTTTAGCGGACGTTGACGATACTATGCGATACTAAATGGGATAGGATAGATGTTTTAAACATATTGATAGAAAACTCTGAGCTGATTACAGGGAAAAGAAGGTTGTAATCAGAGCAGAGGACCCTAAAAGGTTCATGCATGGCATAGTTAGAAGAACAACGACTAAGGGATAAAGGTATCAAAGGATGTCTACTCCGTCTACATGGTACCGAAAGATTTACCTGAGCTAATAACTCAGGCGAGTCGATATCACCAATTAGGAGCTTGTGCATGAAAATGACACCAAGCATAGTTCTACGGTTAGTTAGGGAAGGAAGGTTAATCAAGAGAATCGTGTTGGTCGTCGTGGCGGTGGAGTACTCATTGCTGTTAACTCGAATCTGTGTTCAAGTGTCGTGCCGATTGATCTGCCCTTAGGTGTTGAGTTTATTTGCGTCGAAGTTACATGTTCCAACTTTAGCTTATATATTTCTTGTTCATATATTCCTCCAGCTTCTGATATCATGACCTATATGCCCCATGCTGATGCTTTGCAAACTATTTTTAATAGTCTTATAGATCGTGATTTCCTTATAGTTTTAGGTGATTTCAATTTGCCTAATATTTCTTGGCTTGTTGATGATAATCTATCTTTCTTAATTCCTTCATCTCAACATGTTTTTCTTGATTGCCTACTTGAATGTCCGCTATATCAGTTTAATTCTTTCCTTAACTCTTCTAATAGAATCCTTGATCTTGTTTTTGTCTCTGATCCCACTGTTAGTGCTGTATCCCGAACACAGCCCCTAGTGAAACCTGAAGATCCTTATCACCCTACCATTGAAGTTACTATTTCTTACAATTCCGTTACTAAATCACTTAATAACATCGCAAATTCTCGTCGTAGATGTTTTCGTAAAACAAATTTCAATCTTCTTAATAGCCTTATTTTCTCTTTTGATTGGTCATTTCTATTTGAGTGCTGCGATATAGATTGTGCAGTGAAGTTTTTCTACTCTGCTCTTAATTCTCTAATTGATAAATGCGTTCCTTATGTGAATGTCTCTACCGTCTCCAGCGCGCCAGTCTGGTTCACACGTAGCCTCTCTAATCTCCGCAATATTAAATCGAGATACTTTAAAAGATTTAAAAAAACTGGTTCGCGACTTGACTATGCAAATTACTGTATAGCCAAATCTCAATTTTGTCTTTTAAACACACAATGCTACAATAATTATATCGTTCGCTGTAAGGTTGAATTTTATAAGAACCCCAAAAGATTTTACAACTTTGTTAATTCCAAAAGACGCTCTAATGTACTACCTTCCACCTTCAGACTTAATGACCAGACTGCTAATAATGACTCAGATATTGCAGATCTGTTTGCTAAGTTCTTTCAGTCGACTTATTCTACTACTGTTTCGGATCCCACAACCTATCCCTTTTCAATCCCACATTTAAATTGTATGTTTTTTCCTAGTATTACTGAAGACTGTATTATCTCTAGCTTGTCATCTATGACGTCTTCCTTCGTTCCCGGTCCTGATAATATACCTAGTTGCATCCTTAAAATGTGTTCGATTTCCCTATCTAAGCCTTTATCTCGGTTATTCTTTATATCGAGTGAGACTTGTAGCTTTCCCGATATTTGGAAGGAGTCTTTTATTATTCCGCTTTTTAAAAAGGGTAGCAAATCGGATGTTTCTAACTACCGTGGCATTGCCAAACTTTCGGCAATACCAAAGCTGTTTGAGAAAATTATTACGTCTTCCCTTCAACACCTATCCAGATCCACTATTTCTCCTTGTCAGCATGGCTTCATGAAAGGTCGTTCGTCGCTTACTAACCTTTTAGAATTGACTACCCTTGTACACCATGGCTTCCGTAAAAAGTGTCAAACTGATGTTATTTATACTGACTTTAGTAAGGCTTTCGATACGGTTGATCATTCTATGCTTCTCGCGAAACTTAACATCATGGGTTTTTCCCCGAAACTGTTGGCTTGGTTAAAGTCGTATCTTATTGGCAGAACCCAAAAGGTATCTTTTCGTTCCTCATTATCTAAAACTATTAAAGTTACGTCAGGTGTACCCCAAGGCAGTCATCTGGGCCCACTGTTATTTACCCTCTTTATAAATGAGGGCCTTGGTTCACTCACGCGTGCTCATGTTTGCGGATGACGTCAAGATTTGTTATTCCTATAATGATCCTTCTTTCCAACAGTACTTGCAATCTGATCTCGATGCGTTCTGTGATTGGTGCCACGTTAATAAATTACACCTTAATGCCTCTAAGTGTTCGTTTGTCTCCGTTCCTAGCTCATTACTCCATTAAGTCTGTTCTGTTAGATTGTGTACCATCCTTTAAAGACTTAGGCGTTATGTTTGACCCAAAACTTTCATTTAATGTTCATATTGCTTCAATTGTCAATAGAGCATGCAGCCTTCTTGGCTTTATTAAACGTTGGGCCAAAGAATTTGATGATCCCTATGTAACAAAGGTTTTATACACTTCGTTAGTTCGCCCTATTCTCGAATATTGCTCGCCAGTGTGGAACCCGCAATATGATGTTCACCAGCGTAGTATTGAATCGGTACAGAAGCAATTCCTTAAGTTTGCGTTACGCGGTCTTAATTGGGACCCGAGTCTTCGCCTACCTTCTTATTCTGACAGACTTCTTCTTATTAATCTCCCTTCACTTTACAACCGTAGGCTCGTTTTTGGCATTCTCTTTCTCCATAAACTAGTCAACGGCGAAGTCATTTCTACTAATTTACTAAGTACGCTATATTTTTGTGTTCCCTCACGTCGGACCAGAAACTTTTTTCCTATTTACCTTAGTAGATGTCTGACTAACTACTCTCTTCACGAACCTTTTCGTGTTCTTTGCCAATCTTTTAACAACCTTTCTCACCTAATTTCTCCTCATCTTTCTGTCACTTCTCTTCGCGCTATACTTTTTAATCATCTACAGCGAAACCAATGAAAATATTCTGGACTTGGATTGGCTGCAACTCATCCCTGACCACATTGACTGTGAATCGGGGCATAGCTGGCACCTTATGCAAATAAAACACCTCCACCGGGTTGGGGATGTTTAGTTGTGTATATAGCTAAGCTATCTTTTTCAATTTAATTACTATCTGTCTTTAGCTTAAGCTTTTTCGTCGACTGCTGTGTTAGTTGACGTAAATAAATAAATATAAATATAAAAGTCTACTAGAATACGAAGGCAAATTGACATTGCGATCCCAGCTTAAGCCACGAAGAGCAAATAGCAAGAACTGCTTTTGAACGGATTCAAGTCTAATTTGGTGCGACTCATATTGAGGTGACCAAATGCAAGAGCCATACTCTAAAATAGGACGGACAAGCGAAGTAAAAAGAACTTTAGTTGTATAGGGGTCATCGAATTCTTTTGACCATCTTTTAATGAAACCCAGGACACTCATGGCCTTTGAGACCGTGGTGGAAATATGGGTGTTAAAATTTAACTTATGGTCCATAAGTACGCCCAAATCATTCATATTATTTAGACGGTCTAAAGGGCTATTGTTTAGAAAATAAGTGACCAGTTGAGGAGAGTTACGAAAAAAGTCATTACCTTACATTTGGTAGTGTTAAGATTTAGTAGATTGAACTGGCACCAGGATTGAAAGTTTTTAAGATCAGCTTGTAGCCGACTAAATGAATCTGTATCTTTATACGTAAGACAAAGCTTGACATCGTCAGCATACATAAGCACACGCGAATGAACAATGACTGATGGAAGATCGTTAATGAATAATGTGAAAAGCAGAGGGCCAAGATGACTACCTTGAGGTACACCAGAAGTCACAGGAATGGAAACGGAAAAAGAAGACTTAAAAAGTACCTTCTGTTTTCTATTTGTTAAATATTCTCGAACCCAAGATAGGAAAAGGGGTGGAAACCCAATGTCGCTCAGCTTCGAAAGTAATAGGGTATGATTAACGGAATCAAAGGCTTTGCTGAAGTCAGTGTATATGACATCAGTTTGTTTACCATTTTTGAACCCCTTGATAATTATTAATGTAAATTCTAAAAGGTTGGTGGTTGTAGATCTACGTTTCACAAACCCATGATGGGATGGCGAAATAATAGAGCTGCAAAAATGTTGCAATTGAGAAGATATAATTTTCTCAAAAGCTTTCGGAATAGCGGACAATTTTGAGATACCCCTATAGTTAGAGGCTTCGGACTTTTTGCCATTTTTATGCAGAGGAATGATATACGACTCCTTCCAAATAGATGGAAAAAAGGAAGATTCGACAGACAATAGAAACAATTTTAAAATGGGTTTACATAATGCGTTTGCACAGAACCCTAGTACACATCCAGGAAGACCATCTGGCCCCGGAGAATAAACGGGTTTAACTAATTTAAGTTCGCTAAGAATAGAAACTTCATCAATCACTGGATTGAAAATGCAATTAGCCTTTTCTAAATGATAAGGATACGGACTTGCTCGATATTCCGTTGAGGAATAAGTTGTTTTGAAAAAACTCGCAAACATATCGGCAATTGCCTGATCAGTGCTCGCTTTTTTATTTTGAAAAGACAAAAAAGATGGGTGCTTCTCTGTGCGTTTAGAATTAACAAAATTATAAAATTGTTTAGGGTCAGAAGAAAACTGAAGCTTACACCGCTGAAGATAATTCTTGTAGCATTGTGTATTAAGCATCATGAATTTTGAATGAGCGACTGTATACAGAGCATAGTCTGATGAACGACGTGTTTTTTGAAACTTCTTATAATATCGTGTCTTCACATTTTTCAAATTGCACAGCTCTCGAGAGAACCAGGGAGGTTTGTTAAGCCGCTCCAGCCTACCAAGAGGCACACAAATATCAAAGAGTGAATGCAGAGTATCATAGAAAAAACGAACAGCTGAATTCATATCTCTACAATTGTACAGATAAGACCAATCGGTAGTAGCAATGTTTTCATTAGGGCTGGCAAAGTCAGTCTTACGATGAAATTTGTCTTCTGGAAGAACAAATGGTTTGATCCTAGAAACCTCACAATAAGAAGAATCCAATACAAAAATAAGATCTAACGATTTTCCATTAGAATTTAAGACAGGATTGACTTGGGATAAAGATAAGCCTAGAAGGCCATCAATAAAATCATGTGACAAAGAGGGCAGCAACATGGTACATTCATCTGTTTGTGACCATGCTAAAGCGGGTAAATTTAAATCACCTAAAACTATGAACATGTCTTGACTGGAAACCAAAGAGGAGACAAACTGAATTGCCTCTAAATGATTTGAATATACCACCATGTCTGACAATGGTGGAATATAGGAACAAGTAATAAAAGCATTTAAAGATTTAAAATTTACTTTAACACCGACAAACTCAATCTCCTGGGTACTAGAAAATTGAATCATTTCAGATGATAAAGCAGCATCAACAGCTATCAGAACGCCACCACCTATGCGAGAAATCCGGTCACGTCTGAATATAGAAAAGTTTGTGGAAAAAACCGATGCATCGGCAATATCAGGTTTTAACCACGTCTCTGTAAAGGCTAGAATGTTATGTTCAAAAGAAAGACTATCTACATAGAGATTAGGAAGTTTACATTTCAGCCCTCTAACGTTTTGGTAACCCAGGTTAAGGGACGAAGCTAGTTTTTTGACACACCAGCAGATGCTGATGTGGCAGGAATAGTATTAGTTGTTGTTGTTGGCAGGCGAATCGGTTGGCGATTTTTCTTTTTTGCAGTATATTCCTTAACTATTATATGTTTCGCCCAAAAATCTTCTCGACATATGGTGTCAAAGATATTGGCATCTTTGGTGGTATGCCAACGAGAGGCCGCGGTCCCGAAGCGTCAGCCGCAGTGGACAAGTCACCCACTGCAGCAGTCAACTTGTTTACGGGGCCCTCGATACTTTTAGAACTATCGGCAATTTCCATTGGAATAGGTAATTGCCCGGACTTATCGGACACTACAATAGGCATCGTTTTTAAGAGATCATTCCCAGGTGATATCGGTAATTCCTTACTAATAGCATTCACAACCGGGCTCTTAAACGATAACAATTGCTGTACATTAGGAGTGGACGGTGCATGAGACCGGTCGGGGACGATAAGAGATGCTGGCGGATCTACAGATACAGAAACACCCCAAGGACTGGTCCTTTTACGTTTCGGAGACTCATTCATAAGCGATAAACTTCTGAACTGAGTCTCCACCGCAGTAAACTCCGCTTGGAGGTTATTAAAACCTGCCCTTAAGGTGTCAAAACTATTTCTAGTCCGCCTCATGAAAGAGCGCATCTCATTCTCGACCTCCCGGCAAGCATCACATCCATATTTAAAGCCACCACCTTTAGCAATAGACTCCTTGATTCTGCCTGTGTAACCTGCACACTTAACGTGAACCGCATTGTCACACAACCAACAAAGAATATAATCATGGGAGTCAACCGCATTAGTGGCAACTATACAATTATTTTTTGAGCAGACAACCATTTTATCAAAAAGTTAAATTTATTTTAAACAAGGAAATACAAAAAATAACAAATAGAAATTCTAAGGGTAAAATTCTGTGAATAAGAATATACTGACCAGTTCTGACACAAGGGTTAATGTGCAGAGTAAGCCTTCACAACTAAAGAATTAAAAGAGATGAAAGCACAAAAGCAAAAACACGTATCACAGAGTCGCGGGTAGGCAAAAGACGAGAGCGCAAATCAATCAAGAATAGGAAAGAGCGGGAGAGCGCGTTAAACTGAACACATGCAACAACAATTTGTACGCAAGAGCGCGAGAGTTAGTTAAAAACGGTAAAGACCCAAAAGCAAAAGAGATAAGCAAAACAACAACACCGCTAATGCGAGTATTGTTGTAAGTTTTGATTTTATTTAAATTTAAACAAAAGCGACAGCAAGTATTTGCAAAATGAAAATAAAATTCGGATGCTGAAATTATTATTAATTAATTTAACCGATAATAAATTTAAAAGTTATGGAAAAGTATTTAATCGCGAGAAAAAAATAAAAGTTGATAAGCGCAAAAAAAACACGTCCGTCCTCTGCAACGAGTGAAAGTTATTCCAATTATTGCAATTTCTGTGGTCAATTTTCCCATGTTGGGGAAAAAATAGTCTTGCAAAATTTGTTTCACGTTTTCCTGGGCTGCACGGTGCGCCCTTTTATGTTCGGTAACTACAATTTCTTTTTGTTTCGACTTGTCTGGTACATCTGTAACGATGTGTTTGCAATACCGGATTTTTTTTGCCGGATATAGTTCAACCAATTTGTGCTGAATGAGAGTAAAGGTTGGCAGTTCGCAAAGTATTGCGTTCACCACCTCAGCATTTATTACATCTTGTAGTGTCTGGAAAAGTGAATCAGGGTTTGATGTCCTTATTATGTGCGTGGACTTACCGTGGAAGAGATCGAATGTCCTTACCGAAGGGAACTCTATTTCCTCAATCACGATTTGATTTGAAAACAATTTAAGGGCTTGTTGGATACATCAATAGTGTAGGACAGAGACTCTTCACTATGGCAGGTTGCCCTATCGGACTCTGATTCTCAATCTGGTGCTTCGAGAGCGTTAATGTGCTGACGCGAAAGAGCGTCTGCTACAAAATTTTTATTTCCTGGTTTGTAAATTCTTTTTCGCGAAGAGTTTTATGAAGCAGCGATAATAGTTGGCAAGGCCAAGAAATGATCTGAGTTCGAAAATTTTTGATTGCCTAAACTTTTTCGGGTGAAGTTGTAATACCATTCCTAGATACGATAAATACCAGATACTCCTCATTTTTTTTTTTCAATTTGGATTTTTTTTGTCAGACTCGCATCCCCGCGTCCTGAATACTTTTAAGGACCTATTCAATGTCCCTAATATGGTCTTCTTTTGTTTCGGAAAAAATAATAACATCATCTATGTAGACGTAGCATATTCTGTTTATCTTTTCTGTTTAATGAAATCCCGATTTAAGGTCCAATGTTGTAAAATATTGGACCTTTCCTATGTTCGACAATATTGTTGAAATCATTGGAATAGGATTCTTGTCATCTGTAGTATTTTGATTTAGTTTTCTAAAGTCAATTACTAGCCTCTTTTTATGAAAGTCGTTTTCATCCGTCCCTTTTTTGTCGACCAGGTCGGATTATTATAGGGAGATTTTGAAGGTCGAATTATGGGGCCTAGAAGTTGTTTAACTTCTGCGTTGACAAAGTCCGTAACGCCCATTTGGGAGTGGGTATAGTTTAGAGTATACCGGTTCCCCATTTTTTCGTATAGTTGCCACAGTGTTAATGTTATATGACAGAGCCTCGTCAGGATCTGCAAACGCTCCTACTCGATATAAATGAAATTTACTTGTGGACAACGAATAAAATTAATGGACTCAGATCTATTTTTGGTAATTATGAGGTTGTTTAATAGATCTGTAGTTGCTCCGACATTTTTTAAGAGGTCAAAACCAATTATGCCGTCAAAATCTTCGGGGATATTCATCAAAAAGAAGTGTGCTTTAAGACCGAAAATATGTATTGGACATTTTTCCGTTACCTTTGAGGCCCCATGTATGGATCTGACATTAAATGGTTTTTCTGCGGGGGTAATGCATTTTAGTACGGCCATTGGTCGAATATATTTTTTATTTTTATTTTTTTTTTTTATTGCATATGTTTGTTATAATAATAGGAGTATGCTTCTAATATACAATTTCATTAGAGTTCAGGTCTATGGACCTTTTCAGCTATGTTATATGTGGGGATATTAATATTCTACAATTTGATTGTTATCATAACAAATTAGGGGAAAACTTTGCAAGAAAACCCCCATCCTACTTAAGATAAAACTTAATACTACTTACATCTATATTTACATAATTATTTCGTTTATGTGATTATAGGTTGAGTATCTGCATTTATCATTGAAGTTGGCATTCAATCTGTATAATCTATCTGATATCATTTCGACTTTAGCTTTGTTATGAATGTCTGAGGTTGTATGGTGCCAAGGGAGTTTGAATATCATTTTTAATAGTTTGTTTTGGGCTGTTTGCCGACCACACTGGGGCTCCGTAAAACATAACTGCCTGGAATATTGACCTGAACAGGTATAACTTGTTCTCAATAGATAAACGGGAGTTCCTATTAATAAAGGGATATAGAATTCTGGTAAGGGAATTGATTCTGTCTATAGTATACCCTACATGGTCCTTAAAGTTTATTTTAGGTTTATTTGGACGATCTTTTTCTGGAGAAAAATATTGCTTGAGTTTTGTTGGAATTGACCTGAATCTTCCACCTTGTTAAAAAGGATTGGATAGTGTCAAATGAGTAACTTCCGCTGGTAACAGACCCGTGGTGATAATTGCAGTATCGTCGGCAAAATATTCGGAAAGTCAGAAGTATAAATGTTGTAAAGCAGTGGGGAAAGACAGGACCCTTGGGGGCATCCTGCAGTGATATCTAGTGGGGCAGAATGAGCTCTTCCAATGTAAACTAAAAATGAACGCTTGCTTAGAAAACTTTGAACTATTTTGATGAGTTCCGTAGGAAAATTAAGGACTGACATCTTGAAAATGAGTCCGTTGTGCCAAACGGAATCGAAAGCTGCTTTAATATCCATTAGTACCATTCCAACAAAGTTTTTCCTATTAAAATTCTGCTTAACAATCTTTTTGATTCGGACCAGCGCACAGTGGATCCGCTTATATGGAGCCGCGGCCAAAAATACTTCTAGTGGTGGTAGGATGTTAAAATTTTCACAAAGGCTTACAAAAAATATTTAAATTTAGTGGCAAAAAGATGAAGGTGATTTATTGGAGCGCACGCCAGCTAAGCCCCATATCCCACCCATAACCAAATAAATAAATTAAACAAAAAAGATAAAAATTTAGTTCTATGAAATTGAAGCAAAACTTATAATTATTATTAAAAATATTTATAACGAATCGTCTTATAAGCTATATACAGAGTCAAATAACTTTGAGTTATCTTTTTTTGGAACATTTCTCTGACCAGTTATTAATATGTCGGACCGTAAAAGGAGTGAATGTATTATATCTGTGTTTGTAATAACGCGTGACATTTTCGGGCTGTGATTAAGTCTAAATTTTTTTAATTCTTTATTATTTGATTCTGCAGCTTCCTTCGAAAGCTCTCCAATAGAAACAATTGCGTGTTCTACTATTGCAGATCCATGAATAAGAACTTTATGCACCGCAGCTGGCATATAGTATCACGGTTACTCTTTGATGAGATCCTTGGCAGTATCGAGGGCATATGCGTTAAATTTGTCGGCATTAATTTTATACCTCGATGATAGAGCTTGAGGTATAGTGGCACAACGATAGATGAGATTCTCATTTATTCCTGTTATTTCGGAAGCCAACCTTGGATTGGAAAAAAATGTTCTTGCCGTATTTCCGTCGTTCGATGAGCCTCTACCTCCGTCTCTGGGCTTGTCTACAATTAAACCCAGTTTTTCACGAAAATCCTTTTGAATTTTGATTTTCCTTTTGAATTTTGACTTTCTGTTTTTGTTCATTTCCTCTAGCTTGCCACATTTTAATGACGGACTTATAGGATATATGCAAGAAGTATTCAAAAAAACGTATTTTTGCAGGAAGTGGCGAAAGACCAAATTCAAAATATTTCTTCAAAGCGACTTTATTTAAGCAAACGTTATTCATTTGTGTTGGATTGGCACCACATATATAGCACTTGGCAGAAGACGACTCGCTTAAAGCATTGCAGACATTTCCATCCACCATTGTCAGTTGTAAACTATGTTTAACGTTAATATTTCTTTTGTTGATAGATAGTTCCGTCGGCTTTAAAAGTTTGATTTTATCCTTAAAATATTTTTCTTCTGCCAGTGACACTTCGCTCGTTTCTTTTGTAAACTGGAATCGAACTGGCCTGCAGTAACGTGTTGACGAAGGCCGGGGGTTTTTCCAAAAAACTGTTGAACTGTTTTCCAACTGTTGAAATGAGTTGCAAAGGTACATATGAGGTAACAAATAAGCTTTTGTCCTCTAAGCCGTCATTGGAAAACTTTTGCTTATATTCGCTATGGCCTGTACTTCCATCAAATACCCACTTTCCAATTAATATAAAATTATCAACCGAACCCTCACAGGCTGTTTTGACAACATCAGCTTGAAGTTCCAGTATGCTCGATGCTGTGTTGTCCAAAAGATTTTGCAACTCGACTTCGGCGTAAGATTCGTCCACAGAAATATTATCCGGATATCTCTTTTTTTTCGCAGTGACTATACTTTGATAGCTTGGAAAAAAATCAATGGATATTTTGTTATTAACGAAGTCCCTTATCACCAAATATTGGTTTTTTGACATGCCGGTCTCCATTAAAAGCGAAATAACTTCGATAGGATCTGCTGGCAATAAATTTTGCGTTTGATTATCATTGCGCAAAGCAGAAACAGCAGATTCATCGATCTCGTTCAGCTGAGCTATACGTCGTCGTTTTGTTCTCGCTGAAGATTCGGAAAAACCGAGTTTAGGACGGCCACGTTGAGCAATTTCCGATGTTGGCTTAGATGAATTTACTAAAATTGACACATTTTCATTCAACCAAGCGCATTTATATTGGAGAACGGATGATTTTTTGCGGTTGTAATATGTCCAAAACGCTTCTAGCTTCTTGCATATGAAACCAATTGATTTCATTAATTGGCTTAAGTCAGCTTCGTAGCCCTCCTTCTCAATTTCAAGTTGCACAGAACTGATTAATTGTTGTTGTTTTTCGGTTTTAGTACCTATTTTTGTGCACCATAAATGAAATACATGCAGGCGTGTAATCACACAGTGTTTCGTATCGCCTTCCAAAATAAAAAATTAAGAACATACATATATTAAAAAATAATTGGAATTATTTAAAAACAACATAAATTAAATGACCATTGAAAATTGTAGACAAACACGATAGATGTAACAAAACACAGCAAGACAATAACAAGACGACACAGAGGCTTCGCTGGGCAAATTTAACCTTGAAAAACAAGACGATGATGAGTTAGTATATTAAAGATTGCAAGCACATCGGCGAATTTCGGCAAGTAACTTAAACACTTTTATTATCTTAAAACACAGATAAATAATGTGAAATAGAAGACATTTTGGGGTAAATTGTGGAACACAACTAAAAGTTTAAGTAAACATAAAAAACATTCACAAAAACGGTACAAACATATAGGTTTCTTTAAACAATAATTATACTGGAGTTAAAAAAAATAATTCAGATTTATTATTTTTTAGTAAAAAGTAAATACCTTTAACTTGAAACTCCATTTTAAATAATTAATTTAGGAGCACTCAATCGTTTACCACACAAATTGCAAGTTCACGTTGCTACAGATTAATGCCGTTAAGCGTGCAGCTGTGCGTAAAATATGAACACTTGTTCAAGCTTTTGGTTCTATTTTTAGAAAGAACCGTTAGAATTTCAGCAAAAACCAGTTTGCACTAGTTGAGAATGGACATTTATGAGATAAATAGTGTGCATTTTTTTTCAATATTTTGTGATGATGTTTTCGAATTTTGGCCTATGGGCGGAACCACTGTGCAGCGGCTGGATTGTGCTGTGTTCCTTACGGAAACCAAACTGTTCCTTGGCGAGTAATTCGGCATCATCTACAAAGGATGAAATTTTTTGTTTAATAATCGTTTCCAATATTTTGCTGATTGAAGACAGGAGGCTAACAGGCCGGTATGATGATGGGAACTCGGGAAGTTTATTTGTCTTTCTAATTGGGACAACTTTAGATGGTTTCCCAAACTTGTGGAAAATAACCAAGTCGAAGACTAGCGTTTATAATAGCGGTCAGGAAACGAATAACGCTACTAGGAAGAGCTTTTAGGCATAGGTTGTTGATATCATTCAAGCCTGGGGCTTTTCTGATTTCAAGACTTTTAATAATTACCGAGACGGCGCTACAGTTTGTAAGGTAACTTACGTCGGGGTTAATCTCTATGGTATTTAGTAAATCTACATAGTTTTGAACATCATATTCAGTATCAGGAAAACTTAAGCCCTGGGTACTCGAATGATTCGCCAAGAATGACACAGCGAGTGCCTCACATTTTTCTACTGTGGTGGAACACTGATCTGTTCCAATGACAAGAGTAGGGATATTTGAGGGGTTTTTCTTTATTATTTTGGCCACTTTCCAAAGGGGAGAGGAGCCTTTATCCAAGTTGGACAGAAACGTGTTCCACGACTTGTTCCGATGAATTGATATTTCTGCGCTTATACTGCGGTTCAATTCTTTGAACGCTACTAGGTGGGCTATGTTCCTGGACCTTTGCCAATAACGACGGAGGCTATTTCTGCGCGTAATTAATAGCTTTATGTGGGCCGGCAGAGGCCTTGTGCTGAATTGGGTCCTTACTTTAGGGATACAACGATCTTTAGCCTCTTTGATTACACTTGTGAATTTCTCGATCATGGAGTCTATTTGTGGAGGTTGAGTAATGGTCTCTATCAGGTTTGGAGGTTGTGGCTAATATGGCTGGCATAAAGCGTCCAGTTAGCTCGCTTATAGTTGAATCTTGAGGTTTCTTCTAATATCGGCTGTGTGTGCATTTCAATCTTAACAGGCAGGTGGTCCGAACTTAACTGGTTTAATACCGTGGCCTGAGTTAGTACCTGTGAGCAGTTTGAGAGAAAAGATATCCAGAGTAGAGCCTTGACAGCCTTAGGCAGGGACTAGAGTATGGCTAGCGGGGTAGGACATATGAATATGTAGCGACAGTAATTTTTCGTGCAAAATATTTCCCCAACTGTTTGTGCGAATGCACCCCCATTCACGGTGCCTGCAATTAAAGTCGTCACCTAGGATGTAATTACCATTTATAGACGTAAGCTTCCGAATATCATCAGCAAACTGCTGTTTTTTTAGTATCGTTCGATTGGCCTCCTGGAAAATAGCAGGAGTAGGTGTTTGTCGATTCACAGACGTTTACAGTTTGAATGCCAATAACTTCAATGATATTAGTTTGTGGGAGTGGTAGTAATGAATGGCGAATTGTTTTCTTTATGAGAATGGCTACCCCTCCCCCACTGGAATTTGGACGGTCGAGCCGATAACATATATATATAGCCAGGTTTCGGTGAGTAAACAAATGTCAATGTTCTGTTCGGACAAAAGGTCAAAAATTTCTTCTTTTTTGTTTCGAATGTCTCTGGCATTCCAAGTAATTATTTTCATGAAGTGCGACATTAATAAAGAAATTTGCATGCTAATGAGGTAATGACCTCAAACTGATCTGCTTTGTTTTTGCAATTTTTAAGAGTCTTAATTAAATCAAGCATTAGACTTTTAATTTCCTCCATGGAAAAGAGATGACCGCTCTTGGCTTCTGGGACAGTGGGGGTCGCCCAGACGCTCTGCAGTACTGGAACATTGCTATTATGAAGCCTCGGAATTGCGCCCGAATTAAACTGAGGTGGTGCCGAAGGTTGAATTCTGCCCGGGTGAACTGAGCGTCTCGAATTGTCTCGTTCTCTGCAGCTTAAGTAGCTGCGTCGGCTAGGGCAATCAATTGACGATGCCTTATGTGGACCGTTGCAGTTGGCACATTTAAAAATTGTCTCATTGCAGATTTCGGGACTATGATTCCCAGCACACTTTGCACAATAGGTATTCACTGCACAACGACTAGATCCATGGCCAAACATTTGGCATTTGTAGCATTGTGTGATTTTGTTGGATTTTTGTTTTTGGAATTCCCTTAACTTTAACAAAATCAATAGCCGAGTAATTGTGCTTAAGGCTGTTAAGCGTGATGGATTTATTTTCAAAATAAACCACGTACAAAATGAAGGTGGTACTGTTCTGCTGTTTATGTTCGACCAGTTTGACGTCTCTGCATTTAAGGCCCATTTGAGTAAGCTTCGATTTAACAATCGAACGATCCATTTTATCAAGCCCTATCAGCAGGGCTTTATACGGTTTCCCATCTTTTGTAGCGTATGAGAAAAATTCGAATCTAGTCTTAAGCTGATCGCAGGCTTTGTCAAAGTCAACTTTATGAACACAATAAAGTTTAACGCCTATTGAAATTTTTCGAATAGAGTATTCGGTGATCTTCGTGATGCTGCACACATCATGAATGTTTTGCAGTGAACATTTTATAACAGTTATTGGGGGGACCTGAATTTTTGTTGGTGTCTTTTCACAGATTTGCTCTGTTTCACTTTCTCTGTCATCAATTTCTTCATTGTTTAAAGTCTGCAATGGAGCGAAATAATTTTGACGCTCGCTTGAGCGTTGACCGGTGTCTACGTTGTTGGGTTTTTTTCTTTTAACTCGCGACATCACGGCAGCTGCACTTTGTCGCTTATTGCTGACTTTGAAACGGTTTGTTGGTCGTGTTTGGTTTATGATCGTAGATGATGCGCGTGGGACGTGTGTAATCTTCGAGTACTCACGCCAGACTGAATATAATTTTTTGAAGCCCCTGTATCAATAAGTAGTTTAATTGTTTTTCTTTCTACTGTTCTTGTGATGATGGAAGAAGGGCGTGTTCCCTAAAAAAATTACAAGATTCTTCACCATCTGACAAGTCATCACTAGCTGCCAGGACGCTCGCCTCTGCTTTTCTATCATAGGCTTCTTCCGCAGGGGAATCTTGAGACGTGAAATAAACCTGCTGATTTCTTTTCGACCCGTTTCCAGATTTTGTGGACTTATATCCCAAATATCTGGTTGGTTGCCTGTATTTGGAAAAGGAATCGACCTCCATGAGCCTGAGGCACAATACTTGTGCCCTGAGGGATTTCTTTAGCCCCGACACAAAAGAGTGTAGCGCATCGGACCTAAACTGTTCATTAATCACGTTCGCTGACGCTGTCTCATGTGTAATAATTGTCCTATACGTGAGGAGCATCAAGGTTTTTTCTACCTCGTCATAGTGCTGAGACTGGATCTAAGGTTCCCTACACTCTATGCCTGGAATGATTTGGGCATCCCTATAGACCTCCACCTCCGGTGCGGCTGGTTTTAAACCTTCTGAGTCCTTAACGACTCCATTTCTTGGTTTAACTGCTGTGTGAAAGTAGACTGCATCTGTGCAGCTTGATGGTCAAGCGTAGTCTGAACTGCCACTTGTACTATTTTCATCACCTCCTCTTTTGTTGGCATTTTATAATTTTCGTTCACTTGCTCACTGTTGCCTCCTATAACCCTTAATAATTCCTCGTCACTACTATCGCTGTTTTTCTGATTATTGGTGTGCGTATCTTTCACTTGCTCACTGTTGCCTTCTATAACCTTTAGTAATTCTTCGTCACTACTATCACTATTTTTCCGGTTATCTCTCCACATGAACAGACGGGAACATATATTTCGTTTAATAGTGTAAATTGTTTTTGATTCAATTAAAACGGAGAATGTCAACTTCAACGTTTTAGTTTAGTAACCACCTCTAATGCCAAGCGATTTATTGCATATTTACACAATCCAAGATTAATTTATTTAGACAACAAAAATCTCACTTACATTTTTATTTTTCTGTTGATAAACTTCTATGCCCTCTTATTGCTGGATTGTGGCCGACGGTATTCTGGTGGAGTTTTTTCCGTTTGTTGTTGCTGCTTCTCGTCTTCAATTTTTTCTTCGCCGCTGCCGTCACCAGTCCACTGACGTGACTATGTTGTTGTTTTTTTTTTATTTTATTTTTTTATTTTTGTAGTGATAATTTCTTCACTACAATGTTTAAAGTTTTTTGTGTTTTTTGTTTTTTATTTCAATTCTATTTTTACTTAGAATTGTTTTTTAAGTTTTGGGCACTTTTAGTTTACGTTGGGCGCCAGTAATATAAATGTTTATTTATATGTTTATTTTGATTTATTACAAGCCACAGTTTTGTGCGCTTGGAGTCCGAATTATAACTAACTAAACATTATTAAATAAACTACCCAAGAACCCTAAGCATTGGCCATCGGAATGCTGACACTGCGCATCGTGCCGCTAGCAGCGGTCAACGTCTTGCGGGCCGGCTCATATTACCCAGACCGTGGGATCGCTGACCCAGCGATCGTGGCCACTGCCAAATGCAGTATTAGCTATATTCTCTTGTCCATGTTAACTTGTATACTGGCAGTTTATCATTCAATCTTAGTTCTAGTTTGTAAAAATAATTGGTTGTAATTTGTTCGGTTTCTAGACCGAATATATATGTATGTATACTTGGTGCAGAGCTCTTCTAATGAGTTTTTGAATATAGGTGAGAAGTTTGGCTTCAGTTTTTGCATTTACTGATTGACTTCTTTTGTCATTAGTTTTCTGTACTATTTCATAATTCTATTTTCATATTTGATTTTTTTTTAAATTTAAAATATTAATACTTTGGTTGTATTTAAAATTCGGACAAATGTTTGATTCGGACTTGAGATTGAATTCCCAATAAATATTCCTTTTTCGACTTCTTGATTTAAGATGACAATATTTGTAGTTTCGTTTGGAATATTTATTTGTCGGATTACTTCAAGATCACAGGTGTGTAATATTGGGATGTTTATTGCCAAATCTAAATTATTTGGTCTTAATATTAGTGAATCGTTTGGTTCACTGACATCTAGTTGGCAATTAAAAGTTTTGAAGAAATCTAGTCCTAAAATTTCATTGAATGGTATCGGAAAATTTTCATTTATTATGTGGATGTTTTGTGGAATTATGAATCTATTTTGTAGTAGTCCTATTTATAATAGTCCTATAATCCGTCGTATCTTAGGGTACAGATCTCAACATGAGACGGACCGAAGTAAAATTGAATCAGTTTAAAATCCATTTCTGCTTTTTGCTCTTCGCGGTCTAAATAGGGACCGCAATGTCAATTCGCAGTAGGCTTCTTTTTGAGTCCTATGCTCTGATTACAGCCTTCTTTGTCCCGTAATCAGATCAAAAGCATCTCTTTACTTTCTAGAAACTTCTATTCTATCCCATTTAGCTCGTAATTAGTAGTTAATCATATTTTAATTGTTTGTCCGATTTATTTGTATTTGTCCACGCGGTCGTGCCTTCCGATATACGGCTGCGCCCCATGGTCGGTCAGCCGGTAGCTCTGTGCTTGTGCTCGCGCGAAACAGGTGTCCTGATGTCGTATGTACGTACTTGGCATTGTACGGCACAACGTTCAGACAACATATACACCTCAGAGCATTTTCCACAATTAGCCATAAATTATTTTAATGCCGCCAAGAATGTGTCTGTGCTGAGATCAGTGGCCAGCTCCAGATGAAGAGCTGAACTAACCATGCATACAAACACGCAAATGTAGCCCTTTTCCTTCCTAGGGTCTTGTCCCTTGTGAACCTTTAACAATATAGGTTCAGCATAATCGCATCCAGCATGATCAAATAGAAAGGCTTGCCGAACTGAAACAGCCGGAAAATTCGCCATATACTAATGTGCAGTATAATGATGCTGTCTAAAACAGTTTAACCACTCATGTGTAATACGTCGAATAAGATTTCGTGCACCACTGATCCAATAATTCCGGCGAATTATCACAAACATTGCTGCAACTCCTGGATGAAGATTGACATGATGCTCATGTTTCAGCAGTAATTCCACAAGGCGATGGTGATTAGGCAAAACTACCGGATGTTCGGCACATGCAGGTAGCCGCGACCTTTCCACCCGCAAATATAATACCATTTTCGTCAACTTAGGAAGATAGTTTGCTTATAATTAATCGGCGCTCTAAAGAGCGCTTCCTCAAAAACAGCTGTCTATCGTCATTAAATCGATTTTGTGCCTGTCGTAAGCAAAACTTCTTTGCTCTGACAATTTCATCAAACATGAATATGTAGGCTAGCTTGATTTAATTCCATGAACAAAGCAAAATACATGTGCAACGACTCGAATGAGTCTGATCCAAGATGATACCCTTTCAAGTAGTATATCAAATGGGGAATACTCAATATCCTCGGAAATGGTTGTCAAGATTTTTGTATTGAACTCAAATTCTGGTGCTGTCTCTAGAATGGAGCAGCAAGTTTGTGATTTATACATAGCCTTTGAGTATAGTGTACAATCGTGCAGCCAAAATGTTCCCTTCCATCTTAAATCAAAGTTAATTTATGTACTCGCTATCGTAATGCATAATCCGCAGTATTTTCCTTAGTGCTGACATGTCTCCAAGCGCTACGTGGTATGGTCTCGAGTATTTCTGTCGTGCGGTTGGCAACAAAAGTTATTAATTTACAGGGTTGATACGAAAGCCATTACAAAATAATTGTAGAATCGGACCATGTGTGTATCTCAACATCCCTCTGGCGCAGACCAGATTTTACAGCTTAGAACAAACGAGCTAATAGTAGCGCAAAGTTCTAATCGTGTCAACAATTTCTGCTTTAATGGTGAAAGTCGCGTCGATCGCGTCCTTTCGGTATCTTTGCCATAAGTGCTCTTGCTTCGTTGGCAATTTTGAGCCTCGGGATTTTAAACTTGACGCCAAACAAACAGAGTTGGTCAAAGAAGCGTGCCGTGTCAGACAGCACTTGTCGGTTAGTGCAACTTAATTGTTTCGATACTGAAACCTTGTACGTTAGCACATCTTCTCCTGGACGGCAATGCATCACAAGCACCTTTGCTGCCATCTTTGAGATATCAATTTCATTGCCCTCATTGTTGGCAATTTGTTTGCTTTTTAGCTCTTCCTTAATGCCGGCTGGTGTGGCGAAGAGAATGACATCTTAGAGACATTTGTGGCAACGTCGGATTCCCGCATTTCGCCCAGTTCGATATATGATATATGCCATGAACTGAGTATAGTTTCACCTCAGGCTGGCATCGTTCATTAGACGACGCTCGACTGCGAGAAATGTACACGCAAATTGTAGTGGATGTTCCTTGAAGTTGCCGGTGTGCGTACACAGGAAGTGTGTCTCGACCCTTTCATCCTCATCTTTTTAAGTTGTGTGTGATGAAACTTCCTCTAGTTCCCAAAATCTTTGCAGTAGTCCATCTATATTGATCGTATGGTGACGTAGATGGTGTTGGCTGTCTTGAAGTGTTCACCGATGTGATTGTAATATGGTGTTGACTGCAATAGGGTGCCCATGACCATCGCATAAATTCTCTCCGGTGAGAACTTACCAAATATAATCATTACCCAGCAATTTTCGATTGAAGCTTACTTCATGACCAGTCCTCAAAAAATTAAAACACGAGTTTCCCCTTTGCAAAGGTGTAACGTTGCTTGACAGCCAAGATCTGGAATTGAGGATAGGACGACAGTATGTGCTATGACATTTCATACAGTTACCTGTAATGGCAAGCATGATGCGTGCTTGCCTTTTTTCTTTTTCATCCCTCAGTTTGCTCGCTATATGATCAGCCTTGCTGATAAGCAAGTATATGAGCCAACAGTCACGGCCAGTTTATCCGATGATGAATTTCGCTCAACAACCTTCGGCAAGGCGGTAAATGTATCCATAGCAGATTCACCAAATAACGGGGCTTTTCGTAGCTATCACTCAACGATTTCCATGCAACCTCGTAGTTAGCATCTACTACAGGCAAATGCTGAATGAGTATCGAGTATTCGTCTTAAGGCGAGAATTCGCCCTTTCATATTTATCATCGTATACTTCGTAATCTTCTGTAAGGTCCAATTCGTCACCAAACTTGACAAATTCATTTCAAGCATTGGACAAAATTTCCAATTTGGTGTCAACTGTAAAGACGTCTGCATGCTGTGCTGGATTCTCTGCACATCCATATATGCGGGTAATCTGTTGTCTGTTGTCAATGTTCATTTGTTGTTTAAAATTAAACATCGTGTTCATCTGAGATGTCTTCACCAAATCAGATGCACTGAAGAAACACACAAAACGAAAGAAAAACATAAAACAAAAATAAGTCATAAAGATTCAAATGACAAATATTGCTTGAAATCCAAACAAAACATGCATCCACACCCTGTGGAAAACAACGGCGCGTTATCAAGTAAACAACGCTAAGCATGAAGTATAAATAATTTTCAACCCCCGAAAAACATGGGTCATTAGAATAAGTAATTTTAAGAACAATTGTCGCCACCTTGATTCTAAGAGTTCATTTATATACACAACACTTTTGTAAATAAAATCAGTTCATATTTTGAATTCAACGAATGAAAATCGGGTTCGAGAAAAAAGGAACTCTGCAGTTTTCCCCCACCAGTGGTAAGAGACTCAGAAAGTGAATCAGATCCTTAAAGTCTGAATGCTAAGATCAGCTACACGCATGCCGCGATTCGCACGCATATACATATAGTTTATGTAGCGTTGCGTCTGTATGTGTGCATGCGTGTGCTCTGTTGATTTGATGATGTAGGCAGCAAGTTGAACCGATTTATATCGGCTGTAACTTGTGTTCTATTTATCCGATCAGATTCAAATTTTTGGGATTTGAGATTTCATATATAATACTATCATATTGGTAAATTTCATGGGGGTACTCCAAATTTTTCAAAAATGTTTCCTCCAGAGCTATACGATATAGTGGTCCGATTCTGACAATTTTCATACTTTATTTTTCCCAGGTAATAAAAAGCCCCCAAAAAAATTTCATCCCGATAGCTCTTAAGATGGCTGAGTAAAACGCATACGCACAGACGGACGGACAGACGGACATGGCTATATCAACTCAGCTTCTCATGCTGATCAAGAATATATATACTTTGTAGGGTCGGAAACGTCTCCTTCTGTGCGTTACAAACATCTGACCAATTTTATAATACCCTCTGCAAGGGTATAAAAAATCCAAAGCGAAAGCGATAATTGCATTGCCCGCCAGCGTATGAAATTGCTCCAGTATGGGATTTTCGAGCATCAGTATTACAGAGATAAAGTACATGAACAGCTGTTAAATATAGTTGCCAAAATTAAAGCCATAAGAGAGTCAGAAAAACCAGGCACTAGTAAGTCGGGGTGTGTTGAAGCAGCGGGCGAACATGTCAGAAATCTGTGACGATAGCAAAGGAGAGTCGAGCGGGAATGCAACCTCCAGTAATGAAAACGCTAATGTTAACTAGGAGATATTTAAGGATAGAATCTGCCAGCTCCTGGATTACTTAGACATGGTTCCCAAAGATTTACTTACTATAGACAACTCAACAGGCAATGAGACATGCATAATATATATTAATAAGATCAATTATTTATTTATTTCAGGGACCGTAAATAATGATTATTTTTTTTTTTTAAATGAAAAAATCATTTACTTATAGAGGACTTAGAAAAGAAATCATTTTTAATCAATTTTTTTGATTTTTATTTTTTTTGATCAAAAAAGATTTTTATGGATAATTCTTATTAAATTACTCAAAATTAATGATCTTTTTTGAAGAAAATTGAAAAAAAAAAATGTAATGATTATCAAATAAGTTTTTTAATATAACTTATAATGATTACGGTCCCTGATTTATTTATTTACGTCAACTAACACAGCAGTCGACAAAAAACCTTAAGCTAAAATAACAACTTATTGAAGAAGGTAGCTTAGCTTTATACACAACTAAACATCCCCGACCCGGTGGAGGTGTTTTATTCGCACAAGGTGCCAGCCATGCCCCGATTCACAGCCACTATGGACAGGGATGAGTTGCAACCAGAATGCATTTAGCGGTTTCGTTGTAGATGATTCAAAAGTATAGCTCGAAAAAAAGTGACAGACAGATGAGGAGAGATAAGGTGAAAAAGGTTGTTAAAAGATTTTCAAAGAACACGAAAAGGTTTGTGAAGAGAGTAGTTAGTCACACATCTACTAAGGTGAATAGGAAAAAAGTTTCTGATCCGACGTGAGGGAAAACAGAAATGACATCACCGTTGACTAGTTTTTGGAGAAAAAACGAGCCTACGGTTGTAAAGTGAAGGAAGATTAATAAGAAGTCTGTCAGAATAAGAAGGAAGGCGAAGACTCGGGTCCCAATTAAGACCGCGTAACACGAACTTAAGGAATTGCTTCTGAACCGATTCAATACTACGCTGGTGAACATCATATTGAGGGTTCCACACTGGCGAGCAATATTCTAAAGTAGGGCGAACTAACGAAGTGCATAAAACCTTTGTTACGTAGGGGTCATCAAATTCTCTGGCCCAACGATTTATGAAGCCAAGAAGACTGAATGCTCTTTTGACAATTGACGATATATGAATATTAATTGAAAGTTTTGGGTCAAACATAACGCCTAAGTCTTTAAAGGATGGTACACAATCTAACAGAACAGACTTAATGGAGTAATGAGCTAGGAACGGAGACAAACGACTGAAAGTCATAAAAGAACACTTAGAGGCATTAAGGTGTAATTTATTAACGTGGCACCAATCACAGAACGCATCGAGATCTGATTGCAAGTACTGTTGGAAAGAAGGATCATTATAGGAATAACATGAGCACGCGTGAGTGAACCAAGGCCAAGGGTAAATCATTTATAAACAGGGTAAATAACAGTGGGCCCAGATGACTGCCTTGGGGGACACCTGAGGTAACTCGAACAGTTTTGTATATTGAGGAACGAAAAGACATCATCGAAAAGACACCGTCTGCCAATAAGATACGATTTTAACCAAGCCAACAGTTTCGGATAATGTTAATGTTAAGTTTCCTAAGAAGCATAGAATGATCAAAGCTTTCGAAAGCTTTACTAAAGTCGGTATAATTAACATCAGTTTGATACTTTTTACTGAAGCCATGGTGTACAAGGGTTTTCAATTCTAAAAGGTTGGTAAGCGACGAACGACCTTTCATGAAGCCATGCTGACAAGGAGAAATAGTGGATCTGGATAGTTGTTGAAAGGAAGACGTAATAATTTTCTCAAACAGCTTTGATATTGCCAAAAGTTTGGCAATGCCACGGTAGTTAGAAACATCCGATTTACTACCCTTTTTAAAAAGCGGAATAATACAAAACTCCTTCCAAATATCGGGAAAGCTACAAGTCTCACTCGATATAAAAAATAACCTAGATAAAGGCTTAGATAGGGAAATCGAACACATTTTAAGGATGCAACTAGGTATATTATCAGGACCGGGAACGAAGGAAGACGTCATAGATTACAAGCTAGAGATAATACAGTCTTCAGTAATACTAGGAAAAAACATACAATTTAAATGTGGGATTGAAAACGGATAGGTTGTGGGATCCGAAACAGTAGTAGAATAAGTCGACTGAAAGAATTTAGCAAACAGATCTGCAATATCTGAAACATTATTAGCAGCCTGGTCATTAAGTCTGAAGGTGGAAGGTAGTACATTAGAACGTCTTTTGGAATTAACAAAGTTGTAAAATCTTTTGGGGTTCTTATAGAATTCAACCTTACAGCGCACTATATAATTATTGTAGCATTGAGTATTTTAGAGACAAAATTGAGATTCCGGTACACAATAATTTGCATACTGAAGTCGCGAACCAGTTTTTTAAACCTTTTCAAATATCTCGATTTAATGTTACGGAGATTAGACAGCCTACGTGTGAATCATACCTTCGCACTGGAGACGGTAGAGACAGTCATATAAGGAACTCATTTATCAATTAGAGAATTAAGAGCAGAGTAGAAAAAATTCACTGCACAATCTACATCAAAGCACTCAAATAGAAATGACCAATCAAAAGAGGAAATAAGGTTGAAAGAAGATTGAAATTTGTTTTACGAAAACATCTACGGCGAGAAAATGAGATGTTATTAAATGAATTAGTAACGGAAATGTAAGAAATAATAACTTCAATGGTAGGGTGATAAGGATCTTCAGGCTTCACAAGGGGCTGTGTTTGAGATACAGAACTAACTGAGGGATCCGAGACAAAAACAAGATCGAGGATTCTTTTAGAAGAGTTAAGTAAAGAATTCAACTGATATATGTAGTTGAATACAGAACTAACTGAGGGATCCGAGACAAAAACAAGATCGAGGATTCTTTTAGTAGAGTTAAGTAAAGAATTCAACTGATATAGTGGACATTCAAGTAGGCTATCAAGAAAAGCATGTTGAGATGAAGGAATTAAGAAAGATAGCTTATCGTCAACAAGCCAAGAAATATTAGGCAAGTTGAAATCACCTAAAACTATAAGAAAATCACGATCTTTAAGACGATTAAAAATAGTTTGCAAAGCATCAGCATGGTGCATATAGGTCATGATATCAGAAGCTGGAGGAATATATGAACAAGAAATATATAAGCTAAAGTTGGAACATGTAACTTCGACGCAAATAAACTCAACACCGAAGGGCAGATCAATCGGCACGACACTTGAACACAGATTCGAGTTAACAGCAATGAGTACTCCACCGCCACGACGACCAACACGATCAAGCATATAAGAAATAAAGTCATTAGAAAGAATTTCATTATCCAAAACAGAGGAGTTAAGCCAAGTTTCAGAGAAAGCTAATATGTCAGCCGAAAAGGTTTGGCAATCACAGAACAGGTTCGAGAGCTTAGTAAGAAGTCCTCTTACATTTTGATAATGAATGCAAAGACTAGACGTTATTAGTTTTTTGAAGCAGAAGATAAATTAGGAAGGTGGACAGGCAACGGACGGGAGCGCTTATTGGGCGCAAACTCGTGTACAACTAAGCCCTCTGGCCAGAAATTAGTGTCAACCATAGCTGAAAAATACTCATTTGGTACTGTAATTTTAAAAGAGGAGATTTCGCGAGGCCTAGAAAACTTAAACTTTTGAATTAAAATCTTAGCAGGGCATATATTACCAATGTAAGCTGCCACAGACGACTCAAAAGTATCTGGAGCAAGCCTAGAGATAAATAATTGTTTGCGATGAGGCACTACAGTTAGTGGAGGCGGAGGAGCATTGGGATCCGCAAGTGATTGAGAGCCAGCATGATCCTGTGATTGATCAGAGTTCCCGTGAGGGATAGATTGAGGTACACCAGGGCTTGTAATGGGTACTTCAATCTGAAAAGAAGAGCATAAAGAGGGACAAGAAGATGGTGTAGGCGAAAGTAAAATGGGAGACGATTTAATAGAGAGTGCTGGCTACTGCTTACGAGGCAACTCAAGGGTACATTTCTTGGGCAACTTCTCAGAAGGTGGAACAAACTTAAATTGCGACAATAAATGTACGCTATATTCACACTCGTTAGACAGCTGTTTGGCCAGTTTGTTTAAAGAAAGAAACTTTAAACGAAGATCCCTATACATACGGCTAAAATCAAGCTGCTGACTGGCGCAAGTTGGCAAGTCCAGCGCATTAAGCCAAGCTCAGGCTTAGACACAAACAAACCAGAAAATTTGTCATAGTCGCGGCCGTTAATACCAGCACATTTTAAGTGAATAAGATTATCGCAGAGACAATACGATATTGCTCTATACTGATCATCAAAACGATCAGAATGCTTGCAAGTAGGTAGATAACAAGCCATTGAAACGCCAAAAGAAACAAGAGGCAAAGATATATAAAAATATTTAGAAAATTAAAAATTTAAATACACAGCACTAAGATAATTATCGATATAAAATCAATAAATACAAATAAAACAAAGAGACAGCTAGAGTGCACAGCACAAGAAAGAGTGCAAGAACAGTTATAACTTGGCTTACCAAGCTTTGAGAGGTGGCGTTACAAAAGTAATTACGCGGGAGGAGCTATGAAAAAACACGACCGTCACGTCACAGCAGAAGAGCATTAACTTATTTCCTACTTCATTTTTAAGCTTAATTGCAATATTTAGAGCGAGCAAAATAATGGTAGTAACGGATCTTTCTTTGCAGGAAACTTAAGCTATTGCTGGAAGGTTGGTTCTTTTTACTCTATTTCACGTGTTAAGGGTTCGCGATAGACGATTGATTAAATTATTCCAATTTGCAGACATAAATCGGCCGGGGTAAGCACATGTCTTTTAAGAAGAGGATTCAGATCAGAAACCTTGTAGCCGAGGGCAAAATTTACAGAGTAGTCCGAGACATTGTTTAGTGTTCTCCAACTGCTATTCAAAATTCATTAAAAGATGAAAAGATATCAGAAAGATGTGGCAGAAAGCTGAAAATAAGAAAAAAAAAATAGTACGAGCTTCTAGGCTTTCTCCGTTTGCATCTGCTGTGGAGACACAGGAAGCGCTTGGAGTGCCGGCCAGTGTTTGGGCAGTGCGGTGAGAGTATACTAAAAATAACTAGAGCGCTCGCAACCCTCGGAAAGTTCAGCCTTTTTCACAGAAGAACATAAAAGAACATAATTGAATACTCAAAATTCAACCTAAATTGTGATGTTTGGACGAAGGGGATCTAGGCTGTATGTTCGTCGTCCGAAAAACACGGAGTACAAGCCACCAAGATTATTAAACATGGCGAATGAAGTGCGTTGCTGTCGGCTGCGTAGAAGGCATCATGAATGAACATGTTTAAAATTAAAATTTGTCGTGCGACGTTAAGAAGGGAGCACCTGCTGCAGAGCCAACCACTAAAAGCGGTTTTTGGACTGCTATAGAGCGAACATGGAAAGCCATAACACCAGAAAGGTGCCTGAAACTGGTAGATTCCATGCCGCTTCGTTGCGCAGCCGTACTGAAGAACAATGGAGATGCCACCAAATATTAATAGGCTGATATTAAGCTGGTCTTTATTTTAAATTTATTTCCCTCTAATATAATAATATATTTTAAAATTTTTAGCTCTTCAAAATATATATTGGATTCGGCTCATAGTTGCTCATAAAGTTTGTTTTGTTCGGTGTTTTTGAACAAGAAAATAAATTTGAAATCGGTCTGAGTTCGTCCTAGTAAATTATTCATCTTGCAAGAATAGCACCTCCTACTGGGACTGTCCCCAAAGATTACGATGTTGTAAAGAAGCGACGAGCTTAAAACTGTTGAATACTAATATCAAGACTGCGCTGAGACATGAAACTCGAGTAGAGACATTTGACTCCGAAGATGAGTAAGTCAGAGCTGGAAGAGCTTTGCATTTCGGCGAAAGCACAACTTAAGTAAGCATTAAGTTCTTCGCCCGATACCACCAAGAATGGGGAACACACGTCCAAACCACCAACTCGTTCTCGTCTTCCGTATTCACAACTGCCATAGTTTGTTGAAAGTACTCAGAGTCAAAAAATTGTATCTCAATGTTTGAAAGCCTTGTTCATAATGACATGTCATGTTGTGTGTCGTATTTTGTGGCATATAAGAAAGTTGACGATAAGTCCCCAAAATGTTCTTTATAAGCAGTTGTCCGTCGTATTCAGCGTTGTCAGTGAAACATCGGTTTGATTTTGCCCGCTTTGTTTTAGCTGTGTTTGGAAGGAACACACTGTCGCTAAGTGCAAAGCAAAAAAGTGTCATGTATGCAACAATTCGTATCATACATTGCTGCACATATACTCAATGAACAGCGTTACCACCACCTTCCATAAAATCAATATGCTTATTGGAGCATACAGTGTTGGAAGAAATAATAGAAACGGCATACAATTTTCTTTTTTTTGAGTCTATCTTTGGCAAAACACAACTTTTTTTTAAGCTGAATGTTTTTTTTTAATAAAAAAAAGCAATAAAAAAAATAATGTTTTATGTTTTTTGAAACAAATTTAATACAAAAACAAAGGCTTTTTTTTTCTTTCCCTTGGAAGATAAAATAGAAACGATAACCTTAAAAATACAAAATATAATGTTGTGGTTCAAGGCACATATTAATTTTAGTTTTAAACAAATAGTTAAATTAATATTTAGTCGTTCCACCCTTATTTTTCAACACTTCGCGGCAACGACCTCCCATGGAATCAACTGACTTAGCACAGATTGCTGGGTCTATAGAGTACCATTCATCCTGGACCTTTTCCCATAAATCTTGCTTATTTTTTGGTTTATAACCAGCAATCCTCTTCTTTAATATACCCCAAAGGTGTTCTATTGGGTTTAAGTCCGGGGACTGAGACGGCCACTCCAAAACATTGACTTTATTGTCTTTGAACCAATTTTTTGCCAGCTTGGGCGAGTGTTTGGGGTCGTTATCCTGCTGATATTCCCAAATCAAAGGCATTTCTTCTTCGGCATAAGGAAGCATAGTATTGGTAAGGATATTTACGTAGTCGACGGCACACATTTTGTCCTTAATCCAAAATAACGGACCGACGCCTGAGGAAGAAAAGCATCCCCAAAGCATAATGTTGCCACGTCCGTGCTTAACGGTCTTTACGGTGTGTTTTGGATCATAAGCAGTGTTCTTTGGCCGTCTTACAGTCACCTTGCCATCAGATCCAAACAAATTGACCTTTGTTTCATCCGACCATAGCACATTTTTCCAATTGGCCCGAAGCACATGACGAGTAGCAAAATCTGTTCTCCGTTTTATATTTTGCTTGCTCAAGCACGGTACTTTTCTAGCACTATAAGCCTTTAACCCAAATGATACCAATCTTTCCCGGATAGTTCTACTAGTTATTGGTGCATCTAGCTTGTTTTTGAGCTTTTCCGATGAAAGGAATGGGTTTTTTTTCGCTTCTCGCAAGATGACCTGGTCAACAGAAATCACAACTAATTTAATGGATATTAAATACCTTTGATGTAGAATATTAAAACAAAACCAAAAATTAACTTTTATTAGCTTTTAAACGTTTTTGACGTGAAAAATACTGAGCGTTTCTATTATTTTTTCCAACCCAAACACGTGGTAGTTCTACTAAAAAGCGTATAGAAGAAAAAGTTTCGCGAAAATCGGTGTAAAAAGGAATGAAAATAACAGTACTACTATCCCACATTCTTAAACACTGATTTTCAGGCCGAATAATTTCACCAACAAAGGAAAAGATGATTTCAAAAGAAAAAAAGGTTGTCGTTTCTATTATTTCTTCCAACACTGTATTTCTTTTACGACATTTTATTAATCGGTCAAGTAAAACAAGGTCCAGGACTTCCAATCCTTCAGGAGTCTATCTTCGTATGGGTTGTATCCGGCGGTACTCTACTGACGTGGGATTAGTTCAGAAGAGAACAGTCAATTTGAACTAATAAAACGAACTCTTATGTTCAATTGACAAGACCTTGCACAAATTTTGGACCATTGAAAATTTGCCTTCCCACATCAAAATTCTATCTCCGGCACATCAGCTGTGCGAAAAACAATTCACTGTTAATTTGAAGATTTTACCGTTTGGCCGTTTTCAGATGAAGCTGCCTTTTAAATCGAGCACCAACGCTCTTGTGCTTTCATTTCAAATTGCTAAACAACGGTTTTTGTCGCTCGAAAGATTGTTAAAAGATCTGGAATTAAGAAACATGTACACAACAATGGACAAGCACCTTTATAGAGACATTCTTAAAGAGAATTTAAGCCCAAGTGCTGAAAAACTGGGTCTCAGTGGCACAAATTGGCAGTTTCAGCAAGATAATGACCCAAAACATTCGTCTTATCTTGTGCAGGAGTGGCTCATATATCATTGCAAGCAGTTCAAAACACCCCCCCAATCACCGGATTTGAATCCCATCGAACATGTGTGGCACTTATTGGAACGAAAGATCCGTTCCCACCACATAACGTCAAAGGATACCCTCAAAGAGGCCCTACGCGCTGAATGGAGCAAAATCACCACTTCGGAAACGTCCAAACTGGTAAACAGCATGAAGAGACGTTTGCAGGCTGTAATACAGTCGAAAGGAGGACCAACAAAATATTAGCGTGTTTCAGTTGCCTTGGATAGAACTGATTACGTTACGTGTGCCAAAACTTTTTTGATGAAAATTTGTGCCTATATTTACATTTTTGTATTTTGCAAATGAACCAAAGCTGAAATATAATTTTTTTTTGTTCAAGATTTTATTTACATATAGCTGTGTTAACAAAAAAGTTACAGCTCTTAGAAGTATGATTTTTCAAGTGTGCCAATACTTTTTTGACTCACTGTATGTACTTGCAATTTATGCAAGAATATTTTTCATTGGGACATATGTCAGAAAGCGACAAAAAAAATTCCAATTATCCACAACTCTTCATTCCACATCAGGTCGTTTTAAGACCTCAAAGCAAGTTGATGAAACTGCGTGTTGTATTTGATGCATCATGCAAAAGTTCGTTTCAAGCATCGTTGAATGACATCTTGATGGTCGGTCCTACCATCAAGAGGAGCTGTAATCGACTTTGCTTCGATTTCGTTACACAAATATGGCTTGACTGATGACGTCAAGAAAAAAAACTCAAGTAATGATACATGAAGCAGATCGAGACTTCCAGCTCGCATTGTGGAGAAAAAACCTAGATGATTCTTTGATAGTGTTGAGGTTAAACACTGTTACATATGGTACGGCGCGAGTTCCGTTTCTGGCAATACGGTAACTGAAAAAGCTGGGTGAGATGATTGAATAGTCATATCCGAAAGCTGCAGAAGTTATCAGACACGATTTCTATGTTGATGACATGTTGACTGGTGCTGGCTGCGTTGAGGACTTTTTGACAATCAAGTCTGAAATGTCACAGGAATTGTTCAAAGCAGGTTTTGAGTTGACCAAGTGGTTCTTAAACAGTTCTAAAGTCTCCGCTTCCTTTAGCACAGCAATGCCGATAACAATTTCAGATTCAGATTCAACCAAGGCTCTTGGTGTTTTTTGGCTACCTGGGAAAGACGTCTTCCAATTCCAAATCAATGACTCGTTTATGAGACTCCGAGCGACAAAACGGAACATTCTCTCAGTGACATCTCGTTTATTTAATCCTTTAGGTCTTGTGAGTCCCTTTATTATTAAAGGTGCCTCAATGGACTTGAGTGAGACAAATCAATTGCAATGAATTTGGAGACAGCATGGAATGAATTATAGTAAATGTCAAGAAAGTGAAAATACCACGATTCGTCCATACAGAACCTCAATTACCGAGAGAGCATATAGCTGTTGTATCTACGTTCGAGTCAAATCTGCGGTAAGTTTAGCACTTCATTGCTAACGTCGAAATCTAATGTAGCACCCCTCAAGACAAAAACATTGCCTAGACTTGAGCTGTGTGCCTCTTACTTTCTCGCATATCTCTGTCACCGAATCAGTAATATCATAAAGGTACCAATTAAGCGTGCATTCCTTTGGTCGGATTTGAAAATAACTCTACATTGGATATAGTCACACCCATCGACAGTGGTCAGAGAACATAGTTTGGCGTCATGTGCTAACAAAACAAAACCCAGCTGACATAATATCACGAGGATGTGATGTTGACGAATTAGTTGACTCGATTTGGTTAAGAGGTATAGAAATTATCGGTAGATGTGAGTGGTCAATCAACAAGCATGACTAACTGGAAAAATTAGCTGTCATGCTGACTTCTAGTGTTGACAAGAACACTTTAGTTGAGATCATCGAGTCGTATTCGTCATATCCAAAATAATAAGAGTGTTTTGTCATGTGTTCCGTTTCATCCCTGGATCTTCAATTAAATCGACCGCGTTTGGTGATGTGATTCCATCACCATTAGAACGAAAAGCGTCATTTCATAAAATTAATGAAATATTGCAAAATAAAGAATTTCTAGAAGATATTAGAAGGGTTCGCAAGAGCGCCAAAGTGTGTCAGAAACTTCAAGGTTTGACTCCTTTTGTACAAGAGTTCACTGGTTCGTTGTGCACATTTTCGTTGTTGAGAGTTGGGATGCGACTTGTAAACGCTCCTATTGAATATGATGCGAAATTTCCGCTCATTTTATCAAAACGTTCGCAATTTGTTCGAAGCTACTTCCGCTTCTCTATTTATCGAATTGTCCTGTTGGCCCAAGAGCTTTAGTGAGCACCTTGCGTGAACAGCTGTGGGTTGTTAACGCTGTAGAAGTCTGCCGCCCATTCAGCATTTGCGCCAATTTGTGGCCTAATTGAGAATTCGAGGAAGGCCTTCAAACAAAGCTTATATCACAGTCTTCGTTTGCTTTTCTTGTAAAGCGGTTTATTTGGAATTAGTGTCTGATTACACATTTCTTATGGCTTTCCAAAGGTTCAACGGCCGGAAAGGAGTATCCCGAAAGGTCCACTGCGACAACGCGATGAATTGTATGTCAGAAACCAACAAAAAAATTGCAATTATCCACATTAGTCTACTTGAATGCCCTCTATATCAGTTGAACTCTTTACTAAACTCTTCTGATAGTTGCCATTTAAATTTCGTGGTAACCGGGCTCGCTGTCGGCATATTGCCTTCACAACGAAGAAGGGCTTTAAAACGGAATCCTAAAATAAAAACAACAAACGTTAATGTTGAATTGCAACAAAATTGAACAACCTGCATGACTGCATAAAGCATACGCGAGTTCTGAATTCATTTCTTCTGACTTGTTGTTGGTTAAGATCTACCTGACACAGGTAAAGCACAGGATGACAATAGAACACTATCTTTGATATATCGCATCCATATGTGCAAGCCCTTAAAACGTTTTTTTTTTGAAGCTTTAATTTATTTTACAATTTTTCCCTTATAGTAGTATATTAGTTCCAACAGAATAAAGAATAAACACATCTTACATATTTCTCTTTTGAACAAAAACAAGAATTTTAAATTTTATACATAAAAAATAGGTACATGTGACACATCTTACATATTTCTCTTTTGAACAAAAACAAGAATTTTAAATTTTATACATATAAAATAGGTACATGTGTATATCATTTTAACTTCTTCTTCACCACAAAAAAATATTACCTAATATTTAATATTCTCCCTTAGCTTCATTAAAAGCTCATGTAGCCTGTTTGGCATTCACGCTAAATAATTTTGAAGAGTTAATCATTTTTCCCCAATACAATAGCGTTTTTTAACACTTTTAGTGTATGATCCTGCTTTGTACATGCACATGCCAATGCCATTCAAATTTGGTTCAAACGTTGCGTGGTAACACTTAAAGCCAGTTCAGCTTTGATTTTGTTGCAACTCATCGTATTTTCGGTTGCTAGCTTTCTCATACGCCGCTTTGTCCGTTCGTTGATGGACGATACTGTCCCTTGGCGAAGCTTAGTGCGGTAATCTTTTGGATGCATTAAGTATCTCGCTATGCTATATGCTTTTAATAAATTGTTACGAATTGATACTATTTATTATCACATTCCTTTACTGATCACGTTGCAAGTGTCAAAGCAGAAAATATGGATTTTGCACATAATGTGCTCTGCTGCTCTGTTGATTAGAGCAATGACTTAGTAGGGAGCAGGTAGCGCTTTTATTGACTGCCGATTTATATTGACTGTAACTTGTGTTCTCTTTATCCGATCGGATTAAAATTTTGGGTAAAAAACTAAAAAACATTAGTAAACTCTATTTCATGACGCGAAACGGATTTAAAAAAATTTGATTCAGTTAGTTTACTTTCATCACAGTATGAAGGAAAATCAGCAAAGGAACTGGCGGAAATGTTTTTTATAAAATAAGATCCATTTATAATGTAAACGGGCCGGAAAAAGAAAATAGGTTGGAATTAAAGCACTCCGGAGGCAAGCCATCTAAGTTGACAAGACGCGATCATTCAAAAATTATCGATGACGTCAGCAACAATCCCCAAATCAGCCGTAAACCATGTAACCGTAAAAAAGATCTTGAAGTTCCATAAATACTCAGCTAGGCAGAAGCCATAACTTTCAGCAGTAAACATTGAAAGGCGGCTGAACTACTCTACATAAAAACAAAAGACAAAAATTATGATGTACTATCATGATGGACAAAACTTTTGTCGAAAGCCTTTTTTTTGTTTATTATATAATTAATAACAGGCCGAACAATAAATTAGCATTCCAAAAAATCTCAGTCTAGCCCCGATAACATACTTTCTATGTTATAATTAAAATGGGGGATGCTACTACTATTCTTTTGCTTGCAGCTGTGTAATATGTACATTGTACATACTTACGCATAGGTAAGTATTGAAACCCAGAAAAGGATTTCGGTACATATTCAAACAGTCGACTAAGCCAAAGTTAGCTATTATTTTCGTCAAATATTCTGCAAATAATTAATGAAAAATTAATTTTTTTTACAGCTTTATCAAAACAGGAGCTCGTTATTCACTATGAAAACCAGACACCCTTCATGACAGTGAAAAATTTGGAGCGCACTATCGAGGTATCCCACTGGGGAAATATTGCAATAAAGGAATCTATTCAATTGGCTCACAGTGGCGCTAAATTAACAGGATCGTTTTCTCGATACGATTTTCAGAAAGATGGTCGATCTAGTCAGTCTGCAATTAAATCGTATAAAACAATTTTACCAGCTTCAGCCTCCGGTGTTTACTATCGCGATACCAATGGAAATATTTCGACATCTAATATGAACTCATTGCATGGTTATATTGATCTGGAATTAAAACCCAGATTTCCACTTTTTGGAGGTTGGAAAACACAATATACCGTAGGATACAATGTGCCTTCTTACGAATATATGTACAGCAATGGTAATAAATATCAGCTTAAAATGCATTTAATAGATCACATTTACGATAATATGGCTATTGATGAGGCTGCAATCAAAATCGTTCTTCCCGAGGGAGCTGGTAATATTCAACTAACGACTCCATACATAATAAATCGACAGCAGAATGAGTTGGTTCATACTTATTTGGATACTGTCGGGCGCCCAGTGATTTCGTTTTCAAAGTCTAATTTGGTAGAAAGTCATATTGCTGATTTTACACTCAGTTACACCTTCTCCAGAGTGTCTCTGCTTCAGGAGCCGCTTTTAGTTTGTGGTTTTATTTATATAATATTTGTATTAACTATTATGCTCATGCGTCTTGATTTTTCTATTACATTACACTCCCATAAAGAGTGAAGTCTTCAATTATAAAATTGCTTTTTGTATTCATTAAAATGATTATAAACATAAATTTGCTATAATTTGATATTTACTTATTTTTATTTTCTTACTGGATATGCATACATATGTATATTTGCAGTATCAGAACTCGAATACCTAGACACATTCAAATATATCTGAAATATTTTTGTATCATGTGTGAAAAATGTTGATGGAAAGCCGGTTTATTATGAAAATTTATTCTTATAAATCGCACTGACATTTAACCATAAGTTAATTTTTGTAAAGCATCGAACCGAAGTCTGTTTCTTGTCACAAAAGCAAGCTTTAAAGTGCTCTATTAAAAAGTATTTTATTTTTTTTTTTAATTATTATTTGCAACCTATCCCAATAATACACAACATTCAATAAGGAAATATTATCAAAGGTAAAGGTACACCCTCGTGTAATCACTAGTTTCCTTTTTTGGGTCTAAATGGCATGTCAAATGGGTGACATCTTTTCAGACGTCTGGTCTGCTTGCTGTTGTCCAGCAGTTTGAGGGCCAGTGCATTGTCATGGGTTTCTAGCCTGGAGAGGTACCTACTATCATACCTCCGGATCTCGCCCTTAACTGACGGGTCTCTTTGGATGACCGAGTTACACACATAAGGAGACGCCTCAGCGAGTGGCAAAAGCCATTTGCAGCAACTTTCCCGTGCTTACTGAGACATTCCATCCGCACAGCTATTCTTTCAAAAGGTTGTGTTCGTTTTGAATAATTTCCGATGCCACGAATGGATGGATGCTCCAAGAAAAAGCAACAAAGGCAGAGTCGTTTGCATAACTGGTAGTGAGAAGTGCTCATGATGTAGCACAGACAGATCGCCGGTGGGGGTATGACACAGACGGCGATGTCACTATTGTCGATGGAAGTGGCAATGAGTAATGATAACGCTTGCAGGCACATATTATGGAGAGGTGTCTTTTTGATGTACTGTAGCCTGTACTTGATTAGAATACCAGCACCGCTTATCTCAAAATAAGCAACGTTCAGGGCACCTTTCTGTAATGATGGTAAAGGGGAGTTGTCGATAACTGTAGGGATACTTGCGTCTTACCAGGTTGGGTATAGCTGGATGGAAAACTATGCGGTGTTTGGTAACTGGAAACTTTTCCGATCCCATAAAGTATATATATTCTTTATCTGAATCAAAAGCCGAGATCTCGGAGACCATCACCAATTGATGAATCAGCAGAATCAAATTCCGATAGCAATTTTTTTTTGCCTGAAGACCTGAGTGATAAACAAAAATATATAAAAATGTTTTTGCAAAAGCAACTTTAAAAATATAATACAAAATAAATTTAGTTGTTAGAGGAAGGGCGTTTAATTTCTTTTATGTACCAACGCTTGGCGGTTGCCAATTTCGTCTGCTACATGGTTGGGTTTGTTGGAACGAGTGCAGGTAATTTTAAACACTATAATTTATTTACAGGAAATAAATGTATTCAGACAACATATGTATGTCGGGCTAATCAGTTGGAGTTGATACAAAAAGTGCCGGGTGATCGATTAAAAATCTCGAACGTAATTACGGCGATTCCCAGCGCCCCCCGAAAATCAAAATCCCCTCATCGCTCTATGCTTTTTGCCGCTCTTTGCTGTTCACCCGGTGGCCTAAACATACCTCCCCCCTTGAACCATATTGCAATTGTCAACGACCTGAAGTGCCTAGATGCCACCGGAGGCAGCAACGTCCTATCCGAACACGGTGCTGCGGGCTGCGGGAGTGCTGCTATGACCAGACACACAGCCCGGTTGGATGACCTCAGGATAGTGGTCCGCCCCGAGCACAACGGAACCAAAGAGTGCCTATAAAAATGGGGATCTGCCAGGACCAGGTTGGAGACCTTATAAATTAAATTTTTATTAACTTCAAAAAAATAACAATCTAAACAAACATTTGAAATAAACTTTTTTAACTACGCAAGGGTTTTTAGATGCATTAGTAAAACGCATATGCACCGACGGACATGGCTATATCGACTCAGCTTCTGATGTTGATTCAGAATATATGTATACTACATATATACTTTATGGTATCGGAAACGTCTATTTCTGTGTGTTACAAACATCGGACCAATTTTATAATACAATTTTGAAAGGTTCTGTGCATTAATGAATTGAGTTACAGAAAAAGAGTTTGGAACATGTAAAAATATTATGACCAAGGACTGCAAGGGTATACAAACTTCGGCTTAGCCGATGTTAGATTATTTGATATTTTCTTTTTCTTCCCTGATTCCCGAAGCAAACCATGACACGCATACACATACAGTTAATGTAAGGTTGCGTCTGTGTGTGTATGCATGTGCTCTGCTGCTCTGTTGATTAGAGCAATGACTTAGTAGGGAGCAGGTAGCGCTTTTATTGACTGCCGATTTATATTGACTGTAACTTGTGTTCTCTTTATCCGATCGGATTAAAATTTTGGGTAAAAAACTAAAAAACATTAGTAAACTCTATTTCATGACGCGAAACGGATTTAAAAAACTTTGATTCAGTTAGTTTACTTTCATCACAGTATGAAGGAAAATCAGCAAAGGAACTGGCGGAAATGTTTTTTATAAAATAAGATCCATTTATAATGTAAACGGGCCGGAAAAAGAAAATAGGTTGGAATTAAAGCACTCCGGAGGCAAGCCATCTAAGTTGACAAGACGCGATCATTCAAAAATTATCGATGACGTCAGCAACAATTCCCAAATCAGCCGTAAACCATGTAACCGTAAAAAAGGTCTTGAAGTTCCATAAATACTCAGCTAGGCAGAAGCCATAACTTTCAGCAGTAAACATTGAAAGGCGGCTGAACTACTCTACATAAAAACAAAAGACAAAAATTATGATGTACTATCATGATGGACAAAACTTTTGTCGAAAGCCTTTTTTTGTTTATTATATAATTAATAACAGGCCGAACAATAAATTAGCATTCCAAAAAATCTCAGTCTAGCCCCGATAACATACTTTCTATGTTATAATTAAAATGGGGGATGCTACTACTATTCTTTTGCTTGCAGCTGTGTAATATGTACATTGTACATACTTACGCATAGGTAAGTATTGAAACCCAGAAAAGGATTTCGGTACATATTCAAACAGTCGACTAAGCCAAAGTTAGCTATTATTTTCTTCAAATATTCTGCAAATAATTAATGAAAAATTAATTTTTTTTACAGCTTTATCAAAACAGGAGCTCGTTATTCACTATGAAAACCAGACACCCTTCATGACAGTGAAAAATTTGGAGCGCACTATCGAGGTATCCCACTGGGGAAATATTGCAATAAAGGAATCTATTCAATTGGCTCACAGTGGCGCTAAATTAACAGGATCGTTTTCTCGATACGATTTTCAGAAAGATGGTCGATCTAGTCAGTCTGCAATTAAATCGTATAAAACAATTTTACCAGCTTCAGCCTCCGGTGTTTACTATCGCGATACCAATGGAAATATTTCGACATCTAATATGAACTCATTGCATGGTTATATTGATCTGGAATTAAAACCCAGATTTCCACTTTTTGGAGGTTGGAAAACACAATATACCGTAGGATACAATGTGCCTTCTTACGAATATATGTACAGCAATGGTAATAAATATCAGCTTAAAATGCATTTAATAGATCACATTTACGATAATATGGCTATTGATGAGGCTGCAATCAAAATCGTTCTTCCCGAGGGAGCTGGTAATATTCAACTAACGACTCCATACATAATAAATCGACAGCAGAATGAGTTGGTTCATACTTATTTGGATACTGTCGGGCGCCCAGTGATTTCGTTTTCAAAGTCTAATTTGGTAGAAAGTCATATTGCTGATTTTACACTCAGTTACACCTTCTCCAGAGTGTCTCTGCTTCAGGAGCCGCTTTTAGTTTGTGGTTTTATTTATATAATATTTGTATTAACTATTATGCTCATGCGTCTTGATTTTTCTATTACATTACACTCCCATAAAGAGTGAAGTCTTCAATTATAAAATTGCTTTTTGTATTCATTAAAATGATTATAAACATAAATTTGCTATAATTTGATATTTACTTATTTTTATTTTCTTACTGGATATGCATACATATGTATATTTGCAGTATCAGAACTCGAATACCTAGACACATTCAAATATATCTGAAATATTTTTGTATCATGTGTGAAAAATGTTGATGGAAAGCCGGTTTATTATGAAAATTTATTCTTATAAATCGCACTGACATTTAACCATAAGTTAATTTTTGTAAAGCATCGAACCGAAGTCTGTTTCTTGTCACAAAAGCAAGCTTTAAAGTGCTCTATTAAAAAGTATTTTATTTTTTTTTTTTAATTATTATTTGCAACCTATCCCAATAATACACAACATTCAATAAGGAAATATTATCAAAGGTAAAGGTACACCCTCGTGTAATCACTAGTTTCCTTTTTTGGGTCTAAATGGCATGTCAAATGGGTGACATCTTTTCAGACGTCTGGTCTGCTTGCTGTTGTCCAGCAGTTTGAGGGCCAGTGCATTGTCATGGGTTTCTAGCCTGGAGAGGTACCTACTATCATACCTCCGGATCTCGCCCTTAACTGACGGGTCTCTTTGGATGACCGAGTTACACACATAAGGAGACGCCTCAGCGAGCGGCAAAAGCCATTTGCAGCAACTTTCCCGTGCTTACTGAGACATTCCATCCGCACAGCTATTCTTTCAAAAGGTTGTGTTCGTTTTGAATAATTTCCGATGCCACGAATGGATGGATGCTCCAAGAAAAAGCAACAAAGGCAGAGTCGTTTGCATAACTGGTAGTGAGAAGTGCTCATGATGTAGCACAGACAGATCGCCGGTGGGGGTATGACACAGACGGCGATGTCACTATTGTCGATGGAAGTGGCAATGAGTAATGATAACGCTTGCAGGCACATATTATGGGGAGGTGTCTTTTTGATGTACTGTAGCCTGTACTTGATTAGAATACCAGCACCGCTTATCTCAAAATAAGCAACGTTCAGGGCACCTTTCTGTAATGATGGTAAAGGGGAGTTGTCGATGACTGTAGGGATACTTGCGTCTTACCAGGTTGGGTATAGCTGGATGGAAAACTATGCGGTGTTTGGTAACTGGAAACTTTTCCGATCCCATAAAGTATATATATTCTTTATCTGAATCAAAAGCCGAGATCTCGGAGACCATCACCAATTGATGAATCAGCAGAATCAAATTCCGATAGCAATTTTTTTTTGCCTGAAGACCTGAGTGATAAACAAAAATATATAAAAATGTTTTTGCAAAAGCAACTTTAAAAATATAATACAAAATAAATTTAGTTGTTAGAGGAAGGGCGTTTAATTTCTTTTATGTACCAACGCTTGGCAGGTAATTTTAAACACTATAATTTATTTACAGGAAATAAATGTATTCAGACAACATATGTATGTCGGGCTAATCAGTTGGAGTTGATACAAAAAGTGCCGGGTGATCGATTAAAAATCTCGAACGTAATTACGGCGATTCCCAGCGCCCCCCTTTGCTGTTCACCCGGTGGCCTAAACATACCTCCCCCCTTGAACCATATTGTAATTGTCAACGACCTGAAGTGCCTAGATGCCACCGGAGGCAGCAACGTCCTATCCGAACACGGTGCTGCGGGCTGCGGGAGTGCTGCTATGACCAGACACACAGCCCGGTTGGATGACCTCAGGATAGTGGTCCGCCCCGAGCACAACGGAACCAAAGAGTGCCTATAAAAATGGGGATCTGCCAGGACCAGGTTGGAGACCTTATAAATTAAATTTTTATTAACTTCAAAAAAATAACAATCTAAACAAACATTTGAAATAAACTTTGTTAACTTTGCATTAGTAAAACGCATATGCACCGACGGACATGGCTATATCGACTCAGCTTCTGATGTTGATTCAAAATATATGTACATATATACTTTATGGGGTCGGAAACGTCTATTTCTGTGTGTTACAAACATCGGACCAATTTTATAATACAATTTTGAAAGGTTCTGTGCATTAATGAATTGAGTTACAGAAAAAGAGTTTGGAACATGTAAAAATATTATGACCAAGGACTGCAAGGGTATACAAACTTCGGCTTAGCCGATGTTAGCTTATTTGATATTTTCTTTTTCTTCCCTGATTCCCGAAGCAAACCATGACACGCATACACATACAGTTAATGTAAGGTTGCGTCTGTGTGTGTATGCATGTGCTCTGCTGCTCTGTTGATTAGAGCAATGACTTAGTAGGGAGCAGGTAGCGCTTTTATTGACTGCCGATTTATATTGACTGTAACTTGTGTTCTCTTTATCCGATCGGATTAAAATTTTGGGTAAAAAACTAAAAAACATTAGTAACCTCTATTTCATGACGCGAAACGGATTTAAAAAAATTGATTCAGTTAGTTTACTTTCATCACAGTATGAAGGAAAATCAGCAAAGGAACTGGCGGAAATGTTTTTTATAAAATAAGATCCATTTATAATGTAAACGGGCCGGAAAAAGAAAATAGGTTGGAATTAAAGCACTCCGGAGGCAAGCCATCTAAGTTGACAAGACGCGATCATTCAAAAATTATCGATGACGTCAGCAACAATCCCCAAATCAGCCGTAAACCATGTAACCGTAAAAAAGGTCTTGAAGTTCCATAAATACTCAGCTAGGCAGAAGCCATAACTTTCAGCAGTAAACATTGAAAGGCGGCTGAACTACTCTACATAAAAACAAAAGACAAAAATTATGATGTACTATCATGATGGACAAAACTTTTGTCGAAAGCCTTTTTTTTGTTTATTATATAATTAATAACAGGCCGAACAATAAATTAGCATTCCAAAAAATCTCAGTCTAGCCCCGATAACATACTTTCTATGTTATAATTAAAATGGGGGATGCTACTACTATTCTTTTGCTTGCAGCTGTGTATATGTACATTGTACATACTTACGCATAGGTAAGTATTGAAACCCAGAAAAGGATTTCGGTACATATTCAAACAGTCGACTAAGCCAAAGTTAGCTATTATTTTCTTCAAATATTCTGCAAATAATTAATGAAAAATTAATTTTTTTTACAGCTTTATCAAAACAGGAGCTCGTTATTCACTATGAAAACCAGACACCCTTCATGACAGTGAAAAATTTGGAGCGCAATATCGAGGTATCCCACTGGGGAAATATTGCAATAAAGGAATCTATTCAATTGGCTCACAGTGGCGCTAAATTAACAGGATCGTTTTCTCGATACGATTTTCAGAAAGATGGTCGATCTAGTCAGTCTGCAATCAAATCGTATAAAACAATTTTACCAGCTTCAACCTCCGGTGTTTACTATCGCGATACCAATGGAAATATTTCGACATCTAATATGAACATGAATATGAATAATAGCACAGACAGATCGCCGGTGGGGGTATGACACAGACGGCGATGTCACTATTGTCGATGGAAGTGGCAATGAGTAATGATAACGCTTGCAGGCACACATTATGGAGAGGTGTCTTTTTGATGTACTGTAGCCTGTACTTGATTAGAATACCAGCACCGCTTATCTCAAAATAAGCAACGTTCAGGGCACCTTTCTGTAATGATGGTAAAGGGGAGTTGTCGATGACTGTAGGGATACTTGCGTCTTACCAGGTTGGGTATAGCTGGATGGAAAACTATGCGGTGTTTGGTAACTGGAAACTTTTCCGATCCCATAAAGTATATATATTCTTTATCTGAATCAAAAGCCGAGATCTCGGAGACCATCACCAATTGATGAATCAGCAGAATCAAATTCCGATAGCAATTTTTTTTTGCCTGAAGACCTGAGTGATAAACAAAAATATATAAAAATGTTTTTGCAAAAGCAACTTTAAAAATATAATACAAAATAAATTTAGTTGTTAGAGGAAGGGCGTTTAATTTCTTTTATGTACCAACGCTTGGCAGGTAATTTTAAACACTATAATTTATTTACAGGAAATAAATGTATTCAGACAACATATGTATGACGGGCTAATCAGTTGGAGTTGATACAAAAAGTGCCGGGTGATCGATTAAAAATCTCGAACGTAATTACGGCGATTCCCAGCGCCCCCCGAAAATCAAAATCCCCTCATCGCTCTATGCTTTTTGCCGCTCTTTGCTGTTCACCCGGTGGCCTAAACATACCTCCCCCCTTGAACCATATTGCAATTGTCAACGACCTGAAGTGCCTAGATGCCACCGGAGGCAGCAACGTCCTATCCGAACACGGTGCTGCGGGCTGCGGGAGTGCTGCTATGACCAGACACACAGCCCGGTTGGATGACCTCAGGATAGTGGTCCGCCCCGAGCACAACGGAACCAAAGAGTGCCTATAAAAATGGGGATCTGCCAGGACCAGGTTGGAGACCTTATAAATTAAATTTTTATTAACTTCAAAAAAATAACAATCTAAACAAACATTTGAAATAAACTTTGTTAACTACGCAAGGGTTTTTAGATGCATTAGTAAAACGCATATGCACCGACGGACATGGCTATATCGACTCAGCTTCTGATGTTGATTCAGAATATATGTATACTACATATATACTTTATGGGATCGGAAACGTCTATTTCTGTGTGTTACAAACATCGGACCAATTTTATAATACAATTTTGAAAGGTTCTGTGCATTAATGAATTGAGTTACAGAAAAAGAGTTTGGAACATGTAAAAATATTATGACCAAGGACTGCAAGGGTATACAAACTTCGGCTTAGCCGATGTTAGCTTATTTGATATTTTCTTTTTCTTCCCTGATTCCCGAAGCAAACCATGACACGCATACACATACAGTTAATGTAAGGTTGCGTCTGTGTGTGTATGCATGTGCTCTGCTGCTCTGTTGATTAGAGCAATGACTTAGTAGGGAGCAGGTAACGCTTTTATTGACTGCCGATTTATATTGACTGTAACTTGTGTTCTCTTTATCCGATCGGATTAAAATTTTGGGTAAAAAACTAAAAAACATTAGTAAACTCTATTTCATGACGCGAAACGGATTTAAAAAAATTTGATTCAGTTAGTTTACTTTCATCACAGTATGAAGGAAAATCAGCAAAGGAACTGGCGGAAATGTTTTTTATAAAATAAGATCCATTTATAATGTAAACGGGCCGGAAAAAGAAAATAGGTTGAAATTAAAGCACACCGGAGACAGGCCATCTAAGTTGACAAGACGCGATCATTCAAAAATTATCGATGACGTCAGCAACAATCCCCAAATCAGCCGTAAACCATGTAACCGTAAAAAAGGTCTTGAAGTTCCATAAATACTCAGCTAGGCAGAAGCCATAACTTTCAGCAGTAAACATTGAAAGGCGGCTGAACTACTCTACATAAAAACAAAAGACAAAAATTATGATGTACTATCATGATGGACAAAACTTTTGTCGAAAGCCTTTTTTTTGTTTATTATATAATTAATAACAGGCCGAACAATAAATTAGCATTCCAAAAAATCTCAGTCTAGCCCCGATAACATACTTTCTATGTTATAATTAAAATGGGGGATGCTACTACTATTCTTTTGCTTGCAGCTGTGTATATGTACATTGTACATACTTACGCATAGGTAAGTATTGAAACCCAGAAAAGGATTTCGGTACATATTCAAACAGTCGACTAAGCCAAAGTTAGCTATTATTTTCTTCAAATATTCTGCAAATAATTAATGAAAAATTAATTTTTTTTACAGCTTTATCAATACAGGAGCTCGTTATTCACTATGAAAACCAGACACCCTTCATGACAGTGAAAAATTTGGAGCGCACTATCGAGGTATCCCACTGGGGAAATATTGCAATAAAGGAATCTATTCAATTGAATCTATTCTATTCTATTAGGATCGTTTTCTCGATACGATTTTCAGAAAGATGGTCGATCTAGTCAGTCTGCAATCAAATCGTATAAAACAATTTTACCAGCTTCAGCCTCCGGTGTTTACTATCGCGATACCAATGGAAATATTTCGACATCTAATATGAACATGAATATGAATAATAGCACAGACAGATCGCCGGTGGGGGTATAACACAGACGGCGATGTCACTATTGTCGATGGAAGTGGCAATGAGTAATGATAACGCTTGCAGGCACAGATTATGGAGAGGTGTCTTTTTGATGTACTGTAGCCTGTACTTGATTAGAATACCAGCACCGCTTATCTCAAAATAAGCAACGTTCAGGGCACCTTTCTGTAATGATGGTAAAGGGGAGTTGTCGATGACTGTGGGGATACTTGCGTCTTACCAGGTTGGGAATAGCTGGATGGAAAACTATGCGGTGTTTGGTAACTGGAAACTTTTCCGATCCCATAAAGTATATATATTCTTTATCTGAATCAAAAGCCGAGATCTCGGAGACCATCACCAATTGATGAATCAGCAGAATCAAATTCCGATAGCAATTTTTTTTGCCTGAAGACCTGAGTGATAAACAAAAATATATAAAAATGTTTTTGCAAAAGCAACTTTAAAAATATAATACAAAATAAATTTAGTTGTTAGAGGAAGGGCGTTTAATTTCTTTTATGTACCAACGCTTGGCGGTTGCCAATTTCGTCTGCTACATGGTTGGGTTTGTTGGAACGAGTGCAGGTAATTTTAAACACTATAATTTATTTACAGGAAATAAATGTATTCAGACAACATATGTATGTCGGGCTAATCAGTTGGAGCTGATACAAAAAGTGCCGGGTGATCGATTAAAAATCTCGAACGTAATTACGGCGATTCCCAGCGCCCCCCGAAAATCAAAATCCCCTCATCGCTCTATGCTTTTTGCCGCTCTTTGCTGTTCAACCGGTGGCCTAAACATACCTCCCCCCTTGAACCATATTGCAATTGTCAACGACCTGAAGTGCCTAGATGCCACCGGAGGCAGCAACGTCCTATCCGAACACGGTGCTGCGGGCTGCGGGAGTGCTGCTATGACCAGACACACAGCCCGGTTGGATGACCTCAGGATAGTGGTCCGCCCCGAGCACAACGGAACCAAAGAGTGCCTATAAAAATGGGGATCTGCAAGGACCAGGTTGGAGACCTTATAAATTAAATTTTTATTAACTTCAAAAAAATAACAATCTAAACAAACATTTGAAATAAACTTTGTTAACTACGCAAGGGTTTTTAGATGCATTAGTAAAACGCATATGCACCGACGGACATGGCTATATCGACTCAGCTTCTGATGTTGATTCAGAATATATGTATACTACATATATACTTTATGGGATCGGAAACGTCTATTTCTGTGTGTTACAAACATCGGACCAATTTTATAATACAATTTTGAAAGGTTCTGTGCATTAATGAATTGAGTTACAGAAAAAGATTTTGGAACATGTAAAAATATTATGACCAAGGACTGCAAGGGTATACAAACTTCGGCTTAGCCGATGTTAGCTTATTTGATATTTTCTTTTTCTTCCCTGATTCCCGAAGCAAACCATGACACAGACACATACAGTTAATGTAACGTTGCGTCTGTGTGTGTATGCATGTGCACTGCTGCTCTGTTGATTAGAGCAATGACTTAGTAGGGAGCAGGTAGCGCTTTTATTGACTGCCGATTTATATTGACTGTAACTTGTGTTCTCTTTATCCGATCGGATTAAAATTTTGGGTAAAAAACTAAAAAACATTAGTAAACTCTATTTCATGACGCGAAACGGATTTAAAAAAATTTGATTCAGTTAGTTTACTTTCATCACAGTATGAAGGAAAATCAGCAAAGGAACTGGCGGAAATGTTTTCTATAAAATAAGATCCATTTATAATGTAAACGGGCCGGAAAAAGAAAATAGGTTGGAATTAAAGCACTCCGGAGGCAGGCCATCTAAGTTGACAAGACGCGATCATTCAAAAATTATCGATGACGTCAGCAACAATTCCCAAATCAGCCGTAAACCATGTAACCGTAAAAAAGGTCTTGAAGTTCCATATATACTCAGCTAGGCAGAAGCCATAACTTTCAGCAGAACTACTCTACATAAAAACAAAAGACAAAAATTATGATGTACTATCATGATGGACAAAACTTTGGTCGAAAGCCTTTTTTTTGTTTATTATATAATTAATAACAGGCCTCAGTCTAGCCCCGATAACATACTTTCTATGTTATAATTAAAATGGGGGATGCTACTACTATTCTTTTGCTTGCAGCTGTGTATATGTACATTGTACATACTTACGCATAGGTAAGTATTGAAACGCAGAAAAGGATTTCGGTACATATTCAAACAGTCGACTAAGCCAAAGTTAGCTATTATTTTCTTCAAATATTCTGCAAATAATTAATGAAAAATTAATTTTTTTACAGCTTTATCAAATCAGGAGCTTGTTATTCACTATGAAAACCAGACACCCTTCATGACAGTGAAAAATTTGGAGCGCAATATCGAGGTATCCCACTGGGGAAATATTGCAATAAAGGAATCTATTCAATTGGCTCACAGTGGCGCTAAATTAACAGGATCGTTTTCTCGATACGATTTTCAGAAAGATGGTCGATCTAGTCAGTCTGCAATCAAATCGTATAAAACAATTTTACCAGCTTCAGCCTCCGGTGTTTACTATCGCGATACCAATGGAAATATTTCGACATCTAATATGAACATGAATATGAATAATAGCACAGACAGATCGCCGGTGGGGGTATCACACAGACGGCGATGTCACTATTGTCGATGGAAGTGGCAATGAGTAATGATAACGCTTGCAGGCACAGATTATGGAGAGGTGTCTTTTTGATGTACTGTAGCCTGTACTTGATTAGAATACCAGCACCGCTTATCTCAAAATAAGCAACGTTCAGGGCACCTTTCTGTAATGATGGTAAAGGGGAGTTGTCGATGACTGTAGGGATACTTGCGTCTTACCAGGTTGGGTATAGCTGGATGGAAAACTATGCGGTGTTTGGTAACTGGAAACTTTTCCGATCCCATAAGGTATATATATTCTTTATCTGAATCAAAAGCCGAGATCTCGGAGACCATCACCAATTGATGAATCAGCAGAATCAAATTCCGATAGCAATTTTTTTTTGCCTGAAGACCTGAGTGATAAACAAAAATATATAAAAATGTTTTTGCAAAAGCAACTTTAAAAATATAATACAAAATAAATTTAGTTGATTGAGGAAGGGCGTTTAATTTCTTTTATGTAGCAACGCTTGGCGGTTGCCAATTTCGTCTGCTACATGGTTGGGTTTGTTGGAACGAGTGCAGGTAATTTTAAACACTATAATTTATTTACAGGAAATAAATGTATTCAGACAACATATGTATGTCGGGCTAATCAGTTGGAGTTGATACAAAAAGTGCCGGGTGATCGATTAAAAATATCGAACGTAATTACGACGATTCCCAGCGCCCAAAATCCCCTCATCGCTCTATGCTTTTTGACGCTCTTTGCTGTTCACCCGGTGGCCTAAACATACCTCCCCCCTTGAACCATATTGCAATTGTCAACGACCTGAAGTGCCTAGATGCCACCGGAGGCAGCAACGACCTATCCGAACACGGTGCTGCGGGCTGCGGGAGTGCTGCTATGACCAGACACACAGCCCGGTTGGATGACCTCAGGATAGTGGTCCGCCCCGAGCACAACGGAACCAAAGAGTGCCTATAAAAATGGGGATCTGCCAGGACCAGGTTGGAGACCTTATAAATTAAATTTTTATTAACTTCAAAAAAATAACAATCTAAACAAACATTTGAAATAAACTTTGTTAACTACGCAAGGGTTTTTAGATGCATTAGTAAAACGCATATGCACCGACGGACATGGCTATATCGACTCAGCTTCTGATGTTGATTCAAAATATATGTACATATATACTTTATGGGGTCGGAAACGTCTATTTCTGTGTGTTACAAACATCGGACCAATTTTATAATACAATTTTGAAAGGTTCTGTGCATTAATGAATTGAGTTACAGAAAAAGAGTTTGGAACATGTAAAAATATTATGACCAAGGACTGCAAGGGTATACAAACTTCGGCTTAGCCGATGTTAGCTTATTTGATATTTTCTTTTTCTTCCCTCATTCCCGAAGCAAACCATGACACGCATACACATACAGTTAATGTAAGGTTGCGTCTGTGTGTGTATGCATGTGCTCTGCTGCTCTGTTGATTAGAGCAATGACTTAGTAGGGAGCAGGTAGCGCTTTTATTGACTGCCGATTTATATTGACTGTAACTTGTGTTCTCTTTATCCGATCGGATTAAAATTTTGGGTAAAAAACTAAAAAACATTAGTAACCTCTATTTCATGACGCGAAGCGGATTTAAAAAAAATTGATTCAGTTAGTTTACTTTCATCACAGTATGAAGGAAAATCAGCAAAGGAACTGGCGGAAATGTTTTTTATAAAATAAGATCCATTTATAATGTAAACGGGCCGGAAAAAGAAAATAGGTTGGAATTAAAGCACTCCGGAGGCAGGCCATCTAAGTTGACAAGACGCGATCATTCAAAAATTATCGATGACGTCAGCAACAATCCCCAAATCAGCCGTAAACCATGTAACCGTAAAAAAGGTCTTGAAGTTCCATAAATACTCAGCTAGGCAGAAGCCATAACTTTCAGCAGTAAACATTGAAAGGCGGCTGAACTACTCTACATAAAAACAAAAGACAAAAATTATGATGTACTATCATGATGGACAAAACTTTTGTCGAAAGCCTTTTTTTTTGTTTATTATATAATTAATAACAGGCCGAACAATAAATTAGCATTCCAAAAAATCTCAGTCTAGCCCCGATAACATACTTTCTATGTTATAATTAAAATGGGGGATGCTACTACTATTCTTTTGCTTGCAGCTGTGTATATGTACATTGTACATACTTACGCATAGGTAAGTATTGAAACCCAGAAAAGGATTTCGGTACATATTCAAACAGTCGACTAAGCCAAAGTTAGCTATTATTTTCGTCAAATATTCTGCAAATAATTAATGAAAAATTAATTTTTTTTAAAGCTTTATCAAAACAGGAGCTCGTTATTCACTATGAAAACCAGACACCCTTCATGACAGTGAAAAATTTGGAGCGTACTACCGAGGTATCCCACTGGGGAAATATTGCAATAAAGGAATCTATTCAATTGGCTCACAGTGGCGCTAAATTAACAGGATCGTTTTCTCGATACGATTTTCAGAAAGATGGTCGATCTAGTCAGTCTGCAATCAAATCGTATAAAACAATTTTACCAGCTTCAGCCTCCGGTGTTTACTATCGCGATACCAATGGAAATATTTCGACATCTAATATGAACATGAATATGAATAATAGCACAGACAGGTCGCCGGTGGGGGTATGACACAGACGGCGATGTCACTATTGTCGATGGAAGTGGCAATGAGTAATGCTAACGCTTGCAGCCACAGATTATGGAGAGGTGTCTTTTTGATGTACTGTAGCCTGTACTTGATTAGAATACCAGCACCGCTTATCTCAAAATAAGCAACGTTCAGGGCACCTTTCTGTAATGATGGTAAAGGGGAGTTGTCGATGACTGTAGGGATACTTGCGTCTTACCAGGTTGGGTATAGCTGGATGGAAAACTATGCGGTGTTTGGTAACTGGAAACTTTTCCGATCCCATAAAGTATATATATTCTTTATCTGAATCAAAAGCCGAGATCTCGGAGACCATCACCAATTGATGAATCAGCAGAATCAAATTTCGATAGCAATTTTTTTTTGCCTGAAGACCTGAGTGATAAAGAAAAAGCAACTTTAAAAATATAATACAAAATAAATTTAGTTGTTAGAGGATGGGCGTTTAATTTCTTTTATGTACCAACGCTTGGCGGTTGCTAATTTCGTCTGCTACATGGTTGGTGCCGAATGAGCAGATCGTTCCGGTGGATCGGACCTGGACTCTACGACTGTAGCTCAAGAGATGGGGAACGGTCGGAGGGTTAACGTGATCGTGGTCTTGGAGATGATATATACGGTCGGCGGACGAATGCTGGCTACGACGTCGAACTAGGGAGCGACGTCTCGGTGATTGGTTGGCCATTTGGAGCAGGATATGGTGATTTTGCCCGCACCGTCTTGTGCCAAGCAATTAAGGTAGTACTGATTGATTAGAACCGCCCGGAGGTTTAGGAACACTCGACACCGGTAGAAGCTTACCCCGTGAAGGCAAGTCCTCTCATAGGCACGGTGTGGCAAACGGCTTGGGGCCATATAGCTGTGTGACGAAGAAAGGAATATACAGAAAATCAGAGGGCTCTTATGGCTTTTAAGGCACAGGGCCAAGTCCAAATTGTTCGGGTGGTCTGGAAATTCCTTTCGCAGAACATATCATATCAACGACTTCCACCTCCCAAACTTGGTGAGGAGCACATCAAGTTTTGCTTTTATGCAATTATGCGTACTTATGCGGTCTGTCAGTTCAAGCAGACGCCCTGCTGTCTAATCTCGAGGTCGACTTATGGTCCTCTGTGACAGTCTAGTACACGATAACGATAGGTGAGAAATCCGTTCAAATAGTGTCAAGTGTAGACGACATTCTTTTGTTTACACTTCGGTGCAGATGGCGATGAGCAGGACATCCCAATTCTCTATACTAACACCCGAGCGGTTACACACCCTTGGAGCGCCGTCTGCAGCTCTCTCAATGACTGTCCGATTCTTGTGCAACCACGGGAAACTGTAGGAGTTGTTTGGCTTGAGTCAAGTTCTCCTACCGCGCGGTGAGGTTCTCCAACGCGGCTTGGAAACCCTTATTCGTCAGGGGGGACTTTGACACGATGGTACTCGTTCTCCTCGGGTCTTGGCGTTCAAGTGGTAGATCTTCTCCACTTGCGAAAGATACGGATTGGCTTTATAAATGGCAGCGAATGTACGATAGGCTACTCCGAATCAGCTGCCGGGTAATGTTTCTATATATTTTTATGTTTTTTTTTTCTTTGGTGCTGTAAATTACAAGCGCTTTAAAGAATTCGCGAGTGCATGTGCGAAACAAAAAAAAAACATATGCCTTCATGAGTGCGTCAAAACATGTACATTTTACAGAATTTACATATGTAAATGTATGTTGGTGAATTTGGAAGTGAATTTATTCTTGAGTAGGAATTTCTTTGGTTTATTAACACAATAGACAGACACAAAATGAGTCGGAAGATACCAATGCCTACTTACGCTGAAATATCTAACTACCCACGCGATCTTATAGGGTCATGGGAAAGAATTGTCGAAAAAAATGTCGAATTACTTATTTCCTTTGATAATTTTTTTGAATAATTTTACAGTGGTTTTCCAATATGCAAATTAATTAAAATGTTTGTTTTGAAAAAGAACTATGTACTAGTATACTAAATTACATTAATTAAAATAATATTTGCTTAAAGAGGGATATAAAATTGACCTTTATTTCATTTTGACGGGACTATAACAATACAGTCTGCTTAATTTTTATAGGGTCTATTTCGTAAAACAATATACCAAACAAATTGTGCCCTTGTGAAATTAGAACTTGTATATTTGTAGTTTCACTTCTTTATTGATATTTATAGTATGTTCTTTGTATTTGGCTGGTTATAACTAGCTTCTTGGGGGAGTTTTGACCATTGGCTGTGTTGTGTATACGTTTATTTGACCTGTTCTACGGACTTGTTGATGCCTGCTGAATTTGTAAGGTTACTCGTAGGGCCTTATAAATTTGCTAACTTGTTTCTAAATCCTATTCAAAGGACTTGCTATGCTAGTTGAGTTTCTAGGGTTACACGCAAGGCCTCAAGAAAACTTGCTTCGTTTGTTGTTCCCTTGATCACGACTCGATGACTTGATGATCCTTCTCGCTTCCTGCGGCGTCCTGTGGCCTCTAGAATTGGTTGGTGTAATACCGCTATATAGCTGGAAATTTTACATACTCTCCTGCTGCTATGCGAGACTTTCTCTCCCCTGTTGACGCTGACATTGCCAGTGGCTCCCCCTGTTCCACTCATTTTACCAGCTTTAGATTACCGTTGCTTTTCCATATGTCGGGACAGGAACAGGTATACTGCAATGACCGAGTTCCACTTTGATTGAATAATTCATAAACAAACACGTCAGTGTCGTTTTGTGGTTAAATTCAGATTGATTTTTATTCCAAAAATATTCTTCTGCTTAACCTATTGTTACATATATATTCTTATGCTGCGTATGCGACAGCTACAAAAGAGAGGGAGAGTGTCAGTACATACATAGGAAAGAGGGTCCAGTTATGACCCGGGTTTTGAAAAACCTCGAAATTTTTTCTTCAGTTCCGGAAAATTAAAAATTAGGAAGTTTAACAGTTAAATATTAACCAAACGCAACTTTTTTCCAAAGAATGTATGTTTATTTGAGTTACTCAAAAAATTTTGGAACAGATTTAATTTGGATAACTTTTTTAAGGCCCAAAAAAAAGTGGCCAAGTTATGACTCACTTTAAGAAATTCACTGAAAATAAGAAAATATGAAAGGAATGTCACACCAATTGTTGTAATTTTATGGTTTATTTATTATGTAGGCCTTCAATGGCAAAAACAATGAAAAAAAAACAAATGAAAATGGCCTCCAATGGCCATAAATGACAACGATTTTTATTCCGCGTCGTCCATGTCACTTTCGACGTTTTTGCAAGTGAAAAAACTTGCTTGCATGTTAGCGCACTTTGAATGAAACATTCAAGATCGAGATCTTTAAGAATATTCTCGGACAAACTGGTACCAATATGTAAATTTTCTTTCCTTGTTGTTAAACAACAACCAAAATGTTGGAATTTGACAATTTTACATAATCCGAGTGCAAAAAAAAAATGGGACATAACTGGGCACCCCAGCTGAGTCATAACCGGGCCTTTTTATAAATTAAAGTTTATATGTATATTTTTTATAGACACTACATAATCACATAAACTTTTATAGAATCACAAAATATACGGCAAATACAATATTTTGATGCATTACACTCACCTTTTCACTGTTAATTTCACAAAATTTTGGTACTTTGAAAAAAATGAAAAAAAAATTTTTCGCACGATTTTCAACACGATGTTTGGTACGCGTATATACAATACGATTAAAAACGTTGATTTACAGGGCTCAAACTGTCATTCAATACCGCATTCCAACAATATTTGAGAATGTCACAACTGGGCCTGAGTCACAACTGGGCCCTCTCCCCTACATATTATTTGGAGCGCTTGCATCAAAGTGCTTGGTCAGCGTTCCCAGGCTGGCCTGGCTCTAGCTCATGTTACACCAGTGCATTGTTGCTTATGTGAATATATGTATGTGCATATATAAATGTACATACATATATGAACATACTTAGTTCTGCATTTATGTTAATATATTTATGTGCCTACATTAATGTATACACATATACAAATTGAAGTGCACATTTATGTTTGATTGCGTACATATTTAATGGTTTATGCTTGCAACAAATTGTTTTTTTTTTTTAATTGTATGTATATACTTTTAATTAAATGAAGTAGTTATAGTAGTTGAATCCATAAAAAATTTAATATATTACCTTTTTTTATACCCTTGCAGAGGGTATTATAAAATTGGTCAGATGTTTGTAACGCACAGAAGGTGACGTTTCCGACCCTATAAAGAATATATATTCTTGATCAGCATGAGAAGCTGAGTTGATAGCCATGTACGTCTGTCCGTCCGTCTGTGTCTATGCGTTTTACTCAGCCATCTTTAGAGATATCGGGATGATTTTTTTTGGGGCTTTTTATTACCTGTGAAAAATAAAGTATGAAAATTGTCAGAATCGGACCACTATATCATTAAGCTCTAGAGGAAACATTTTTGCAAAAATTACAAAAATTGGAGTATCCCCATGAAATTTAGCAATATGATGTATTATGATGTATGTATTATATATAAAATCTTAGATCCCAAAATCTGATCGGATAAATAGAACACAAGTTACAGTCGATATAAATCGCGGCCTGCTGCCTACTACGTCATTGCTCGAATCATCAGAGCACACGCATGCACACATACAGACGCAACGCTACATAAACTATATGTGTATGCGTGCGAATCGCTTCATGAGTGTAAAAGGGGATGGGGAAGAAGAAGAAATTGAAATGATATTTGAAAGTTTCTGTGCATTAATGAATTGAGTTACATAAAAAGAGTTTGGAACATGTAAAAATATTGTGGCCATGGACTGCAAGGGTATAGCCGAAGTTAGCTTCTTTGATATTTTTTCATTATTTTTGCAGATTTTTAATGTATCCTTATGTACAGTTTGTATCTTATTTTTATTGTTCCTAATTTTTATGTTGTTATTTTTAGATACTTCTACAACTTCGAATGGTCCTAAATAGCCTGAATCAAGCTTATGACCAGCTTCGTTGTTTAAGAAAACTTTATCTCCTATTTCTATTTTAAAATCTACTGATTCACTGTCATACAAGTTTTTCTGTTTTTCTTTATATTTTTCTAACATTATTCTAGCTCTATTGTATGCTAGTTCTAATCTAAACTTAACTTCTTTAGCATAATCATCTATGTTATATAAAGGTTCTATTTTATTCATGCTATTAAAATGGATTGGTAAATTATTTTGTTTATAGGGACAGTATTTATGTGTTACCGATGGAGTTGTGTTAAAACAGTACACAAAATATTGTATATATATGATCGAATGTACTCATTGAATGTCCTATGACTTCTTTCAACGGTACCCAAGGTGTGGTGGTGGTGTGCAGTAGACATAATGTTGTCTAATTTTAAATATTTGCACAAGTGTTTTATTATTGAGTTTTTGTATTCTGTTCACATGTCCGTAATGAACGTCTTCATCGGGCCGTACTTCAGAATAAAGGATTAAAAAATATTTTTTGAGATTGTTGTAGCGCTTTTATTGGGAACGGCTATTGCTACTAGATATTTCGTCACATATTAGAGCGACTGCGTATTCATTACCATCTTCAGATTTTGGTAGTGGACCAATGGTATCTACTAGTACCTTATCAAAAGCAAAAGGGTGATTTGATGTGCTTTTTGGTTTTTGACTTTAGGATTTTTCACATTTATTAATGTAATCTTTTACATGACTTGTCATGTTTTTCCAATAATAATGCCTTCTTACTTTGGCTAAAGTTTTTGTAATGCCTGTATGGCCACCCTGTACATGATCATCATGGTATGTAGACAATATTGCTTCTTTATCTTTTTCTATAATGGTCACCGGTTGGAGTAGCGCTACTCTTAATGTTTTCAATATTTTATTGCCCATTTCTTTAAAAGATTCTATTGAAAATGTTTCAAAGATCTTTTCACTCGGGGCGAGTTAAGTTGTTTGATGTCGAGTATACCGGCTTGTTTTTCAAGCCTTTGAAAAAACTGACCTAAGTCTAGAGCTCCATTGGTGTACAGATCTCCAATCTCAATTCTTGCTATAACTTTTTTTCCATGTTTGAGGAAACATAAATTATGTGTTATACGCAAGATCACTACTTTTCGTACTTCATCATTGCAGAGTACTTCATGTATTTTGGTCTTAGAAGCATCATTAGGTATGTGCCCAATTGTATTTTCATTTTTATTCTCTGGCCAGAGATTATTTTGTGTATTTTGCTGCCTGGTAGTGACTTTCAGGCCATGAGCGTTTGTGTTTTTTAGGCCATGTATGGTAATGCGGGATAATGCATCCGCAACAAAATTATCTTTTCCCTTCATATATTCTACTGTGAAGTCATATTCTTCCAGATCGAGTCCCATTCTAGTTAACTTTGAACTTGGACTTACCATAGAGAATAAATACGTTAGTGGTCTATGGTCTGTTTTGACTCTGAAGTGTTTGCCATATATATAAGGGCGAAAGTGTGTAATAGCCCAATGTATCGCAGCTAGTTCTTGCTCAGAAGTACTTTTATTACTTTCACCTTTAGTGAATGAACGGGACGCGTATTCTACTAGCAACTGCTTATCGCCATAAGTTTGAGTTAACGCTGCTCCACATGCAAATTTGCTAGCATCTGTTATTATACAAAATTCTTTCTTTCCTTTTTGGCATTCTTCAGACCGAACAAAATCTACGTTATTCTTACATAGTTGTGTTATCGGACGTGTCTTCTTGTTCTATTTGGTGAAAACCGGACATTAAATCTAGACATTAAAAATATTTGGCTCTGCTTAGTTGATCAAGAATATCGCCTATTCTTGGTAATGGGAATTTATCGGACAACAATTTTTTGTTTATTTGACGATAGTCTATTACCAATCGCCATCGTTTCTTTTCTGATCCTGGTAAACCCTTTTTCGGCACCAGTAGTAACGGACTATTATACTCGGACACTGATGGTTCAACTATTTTATCTTTAATGAGTTTATCGATTTGTTTCGTTATTTCTTGTTTATGCGTGTGTGGTATTCTGTAATTTTTTGTGTATACTGGCTGGTTGTCATTCAATCTTAGTTCTTGTTTATAAAAGTTGTTCGTAGTAATTGGTTCGTTTTCTAAACCAAATACATCTGTATACTTGGTGCAGAGCTCTTCTAGTACGTTTTTGAACATAGGTGGGAAGTTTGGCTTTAGTTTTTGTATTACTGATTGACTTCTTTCGTCATCAGTTTTCTGTACTATTTCATAATTCTTTAATGATTCATATTTTATATTTTTCAAATTTAACATTTTCACTCTTTTTGTTGTGTTTAAAATTCGGAGAAATGTTTGATTTGGACTTGAGATCGAATTTCCAATAAGTACAATGTTACCATGTGGAATTTGTGTGGAATTATGAATTCATTTTGTTGGAGTTCTATAAGGGTTAGACCTTTGGAAATAATTAAACCTTCACCAATTCCTGATATTTCAATCGTGTTTGAAGTATCTATATGTTCAAAGGTATCTGTTTTTTCTTTTATTATTGATATGTTTGTACCTGTATCTAACAAGAAAGTGTATGTGTTGTACATTTTTGACTTTGATGAAAATACTACATTCACAGTTTCTTCTGAATATCTGTAAGGACTTATTGGTTTTCCGAATTACTTTGGGTAACTCGTACACTACCATTTCCGTTATTGGAACTACCTCGGTTGGATTTGTTTCGGTTGGAATTATTTCTTCCTCGGTTGTTGTATCATGAGTTACGACAATATCCACCTGTATTATTATTACTCCTGTAACCGTTATTTTGATAATTACCTCTACCTCGGTAATTATTTTGTCCATTTCTATTGTATTGCTATTGTATTGCGGTAATACAGGACTGAGTTCGTCTGTACTGTTTCCGCCGTGCAACTGTCCACGAACAGTTGTTAGTTCGCTCATGTTTCGGAATATGCCTGCTTTTATAACGTTACGTACCTGATTGTTTATGCAGTTCTTTGTTAGTGCCTCTGTAGCAAATGAAAGTGTATACTTCTTGGCTACTTCGACGGGTGTAATATCGTGTATAAAGTCGCCTTCCGGAGATTCAGTAAGCTTTTCGACATCTTGGGCGTACTGGATTGCTGTTTTGTTTCTCTGGGGTAGGTTTTTTAGTTTTGCTGTTATTGACGCTACTGATTGTGTTTTTACATTAGTGGCAATGCGATTAATTATTGCTTCTATTGTCTGTTCAGAGGTTATCAAATTTCGAGTGTAGCCTTTAAGTTTTGTCTTTATTACGCACACCGCTGTTTCTTCATGTTTGCCTTTTAGAGTATTTAACAACCTCAGTGCATCCATGAACCTCTGGAGATTTTCTGCTCTGCCATCAAACACTGGAATAAGGTTTGAGGCCATCTTCAAAAACCAGTGACTGTTTGAGTCATTTTTGTATTTTCTTTCTTGGCTGGTTTATTAACAGTTATTTTGGTTTGATCTGAACTCACTGTTGATTCTTCTTGATCCGTTTCTTCTTCAGCCGTTAACTGTGTTTCGTCTTCCATTAATATTGAAATTTCCAAATCACTTGTTTATTTATATTCAATATTATGTCTTTTTAGCACAGTTATTGCCTTTTGTTTGCAGTCATTATAGAATGCGTTTGCAGCTGTTATATGCCTCGGACTAGCTTACTATAGTGTTCGGTTAGAACTGCTTTAATATTTTTGAGACTCTCAATTATTATTTTCGAGTGTTTGGCTACTGTATCTTGGGATATTCCTTTATTTTGCGAGAGGCACTTACAAGACTTATTTAATTCTTGTGCATATATTCTAGCCGTTGTTGTTATTCCCTCCCAAGTAACCATAGTTTGTTTAAAATAATTATTTTTTTTTTTTTAATTCCCTGAGAGATCAATTGTCTCTATGGGTTGGTCGAATAGGTTATGTACCCAGGCGGGTAGAATTCTGTTCTTCCGCTTTAGGCGTTTATAAGCTTCTACTATTGACCTTTCTATTAAGTTGGCTATCCTTGATTCAAATTTCCTATTATGCACAATCCAGTATTTCATTTCTTTATACTTTGGATTGGTTTCACCTCTGATAACAAGTAAGTTTAGAAATGAAACGTATTTGTACATATATTTGAGTTCTACTCGACCCATTGTTAACTTAGGTTTAGGCCATCTGCTCTACTCTGATATCTTTTCTTAATTATCTTATTATGCATTGCATATAACTTCAAAGCTAGATTTATGGCTACTAAAATTAAAATAGCTAACAATAGTATTCCTATATCTCTAAATTTTCCCTATGATGACGACATCAGTTTCATACGTATTTTAAGTTCTGATTGTATTTTTTTTTAATATGAATGTTATTTAGAAAATTAAAAATAAAATTTTTTGGATGCATGGACATTGAAATTTTTATTTGTATTAAAAAAATTTTGAAAAGAGTGAGAAAAAAAAAGTTCTCAACTGTGTCTTGCACAGCGAGCCAGAGACGTGGAAAAAATATTAGGGTATGTGGGCTCACAATTCAGGTATACATTTCATATATTATATTATTATTTTTTTTAACAATTCTCCAACCACATTGTTAGTAATATAAAAAAAACTTTGACATTTGTCTTACAGTATTCTACCTATTTGTTCGTATAGCTTTACGGGCTATACAGCTATTGGGCAGAGAAGATTCTGCTCAATTTTACAATATTTTTCTTATATATATATGTATATATCAGGGACCGTAAATAATGATTATTATTATTTTTTTTAAATGAAAAAATCATTTACTTATAGAGGACTTAGAAAAGAATAGATTGCACCAATATATTTAATTCGATACCATCTATGCATTTTTGGAAAGATTTTTAAAAATTCAATTTTTTCAATTTTCTTCAATAAAGATCATTAATTTTGAGTAATTTAATAAAAATTATCCATAAAAATCTTTTTTGATCAAAAAAAATAAAAATCAAAAATAATGATTAATCCAGTTATGACCCGGGTTTTGAAAAACCTCGAAATTTTTTCTTCAGTTCCGGAAAATTAAAAATTAGGAAGTTTAACAGTTAAATATTAACCAAACGTAACTTTTTTCCAAAGAATGTATGTTTATTTGAGTTACTCAAAAAATTTTGGAACAGATTTAATTTGGATAACTTTTTTAAGGCCGAAAAAAAAGTGGCCAAGTTATGACTCACTTTAAGAAATTCACTGAAAATAAGAAAATATGAAAGGAATGTCACACCAATTGTTGTAATTTTATGGTTTATTTATTATGTAGGCCTTCAATGGCAAAAACAATGAAAAAAAAACAAATGAAAATGGCCTCCAATGGCCATAAATGACAACGATTTTGAATGAAACATTCAAGATCGAGATCTTTAAGAATATTCTCGGACAAACTGGTACCAATATGTAAATTTTCTTTCCTTGTTGTTAAACAACAACCAAAATGTTGGAATTTGACAATTTTACATAATCCGAGTGCAAAAAAAAAATGGGACATAACTGGGCACCCCAGCTGAGTCATAACCGGGCCTTTTTATAAATTAAAGTTTATATGTATATTTTTTATAGACACTACATAATCACATAAACTTTTATAGAATCACAAAATATACGGCAAATACAATATTTTGATGCATTACACTCACCTTTTCACTGTTAATTTCGCGAAAAAATAAAAATCATCAGCTTTAGCTTTTGACAAATGTATGAAAAATGAAAACAATGATAAAATTGGTATTAATACTAATGCAAAAAAAAAAAAAATTTTATGGAGGGGTAGTCCTTGAACTCCTTTTTAAGGATGTGCAAAAATATTTTGAAAATTTTAACATAGAAGCCGTTTTTCAAAAATGAGTTTTATTTTGAGCGAAAAAAATAAAAATCATTTTTAATCAATTTTTTTGATTTTTATTTTTTTTGATCAAAAAAGATTTTTATGGATAATTCTTATTAAATTACTCAAAATTAATGATCTTTTTTGAAGAAAATTGAAAAAAAAAATGTAATGATTATCAAATAAGTTTTTTAATATAACTTATAATGATTACGGTCCCTGGTATATATAAATTAAATAATATAATAATTCTTTTATGTGTCTTCCTTTGCTGCATCAGCTGGTCGTCGCCGGTTGGCACGCTGATGCTCCATTCATGGGGAAGTTAAGTTTATGGCAAGTTAAGGCTTGCGCATTTCTGCGGCCCCCTTGCGTTTCTTCGCTCTTTGGCGAAGATCAGCTTTACGTTGATTAACACGCTTTATGCAGCGTTGTCGATCTCTGCTTTAAATGAATGTACATATGGGTGTTAGTTTCTTCTTTTTTCGTGTATTTCATGTCCTTTTCAGTGTTGTTATTTCGCTGCTGGTATTGAGAAATCCGCATGGACATCTGAACTGGCCTAATCGATTGGAGATGTGTCTTTGATGTGTCTTCCTTCGCTGCATCAGCTGGTCGTCGCCGGTTGGCACGCTGATACTCCATTCATGGGGAAGTTAAGTTTATGGCAAGTTAAGGCTTGCGCATTTCTGCGGCCCCTTGCGTTTCTTCGCTCTTTGGCGAAGATCAGCTTTCTCTGATCTCTGCTCTTTTTTCCAGTATTTCATGTCCTTTCCAGTGTTGTTATTTCGCTGCTGGTATTGAGAAATCCGCATGGACATCTGAACTGGCTTAATCGATTGGAGAGGGCAAAGACGGTACTGGCAGGCCAATTTTATTTGGCGAATCCCAAACATTAACATCTAAATTGTGCTTTCCTGGTACCATCGGTGGTGGTGGCATTCCTGGACCATTCGTTCAAAAGTAATTCATTGGATGTTTTATTCTATAAAGATTAATATTAAGTGTAAATGTGTAAGTATAATTAGGACCTATTCTTACCGCAGTGTGTCCTTCTCGGCTTACACAATAAGAGAGAAAGAACACGCGAAAGCTAAACTTGAACTCCATATTTTCACAGTATGGCCATATTCATTCAGCGCCAAATAACTTAAATATAAAATACTAGATACTAACGGCTTTAGCTAGACGGTGACTGTCACTCCCGCTGCTAATTATTCGGTGATCAATTCCCGTCCCGCGACATCCCCGCCCCCGTGAAGCGACTGCATCTAAGCGACACATCTAAGACCGCTAGTCTGGAGACGGGACGTACTACCCTGTGAACCCTATTTCCATCGGCGACTCTTACAGCTGCTCGCCGAGGTATCCCATCTGCTCCGGCGTATACCTCATTGACTATACCGTTGCTCCATTCTCGTCGTGGCGTTGCAGGGTCACAGATGTAGACGACATCAGCTTCGCTGATCGGCTGGGTGCGCGCGCACCATTTCTCGCGACGCACGAGGGTCGGCAGGTATTCATGAACCCACCGCTTCCAGAACCGATCCCTCAGTAGTCGTGCCATGCGCCATTGTTTCCTGGTTTCACACGGTTTAGGCATCTCTTGACTCTCCGTGGGCGTATCAGGAATGTTGGACGCCCCCTTTAGTAGGTCGTTGGGCGTCAAAGGTGCCTCTTGATCAATTGAAATTGGAAGATGGGTCAGTGGCCTTGAGTTCACAATGTTCTAGGCCTCAATGAGTAAGCTTTGCATTACGTGTTCCTTCGGGGCTACCTCCTTTACTGTATGAGCCAAGACCCTTTTTAAGCATTGGACCATTCTCTCCCAGACTCCTCCCTCCGCGGGGTTGAGAGGGCAGTTAAAAATCCACTCCACACGACGGGTAGCAAGCTCATCCTGGATCTTGTCTGCTTCAAAAACGTCGGTAAACCGTTTGGCTTCTCTATCTACGCCGATGAAGTTCTTCCCATTGTCACTACGTAGTTTAGTTACTGGTCCTCGGCGGCACATACAATTCCTCATCGCAAGTATGCAGGAGTCTGTTGACAGGTCGTAGGCTAGCTCCAGATGAATTGCTCTAGTTCTTAAACAAGTGAATAGAGCCACCCACCTCTTCTCTTGGCGTCGACCCACCGTCACAAGTAATGGTCCGAAATAGTGTAAACCAGTGTATTCAAATGGCCATCCACCTGGCGTTAGGCGATCTTCAGGCAACGGACCCATTAAAGGTGGGGTAGGGGTGGCACCCTGGTGTTTGCACACACCACAGTTCCAGATAACCCGCTGCAATACCCGGCGTGCTTTCGTTATCCAGAACTTCATGCGGATCTCGGTGATCGTTGCGTTTACATTCTGATGTTTCATCCCTACATGGTAGTGACGAACGATCAAATCCGTCAGTGGGTGCCTATGCGAGAGAATGATGGGCCTTCTCGCGCCATACGGTAAACACAGGGCGGCATCGATTCTCCCAGCAGTCCCTTTAGCTCACTCGTCGACTAGACTGGACTGTTTGCAGATAGGCGATGCAACTCGTCAGGGAACGCTTTCCTTTGAGCAACACGAACCAAGACGAGTTCGGCTTCCGCATATTCGGCTGCAGTCAACCCATATTTTCCAAGTTCACGCTGCTGACGACGGCATCGACACACAAATCTGAGGACCCAAGCCATAGTCCTCAACAGTCGGTTGTACTCGGAGAATCTCTGAAATTGTATAAATTTGTCGTTAGCAACAACCAAGGCAAACTCACACGGTGACTCTTCGACATCGGCCGCAACCTCGATGGCTGTTAGATCGGTAGGTGATTGGGGCCACAAATCTTGTGGTTGCTGTAAGAATTTAGGCCCGCACATCCATCTCGATTTCTGGCTAAAGTCAGCTTGCCCTTGTGACCTTGTCGCCTCATCCGCCACGTTGTCCGCGGTAGGGACCCATCTCCACTGGGAGGCATCTGTGGATTCTAAGATTTCTGTGATTCTGTTACCGACGAACTGCTTATAACGTCTATGAGTGCTGCATATCCAACGCAGCACCGTCTTGGCATCTGTCCATAAAATGGCATCTTCCGCCTCCATGCAGTGTCCACTCTTCACAGCGTTCATTAAGCGCGTACCCAGCACCGCTGCCTGCAGCTCCAGTCGTGGAACTGACCTGGTTCTCATCGGAGCGCATTTCGTTTTACCACTAACGAAGCTCACTCGTACATCCCCATTTTGGTAGATCGCCCTCCAGTAGGCCACAGCTGCGTACGCCGACTCACTGGCGTCAGTGAAGACATGTAATTGTATTGACTTCACGATTTCTAGTCCAAAGTAGTGACGCGAGCATCGGAACAGACCGACTCCTTCTAACTGATGGCGCCATTTCTGGAAGGCGCTGTTGAGTTCTTTTGGTAATGGTTCATCCCATAACACATTCCTTTGCCAAATCTCGCGTAATAATAACTTGGCGGTAATGGTGAAACAACTCAGGAACCCCATTGGGTCGAACGTTGACATGATTAAACTGAGGAATTGCCACTTGGTAGGCACATCCTCCTTGATCCTCTGGTACTTCACATTAAACCTAAATTCATCGGTCGCTGGCTGTCAATACAATCAAAGAATTTTCTCCTCTGCTTCAGCCCACCCAACTGTGTTGGTGGTTCCTTCATGACCTAAGGACTCCACAACCTTAGGTGAGTTGGATTGGAATCGGCGTAGCTCAAATCCTCCAGTCTTGTGTATGTCTCTGATCCTGGTAGAGACTGATATAGCTTCGCCCTCAGTGGCCGAATAAGCCAGGGAAAATTCGGCTAGTCTTTGACGCGGCTGCCAAAGTGGGCAACGTGTCTCTGAATTCAGAGCTATTAAAGGGACCACAGCACCATAGGCCGCTTCTTTCTGGTCTATTCCATTTCAGAGAAGGAGCTGTTGCGGTCACCGGAGACATCAAAGAAATGTTTCACCAGGTGTTGGTGGAGCTCCAAAGGTCATCACCTGCATCTCGTACACATCAGCTTCTCGTTGTCGATCTCCATCCCGCCACAGGAACCGTTGAGCACTTCGGTCCTGGGGCTGTACATAGACCTGGTGAAACATTTCTTTGATGTCTCCGGTGACCGCAACAGCTCCTTCTCTGAAATGGAATAGAACAGAAAGAAGCGGCCTATAGTGCTGTGGTCCCTTTAATAGCTCTGAATTCAAAGACACGTTGCCCACTTTGGCAGCCGCCTCAAAGACTAGCCGAATTTTCCCTGGCTTATTCGGGTTCGTCACTGCGAAATGCGGCAAATACCATACTTTGCTGCTGCCGACTGCAGTGTCTTCTTCTCGCTCTACACGTCGAGCGTATCCTTTACTTATGTAATCGTTTATAATTCCTTTATACTCTTGGGCAAACTGCTTGTCTCTTTCCATTTTTCTTTCAACAGTTTCCAACCTATTTAATGCCATTTTATAACTGGAAGGTAGATTCAAGTTGTCGCGTTTCCAGATTAATCCCGTCTGGTACCGCCCGCGTAACTCTACCGTCGTCTCGTCCAAAATCCTTTGTGCCCGTATGTCGTCATCTGAAGGGGCTGGTGGAGTTGGCTTCACCCCAGGTTCTCCAGTTCAAAGTATTCGCTGACCATCTTATGAACCTCATCGGTGTCCGTTGTGGCAAATAGACATGGCTTTGGTGCAGATCTATGTTGATGTTTGTGGAGCGTCCCAGAAACATCCCATCCTAACCTAGTAACGGCCACGTACGGTCCTCGATTGGAGGTTTCCCAGGTGCTGGATGGCACGACAAGGTACTTGTGATCCAGGCCTATTAGGATCCTAGGCACGGCGTTAGTATATGCCTCAACTGGGAAACGTGCTTGTGAATTGATTACTTGGAGGTAGTCCTGATTCAAGGTCTGCATTGGCAGATCTAGCCCATCCACTGCAAGCACATTCTTCAATTCGTACTTCTTGTTCTTATCATGTCCACTGATCTGTAAATTTACCCTCTTTGTTGGCTCTTGGGTTGTCATATTTTTGAACCATTTGACTGCATTTTTTTTTTTTTTTTTTTAAAGTTTAATATATATTTGTTGAATCTACTCTTAAATTAGAGCCTAACAACAAGTTTGAGATATTTTTCTTAGACTAGTACTTAAGATAAATCCTGGGGATATTGCAGGCGGCCCTAATCACTTGTTATTGGGTTGGTCTGTCATTTCTTTTAAGACGAGTTCTATTATTAGTTCGCGTAAGGGAATTGGCAAGAACATTTGGGTGTGCATCCAGTTTCGCAGAATACTTTAGTTGTTGAGTACCTATTTCAGATTTTACGCTAGGTATATTTAGATCATTTTGAATGTTGTCGTTTCGTATATACCAAGGGGCCCCCTTGATTAAACTTAAAATCTTCGACTGCGCTCTTTGTATAATATCGACATTGCTGGTACTTGCATTTCCCCATAGTACGGCTCCGTAAGTCCAGATGGGTTTCAGTACGGAGTTGTATAGGAGGACTTTATACTCCAGACGTAGAGGGGACCGAGCATTGATGATCCAATGTAGGCTACTCGCTTTCAGTTTAAGCTGTGACTTTTTTGCTTCGATGTGCTTGCGCCAAGTTAGTCTTCTGTCTAGGTGGATGCCAAGGTAAGTGACATCCGCGGCTTGAGGAACTGGTACGTTGTTTAGCATTAGAGCTGGACAGTTTCTTCTGTTAAGCGTAAATGTAACATGTTTGCATTTCTGCTCGTTGACCCGGATACGCCAGATTGCTAGCCATTCCTCTACCACCGTTAGGTGTTCCTCTAATTTTGCAGAGGCTTGTATTGGGCATTTGGATCTGCTAAGGATTGCCGTGTCATCGGCAAAAGTGGACGTTGTAAGTCCTAAACTCGTTGGTAAGTCTGCAGTGTACAGCAGGTAGAGCAATGGGCCGAGTACACTGCCTTGCGGTACACCAGCTTTGATTTCAAAATCAGCGGAGACGGAGCCATTACATCTTACAGCGAATTTCCTATTGTAAAGGTAAGATTCCATGAGTTTGTGTGTGTACTGTGGCAGTTTTTGCCGGATTTTGAACATCAGACCCTCCAGCCAGACTCTATCGAAAGCCTGGGCAACGTCGAGAAAGACAGCCGCACAGTATTCTTTTAGTTCGAATGCTGTTCGTATTTCGGATGTTATGCGATTGACTTGTTCAATTGTACCATGTTTTTCGCGGAAGCCAAACTGGTGTGAAGGGATTGTGTTCTCCGATGCCAGAAATGAGTTTAGGCGGATCTGCAGGACCTTTTCAAAAAGCTTTGAAAGACATGGCAGCAAACTAATTGGCCTATGGGATGATGGCTGGGTTTTGTCCTTTCCCACTTTAGGAATCATGATGATAATGGACTTTTTCCATGTTCTTGGGAAGTAGCCAATTTTTATTATAGCGTTGAACAGTTTGCAGATATATTGTATTGCAATGATAGGGAGTTCTAGGATCATTTTCGGTGTGATTAGGTCATGGCCAGGGGCTTTTTTCGGCTTTAGGTGGTTTTTAATAACTGCAGTGATCTCGTCCGATTGGAGTTCCGAGTACTCACTATCCGTTAATGTGTTCGAAGGTGATGTTGGATTTGGCTGGAAAACCATTTTAAGATGTGTGCCAAATACGGATGCCCTCTCTTCGTCACTGCGGGCCCATCCACCGGTTGGAATCCTTATCGGTGAAATTGTCTCTGTAGGAGCGCTTAAAGTTGGGTGGGCTTTCCACAGAGGATGTTTAGTGCTGGTTGGACTGAGCTTTTCTATGTATTTTCTTTGAGCCCAGCTTTCCTCTTGTCTTAACGCCTTGAAGAGGTTGCGATTAGCTTGCCTTAGGCGAAGTTTTGCTGCTGGTGATCGAGTAATCTGCCATTCTCTTCTTAGACGTCGTTTTTCCGTTACTAATTGTTCTATCCGCCGGTTCGTAGGCCTGTCAACAGGTTTGGTGTAAGAAGAGGCATGTGGAGTAGATACTCTTGCTGCAGCTCCCATCATCGACTCAAGTGCAGAGACGCACATATCAATGTCCTCTGCAGCATCCAGTTTCGGCGAACAGTCAATGTGGGCACTCATGTACATTTTAAATTTAAGCCAATTTGTTTTGTTGTTTGTAAGCCTATATGGGCGATCAAGTACTTGAGGTCTTGTTAATAATGTGAATAGCACTGGAGAGTGATCGGAAGTTAAATCTAGTAGTCTTTCCGCAGTGATCCGATTACGTGGAATCCTCTTGGTTACTGCGAAATCAATCAAGTCAGGCACTTTCTGTGGATCTGTGGGCCAATAAGTAGGCCTACCCGGTGAGACGCAATCCATCTTATTGAGAGGGTTGACTATTGTGTTGTACAACTGCTTTCCTTTAGGATTTACCAGGCGAGATCCCCAGTGCGTATGTTTGGCGTTATAGTCCCCTGCTGCAATGAAGCGATCTCCGAGTGTGTTAAAGAAATCGGTAAATTCCTTTTCAGAGATTGAGAAGCGTGGTGGGCAGTTGCTTGTAGGTGCTGTGTTTCAAATCTGTTGAGGAACGAGTGTTTTATACGGTTTTTTATTAGGATACCGGTCCCGCCATGAGCTTTTCCGTCTGGATGGTTTGTTGCGTAGAAGGTATATTTTGGTATTTGAAAATTATTTTTTGATGTTAAATGTGTTTCCGAAATCAGCAAAACGTCGATTTCACTTGAGTCTAGGAATAGTTGCAGTTCATTTTTGTGCTTGGAGATGCCGTTAGCATTCCAAAGACATAGCCATTATTTATTCTCGATAAGCTTCTGGATAAGCAGGTTTTGATTCCGCATCAGTTCGTGCATACAGTTTTGCATGAACGTCATAAAAGTGGTCATGTTTTGATTGAGTGAGATCAATAGGGCCTCTAGACCACTTGGAGTTTGCTGGCCAAGCTCTGGTGCGCTAGGTTGCGGATTCTGTAGATGGCGGAGTGACGGGGTCTCTTTCGCGGGCTCCGTCTGTCCAGTTCGGAGCACACTAGCGAAGGATACACTAGGACTGGTTGTAGCAGTCATGTTGGATGATCTAACAGCCTTGGCGAAGAAAACCTCCGGTGTAGTTTTGGAGGCGTTGAAGATGATTTTTGGTCCAGCTGGGGGTTTGCGCCCGTTTAGGTGTGATTTAAGATCCTTAAAGACAGGACATCCTCTGTAGTTGGCCGTGTGGTTCCCTCCACAGTTGCTGCATAGTCTTAGTGCGACGTTGTTTCTGTCCTTGGTGCAAATTCCATCTTCATAATGTTCGCCGCATCCAACACACACTGACCTAAGATTGCAATTGTTAGAGGTGTGGTTGTATTCCTGGCAGTTTTTACACTGCGGTGGTTGGCGTCTCTTATGGGGCTCCTCTACGGTGATTCTTCTGTGCAATAGAAGCTGTAGGTTGTAGATCGGGTGCACTTCATTTGGCTTCGACCGCTTTGCATCTGGTTGGAGCTCGATTTCCTGTTGATGATGTTGACAACGGACTTGACCGCGAACCCTTTTTCGACCCACGCGTCTGCTATTTCTTGAGTAGGGACCGATGGCTCAATCCCCTTTAACACAACCTGGAGCCCTTTACTGCTTTTTAGTTGGTAGGTATAGAAGTTGATGTTAGCATTAAGGAGGTACTTTTCGATGATGCGGAAATTGTCCTCAGTTTGGGCTTGACATTTAATTTCTTTAATGTTACCCCTATTGAGAGGGGTTACAACAAAGTTATTTGCCCCTACTGTTTCTACTAGCTTCGAAATCAGGGCGCTGCAGTTGGCTCCACGGATGTATAAAGGGGGTGGTCTAGCCGATTTAACTTTATCTACAGCGCCGGCTTGATCGTCTTGCTGATCGGCAAGAATTGTAAAACGATTCCCGCTAAGGGGTGCTACTCGTTCATTTGGTTTGGTTATTTTCGGCGTATTGCCACTTTTTTTCTTTTGCGGGCTTAGCTTCCGCTTAGTTATTTTAATATATCTGTCCATTCCAGTTTGGAGAGAAGGCGTTGGGTTTACTATTGTGGCTGACTCTGGGCGACTTGTCGTTGACGGCTTGAGGCAGGTCAATACTTCGGCAGACGTTGCAGTAGTTGCTGTCAACGAGCTGACGGTGCTGGTTGGTGCAATCGGTGACCCAGTTATCGATATTGATGGAGAAGCACACTGCTCTCTCCACGGTAAGTTGCTGTTAATTGCTGAGTGGCTGGCACTTTCGGTGTTATTGCTTACGTTAGCATTCGGTGGGGTCGGCGAAACCACCGAAAAGTACGCGTTGTTGCGTTGGACCGAGAGTCGACGCTCACGTTGTTGTTGTACAATTAGTTCTTGTAGCTGTTGCTGGTGGGGATCGAGAGAGCTTGGGCCCGAATTGGTGGACATGGCTTTTGTAAAAATTACGCACTTTGTTGTTGCAACTTAGTATTTATTGCTATTAGAGCAATCTAATAACAATATGATTGTAAATAGGCGTCTCTGAGGCGACTGAGAGCCCTACACAACTTTTTGCAAACGCAGACTTTTTTTTTTTTTTTTTACACTTAATTTTTGCGGAGTGCATTAAAAAACACGTCTGCACACGGCGGCAGTTGAATTGGAATTTGACTGCAAGTTGACTACGTTCTCCATTGAGGCCCAAATCCTTGAGCAGCACCTCATCGATCATGGTTACCGATGATGCTTCGTCAAGCAGTGCATATGTCTCTACTCGACGGTTCGGCCCATAAAGCGTCACTGGCAGGAACCGAAACAATAGTTGCGTTGTGTTGGTGTCAACACAACTTAAGTTCATCTGTTGGGTTGGCCGTTGGCTTCTTGGTTCCGGTGAGAGCTGTTTACCATTGTTGACTACTGGTTGTGGCCTCGTGGGGCTTCCATGACCAGCCTTTGACCGCGACGTCTGCCTGTAATTAGACTCAAAATCATGTAGCAGGTTATGGTGGGCTCGTCCGCATTCACCTATATGGCATCTGGACTTGGTGGTACACTTTCGGAATACATGCCCAGGACTCAAGCACAAAAAACATAGACGGTACTTCTTGACAAGTCTCCATCTCGCAGTCAGGGAGGCAAGACGAAATTCCGCACATTTGGTTATATCGTGTGACCCGTAACAGTTTGGGCAGGGTTGGCCATGTTGCTCTACGCGCATCTCCTCTTCAAAATTCGTGTACAGTACTCGTCGTTTGCCTTCCCTGTAATCGGAGTCCACAATTGTGCATATCACGTTAGCGAGTTCATCTAACCAGACGCTAAAGTCGACGACAGTGGGGTAAGGCTTTATAGATGCGGCGTGTCTAGTCCAGTCCATTCTCTTGTCCAGCGGCAATTTCGAGGTTAGTTCATCTAACAGGGTTGGATTAGCCAGGTGTTGGCTCTCGTTGATGGATTGTAAAAACGCAGCCAGGTTACTCACGCGCGTAGCAAATGGAATGATCTTTGATAAACTGTGCTCTTGTATCGGCTGAACTTCACGTACGCTTTGTAGCTGACTGAGTACAAGCTGCTCCGGGCGCCCATAACGGAATCTTAGTTGGTTTATAACGGCGTGCACATTTTTGGGGTGGATAAGCAGTGATTTAACAGTTTCACGGGCATCGCCCTTAAGAGCTTTAACCAAACGCTGATTATTCTCCAAGTCCGTACATCCATATACACTATTTGTTTCAGTGAACGCGCAGTAAAATATTGGCCAGTAGTCCCGAAAACTCTGGCAGTTCCAGGATTTTTCTAGCCATCCATCCACCAACCGTGTTTGGTGAGATCAGGAGCATTGTTCCAATAGTCGATGGCAGCTCAGGGTGAGTATTTATTAGTGGTGGCTGTAGTCCATTAATCGGACGATCTGATTCTAACCTATGCGTTGCTGGCATTGTATCTGTAATTAAAGATGGCGGATCCTCCGCACGTGTCGCCGGCGTTGTTACCATTTGTAATTGCCTTTCCAACTCGGCAATTCTCGCACGCAATCTTGCTTCTTGGGATCCGCTAGGTTGTGCGCTGCACACGGCTTTATGATGCTCGTCAGCGCCGACAGCTTCGGGTATTCCAGCCACTATGCTGGACTCGATATTCATATTTGCGGTGGGCGCCTCGTGAACTGCATCCTCTCCGGTGTCTAAGGGCAAGTCGATTTCGGCATCTGGTTCTTGCAGCGCCTCGAGTTCGTTCAGCCGGGGGATCCTCCGGATTGGCGAATGTCTAGTTGTCATGGTGGTGCCTTTTTTGACACGAGTATCACCCACTTTGGTGATTCCAGTAGTTACTTCAGCAATGTATGTATGTCACCGCGTTCGACGTTGACTCGTCCCTTCACTAGGACTGTGGCTTTATTACTCACTGTAATGATTCTTAATTCCGTCGCCGGTTGCGACGCTCAATAGTCCATCCAATAGGACTGTACATATATCACCCACTGTGGTGATTCTTAGTTCCTTAGCTTTGACACCCACTGTGGTGACACGCAGCTCCGTCGCCAGTTGCGACGTTCAATAGTCCATCCAATAGGACTGCGAATAAAAGATGTCGCTCTCTCTCAGCCGATAGTTTGCCTTTAACAACCGCTGTCTTAAATTCAAACGCATCTCGTTCAAAAGTAATTCATTGGATGTTTTATTCTATAAAGATTAATATTAAGTGTATATGTGTAAGTATAATTAGGACCTATTCTTACCGCAGTGTGTCCTTCTCGGCTTACACAATAAGAGAGAAAGAACACGCGGAAGCTAAACTTGAACTCCATATTTTCACAGTATGGCCATATTCATTCAGCGCCAAATAACTTAAATATAAAATACTAGATACTAATGGCTATAGCTAGACGGTGACTGTCATTCCCGCTGCTAATTATTCGGTGATCAATTCCCGTCCCGCGACAGCGTTCTTTTATATTATTATTTAATTATATTTTTTTTGTAGGTCCTTTACGACCTCTGTCACGGTCGGCATGTAATGACCGGGTTCCACTTTGATTGAATAATTCATAAACAAACACGTCAGTGCCGTTTTGTGGTTAAATTCGGATTGATTTTTATTCCAAAAATATTCTTTCGCTTAACCATATTCTTATGCTGTGACTTATGCGAGAGGTACAGAAGAGAGGGAAAGTGTCAGTACATACATACATATTGTTGGAGCGCCTGCATCAAAGTACTTGGTCGGCGTTCACACGCTGGCCTGGCTCTAGCTCATGTTACGTTTGTGCATGCATTGCTTACGTGAATATATGTATGTGCATATACAAATGTACATACATATGTGATCATGCTTAGCTGTATATTTATGTGAATACCGGTGAATATGTTTATGTGCATACATCAATGTATACATATAAACGTCTTCAAGTGCACACTTATATTTTATTGCGTACATATTAAATGGTTTATACTTGCAACAAAGTGTTACAAGTTGAACTCTTTGTCTTGAATGATTTTTGGTATAAATATACTACAATACGTTCAGTCTGGTAGGGATTCGGGTTCTTTCCTCGACACTTGTCGTTTGTCCATTGTTGAAACTTGCTTCCTGGTTTTTCTCCATTACATATACTTCGAAAAGTCACGAGTGCATTTGTTTTCACATTGATGGTACTACCGATTCTGAATTTATAGCATCAATGCTCGCCTTTTTATACCCTGCCGTTCAATAGAATTTTGCTGTCAGACCCCAGCCCAGGTTATATCGGAGCATATTGCTACCTCTTTTACTCTCAATGACTCATAAATACACGTACCACAATCATAACGTGCGTAACTACTTTCGCCGAACCTCAGTCAAACATTTCCGCAGGTTAGTATCGAACCGAATTGATATTTTAATCTAGTGTTGCTTAGTTATTTAAGCCCCAAAGGTCATACTAACGTTCTAAGACAGTGCCGTCCATAATTCTAACCCGACATATGCATATTTGGATTTAATCAGTATATATATATAAACTCTAATTATTCCCCAATTACCTAATTTGAGGCCTGTGGTTAACAATCTCCTCTAATTAATACGTTATTGATATAGTTGTCTCATTCGGGCAACAAATACCATCTGTTTCCAATCATATAAAGGGCTTAGCATAGACCTCAATTTTGCTCTCTATTGCATTTTGGGTTTCGGCCTCTCATAGCTGATATTCGCTTAACAGTCATACGTCATAAAGAGGGCATGCATTGGCCACCGGTACTTACTGATGTACACGTACAGTGTGGTACGTTTGTTGTACGTCTTTGATACTTGCATGTTTGTTGTGTGGTACAGTATTTGATATGGTCCTCCTCTTCGGGAGGTATTTGCCTTCATTGAGTATCGTTTTATTTTGGCCCGTTCTGCATCTTTTCTTATAGCTATTTCAAGTTCCCGCTGTGTTCCCGCTCAATTCCCCTATCCCTAAACATCATAGCTGGCTCCCCTGGATACCCTTACCCTATCCCTGACCTGACCCGCCCATATTGCCCAGACTCTCCTCGCTCCCTCTGCTGCACCATTCCTCTCACAGCTTCGGCCACACTTTTCGGCCACTCATCCGGCTGCCTATGCTGCTACGCATGCTGCCGCGCCAACCTCGGACTTCTGCCTACATCCACTAGCTGTTGTTGTTGTTGCCGGAGTGCGTCTTGTTGACGTAGCTATGGTTGCAATTGTTGTTGTTGTGCCTCTCGTTCTTGTTGTAACTGTTGTCGTTGTAATTGTTGTTGCTGTTCGATTTCTCTTTGCCACGCTGCCCAATGTTGTTTTTGTTGTTGTAGTGCCTCTTGCTGCCGTAGTTGTTGTTGGAGTTCTTGGTCGTTTAGCACCGCTCTTGTTCATGTTTGCTGGTTTTTCTTTTGTACGTACTCTCTTTGAGTGATTAAGTTTCCGATTTATTTATCGCAGGAAACCTAACATAGATGGTCTGGCTGACTGGTACCGTAATCTTGATTTGTACTTTCCTCTAATTGCTCTCATTTCACTACCACAGATGCCATGTAGTGAGCATGCGTGAGAGGATCGTGGCGGGGACAGTTACACTAATACAACCATTATGTGGAGAGCGGTCATTTCTAAGTTCATCTGTATTAGTATTTCCCCGGGCTTGTTATTTCTCATTCGTTTTCTTTTCTCCATTCTTCCTCCTTGCTTTGTTGGCTCCGACTTCGCCGCATATTTGTCGATGCTATTTTTAGTTTGGGTGTTATTTACAATATTTAATGTTGCAGACTCATTTCTATGTGTATACGCATATTATTAGACACATTTTAAAGCTTGAGAACATTGATTTTTTTCCGATGTCGGTAAATTTGGGAATTTTAGTAAAATCCAGACTACCCTTTTTTTATAGTTTTTTTTCCAGGTCGGAGTTGTTGTCGTCCGCGTCACATATTTGTTGTTTGAGCTGGCTAATATGTGCTTTTCGGGTTTTTCCTGTGCCTTCGTGACAAATTTTACATATGACCGGTGATGTAAACCCGATCACCTTATATGGTCCTCCACATTTGGGTGCAAGTTTTGCTGCGAATCCTTCTGCTGCATTCGATAGGTGGTGTTCTTTTGGCCATATAGTTGATCTGATTATTGGTCTTAATTCTCTTCGTCTCAAGTTGTAGTGACGTGCCTTATTCTGCGCGGTCTCCAGGTTCCTCCTGATTAGCTTAAATAGCTCTTGCATTTGCTTTATTTTCGCCTCTGGTGTCACGGATTGTTTTCCCGTGCCTGTCGTGACACTGTCACATACGCCGGCCGGCATTCTTTGTTCTCGACCCTGTACCACATATGCTGGCGTACACACGTACACGCAATCAACACTGATTGCCAGCGTTATTTCTGGCTAACTTTCCGTTGGTTCTCTCCTGAAAATTGGGCAATCATTGTTTTTTTTTGTCATATTCGCTCGTTCGGTCGGGTAATCCTGTGTCATATACGGCGCTATCAGCTGGTGGTGGCATTTCCTTTTTTCCAACATTTTCTTGAAGATTGTGCTCGTGAATTGTACCCCATTGTCCGTTATTGGGACACCTTTGGTGTCCCAAATCTTGCCAGAATCCTTTTCCGGAAAGCCTTAACATAACTTTCTGCAGTTGCCTTGCGCATTGGTGTCAGTTCTGTTCATATCGAGAACCGATCAACAATTGCTAATAGCATCGAATTTTCATATTTCGATCTAGCCAACGGCACCAATGGCACTTTTCGCGTTTTCCTGGTTTCAATCGTTTTTCCTCTTTCCTCTTTGGTCTTTTTTTTCCGAGGTTGTCCAGAGCTCCTTCACTTTCCCATCTTGGTGGTATAAATGGGGGGATTGCTAGCGTGGCAATGTTTATTTTATAGAATGACTCGGCCTCCTTGATCACGCTGTTTTCGCTCGCCTTTGCTGTGGTTGTTCCTGGTTTCGGTTTGGGAATTTTTGTGAACCTTCCCTCTAATCTATATATTTTGTCCTTCCATTCGTAATTGTCTACCCATTCGCCTAGCTGCATAACGTCTCTGTTGCTATGCGGGCATCCGTCTCTTTCTCGTTCTTGCACTTTCTCATTGGTCGCACTTCCTCTCCTGTTGCTATGCGACGCTTGCACTCCTCTGTTGACGCTGACATTGCCCGTCGCTTCCCCTGTTCCACTCATTATACCAGCTTTAAATTACTGATGCTTTTCCATACATATTTGGAGTTAATCGTATATATATATATACTCTAATTATTGCCCAATTACCTAATCTGTGGCCTGAATTAGTAAATATAATCCTCTAATTAATACTTTATTAACATAATTGCCTCAAACTGGCAACAAATACCAGCTGTTTCCAATCAAATGAAGGGCTTCCCCCAATGCTGCTCCAGATACTGTGGGGCCGTGTGCAGGCCAACATAACTGGCCGTTTTGCAGTGAATTTTTGCAGTGTTATTGGCCTACACTGCGTGTGTGTGGTTATGGATAAACTGGAAATGCCGTGATGGTCTACCGCACCATACAGTCAAGGCTTTACCATAAGAACACAATAACGTAGTTATAGGTATATTACACCTCTCTTTTTTTTTGGGGAATGAATTCATGGATAAAATAAATTTATTCAAGTTTTTTACTAACGGTGTAAATGTAATTATTTTATATCGCACATGGATTTAATAGATAAACTAAATTAAATATACTTAACAATATTAACATTTTTTTTTGTTTTATGCGGAATTTAATTTTATTACTGAACTTTTACTCTGCTTTATTTTTGTTCTTTTCATTTATTTATATATTTCGCAGTTCCTTTTTTGTTTTTATAAAGCGCTCTTGGTATATACCATCTATCATTCCTTACAAGTATTAGATCTCCTATCGGTATTTCTATAGTATTTACTTTCTCATTGCAGATATTTTGATTAACTACCTTGTTTTTCTACTAATATTTGAGTTTTTTTTCCTGCACATTATAACCTATATTTAGCTTCTTTGTCGCAAGCTAAAGCTAATGTTGTAGACTGGATATATCTCATTCGATGTTATGAAACTATAGGGAATAACAATTTTTCCAAAAAATAATTCGAAGCGACATACACTGTCGATGGCGTGATATTCAAACAGTAAGTATAATATTTAAGCCACATATCCCAATCCGTTTTGTCTGAAGAAATATCTATCTAGGTTATTCTTTAAATGTGTCATGATTTCGTTCAATGGTTCCTTAAGTTTGATAGTGATATGGTGTAGAAGTAACGCAGTCAATTTGTAGAAGTTTATTTTGATCTGAAGCTAACTGATTTTTATATTGTGTGGCGAAATTAATTTCTTGCTAAAGTGTAGAAATGTAAATATTACACTCTGCAACACCAAAAATCAAACCGCACCGGACCTTTTTTTTTTTCTGAAAGTACATTTAGTGAATAGCAAAACCCTATTTGGGTTTTTTACAGTTACCTCGTTTTTTTTTTTTATAGCATACATATACACTTAATCCATTTTCTAGAGTAGTTTTGGAGTATGTTTAATTTATACCTATTTTTTGTGGGAATAATAATTGTAAAATTTATTTAAAACTAAAAATATGTTTAGAAATATGTCAAAATCCCATAACTTGTTAGCGAAAGATACAAAAGTCAAAAGTCTCAAGGAGCAATTCAAAAAGTTGTCCACGGTAAACCAAGAAAATACTTTTGCTTATTGTCACAATGTTTCGTCCCTCATGAGTGAAATGGTGTTCAATACAGGCCAAACGATTGGAGATTATTCATTAACAGTTCAAAATTTAGCTTGAAGGCCGATTTTGCTTAGAAAAAACAATTCAAAGCCATCGATTCCAATTGCATATGAAACTGATACTAAAAAGATTTTTGAATTAGTGCAATATAAAAAAACAACAATGGTGTGTGTGTTGTGATTTAAAGATCGTTGCCATGCTTACCGGACTAAAAGGCGGTTACACTAAGCACATGTGTTTTTTATGCGATTGGGACACTCGTTTCAAGGGTGTTCAGTACAAAAAAAAAGGCTTGGAAAATGAGATATGAAAGTGACAAAAAGGATGCCAAAAGAATTCATAAGGAACTCGTATCACCCGAAAAATCATTTTCCCTTTACTCTACTCTAGAAAATGGCTTAAGTGTAATTTTTAGTGAAAACTATAGCTGAAAATGGCATTTTGGGTTATGTAACATTCATGAATTGAATTTATTTAAGCATTAACAATCTTTCTACAATAAATAAGGAAGATTTAGATCCGATGCATAAAGAAGGAATCGATATAAAAGTCATATTCAGCTCATATGACAAACCAAAAATTAACCTCAAAATTTAAAATTTCAACTCGCTATAAAAAAAAACGATCTAACTTTAAAAAACCCAAATAGGGTTTCGCTATTCAATAAATGTACTTTCAGTAAAAAAAGGTTCGGTTCGGTTGATTTCAACAACCTTCAATTTGTCGCATAGTGTTTGTGACGAGTCACATTATCGTTGTAATCTAAACTACGCCCATGTAGGGCCCCTTTTCATTTTTACTTTTATTTTTGATACGCCAATGGAGGGCACATTAAATATCGCAACATCAAAACTAACTGTATTTCTTTTTTTCTGATAGTCAATACTTAAGATCGACGCCTCCCTCTCTTTCTAGCTACCGTCTTGATGCGGCTGCAGCGTCGACGCGTCGCGGAGAGAACAACCTCCCGACAGCGGACGCTGCGCTGCATGCCGACGCTAAAGAGACCATGAGAAAATCGGAAGTGAAAGAAGAAAGACGGCGAACGTGACGCGTGCCAAGGCACAAGACGCATCGTATGTTTTCACGCAAGGCTGGGTTTGAACAGAGAGTTAGAATTAGGAGAAAATGACTTCGCCAGTAACCACGAGAGTGAAAAGTTGACAAGTGAAACCAACAGCAGGAGTAAAAAAAAAACATAGTGCCCTAAGGAAATCATCACGTGAAATACCAGGATTAGCAGGTGAGCCCATGTCCAAAGTTCCTGTTGTTTTTCTTGAGTGCGGTAGGGAGCCAAATTACAAAAGATGTTTAGAATTAGTTAATTATCAATAAACTCTATACTATTATCGTTTAACACACCCAGCATTATTTCTTTATTTGTCACCAAATTTATGTCTACCCTTTCCCTTCCCTTTTCCTTGGGCACTTAACTATTTGAGTGGAGCCGAAGGATCAGCGGACTTCGGCAGGATGAGTTATTCTCCTGTAGACGAAGTCAGTCGCTGATCTCCAGGCTCAGTCACACATGGTGAAGAGGCAACGGATCTTGGCCAAGCGGGCTTCGCTTGGCAGACGAGATCAGTCGTTGCAGTTCCTCTTCACCATCCCTTTCTAATAACCCCACTAACATTTACTTTCACGCTTCCCTTTCCCAGTCCAAGAGTCAACGGATCTTGGCCAAGCGGGCTTCGCTTGGCAGACAATTTCAGTCGTTGCTACTCCTCTTGGATTCTCCTCTTACCGCTTTCCCTTCCCTTTCCTCCCCTTCAGTCTCAGTCCCATATCCTAATACTCATCAAGGTCTCCAGATCAAATAAATGTTCTGTAGACGGGACTCTGTGACTGAGAACTGTACCCCAGCCAGAGCTTCCTTACATGTTATTGACGAATATGTCTGTAGGTCTTTTCAATTGAAACGTGTTGAACTTAGGCTAAGGCCGCTAAAAGCAGAGGCGAAGAGAATTGGTTCTGAGACCAGTGGCAGAACGGGAGTTCATAGCATGCGCGGAATGCGCGTTAGGCATTGTCCACCACGCTTACACTGCAGTGATCATGTTTCGGCACTTTTGTTCATAGCTCGCAAATAATTGTTGTTGTGTTGTTTAATGAGCCTTTGAAAAAAAGTCCGATAGCTTCGATAGTTTGCCCTGCTCATTTCCTGATTTTTTTTTCACCCGAAAGAAAATTTAAAAAGTCTTTTGAGCACGTATGTGTGTATGTGAAGTTTTGTTAGTTCTGTGCGTCAACTAAATTTGTGAAGAGAGCAACACCAATGAAATGTGTAGGCATTTATAGCTAATTTAAGACAATCGCGTGAAAAATAAGGGATATATTTATAAACTTCCTGTTTTCGATCGATCGTTCCTGATATAGTCACCCAATCTTGAATTTGGCACTGCTTTAAATAGTTACATTTAATTTATAAGTATTGAATTTCATAACAATAGCTCAGAAAATACGAAGTTATTTAGAATAGATACTGCTCATGACCTTGTCCTTTAATGGGAGCTATAAGTTAGTGTTTCCGACCCAGCTGAATCCGAGGTATACAACCTGTGCAGTATATGGAAGCACACATGGAAAGTTTCAGATCTGTAGATATAACGGTCGAGGAGGACGGACATGGCTCTATGAATTCGTTACGTCGTACAGATCAAGAATATATATATATATATATATATATATAATGTATTTGGAAGTTGCTTCCTTTTATGCGTTGCACACTTCTGACCAAAATTAATATTTCATTTTTAGTGTTTGTCTCGTTTCTTCCTTTTTTCCCAAAAGGCAAAACAAATTTCTGTTTTTTTAATATTTTTTATAATTTTTATCTTTTGAACAATAGTTGCTGTGTTTAAATTCAAATTTGTAGCGCACCGTCAAAATTTCTCTTTCTTAATATTTCTGAACCTCTGAGTAATTTATCTATTTATTACCAAAACATTTCTCATTTTTATTTCTTTGGATACTAATACTTATAGGCTTTTGATTATATTCCTCTAATTACCTCATAATGCCTGTCTGTTTAGTTTGCCCTTGAATAGTTTTATTTACTGTTGGCTGTCTAAAAGTACATATTAAGTACGCCGACTTCGCATGCAGCGTAAAGGTTCTTTTAGATCAGAAAAAGGATCATGAATTAGGACGTGAGTTGCGCCGAGTCTTGGAAGTTGAAATGGAACTTTTCATGCGGCTAACAAAAGCTAACTTCAAAAGCCTGTCAGCCAGTTTTCTTAAATTCTTGCAAGAGTTTAAAGCTTTGAGTTTTAGTTTAGTAGTTTAACGCTACTGACTGAGTCTCGAAAGCGAGAAGGCGGGAGGGCAGACTTCTGATTTGTCCTTGCGTTATCAGAATGTCGGGGGACCTATTTTGCGAGTGTAGTGCTACGGTAGGCATTCCATGTTTTCAAAAGACTGACACACTAAACAACGCATTTGTTAATTAACTAGTAGGTATATTGAAATATTTTTTGCATATTGTCACTCATCGAAATCGGTCGTGTTTTTTATTGCGCTTTCGCTCAGCTACTGTTTTTCGTTCTTTCGTGTTGTCAATTTATAATATTCATATTAAATTAAATTAACTTAACCATTTTTTGTCAACGCTATATTTATCGCGAAGTTTAAAGTTAAATTTACTTCTTATTAATATCAAAACTTTAAGTTCTTGATTGGTTTCTATTTTTCCACTATGTCACCAAATATACAGCAGCTGATATCGTTTAGGACTCCGGCTTTGGCAGGTGTGGAGTCTCTTTCCATTGTCCCTGGGGACAGTATCCCACCTACTAACACGATATCTGTTGTAGTTTCCGAACCGTCCAATAAAGTAGTTACAAGAGGAGCTAGTAAAGTGTTGGCTTCTTCAGCTGCTGCTGCATCTGATGCTGCTGCTTTTGCTGGGCCTGGCACTTCCAGTGCAATTGTTGTAGTTCCACCCAAAAAGCAAATTTTTATTTCGAGGCTTGATCCCAATACTACTTCTGAAGAAGTCATAGCCTACATCCAGGGCAAAGTTGAAGCCCCTAACATTGCGGTGGAAAAGTTCCGATTTTATATACTCGGACCATTTCGTCCTTCAAAATACTTTTTGATCAAATAAGATTTTTGTTTTTTTACAATAGTAATAGTAATTTTTTAATAGTAAAACAATAGAAAAAAAATCCGCATCTGATTAGCCTGTTATGTGCCTCTGCAAATAACGTTCCTTCTAGCACGTCTGCACCTGTTGGCTAGTAAAAAACTAACTTCGTCCCTAACTCTGGCGTATCAGAAAATACCGGGACTAAAGTCTAAACTCTCTAGACTCTATATAGATAGTTTAGGTGTCATATTATTGCCTTTACTGAAACTTGGCTGAAACCTGATATTGCCGATTCTTCAATTTTTCACGCAAAATATTTAATATATAGACATGATTGGACCATCCGTAATGGTGGTGGTGTTTTGATCCCTGTTGATTCAGTGTTCTCGTCTGAAATTGGTAATTCTTCCAATCAGGAGATTGAATTTGTTTGTGTTAAAATTTCTTTAAATTCTTTTTCTGCCTATTTATCTAACTTGTTCGTATATTCCGCCACAGTCCGACTTGGCAGTTTACATTCACCATTTGGAAGCTATTCAACTTGGTTCCTCATATCTCTCCTCGTCGCATTGTTCCATAGATGGTCTGCTTGACCCTAACTCAAATAAATCCTGTCCGGAATAGTCGTAACAGATCACTAGATCTAGTATTTGTGTTGGATTCTTCCAACTGCGATGTTTCCAGGACTGATCTCTTAGTTATCCCTGAAGACAACTTTCATCCTGCTCTGGATGTAACCATTGACCTTCCTTTTGGGGTTATGTCTCGTTATACTAACACGATGCCTCTAACCCGGTGTTTTCGTAAGACAAACTGTTTAAGAATAAACATCGTGTTCATCTGAAGCGGCTCCACCAAATCAGATGCATTAAAGAAAATGTAATACAAATGTACTTGTGTCACAAACAACTAACATAGCATATGACTAGAATTACAATCAGCCACACGCGTTGTGGGAAAAAACACTTGTAATTGTAAACTAACCCAAAACGATCACAACGGCAGGATGTCAAGTGGCCGACGCCGTGCCCAAAATAATAATAATTTTTCAACCCCCGAATACGTGGGTGTGACTCGTACTAGAATAAGATCTCCTAAGAACAATTGTGACCTCCTAGAGCCTAAGATTCCCTATATAAACTCCGTACTTTAGTAAATAAAATCAGTTCATATTTTGAATTCAACGAATGAAGATCGGGTTATTCTTTCCTTCGCCCTGGAAGCCGTATTCATTTTGGTCCATCGAAAAAGGAACTCTGTAGTTTTCTCCCACCAGTGGTAAGAGACTCAGAGAATGAATCAGCTCCTTAAAGTCTGAATTCTTATGATAAGATCAGACAAAGGTAGCAAAATAAAACACTCTTGTTTTCCCCCACCAGTGGTAAGAGACAGAGTATAATATAAAAAGCAAAATATTGCTTAATAAATAAAAAGTGCGTGCGTCCGAATTTAAAGGCAGTTCGGCTAGTGGAGCAACTGTAGTAATTTCGGCGGCGGGAGTGTATTTGTGCGTGGCGTATTGGAAGCCCTAATATCGAAAGTAAAAAAAAATTTTTTGTTGTTTATATATACACACATTGAGTTGCAAGTAGGCAACAAAGAAGCAGCAGATCAGCAGCAAGGCAACTACTTAGAGTTGCAGAGACGAGAGAAGGACGGTGGCAGGCGCCCGCAAGACGTAAGAGAAGTCCTGCCAAAGAGATTGATAGAGTGCCCCAAAGAGTTCCAACTAGTGGCCTGGGTCGCTGGAGAAGGTACACTGCCAATATAAGGAAATCTGGTGCCATGACCGGCACCGGTACCGCCTGAGCCCATAGGCCCTGGACAACGGCAGCTGAGCGACGAACAAAAAAAAAAAAAACGGCGAATTCTAACTATTGACGGACAAGCAGCAGCGCACAGGATCATCAGATAAAATACAAATTAAAATAGTTATAATTACATCAACCTATTTTTATTATTATTTACGTACGATAGACAATAGAACAGGTGAATTGTATATTAAGAAAATAAAATTCTTGTTTGAAAAGGTACAGATGCACCAAACTTATGTGAAGAATAAAACTTTTAAAGAGAGGAATTGGAGTTCGATGATCAGAAAGATTTGAAAGTTGAGAATGTAACCGTGAAAAACGAATTACCGGTGTTGCCAAAAATTCAGGTACCCACATTCTCTGGAGAGCCAAGAGAATGGGACCTGTTTGTAGAGTTATTTGCAGAATTAATTGAAAATAGAGAGGATCTAAATCTTACTTTTAAATTCAATTATTTAAAATCCGCATTAAAGGGCGAAGCGAGGAGCATGGTAGCTCATTTATTGTCAGGTTCAGCTGAAAGTTATAATGCCGCTTGGGAACTGTTGACCAAGCGGTTTGAAAATAATCGGAGGGTATTTTCCGAACAATTAAGTCGGATCGCTGATCTACCGATGATCAACAATGAATCCGCAAAAAGTGTAAATAATGAGATTGACATTATTAATGAGTCAGTGCACTTGATTAAAATCAAAGGAAATTTGTCCGATGAAGTTGACGTAATATTCGAACAACTCGTACTTAGGAAATTTGACAGGGAGGCTCTACAATTGTATGAGAGTCAGATTAGGAAAACAAGGCAGATACAAATGCTTTCTGATGTCATGAAATACCTGGAACAAAGATATTGTTCGCTAAGTGCCATGAGGAAAGAAGAGAAAAACCCCCAAAAAGTGGTTTCATATGGGGTTTTTGAAAATATCTGTCCGATTTGCAAAGTTGGCGGGCATAAAGCGTATAAGTGCTATAAATTTAAAGGTTTGACACTTATGGAAAGGTATGAAACGGCCAAAAAAGTACAGCTTTGCAAACGATGCTTAAACCATTCAAGCAATAAAGAATGCACTAATGAGATGGTCTGTTCATTGTGCAGTAAAGGACATCATACTCTACTCCATTTTGAAGAAATACAGGAGAGAGTTAATACTTGTATAACGGCTCAACCCACACTGTTGGCCACAGCCCTAATACAAGTAAAAAATGTAAATGGAGGATATAAGACTCTAAGAGCCCTTATTGATAATGGTTCACAGAGCACAATTTTGTCTGAAGAGGCAGCTCAAATATTAAAATTACCTAAAGTAAAACAACATACAGAAATAAAGGGCGTGTCCTCAATAAAAGCCACAAAATCAAAATATAAGGTAAAAATAGATGTGAAGACGCGAAGTTCCTGGAAAAGACATCTTAAGGTTGACGCGATTGTGTTGCCAAAGATAATGAAAGCTCTTCCATTAAAAACGGTAGACGTGGATATGTCAAAATGGCAATCCTACGTACTAGCTGATCCTACCTTTAATAAACCTGGTAAGGTTGATATAATAATGGGAGTAAACGTATATACCCAAATCTTAAAAGGGGGAGTTACAAAGATTGATGGCCTACTAGGCCAAAATACTCAATTTGGTTGGATCGTCTCGGGATGCACCAAATCGAAAAGTAATAAATCGGTAGTGGCAACAACAATAGATGTCACAGGTATATAACAGCGCTGGGAGAAGAACAAAGGTAAACGTGAAAATAAATCCAATACAATTCAAAACAAACTCAACAACAAAATTCAAGAAATAAGTCAGCATTTGACTCCTCCAGCAGGACCTCACCTTGGAGGTAAGATAAAAGCTGAGGTAAAAGAAATAATTTCTCAAAGTAATAAAAAAATAAATTTATGCCCCCCGGCAGGACCTCACTTTGTAGGTACAGTGAAAACTGGCGAAGAAAAAGTGGATATCCCAGTACAAAATAAGAATATTCAGGTGGCAATGGTTGAATTAAATAATGATTATAAAAAAAATAATGTCAAAATAGATTCCGGTAATAAATTGTCCGAATCTACATTACAAAAAAGGCAGACAAGACAAAATAGTTATAAAAGGAAAACAGCTAAGAAAAAACAGAACAAAAACTTAAATTTTAGCTATCAGGGATATTTAAAAAAAGTGGAGCAAAGATCAGATTGGAACAAGTCGAAAAGTAAAAGTAGTTATTTTTTAAATTGTCCACAATATAAAAAGGCTAGAAGTCAACATAGTAATGCACATCAGCAGTGGGTAGATATCCCGAAACAAAAATTGTTAAGCATTAGTAATATGCCAAATATAAAATAATATGAAATCCAGTAGAAGCCCATTTGGTAAACCATACAGCAGAGTTGGTAAAAATAGGAAGTCAGTTACAATCGGTAAAGGAACATCAGATTAACTAGGTTTTGATCGTCCATCATGTAACTTTTCATGCTCCTTTAACAATAGTTATCTCACTAATGATAATATTAATAAAAATTTGTATAATACAATTAACTATAAAAATAAATTCCAACACGTCGCATTTGGCGGCCCTTGGCAGAATTTTTAAGAATAAACATCGTGTTCATCTGAAGCGGCTCCACCAAATCAGACGCATTAAAGAAAATGTAATACAAATGTACTTGTGTCACAAATAACTAACATAGCATATGACTAGAATTACAATCAGCCACACGCGTTGTGGGAAAAACACTTGTAATTGTAAACTAACCCAAAACGATCACAACGGCAGGATGTCAAGTGGCCGACGCCGTGCCCAATATAATAATAATTTTTCAACCCCCGATTACGTGGGTGTGACTCGTACTAGAATAAGATCTCCTAAGAACAATTGTGACCTCCTAGAGCCTGAGATTCCCTATATAAACTCCGTACTTTAGTAAATAAAATCAGTTCATATTTTGAATTCAACGAATGAAGATCGGGTTATTCTTTCCTTCGCCCTGGAAGCCCTATTCATTTTGGTCCATCGAAAAAGGAACTCTGTAGTTTTCTCCCACCAGTGGTAAGAGACTCAGAGAATGAATCAGCTCCTTAAAGTCTGAATTCTTATGATAAGATCAGACAAAGGTAGCAAAATAAAACACTCTTGTTTTCCCCCACCAGTGGTAAGAGACAGAGTATAATATAAAAAGCAAAATATTGCTTAATAAATAAAAAGTGCGTGCGTCCGAATTTAAAGGCAGTTCGGCTAGTGGAGCAACTGTAGTAATTTCGGCGGCGGGAGTGTATTTGTGCGTGGCGTATTGGAAGCCCTAATATCGAAAGTAAAAAAAAATTTTTTGTTGTATATATATACACACATTGAGTTGCAAGTAGGCAACAAAGAAGCAGCAGATCAGCAGCAAGGCAACTACTTAGAGTTGCAGAGACGAGAGAAGGACGGTGGCAGGCGCCCGCAAGACGTAAGAGAAGTCCTGCCAAAGAGATTGATAGAGTGCCCCAAAGAGTTCCAACTAGTGGCCTGGGTCGCTGGAGAAGGTACACTGCCAATATAAGGAAATCTGGTGCCATGACCGGCACCGGTACCGCCTGAGCCCATAGGCCCTGGACAACGGCAGCTGAGCGACGAACAAAAAAAAAAAAAAAAGCGAATTCTAACCATTGACGGACAAGCAGCAGCGCACAGGATCATCAGATAAAATACAAATTAAAATAGTTATAATTACATCAACCTATTTTTATTATTATTTACGTACGATAGACAATAGAACAGGCGAATTGTATATTAAGAAAATAAAATTCTTGTTTGAAAAGGTACAGATGCACCAAACTTATGTGAAGAATAAAACTTTTAAAGAGAGGAATTGGAGTTCGATGATCAGAAAGATTTGAAAGTTGAGAATGTAACCGTGAAAAACGAATTACCGGTGTTGCCAAAAATTCAGGTACCCACATTCTCTGGAGAGCCAAGAGAATGGGACCTGTTTGTAGAGTTATTTGCAGAATTAATTGAAAATAGAGAGGATCTAAATCCTACTTTTAAATTCAATTATTTAAAATCCGCATTAAAGGGCGAAGCGAGGAGCATGGTAGCTCATTTATTGTCAGGTTCAGCTGAAAGTTATAATGCCGATTGGGAACTGTTGACCAAGCGGTTTGAAAATAATCGGAGGGTATTTTCCGAATAATTAAGTCGGATCGCTGATCTACCGATGATCAACAATGAATCCGCAAAAAGTGTAAATAATGAGATTGACATTATTAATGAGTCAGTGCACTTGATTAAAATCAAAGGAAATTTGTCCGATGAAGTTGACGTAATATTCGAACAATTCGTACTTAGGAAATTTGACAGGGAGGCTCTACAATTGTATGAGAGTCAGATTAGGAAAACAAGGCAGATACAAATGCTTTCTGATGTCATGAAATACCTGGAGCAAAGATATTGTTCACTAAGTGCCATGAGGAAAGAAGAGAAAAACCCGCAAAAAGTGGTTTCATATGGGGTTTTTGAAAATAACTGTCCGATTTGCAAAGTTGGCGGGCATAAAGCGTATAAGTGCTATAAATTTAAAGGTTTGACACTTATGGAAAGGTATGAAACGGCCAAAAAAGTACAGCTTTGCACACGATGCTTAAACCATTCAAGCAATAAAGAATGCACTAATGAGATGGTCTGTTCATTGTGCAGTAAAGGACATCATACTCTACTCCATTTTGAAGAAATACAGGAGAGAGTTAATACTTGTATAACGGCTCAACCCACACTGTTGGCCACAGCCCTAATACAAGTAAAAAATGTAAATGGAGGATATAAGACTCTAAGAGCCCTTATTGATAATGGTTCACAGAGCACAATTTTGTCTGAAGAGGCAGCTCAAATATTAAAATTACCTAAAGTAAAACAACATACAGAAATAAAGGGCGTGTCCTCAATAAAAGCCACAAAATCAAAATATAAGGTAAAAATAGATGTGAAGACGCGAAGTTCCTGGAAAAGACATCTTAAGGTTGAGGCGATTGTGTTGCCAAAGATAATGAAAGCTCTTCCATTAAAAACGGTAGACGTGGATATGTCAAAATGGTAATCCTACGTACTAGCTGATCCTACCTTTAATAAACCTGGTAAGGTTGATATAATAATGGGAGTAAACGTAGTTACAAAGATTGATGGCCTACTAGGCCAAAATACTCAATTTGGTTGGATCGTCTCGGGATGCACCAAATCGAAAAGTAATAAATCGGTAGTGGCAACAACAATAGATGTCACAGGTATATAACAGCGCTGGGAGAAGAACAAAGGTAAACGTGAAAATAAATCCAATACAATTCAAAACAAACTCAACAACAAAATTCAAGAAATAAGTCAGCATTTGACTCCTCCAGCAGGACCTCACCTTGGAGGTAAGATAAAAGCTGAGGTAAAAGAAATAATTTCTCAAAGTAATAAAAAAATAAATTTATGCCCCCCGGCAGGACCTCACTTTGTAGGTACAGTGAAAACTGGCGAAGAAAAAGTGGATATCCCAGTACAAAATAAGAATATTCAGGTGGCAATGGTTGAATTAAATAATGATTATAAAAAAAATAATGTCAAAATAGATTCCGGTAATAAATTGTCCGAATCTACATTACAAAAAAGGCAGACAAGACAAAATAGTTATAAAAGGAAAACAGCTAAGAAAAAACAGAACAAAAACTTAAATTTTAGCTATCAGCGATATTTAAAAAAAGTGGAGCAAAGATCAGATTGGAACAAGTCGAAAAGTAAAAGTAGTTATTTTTTAAATTGTCCACAATATAAAAAGGCTAGAAGTCAACATAGTAATGCACATCAGCAGTGGGTAGATATCCCGAAACAAAAATTGTTAAGCATTAGTAATATGCCAAATATAAAATAATATGAAATCCAGTAGAAGCCCATTTGGTAAACCATACAGCAGAGTTGGTAAAAATAGGAAGTCAGTTACAATCGGTAAAGGAACATCAGATTAACTAGGTTTTGATCGTCCATCATGTAACTTTTCATGCTCCTTTAACAATAGTTATCTCACTAATGATAATATTAATAAAAATTTGTATAATACAATTAACTATAAAAATAAATTCCAACACGTCGCATTTGGCGGCCCTTGGCAGAATTTTTAAGAATAAACATCGTGTTCATCTGAAGCGGCTCCACCAAATCAGATGCATTAAAGAAAATGTAATACAAATGTACTTGTGTCACAAATAACTAACATAGCATATGACTAGAATTACAATCAGCCACACGCGTTGTGGGAAAAACACTTGTAATTGTAAACTAACCCAAAACGATCACAACGGCAGGATGTCAAGTGGCCGACGCCGTGCCCAAAATAATAATAATTTTTCAACCCCCGAATACGTGGATGTGACTCGTACTAGAATAAGATCTCCTAAGAACAATTGTGACCTCCTAGAGCCTGAGATTCCCTATATAAACTCCGTACTTTAGTAAATAAAATCAGTTCATATTTTGAATTCAACGAATGAAGATCGGGTTATTCTTTCCTTCGCCCTGGAAGCCGTATTCATTTTGGTCCATCGAAAAAGGAACTCTGTAGTTTTCTCCCACCAGTGGTAAGAGACTCAGAGAATGAATCAGCTCCTTAAAGTCTGAATTCTTATGATAAGATCAGACAAAGGTAGCAAAATAAAACACTCTTGTTTTCCCCCACCAGTGGTAAGAGACAGAGTATAATATAAAAAGCAAAATATTGCTTAATAAATAAAAAGTGCGTGCGTCCGAATTTAAAGGCAGTTCGGCTAGTGGAGCAACTGTAGTAATTTCGGCGGCGGGAGTGTATTTGTGCGTGGCGTATTGGAAGCCCTAATATCGAAAGTAAAAAAAAATTTTTTGTTGTATATATATACACACATTGAGTTGCAAGTAGGCAACAAAGAAGCAGCAGATCAGCAGCAAGGCAACTACTTAGAGTTGCAGAGACGAGAGAAGGACGGTGGCAGGCGCCCGCAAGACGTAAGAGAAGTCCTGCCAAAGAGATTGATAGAGTGCCCCAAAGAGTTCCAACTAGTGGCCTGGGTCGCTGGAGAAGGTACACTGCCAATATAAGGAAATCTGGTGCCATGACCGGCACCGGTACCGCCTGAGCCCATAGGCCCTGGACAACGGCAGCTGAGCGACGAACAAAAAAAAAACGGCGAATTCTAACCATTGGCGGACAAGCAGCAGCGCACAGGATCATCAAATAAAATACAAATTAAAATAGTTATAATTACATCAACCTATTTTTATTATTATTTACGTACGATAGACAATAGAACAGGCGAATTGTATATTAAGAAAATAAAATTCTTGTTTGAAAAGGTACAGATGCACCAAACTTATGTGAAGAATAAAACTTTTAAAGAGAGGAATTGGAGTTCGATGATCAGAAAGATTTGAAAGTTGAGAATGTAACCGTGAAAAACGAATTACCGGTGTTGCCAAAAATTCAGGTACCCACATTCTCTGGAGAGCCAAGAGAATGGGACCTGTTTGTAGAGTTATTTGCAGAATTAATTGAAAATAGAGAGGATCTAAATCTTACTTTTAAATTCAATTATTTAAAATCCGCATTAAAGGGCGAAGCGAGGAGCATGGTAGCTCATTTATTGTCAGGTTCAGCTGAAAGTTATAATGCCGCTTGGGAACTGTTGACCAAGCGGTTTGAAAATAATCGGAGGGTATTTTCCGAACAATTAAGTCGGATGCTGATCTACCGATGATCAACAATGAATCCGCAAAAAGTGTAAATAATGAGATTGACATTATTAATGAGTCAGTGCACTTGATTAAAATCAAAGGAAATTTGTCCGATGAAGTTGACGTAATATTCGAACAACTCGTACTTAGGAAATTTGACAGGGAGGCTCTACAAATTGTATGAGAGTCAGATTAGGAAAACAAGGCAGATACAAATGCTTTCTGATGTCATGAAATACCTGGAGCAAAGATATTGTTCGCTAAGTGCCATGAGGAAAGAAGAGAAAAACCCCCAAAAAGTGGTTTCATATGGGGTTTTTGAAAATAACTGTCCGATTTGCAAAGTTGGCGGGCATAAAGCGTATAAGTGCTATAAATTTAAAGGTTTGACACTTATGGAAAGGTATGAAACGGCCAAAAAAGTACAGCTTTGCACACGATGCTTAAACCATTCAAGCAATAAAGAATGCACTAATGAGATGGTCTGTTCATTGTGCAGTAAAGGACATCATACTCTACTCCATTTTGAAGAAATACAGGAGAGAGTTAATACTTGTATAACGGCTCAACCCACACTGTTGGCCACAGCCCTAATACAAGTAAAAAATGTAAATGGAGGATATAAGACTCTAAGAGCCCTTATTGATAATGGTTCACAGAGCACAATTTTGTCTGAAGAGGCAGCTCAAATATTAAAATTACCTAAAGTAAAACAACATACAGAAATAAAGGGCGTGTCCTCAATAAAAGCCACAAAATCAAAATATAAGGTAAAAATAGATGTGAAGACGCGAAGTTCCTGGAAAAGACATCTTAAGGTTGAGGCGATTGTGTTGCCAAAGATAATGAAAGCTCTTCCATTAAAAACGGTAGACGTGGATATGTCAAAATGGTAATCCTACGTACTAGCTGATCCTACCTTTAATAAACCTGGTAAGGTTGATATAATAATGGGAGTAAACGTAGTTACAAAGATTGATGGCCTACTAGGCCAAAATACTCAATTTGGTTGGATCGTCTCGGGATGCACCAAATCGAAAAGTAATAAATCGGTAGTGGCAACAACAATAGATGTCACAGGTATATAACAGCGCTGGGAGAAGAACAAAGGTAAACGTGAAAATAAATCCAATACAATTCAAAACAAACTCAACAACAAAATTCAAGAAATAAGTCAGCATTTGACTCCTCCAGCAGGACCTCACCTTGGAGGTAAGATAAAAGCTGAGGTAAAAGAAATAATTTCTCAAAGTAATAAAAAAATAAATTTATGCCCCCCGGCAGGACCTCACTTTGTAGGTACAGTGAAAACTGGCGAAGAAAAAGTGGATATCCCAGTACAAAATAAGAATATTCAGGTGGCAATGGTTGAATTAAATAATGATTATAAAAAAAATAATGTCAAAATAGAGTTGGTAAAAATAGGAAGTCAGTTACAATCGGTAAAGGAACATCAGATTAACTAGGTTTTGATCGTCCATCATGTAACTTTTCATGCTCCTTTAACAATAGTTATCTCACTAATGATAATATTAATAAAAATTTGTATAATACAATTAACTATAAAAATAAATTCCAACACGTCGCATTTGGCGGCCCTTGGCAGAATTTTTAAGAATAAACATCGTGTTCATCTGAAGCGGCTCCACCAAATCAGATGCATTAAAGAAAATGTAATACAAATGTACTTGTGTCACAAATAACTAACATAGCATATGACTAGAATTACAATCAGCCACACGCGTTGTGGGAAAAACACTTGTAATTGTAAACTAACCCAAAACGATCACAACGGCAGGATGTCAAGTGGCCGACGCCGTGCCCAAAATAATAATAATTTTTCAACCCCCGAATACGTGGATGTGACTCGTACTAGAATAAGATCTCCTAAGAACAATTGTGACCTCCTAGAGCCTGAGATTCCCTATATAAACTCCGTACTTTAGTAAATAAAATCAGTTCATATTTTGAATTCAAGGAATGAAGATCGGGTTATTCTTTCCTTCGCCCTGGAAGCCGTATTCATTTTGGTCCATCGAAAAAGGAACTCTGTAGTTTTCTCCCACCAGTGGTAAGAGACTCAGAGAATGAATCAGCTCCTTAAAGTCTGAATTCTTATGATAAGATCAGACAAAGGTAGCAAAATAAAACACTCTTGTTTTCCCCCACCAGTGGTAAGAGACAGAGTATAATATAAAAAGCAAAATATTGCTTAATAAATAAAAAGTGCGTGCGTCCGAATTTAAAGGCAGTTCGGCTAGTGGAGCAACTGTAGTAATTTCGGCGGCGGGAGTGTATTTGTGCGTGGCGTATTGGAAGCCCTAATATCGAAAGTAAAAAAAAATTTTTTGTTGTATATATATACACACATTGAGTTGCAAGTAGGCAACAAAGAAGCAGCAGATCAGCAGCAAGGCAACTACTTAGAGTTGCAGAGACGAGAGAAGGACGGTGGCAGGCGCCCGCAAGACGTAAGAGAAGTCCTGCCAAAGAGATTGATAGAGTGCCCCAAAGAGTTCCAACTAGTGGCCTGGGTCGCTGGAGAAGGTACACTGCCAATATAAGGAAATCTGGTGCCATGACCGGCACCGGTACCGCCTGAGCCCATAGGCCCTGGACAACGGCAGCTGAGCGACGAACAAAAAAAAAACGGCGAATTCTAACCATTGGCGGACAAGCAGCAGCGCACAGGATCATCAAATAAAATACAAATTAAAATAGTTATAATTACATCAACCTATTTTTATTATTATTTACGTACGATAGACAATAGAACAGGCGAATTGTATATTAAGAAAATAAAATTCTTGTTTGAAAAGGTACAGATGCACCAAACTTATGTGAAGAATAAAACTTTTAAAGAGAGGAATTGGAGTTCGATGATCAGAAAGATTTGAAAGTTGAGAATGTAACCGTGAAAAACGAATTACCGGTGTTGCCAAAAATTCAGGTACCCACATTCTCTGGAGAGCCAAGAGAATGGGACCTGTTTGTAGAGTTATTTGCAGAATTAATTGAAAATAGAGAGGATCTAAATCTTACTTTTAAATTCAATTATTTAAAATCCGCATTAAAGGGCGAAGCGAGGAGCATGGTAGCTCATTTATTGTCAGGTTCAGCTGAAAGTTATAATGCCGCTTGGGAACTGTTGACCAAGCGGTTTGAAAATAATCGGAGGGTATTTTCCGAACAATTAAGTCGGATGCTGATCTACCGATGATCAACAATGAATCCGCAAAAAGTGTAAATAATGAGATTGACATTATTAATGAGTCAGTGCACTTGATTAAAATCAAAGGAAATTTGTCCGATGAAGTTGACGTAATATTCGAACAACTCGTACTTAGGAAATTTGACAGGGAGGCTCTACAAATTGTATGAGAGTCAGATTAGGAAAACAAGGCAGATACAAATGCTTTCTGATGTCATGAAATACCTGGAGCAAAGATATTGTTCGCTAAGTGCCATGAGGAAAGAAGAGAAAAACCCCCAAAAAGTGGTTTCATATGGGGTTTTTGAAAATAACTGTCCGATTTGCAAAGTTGGCGGGCATAAAGCGTATAAGTGCTATAAATTTAAAGGTTTGACACTTATGGAAAGGTATGAAACGGCCAAAAAAGTACAGCTTTGCACACGATGCTTAAACCATTCAAGCAATAAAGAATGCACTAATGAGATGGTCTGTTCATTGTGCAGTAAAGGACATCATACTCTACTCCATTTTGAAGAAATACAGGAGAGAGTTAATACTTGTATAACGGCTCAACCCACACTGTTGGCCACAGCCCTAATACAAGTAAAAAATGTAAATGGAGGATATAAGACTCTAAGAGCCCTTATTGATAATGGTTCACAGAGCACAATTTTGTCTGAAGAGGCAGCTCAAATATTAAAATTACCTAAAGTAAAACAACATACAGAAATAAAGGGCGTGTCCTCAATAAAAGCCACAAAATCAAAATATAAGGTAAAAATAGATGTGAAGACGCGAAGTTCCTGGAAAAGACATCTTAAGGTTGAGGCGATTGTGTTGCCAAAGATAATGAAAGCTCTTCCATTAAAAACGGTAGACGTGGATATGTCAAAATGGTAATCCTACGTACTAGCTGATCCTACCTTTAATAAACCTGGTAAGGTTGATATAATAATGGGAGTAAACGTAGTTACAAAGATTGATGGCCTACTAGGCCAAAATACTCAATTTGGTTGGATCGTCTCGGGATGCACCAAATCGAAAAGTAATAAATCGGTAGTGGCAACAACAATAGATGTCACAGGTATATAACAGCGCTGGGAGAAGAACAAAGGTAAACGTGAAAATAAATCCAATACAATTCAAAACAAACTCAACAACAAAATTCAAGAAATAAGTCAGCATTTGACTCCTCCAGCAGGACCTCACTTTGGAGGTAAGATAAAAGCTGAGGTAAGAGAAATAATTTCTCAAAGTAATAAAGAATGAATTTATGCCCCCCGGCAGGACCTCACTTTGGAGGTACAGTGAAAACTGGCGAAGAAAAAGTGGATATCCCAGTACAAAATAAGAATATTCAGGTGGCAATGGTTGAATTAAATAATGATTATAAAAAAAATAATGTCAAAATAGATTCCGGTAATAAATTGTCCGAATCTACATTACAAAAAAGGCAGACAAGACAAAATAGTTATAAAAGGAAAACAGCTAAGAAAAAACAGAACAAAAACTTAAATTTTAGCTATCAGCGATATTTAAAAAAAGTGGAGCAAAGATCAGATTGGAACAAGTCGAAAAGTAAAAGTAGTTATTTTTTAAATTGTCCACAATATAAAAAGGCTAGAAGTCAACATAGTAATGCACATCAGCAGTGGGTAGATATCCCGAAACAAAAATTGTTAAGCATTAGTAATATGCCAAATATAAAATAATATGAAATCCAGTAGAAGCCCATTTGGTAAACCATACAGCAGAGTTGGTAAAAATAGGAAGTCAGTTACAATCGGTAAAGGAACATCAGATTAACTAGGTTTTGATCGTCCATCATGTAACTTTTCATGCTCCTTTAACAATAGTTATCTCACTAATGATAATATTAATAAAAATTTGTATAATACAATTAACTATAAAAATAAATTCCAACACGTCGCATTTGGCGGCCCTTGGCAGAATTTTTAAGAATAAACATCGTGTTCATCTGAAGCGGCTCCACCAAATCAGATGCATTAAAGAAAATGTAATACAAATGTACTTGTGTCACAAATAACTAACATAGCATATGACTAGAATTACAATCAGCCACACGCGTTGTGGGAAAAACACTTGTAATTGTAAACTAACCCAAAACGATCACAACGGCAGGATGTCAAGTGGCCGACGCCGTGCCCAAAATAATAATAATTTTTCAACCCCCGAATACGTGGGAGTGACTCGTACTAGAATAAGATCTCCTAAGAACAATTGTGACCTCCTAGAGCCTGAGATTCCCTATATAAACTCCGTACTTTAGTAAATAAAATCAGTTCATATTTTGAATTCAACGAATGAAGATCGGGTTATTCTTTCCTTCGCCCTGGAAGCCCTATTCATTTTGGTCCATCGAAAAAGAACTCTGTAGTTTTCTCCCACCAGTGGTAAGAGACTCAGAGAATGAATCAGCTCCTTAAAGTCTGAATTCTTATGATAAGATCAGACAAAGGTAGCAAAATAAAACACTCTTGTTTTCCCCCACCAGTGGTAAGAGACAGAGTATAATATAAAAAGCAAAATATTGCTTAATAAATAAAAAGTGCGTGCGTCCGAATTTAAAGGCAGTTCGGCTAGTGGAGCAACTGTAGTAATTTCGGCGGCGGGAGTGTATTTGTGCGTGGCGTATTGGAAGCCCTAATATCGAAAGTAAAAAAAAATTTTTTGTTGTATATATATACACACATTGAGTTGCAAGTAGGCAACAAAGAAGCAGCAGATCAGCAGCAAGGCAACTACTTAGAGTTGCAGAGACGAGAGAAGGACGGTGGCAGGCGCCCGCAAGACGTAAGAGAAGTCCTGCCAAAGAGATTGATAGAGTGCCCCAAAGAGTTCCAACTAGTGGCCTGGGTCGCTGGAGAAGGTACACTGCCAATATAAGGAAATCTGGTGCCATGACCGGCACCGGTACCGCCTGAGCCCATAGGCCCTGGACAACGGCAGCTGAGCGACGAACAAAAAAAAAACGGCGAATTCTAACCATTGGCGGACAAGCAGCAGCGCACAGGATCATCAGATAAAATACAAATTAAAATAGTTATAATTACATCAACCTATTTTTATTATTATTTACGTACGATAGACAATAGAACAGGCGAATTGTATATTAAGAAAATAAAATTCTTGTTTGAAAAGGTACAGATGCACCAAACTTATGTGAAGAATAAAACTTTTAAAGAGAGGAATTGGAGTTCGATGATCAGAAAGATTTGAAAGTTGAGAATGTAACCGTGAAAAACGAATTACCGGTGTTGCCAAAAATTCAGGTACCCACATTCTCTGGAGAGCCAAGAGAATGGGACCTGTTTGTAGAGTTATTTGCAGAATTAATTGAAAATAGAGAGGATCTAAATCTTACTTTTAAATTCAATTATTTAAAATCCGCATTAAAGGGCGAAGCGAGGAGCATGGTAGCTCATTTATTGTCAGGTTCAGCTGAAAGTTATAATGCCGCTTGGGAACTGTTGACCAAGCGGTTTGAAAATAATCGGAGGGTATTTTCCGAACAATTAAGTCGGATCGCTGATCTACCGATGATCAACAATGAATCCGCAAAAAGTGTAAATAATGAGATTGACATTATTAATGAGTCAGTGCACTTGATTAAAATCAAAGGAAATTTGTCCGATGAAGTTGACGTAATATTCGAACAACTCGTACTTAGGAAATTTGACAGGGAGGCTCTACAATTGTATGAGAGTCAGATTAGGAAAACAAGGCAGATACAAATGCTTTCTGATGTCATGAAATACCTGGAGCAAAGATATTGTTCGCTAAGTGCCATGAGGAAAGAAGAGAAAAACCCCCAAAAAGTGGTTTCATATGGGGTTTTTGAAAATAACTGTCCGATTTGCAAAGTTGGCGGGCATAAAGCGTATAAGTGCTATAAATTTAAAGGTTTGACACTTATGGAAAGGTATGAAACGGCCAAAAAAGTACAGCTTTGCACACGATGCTTAAACCATTCAAGCAATAAAGAATGCACTAATGAGATGGTCTGTTCATTGTGCAGTAAAGGACATCATACTCTACTCCTTGTACTTGTATAACGGCTCAACCCACACTGTTGGCCACAGCCCTAATACAAGTAAAAAATGTAAATGGAGGATATAAGACTCTAAGAGCCCTTATTGATAATGGTTCACAGAGCACAATTTTGTCTGAAGAGGCAGCTCAAATATTAAAATTACCTAAAGTAAAACAACATACAGAAATAAAGGGCGTGTCCTCAATAAAAGCCACAAAATCAAAATATAAGGTAAAAGTAGATGTGAAGACGCGAAGTTCCTGGAAAAGACATCTTAAGGTTGACGCGATTGTGTTGCCAAAGATAATGAAAGCTCTTCCATTAAAAACGGTAGACGTGGATATGTCAAAATGGTAATCCTACGTACTAGCTGATCCTACCTTTAATAAACCTGGTAAGGTTGATATAATAATGGGAGTAAACGTAGTTACAAAGATTGATGGCCTACTAGGCCAAAATACTCAATTTGGTTGGATCGTCTCGGGATGCACCAAATCGAAAAGTAATAAATCGGTAGTGGCAACAACAATAGATGTCACAGGTATATAACAGCGCTGGGAGAAGAACAAAGGTAAACGTGAAAATAAATCCAATACAATTCAAAACAAACTCAACAACAAAATTCAAGAAATAAGTCAGCATTTGACTCCTCCAGCAGGACCTCACTTTGGAGGTAAGATAAAAGCTGAGGTAAGAGAAATAATTTCTCAAAGTAATAAAGAATGAATTTATGCCCCCCGGCAGGACCTCACTTTGGAGGTACAGTGAAAACTGGCGAAGAAAAAGTGGATATCCCAGTACAAAATAAGAATATTCAGGTGGCAATGGTTGAATTAAATAATGATTATAAAAAAAATAATGTCAAAATAGATTCCGGTAATAAATTGTCCGAATCTACATTACAAAAAAGGCAGACAAGACAAAATAGTTATAAAAGGAAAACAGCTAAGTAAAAACAGAACAAAAACTTAAATTTTAGCTATCAGCGATATTTAAAAAAAGTGGAGCAAAGATCAGATTGGAACAAGTCGAAAAGTAAAAGTAGTTATTTATTAAATTGTCCACAATATAAAAAGGCTAGAAGTCAACATAGTAATGCACATCAGCAGTGGGTAGATATCCCGAAACAAAAATTGTTAAGCATTAGTAATATGCCAAATATAAAATAATATGAAATCCAGTAGAAGCCCATTTGGTAAACCATACAGCAGAGTTGGTAAAAATAGGAAGTCAGTTACAATCGGTAAAGGAACATCAGATTAACTAGGTTTTGATCGTCCATCATGTAACATTTCATGCTCCTTTAACAATAGTTATCTCACTAATGATAATATTAATAAAAATTTGTATAATACAATTAACTATAAAAATAAATTCCAACACGTCGCATTTGGCGGCCCTTGGCATAATTTTTAAGAATAAACATCGTGTTCATCTGAAGCGGCTCCACCAAATCAGATGCATTAAAGAAAATGTAATACAAATGTACTTGTGTCACAAATAACTAACATAGCATATGACTAGAATTACAATCAGCCACACGCGTTGTGGGAAAAACACTTGTAATTGTAAACTAACCCAAAACGATCACAACGGCATGATGTCAAGTGGCCGACGCCGTGCCCAAAATAATAATAATTTTTCAACCCCCGAATACGTGGATGTGACTCGTACTAGAATAAGATCTCCTAAGAACAATTGTGACCTCCTAGAGCCTGAGATTCCCTATATAAACTCCGTACTTTAGTAAATAAAATCAGTTCATATTTTGAATTCAACGAATGAAGATCGGGTTATTCTTTCCTTCGCCCTGGAAGCCCTATTCACAAACTTTACCAAACTTAAAAAACTATTGTTAACTAATGATTGGACATATCTATATATTTGCATGGATATGCAGTCTGCCATTTCTGTCTTCCATAAAAGTCTTGAGTCCTTCTTCGATGTTTGTGCCCCCCGTGTGACCCAAGGATGGTCTGAAAGACCTCCTTTTCTTTTTCCCTATATGTAGTTGCTCGATCAAATTTTATGGTGCTGATTTCACAATGCTACAAGCAATATCTTCAGCAATGTAAACTCCTCGCGATCCTAAGCAATTTTATAACTTTATCAATGCAAAACGTAAGACTTCAGTGCACCCGTCTTACTTGTCTTTCGAAAACAATAAAGCTGATACTGATCAGGCTATTGCCGATATGTTTGCTGATTTTTTCAAAACAACTTATTCCTCTTCGATTTATCAAGCAAATCATCCTAGTCCTTATCACTTGCAAACGTCTAACTGCATTTTAGACCCTGTGTTTGATGAAAGTTCGGTTCTTAGCGTGCTCAGTTCCGTCAAACCAGTATATGCACCTGGCTTTGACGGAAGTTGAGTTAGAGACAACACAACCATCTAAGAAACAATGTGACGAGGAGGGCAACAGTAATAAATAATCATATGAAAGGGTCCAGGCAATCTCAGGTAAATTAAAATCTCCCAGAACAATCAGAAGTCTTTGTCAGAGAGATATGAGGAAACAAGTTGAATAGCTTCCAAATTGTGAATATAAACTGCCAAGTCAAAAAGAGTTTAAGGATTTTCAGTAGAAATAATATCTGCTAAGCTCCTTTATCTGCAGCAAAGAAGTGAAGGCCTAAGCCAATCAATCACTTACCAATAAATACAGCACTACGACAGCTGAGAAAGCAATGACACAAAATTGTTCCATTGATAAGGTAAAACTTTAGAGATTACAGGTCAAAATCAGACATTGTAATAGAAGCCACAATTATAATTATATAAACACCAACAAAGTACGAGTTATCGATATTTTTGACAACGTTAATACCAATTTATCAACAAAAATATCAGAAATTGTTGAAGGTTTAGTTTTTTCAAAGGTCTTAACGTTCGTAGAATTATTTACAGGGAAGTATATAATCCCACATAATTATCATTTTGTTGAACCCTAGTGATGGCATGATAGGTTTAGAGTTCACTAAAAAATTCAATTGCCTATTAGATTGTACACATACCAGTGACACTCTAATACTTAGGCCTGCCAATCTTAACTTCCCAATAAATATACCTGTTACACATAAAGATATTATGAAAAGACTAACAAAAAATTTTGCGCCTCTATTCAAAACAAAATTAACAGATTAGTGTACACAGTATACAGACAAATTCGGACTCGAAAACGAATAAATCACAACAAAAAATTTCCATAAGCAAGATATAAACAAATTTTTTGTAGCCATTCCACCACCCACCAAAAGCGCGAATAATGTCGCAAAAGCAGTTTTTGAAAACTTCATACTCAAGTACGATCCAATGAAGACGTTCATTTCGGACATGGGAACAGAGTATAAAAACCAGATAAGAACAGATTTAAGTCAATAATTGAAGGTCAAGAATCAAGAACCATCAAACACTACGGACAACAGAACGAACTCATCAAACATTTAACGAATACATTCGTTCTTATATATCTGCAGACAAAACTGATTGTGTTGTTTGAATTCCATATTTCACTTATTGTTTCAACACGACACCATCAGCAACGCAGGAATATTACCCATACGAAGTCGTGTTTGGCAGATTACCAAAGCAATTCATAGATTTTAATAAAATAGATCAAGTAAATCCTATTTACAATTTAGATGACAATTCTAAGGAAAAAGTGTTTAGATTAGAAATAGCATTTACAAGAGCTAGAGTTATGCGAGACAAAACCAAGGCTTATAAAAAATTATTATATAATGGAAAAACTAAGGATTTTAATCTAGGAGACAAAGTGACCCATTTTATACTTTTGAATCTGCGTAATGATATACATATATCATGATAGCATGATCAAAAGTTAAATATTACTTAATAAATAATCTTTAAGCAAGGAATGGGATGAAATTTTTTCTCCACATCCAAACCGTAAAGAAAAGATATATAGGTCGAGCCAATGACCTTGACAAAGTAGATATTTTCTTATTATGACAGAGTGGGAACATATTCTAAATGAAGCTCGTAAAATTAAACAAGAAATCCACAAATCAATTAAGTGCCTCTCCCAAAAATCATAAAAACCGATTTAGAAAAAATAAGGCTTCTTTTAAAGACCCATTACAACAGCCTTTCCAAATACCATCAAACAGCAGCTCTAGCCTTCTACAATGATTGCAAAGAAAAAGCAACATTGGCACTAAAGCGACATCAGTTAACATTCAAAGAAGTTTCTGATTTAAACTCCAGTATAAGTACAGAAGGTAAAATGACGCAAACAGTGGTAGAATTCATATACACAGCCACCAGGCTTCTACCATACTTTGATGGTGACATCAAAAATCTACCGGGTTTCCTTGGAGCGCTTCGCATACTTAACACCATAAAAGAAACGCACGAAGCAATAGCAATCGAAATTATAAAATCCAAATTAAAAGGTCAAGCATGTAATACCCTAAACTCTGAAACAACGGTTGGTGAAGTAATACAAAAACTGTCTACAATCTTCAAGGGTGAATCAGTAGATCTTTTAACAGCAAAAATTAAAAATCTGCAGAGAAACCCCAATAACTGTGTTTCATACACAAAAGAGATTACTGAATTGAACGACGCTCTTAAAGGCGAATATATTTCGGATGGTCTTCCAAATGAACAAGCCATAAAATACACCACCAAAGTGGCAGTAAATGCTATGGTAAGCCATACCACAGCTGCTACAATCAAAGTTCTCAGGCATCTTTTCGCTACTCATCGTTTACCAGACCAGTTTAAGTCAGACAATGGCATAGCATTTACCTCCGAGGAGTTCAATGCACTTCTCAAAAATAATGTAGTTTGACACATTACATCAAAGCCGTTTCAGCAAGCAACCAACGGCCAAGCAGTGCAAATGGTGCAGACCACCAAAAACCATCTTAAAAAACTACCTCCAAACAGTAATATGGATCTAAGCCTTGCTCGATTTTTGTTCAATCAACACATAACTCCACATTTAACGACAATCGCTTGTCAGCTCAGATGCTGCCTCTAATGGAGCTGAGCCGATTATTAAACGATCGAAATGTTTTGCTTTAGGCAGTTCCGTTTGGGTACGAAACTATGTACGGGTCCAAAATGTTATATCCATCTATCATGAAAGACGTTAGTATTTTTTGATTTGAATTTATGTTTATTTGTTTGTATATAAGTTATCATATAAAGATTTAAACCTTCAAAGCTTGCGCAGCGCACTGGTGATATTAAATTTTAAAGTTATAACTCGAAGCTTTGGTCCCACAAAGTTTGACTTTCGCAGCTGATAACAGCTTGAGTTTGATAAGCTTAAAGCCCGCATCCACGTGCCCGTGCAGTATAAAAGAGAACTGAAAAGGGACAACACGCAAAAAGAAAGCTGTTGATGCCAAAAACTAATTAATGAAAAATTAGCGAAATAATAAATAAATTGTATAGCAACCAAACGAGATATTAACTTATATATAGGCACTAGCACATAAACCAGTGACTGATAGTTGTCGCAACCAACACATAAAATGGCTGGACTTCGAGAGCGAGAATACAAAGGTAGAGATGGGGGCCAAAGACACAGCGATGCACACCCGATGTAACTACTATAAGTATCTGCTCATTCTAAGAATAATGCATTTCTTTTATATTAAAAGTAGATAGCTTACCAGTGCATATTTCGACATGGTGTTAGGTCAGCAAAATACGTCTTTATTGAAAATACCTAACCATTGCAGCATAATGAACTTGGTTTTTATTGCTGAATGCTGACCATATCAGGTCTACTTATGACTGATGAGCCATCGATATCTATAATTGGATTACATACATACATTTCTATTTGTTCTATATTATGATTGTCTTATTGTTATCTTATTTTATATAATCTAAACATCAACATACTCCCGGCCGTTGAACACCTGTTCAACGTTATCCAACGTTGACCGCAAAATTGCTGGGGGCTGGGTTTGCTGCAGCGGGAGTCGGAATAGGATTGACGATCCTCACGGATGTCTGCTCTGGACCATTGTGCCTTGGGGTTTGAGAGCATCGCCTTATTCCATATACCATCAAAAGAACCCGTGGGATTGATAGCACCACGAAAGTGACGTTAACATGGTGTGCCGGCGTACTGGGGTCTTATGATAACTTTCAGCATTGCTTAGTTCCTAGTTTTCCTTGACTGTTGCTTAGCTCGTCGTTGCTTAGCTGCAAATTTATGAATTGCGTTTTTGTTGGCCCAAATTTTGTTAAGCCAAATCTGAAGTTGCCAAACCCCACATATGACAATTTCATTGTGTCTGTCGTAGCAGTACGGTGACCTCTTATTCGGATAGTACAACTTTTGGCCGTGCACGTCTGGTCTTGTCTTCCAGTCTTCTTGATGGTGACACTTTGAACATTATCTTCTAACAGGTCACTGCGCTCCATACGCCTTTTGTGACGCATCAACAAATGTATGCAGTTCCTTTGTTGTGGGAACCTTACCGTCAAAAATATGCCTTGGAATTTTCATGTTGTTTAATGCCTGTACATCCTCACGGCAGGCTTCCCATTGCTTCTTCTACAGCGGCAGGTCACCGTTCATCTCAATTCGTTCGGTAGCAACATGTTGAAGAAACATTTTCGATCTTACCACTACCGGTGAGAACAGGCCTAGAAGATAGAAAATTTGACCGACTTCAGATGGCACTACTAGTGTGGTTATTCCTTCTGTACCTTTCCACACAATTGATCTTCTTTGGGCGCCCATATTATTCCCAATGTTTTAACACTTGTTTGTTCTAATATATCACCGAGATTGATGTCAGCAATCGTATCTTCCTTTCGAATTTCCTTTAGAATTTGACTGCTATTTGAATACCATTTCCGTTAGTTAAAACCCTTGGGTCTCAGTATTTCTAGAAGCTCTTGTCATATTTGCAGGGCTTCTGGTAAACTGTCTGCTCCTGTAAGACAATCATCAACTTAAAAGTCATTTTTTTAATGCTAATGCTCCAGCAGACAATTTTTCCATGGTTTTCAGTGCCAAGCATTCCAGACACTTTGTTGCTAATTAGGGGGCTGATGTGGTTCCATACGTCACCGTTTTCAAACGATAAAACCTTAGTTCTTGACTGGGATCCTGTCTCCACACAATCATCTGATTAAATTAATCCGCCGGGTGCTTGACGATACATTTTTTCAATATCCGCGGTGAACACATATTTCTGTGTCCTGAACTGTAGTAGAATTGAGAGGAGTTGACTCTGGTCTACAACTGATCTAGTCGTTCAGTGACTTCCCATGATTTTTTTGCATGATGCATAAAATACCACCCTTAGAAGAATTTTTTACAATACTCTTCCTCCGGACTCCTTTACCTTTTCATTGACTCTAGTGTGTCTAGCTCTAAAATCTTTCTAGAGATTCCTCTGGATTGGTAATGCCTACCATACAGGTGATTGAAGCTGACATATTAATTCTGCCAGCAACAATCCATCCAAACTCTGAATTTTGTAATGTTGGACGGTTTCGATTGCCCCGTCTCCTTTCTAGTAGCAGTATAGCATAGTGATCACTATCACCCAACAGCATATCAATTTTTCCTGGTTTATCAAACGATGGGTATACTTGAATGTTGTCTGTTTATGGTATTGTCTGCGTTATTTGTTCTGTGCATTGCGAACTTGTTGTATCTTGACTTTACAACCAAGCTATGGTGACACTTTGAACATTATCTTCTAACAGGTCACTGCGCTCCATACGCCTTTTGTGACGCATCAACAAATGTATGCAGTTCCTTTGTTGTGGGAACCTTACCGTCAAAAATATGCATTGGAATTTTCATGTTGTTTAATGCCTGTATATCCTCACGGCAGGCTTCCCATTGCTTCTTCTACAGCGGCAGGTCACCGTCCATCTCAATTCGTTCGGTAGCAACATGTTGAAGAAACATTTTCGCTCTTACCACTACCGGTGAGAGCAGGCCTAGAAGATCGAAAATTTGACCGACTTCAGATGGCACTACTAGTGTGGTTATTCCTTCTGTACCTTTCCACACAATTGATCTTCTTTGGGCGCCCATATTATTCCCAATGTTTTAACACTTGTTTGTTCTAATATATCACCGAGATTGATGTCAGCAATCGTATCTTCCTTTCGAATTTCCTTTAGAATTTGACTGCTATTTGAATACCATTTCAGTTAGTTAAAACCCTTGGGTCTCAGTATTTCTAGAAGCTCTTGTCATATTTGCAGGGCTTCTGGTAAACTGTCTGCTTCTGTAAGACAATCATCAACTTAAAAGTTATTTTTTAATGCTATTGCTCCAGCAGACAATTATTTCATGGTTTTCAGTGCCAAGTATTCCAGACATTTATTGTTAAGCCAAATCTGAAGTTGCCAAACCCCACATATGACAATTTCATTGTGTCTGCCGTAGCAGTACGGTGACCTCTTATTCGGAGAGTACAACTTTTGGCCGTACACGTCTGGTCTTGTCTTCCAGTCTTCTTGATGGTGACACTTTGAACATTATCTTCTAACAGGTCACTGCGATTTTAATTGGTCCAGTAATGCAAAAATCCGCACGAATGATCTGTGTGTGTGTTGTATCTGACACGTTGAAGATCTTGTGTTTTTGAATAATTGAAACTGACAATTGCTATTAGACGTAAAGGTTGTTTGTTTATCAAAACAAATATATTTAGTTTCATTGTTGAGCTGCTGGCATCGATCCAAATCTGCTCTTGACAAACCAATGTATTGATTCTGTTCTTTGTTGACGGTTGTAATGAGAATTTTAATGTTCATAATAATAATTCCATGAGTTCCAATTGCTGGAATGGGTACCAGGTTTTAAAGTTGCACTGCCTGTGTTGTCACTAATGGAAATGTGACTTTAAATATTACATGATTGTGTGCGATTGTGCCCTGTGCTTTCATTAAGGCATATAATGAAAGCACAAGACGTCATTATCTGGAACTGGCAACTCCAGACAAAATGGAAGATGTCTCTTAAGTTGGTTCAGATGTCCTGAACCGGGCTTATTTTGCTACGATGGGCATCTGTAAATACTCTGCAAATTTCTGTTTGAATTCGTTGCAAATTTCCTGCAATAACTGTCATATGGGTAGTTTGCGTGATGTACCATTGCAATACCTTTACCGCATTGTCCTGGACCTTGGTTATGTCGTTTATCTGCTGTTCCTTTAGTTTCATCTGATTTTCAATTGTGGCTTCGTCACGCAGAATGATGTTTATCGTTGAGTCGATTACAGATGGTTGGTTTTGTAGCACGGTCAAGGTTACTCTTCATTCGATATAACCTTTCGTATGGTGCCTGACACCTCTTTTGCATACTTTGAGTCCAGTACGCCAAATAAGCCGTTAGCAATGTTCACAATTATATCTACTTTGTACTGCTGTACGTGCCTCTGGAACTTTCATTAACACCCATACTTCTCCAATTTTACGACTCTTGTGTTTGGTTTTGCATTGTCCTTGATACCAGGGTCTTCTTTGGAATTGGATTCTGTGTCAACTACCTCGATTTTACGTTTTATCCCTGTCTCTATAAGCAAAGGAGCCAATTTATGGATAGCTCTTTTGTAGGTGCCTCTCGATGTCTGAACGTCCAACAAACGGACATATCCATCCAGGCCTAAATATAGTTTTACAATTCGTCCAATCGGCCACTGCAAGATTGGTACATTATCCTCTTTTAAAATAACCATCATACCTTCTTTGATATTGTTATATGGTTTCTTCCATTTGATTGTACCCTGCAACTCTTGTTGGTACTCCTGAGACCATTGTCTCCAGAATGTATGCTTAAGCCGTTGCATTAATTCCCATTGCTCTAAATTCGATCGCTGTGTTACTGGACCTGGGGTTAGAGCTGTCAGTTCGTTGGGATCGTCTGAATTTGGAATTAATGGACGAGAGTTGAGCACTGCTTCCACATTGCCAATATGACAATCAATGTTCAAATGTTAAGTTTGCCTTTGATACATTTTCCAGCAATAAATGCTTGGCGGACTTTACCGCAGCTTCCCGTAATCCCCCAAAACGTGGAGATCATTGTGGGATAAACTCAAATTGCACTTCCTTTTGGTATCAAAACTCCTGATGCTTTTTCTGAGTGTATTGTATCTGTCAATTCCTTCACTTGGTTATTTGCTCCAACAAAGTTTGTTGCATTATCGCAGTATAACGTCTGGCATCTTCCACTTCATGTGGACTGCCTGGTTGCAAAGCATAGTAACAATGCTATGTAAACTTTATCAGGTCGTTTTCCTCGAACTTTATGACGGATCCAGAATGGTCCACAATAATCTACTGCGGCGTTGAGAAAGGGTCTATTCTGAGATAACCGGTGCTCAGGTAAGTCGCCCATGACTAGTTTAAAGAACTGAGCCGATACTCGGTGCAGGCTACACAGCCCTGGATCACATTTTGAAGCATCGGCTTCATCTTGACGATGTGGTACTGTTGCCTAGCTATTCCGCGTAGTGCCTCATATCGACAATGAAGATTCTCTTCATAAGTTTCCATGGTATCATTTTTACCACCGGATCATTAGACGGCAAGAGATATGGATTCCTTGTTTCCGTTGATACTGGTGCTTGTTGTAGCCGAGTTGCTACTCGTATGATTGAATGTTCATCCAGTATTAGTGGCAATGTTGCCACCGTGCTTTTGTGATCCAATGGTTGATAAGGTCGTTTCTTTAAGTGCCGTAATTCATATTCAAAACCTGTTTCTTGAATTTGCTTGATGATTATTCTTCGTGCTTGATCCAACTCTTCCAACTCTAACTGAGTCGTTGGCTTTCTGCTCTGTTTGTGACAAAACGTAGCACATACGCCTCTATTCGCTGTAGCCGGTAAAATGAATTTCTTTTATTTTCCGTATATATCCACTCATTCGTGTTGTTGGCAGTGGCGGTCGTCATGCTGAATACCTTGGTTTTTTTTTTCAGCCGTATCTAACGTATGCTCCGTTGGCTTAAATAGTGCTGACCTGCCACGTTGTGGTCCAAAAATAGTGGTACATATGAATGCGTGCTAAGCTGGGCTGCTGATATTCCTTGAGACGGAACATCAGCTGCGTTAAATGCTGATGACACATAACGCTCTCGACTTGGCACACAACAATCTGACAGAAATTTTACCATTGTTGTAGGTAGATCGCATATAAACTGCCGCTCCATACGCCTTTTCTGACGCATCAACAAATGTATGCAGTTCCTTTGTTGTGGGAACCTTACCGTCAAAAATATGCCTTGGATTTTTCATGTTGTTTAATGCCTGTACATCCTCACGGCAGGCTTCCCATTGCTTCTTCTACAGCGGCAGGTCACCGTCCATCTCAATTCGTTCGGTAGCAACATGTTGAAGAAACATTTTCGATCTTACCACTACCGGTGAGAACAGGCCTAGAAGATAGAAAATTTGACCGACTTCAGATGGCACTACTAGTGTGGTTATTCCTTCTGTACCTTTCCACACAATTGAACTTCTTTGGGCGCCCATATTATTCCCAATGTTTTAACACTTGTTTGTTCTAATATATCACCGAGATTGATGTCAGCAATCGTATCTTCCTTTCGAATTTCCTTTAGAATTTGACTGCTATTTGAATACCATTTCCGTTAGTTAAAACCCTTGGGTCTCAGTATTTCTAGAAGCTCTTGTCATATTTGCAGGGCTTCTGGTAAACTGTCTGCTTCTGTAAGACAATCATCAACTTAAAAGTCATTTTTTAATGCTAATGCTCCAGCAGACAATTTTTCCATGGTTTTCAGTGCCAAGCATTCCAGACACTTTGTTGCTAATTAGGGGGCTGATGTGGTTCCATACGTCACCGTTTTCAAACGATAAAACCTTAGTTCTTGACTGGGATCCTGTCTCCACACAATCATCTGATTAAATTAATCCGCCGGGTGCTTGACGATACATTTTTTCAATATCCGCGGTGAACACATATTTCTGTGTCGTGAACTGTAGTAGAATTGAGAGGAGTTGACTCTGGTCTACAACTGATCTAGTCGTTCAGTGACTTCCCATGATTTTTTTGCATGATGCATAAAATACCACCCTTAGAAGAATTTTTTACAATACTCTTCCTCCGGACTCCTTTACCTTTTCATTGACTCTAGTGTGTCTAGCTCTAAAATCTTTCTAGAGATTCCTCTGGATTGGTAATGCCTACCATACAGGTGATTGAAGCTGACATATTAATTCTGCCAGCAACAATCCATCCAAACTCTGAATTTTGTAATGTTGGACGGTTTCGATTGCCCCGTCTCCTTTCTAGTAGCAGTATAGCATAGTGATCACTATCACCCAACAGCATATCAATTTTTCCTGGTTTATCAAACGATGGGTATACTTGAATGTTGTCTGTTTATGGTATTGTCTGCGTTATTTGTTCTGTGCATTGCGAACTTGTTGTATCTTGACTTTACAACCAAGCTATGGTGACACTTTGAACATTATCTTCTAACAGGTCACTGCGCTCCATACGCCTTTTGTGACGCATCAACAAATGTATGCAGTTCCTTTGTTGTGGGAACCTTACCGTCAAAAATATGCATTGGAATTTTCATGTTGTTTAATGCCTGTATATCCTCACGGCAGGCTTCCCATTGCTTCTTCTACAGCGGCAGGTCACCGTCCATCTCAATTCGTTCGGTAGCAACATGTTGAAGAAACATTTTCGCTCTTACCACTACCGGTGAGAACAGGCCTAGAAGATCGAAAATTTGACCGACTTCAGATGGCACTACTAGTGTGGTTATTCCTTCTGTACCTTTCCACACAATTGATCTTCTTTTGGGCGCCCATATTATTCCCAATGTTTTAACACTTGTTTGTTCTAATAAATCACCGAGATTGATGTCAGCAATCGTATCTTCCTTTCGAATTTCCTTTAGAATTTGACTGCTATTTGAATACCATTTCAGTTAGTTAAAACCCTTGGGTCTCAGTATTTCTAGAAGCTCTTGTCATATTTGCAGGGCTTCTGGTAAACTGTCTGCTTCTGTAAGACAATCATCAACTTAAAAGTTATTTTTTAATGCTATTGCTCCAGCAGACAATTATTTCATGGTTTTCAGTGCCAAGTATTCCAGACATTTATTGTTAAGCCAAATCTGAAGTTGCCAAACCCCACATATGACAATTTCATTGTGTCTGCCGTAGCAGTACGGTGACCTCTTATTCGGAGAGTACAACTTTTGGCCGTACACGTCTGGTCTTGTCTTCCAGTCTTCTTGATGGTGACACTTTGAACATTATCTTCTAACAGGTCACTGCGATTTTAATTGGTCCAGTAATGCAAAAATCCGCACGAATGATCTGTGTGTGTGTTGTATCTGACACGTTGAAGATCTTGTGTTTTTGAATAATTGAAACTGACAATTGCTATTAGACGTAAAGGTTGTTTGTTTATCAAAACAAATATATTTAGTTTCATTGTTGAGCTGCTGGCATCGATCCAAATCTGCTCTTGACAAACCAATGTATTGATTCTGTTCTTTGTTGACGGTTGTAATGAGAATTTTAATGTTCATAATAATAATTCCATGAGTTCCAATTGCTGGAATGGGTACCAGGTTTTAAAGTTGCACTGCCTGTGTTGTCACTAATGGAAATGTGACTTTAAATATTACATGATTGTGTGCGATTGTGCCCTGTGCTTTCATTAAGGCATATAATGAAAGCACAAGACGTCATTATCTGGAACTGGCAACTCCAGACATGGAAATGGAAAATGGAAGATGTCTCTTAAGTTGGTTCAGATGTCCTGAACCGGGCTTATTTTGCTATGATGGGCATCTGTAAATACTCTGAAAATTTCTGTTTGAATTCGTTGCAAATTTCCTGCAATAACTGTCATATGGGTAGTTTGCGTGATGTACCATTGCAATGCCTTTACCGCATTGTCCTGGACCTTGGTTATGTCGTTTATCTGCTGTTCCTTTAGTTTCATCTGATTTTCAATTGTGGCTTCGTCACGGATAATGATGTTTATCGTTGAGTCGATTACAGATGGTTGGTTTTGTAGCACGGTCAAGGTTACTCTTCATTCGATATAACCTTTCGTATGGTGCCTGACACCTCTTTTGCATACTTTGAGTCCAGTACGCCAAATAAGCCGTTAGCAATGTTCACAATTATATCTACTTTGTACTGCTGTACGTGCCTCTGGAACTTTCATTAACACCCATACTTCTCAAATTTTACGACTCTTGTGTTTGGTTTTGCATTGTCCTTGATACCAGGGTCTTCTTTGGAATTGGATTTTGTGTCAACTACCTCGATTTTACGTTTTATCCCTGTCTCTATAAGCAAAGGAGCCAATTTATGGATAGCTCTTTTGTAGGTGCCTCTCGATGTCTGAACGTCCAACAAACGGACATATCCATCCAGGCCTAAATATAGTTTTACAATTCGTCCAATCGGCCACTGCAAGATTGGTACATTATCCTCTTTTAAAATAACCATCATACCTTCTTTGATATTGTTATATGGTTTCTTCCATTTGATTGTACCCTGCAATTCTTGTTGGTACTCCTGAGACCATTGTCTCCAGAATGTATGCTTAAGCCGTTGCATTAATTCCCATTGCTCTAAATTCGATCGCTGTGTTACTGGACCTGGGGTTAGAGCTGTCAGTTCGTTGGGATCGTCTGAATTTTGGAGTTAATGGACGAGAGTTGAGCACTGCTTCCACATTGCCAATATGACAATCAATGTTCAAATGTTAAGTTTGCCTTTGATACATTTTCCAGCAATAAATGCTTGGCGGACTTTACCGCAGCTTCCCGTAATCCCCCAAAACGTGGAGATCATTGTGGGATAAACTCAAATTGCACTTCCTTTTGGTATCAAAACTCCTGATGCTTTTTCTGAGTGTATTGTATCTGTCAATTCCTTCACTTGGTTATTTGCTCCAACAAAGTTTGTTGCATTATCGCAGTATAACGTCTGGCATCTTCCACTTCATGTGGACTGCCTGGTTGCAAAGCATAGTAACAATGCTATGTAAACTTTATCAGGTCGTTTTCCTCGAACTTTATGACGGATCCAGAATGGTCCACAATAATCTACTGCGGCGTTGAGAAAGGGTCTATTCTGAGATAACCGGTGCTCAGGTAAGTCGCCCATGACTAGTTTAAAGAACTGAGCCGATACTCGGTGCAGGCTACACAGCCCTGGATCACATTTTGAAGCATCGGCTTCATCTTGATGATGTGGTACTGTTGCCTAGCTATTCCGCGTAGTGCCTCATATCGACAATGAAGATTCTCTTCATAAGTTTCCATGGTATCATTTTTACCACCGGATCATTAGACGGCAAGAGATATGGATTCCTTGTTTCCGTTGATACTGGTGCTTGTTGTAGCCGAGTTGCTACTCGTATGATTGAATGTTCATCCAGTATTAGTGGCAATGTTGCTACCGTGCTTTTGTGATCCAATGGTTGATAAGGTCGTTTCTTTAAGTGCCGTAATTCATATTCAAAACCTGTTTCTTGAATTTGCTTGATGATTATTCTTCGTGCTTGATCCAACTCTTCCAACTCTAACTGAGTCGTTGGCTTTCTGCTCTGTTTGTGACAAAACGTAGCACATACGCCTCTATTCGCTGTAGCCGGTAAAATGAATTTCTTTTATTTTCCGTATATATCCACTCATTCGTGTTGTTGGCAGTGGCGGTCGTCATGCTGAATACCTTGGTTTTTTTTTTCAGCCGTATCTAACGTATGCTCCGTTGGCTTAAATAGTGCTGACCTGCCACGTTGTGGTCCAAAAATAGTGGTACATATGAATGCGTGCTAAGCTGGGCTGCTGATATTCCTTGAGACGGAACATCAGCTGCGTTAAATGCTGATGACACATAACGCTCTTGACTTGGCACACAACAATCTGACCGAAATTTTAACATTCTTGTAGGTTGATCGCATATAAACTGCCGCTAAAGGCCTAGAAGATCGAAAATTTGACCGACTTCAGATGGCACTACTAGTGTGGTTATTCCTTCTTTACCTTTCCACACAATTGATCTTCTTTTGGGCGCCCATATTATTCCCAATGTTTTAACACTTGTTTGTTCTAATAAATCACCGAGATTGATGTCAGCAATCGTATCTTCCTTTCGAATTTCCTTTAGAATTTGACTGCTATTTGAATACCATTTCAGTTAGTTAAAACCCTTGGGTCTCAGTATTTCTAGAAGCTCTTGTCATATTTGCAGGGCTTCTGGTAAACTGTCTGCTTCTGTAAGACAATCATCAACTTAAAAGTTATTTTTTAATGCTATTGCTCCAGCAGACAATTATTTCATGGTTTTCAGTGCCAAGTATTCCAGACATTTATTGTTAAGCCAAATCTGAAGTTGCCAAACCCCACATATGACAATTTCATTGTGTCTGCCGTAGCAGTACGGTGACCTCTTATTCGGAGAGTACAACTTTTGGCCGTACACGTCTGGTCTTGTCTTCCAGTCTTCTTGATGGTGACACTTTGAACATTATCTTCTAACAGGTCACTGCGATTTTAATTGGTCCAGTAATGCAAAAATCCGCACGAATGATCTGTGTGTGTGTTGTATCTGACACGTTGAAGATCTTGTGTTTTTGAATAATTGAAACTGACAATTGCTATTAGACGTAAAGGTTGTTTGTTTATCAAAACAAATATATTTAGTTTCATTGTTGAGCTGCTGGCATCGATCCAAATCTGCTCTTGACAAACCAATGTATTGATTCTGTTCTTTGTTGACGGTTGTAATGAGAATTTTAATGTTCATAATAATAATTCCATGAGTTCCAATTGCTGGAATGGGTACCAGGTTTTAAAGTTGCACTGCCTGTGTTGTCACTAATGGAAATGTGACTTTAAATATTACATGATTGTGTGCGATTGTGCCCTGTGCTTTCATTAAGGCATATAATGAAAGCACAAGACGTCATTATCTGGAACTGGCAACTCCAGACAAAATGGAAGATGTCTCTTAAGTTGGTTCAGATGTCCTGAACCGGGCTTATTTTGCTATGATGGGCATCTGTAAATTTCTGTTTGAATTCGTTGCAAATTTCCTGCAATAACTGTCATATGGGTAGTTTGCGTGATGTACCATTGCAATGCCTTTACCGCATTGTCCTGGACCTTGGTTATGTCGTTTATCTGCTGTTCCTTTAGTTTCATCTGATTTTCAATTGTGGCTTCGTCACGGATAATGATGTTTATCGTTGAGTCGATTACAGATGGTTGGTTTTGTAGCACGGTCAAGGTTACTCTTCATTCGATATAACCTTTCGTATGGTGCCTGACACCTCTTTTGCATACTTTGAGTCCAGTACGCCAAATAAGCCGTTAGCAATGTTCACAATTATATCTACTTTGTAATGCTGTACGTGCCTCTGGAACTTTCATTAACACCCATACTTCTCCAATTTTACGACTCTTGTGTTTGGTTTTGCATTGTCCTTGATACCAGGGTCTTCTTTGGAATTGGATTCTGTGTCAACTACCTCGATTTTACGTTTTATCCCTGTCTCTATAAGCAAAGAAGCCAATTTATGGATAGCTCTTTTGTAGGTGCCTCTCGATGTCTGAACGTCCAACAAACGGACATATCCATCCAGGCCTAAATATAGTTTTACAATTCGTCCAATCGGCCACTGCAAGATTGGTACATTATCCTCTTTTAAAATAACCATCATACCTTCTTTGATATTGTTATATGGTTTCTTCCATTTGATTGTACCCTGCAACTCTTGTTGGTACTCCTGAGACCATTGTCTCCAGAATGTATGCTTAAGCCGTTGCATTAATTCCCATTGCTCCAAATTCGATCGCTGTGTTACTGGACCTGGGGTTAGAGCTGTCAGTTCGTTGGGATCGTCTGAATTTTGGAGTTAATGGACGAGAGTTGAGCACTGCTTCCACATTGCCAATATGACAATCAATGTTCAAATGTTAAGTTTGCCTTTGATACATTTTCCAGCAATAAATGCTTGGCGGACTTTACCGCAGCTTCCCGTAATCCCCCAAAACGTGGAGATCATTGTGGGATAAACTCAAATTGCACTTCCTTTTGGTATCAAAACTCCTGATGCTTTTTCTGAGTGTATTGTATCTGTCAATTCCTTCACTTGGTTATTTGCTCCAACAAAGTTTGTTGCATTATCGCAGTATAACGTCTGGCATCTTCCACTTCATGTGGACTGCCTGGTTGCAAAGCATAGTAACAATACTATGTAAACTTTATCAGGTCGTTTTCCTCGAACTTTATGACGGATCCAGAATGGTCCACAATAATCTACTGCGGCGTTGAGAAAGGGTCTATTCTGAGATAACCGGTGCTCAGGTAAGTCGCCCATGACTAGTTTAAAGAACTGAGCCGATACTCGGTGCAGGCTACACAGCCCTGGATCACATTTTGAAGCATCGGCTTCATCTTGATGATGTGGTACTGTTGCCTAGCTATTCCGCGTAGTGCCTCATATCGACAATGAAGATTCTCTTCATAAGTTTCCATGGTATCATTTTTACCACCGGATCATTAGACGGCAAGAGATATGGATTCCTTGTTTCCGTTGATACTGGTGCTTGTTGTAGCCGAGTTGCTACTCGTATGATTGAATGTTCATCCAGTATTAGTGGCAATGTTGCCACCGTGCTTTTGTGATCCAATGGTTGATAAGGTCGTTTCTTTAAGTGCCGTAATTCATATTCAAAACCTGTTTCTTGAATTTGCTTGATGATTATTCTTCGTGCTTGATCCAACTCTTCCAACTCTAACTGAGTCGTTGGCTTTCTGCTCTGTTTGTGACAAAACGTAGCACATACGCCTCTATTCGCTGTAGCCGGTAAAATGAATTTCTTTTATTTTCCGTATATATCCACTCATTCGTGTTGTTGGCAGCCGTATCTAACGTATGCTCCGTTGGCTTAAATAGTGCTGACCTGCCACGTTGTGGTCCAAAAATAGTGGTACATATGAATGCGTGCTAAGCTGGGCTGCTGATATTCCTTGAGTCGGAACATCAGCTGCGTTAAATGCTGATGACACATAACGCTCTCGACTTGGCACACAACAATCTGACCGAAATTTTAACATTCTTGTAGGTTGATCGCATATAAACTGCCGCTCCATACGCCTTTTCTGACGCATCAACAAATGTATGCAGTTCCTTTGTTGTGGGAACCTTACCGTCAAAAATATGCCTTGGATTTTTCATGTTGTTTAATGCCTGTACATCCTCACGGCAGGCTTCCCATTGCTTCTTCTACAGCGGCAGGTCACCGTCCATCTCAATTCGTTCGGTAGCAACATGTTGAAGAAACATTTTCGATCTTACCACTACCGGTGAGAACAGGCCTAGAAGATAGAAAATTTGACCGACTTCAGATGGCACTACTAGTGTGGTTATTCCTTCTGTACCTTTCCACACAATTGATCTTCTTTGGGCGCCCATATTATTCCCAATGTTTTAACACTTGTTTGTTCTAATATATCACCGAGATTGATGTCAGCAATCGTATCTTCCTTTCGAATTTCCTTTAGAATTTGACTGCTATTTGAATACCATTTCCGTTAGTTAAAACCCTTGGGTCTCAGTATTTCTAGAAGCTCTTGTCATATTTGCAGGGCTTCTGGTAAACTGTCTGCTCCTGTAAGACAATCATCAACTTAAAAGTCATTTTTTAATGCTAATGCTCCAGCAGACAATTTTTCCATGGTTTTCAGTGCCAAGCATTCCAGACACTTTGTTGCTAATTAGGGGGCTGATGTGGTTCCGTACGTCACCGTTTTCAAACGATAAAACCTTAGTTCTTGACTGGGATCCTGTCTCCACACAATCATCTGATTAAATTAATCCGCCGGGTGCTTGACGATACATTTTTTCAATATCCGCGGTGAACACATATTTCTGTGTCGTGAACTGTAGTAGAATTGAGAGGAGTTGACTCTGGTCTACAACTGATCTAGTCGTTCAGTGACTTCCCATGATTTTTTTGCATGATGCATAAAATACCACCCTTAGAAGAATTTTTTACAATACTCTTCCTCCGGACTCCTTTACCTTTTCATTGACTCTAGTGTGTCTAGCTCTAAAATCTTTCTAGAGATTCCTCTGGATTGGTAATGCCTACCATACAGGTGATTGAAGCTGACATATTAATTCTGCCAGCAACAATCCATCCAAACTCTGAATTTTGTAATGTTGGACGGTTTCGATTGCCCCGTCTCCTTTCTAGTAGCAGTATAGCATAGTGATCACTATCACCCAACAGCATATCAATTTTTCCTGGTTTATCAAACGATGGGTATACTTGAATGTTGTCTGTTTATGGTATTGTCTGCGTTATTTGTTCTGTGCATTGCGAACTTGTTGTATCTTGACTTTACAACCAAGCTATGGTGACACTTTGAACATTATCTTCTAACAGGTCACTGCGCTCCATACGCCTTTTGTGACGCATCAACAAATGTATGCAGTTCCTTTGTTGTGGGAACCTTACCGTCAAAAATATGCATTGGAATTTTCATGTTGTTTAATGCCTGTATATCCTCACGGCAGGCTTCCCATTGCTTCTTCTACAGCGGCAGGTCACCGTCCATCTCAATTCGTTCGGTAGCAACATGTTGAAGAAACATTTTCGCTCTTACCACTACCGGTAAGAACAGGCCTAGAAGATCGAAAATTTGACCGACTTCAGATGGCACTACTAGTGTGGTTATTCCTTCTGTACCTTTCCACACAATTGATCTTCTTTGGGCGCCCATATTATTCCCAATGTTTTAACACTTGTTTGTTCTAATATATCACCGAGATTGATGTCAGCAATCGTATCTTCCTTTCGAATTTCCTTTAGAATTTGACTGCTATTTGAATACCATTTCAGTTAGTTAAAACCCTTGGGTCTCAGTATTTCTAGAAGCTCTTGTCATATTTGCAGGGCTTCTGGTAAACTGTCTGCTTCTGTAAGACAATCATCAACTTAAAAGTTATTTTTTAATGCTATTGCTCCAGCAGACAATTATTTCATGGTTTTCAGTGCCAAGTATTCCAGACATTTATTGTTAAGCCAAATCTGAAGTTGCCAAACCCCACATATGACAATTTCATTGTGTCTGCCGTAGCAGTACGGTGAACTCTTATTCGGAGAGTACAACTTTTGGCCGTACACGTCTGGTCTTGTCTTCCAGTCTTCTTGATTGTGACACTTTGAACATTATCTTCTAACAGGTCACTGCGATTTTAATTGGTCCAGTAATGCAAAAATCCACTGATTTTTATGATACATCGACATGTGAATTCGTACCGCACGAATGATCTGTGTGTGTGTTGTATCTGACACGTTGAAGATCTTGTGTTTTTGAATAATTGAAACTGACAATTGCTATTAGACGTAAAGGTTGTTTGTTTATCAAAACAAATATATTTAGTTTCATTGTTGAACTGCTGGCATCGATCCAAATCTGCTCTTGACAAACCAATGTATTGATTCTGTTCTTTGTTGACGGTTGTAAAAAGAATTTTAATGTTCATAATAATAATTCCATGAGTTCCAATTGCTGGAATGGGTACCAGGTTTTAAAGTTGCACTGCCTGTGTTGTCACTAATGGAAATGTGACTTTAAATATTACATGATTGTGTGCGATTGTGCCCTGTGCTTTCATTAAGGCATATAATGAAAGCACAAGACGTCATTATCTGGAACTGGCAACTCCAGACAAAATGGAAGATGTCTCTTAAGTTGGTTCAGATGTCCTGAACCGGGCTTATTTTGCTATGATGGGCATCTGTAAATACTCTGAAAATTTCTGTTTGAATTCGTTGCAAATTTCCTGCAATAACTGTCATATGGGTAGTTTGCGTGATGTACCATTGCAATGCCTTTACCGCATTGTCCTGGACCTTGGTTATGTCGTTTATCTGCTGTTCCTTTAGTTTCATCTGATTTTCAATTGTGGCTTCGTCACGGATAATGATGTTTATCGTTGAGTCGATTACAGATGGTTGGTTTTGTAGCACGGTCAAGGTTACTCTTCATTCGATATAACCTTTCGTATGGTGCCTGACACCTCTTTTGCATACTTTGAGTCCAGTACGCCAAATAAGCCGTTAGCAATGTTCACAATTATATCTACTTTGCACTGCTGTACGTGCCTCTGGAACTTTCATTAACACCCATACTTCTCCAATTTTACGACTCTTGTGTTTGGTTTTGCATTGTCCTTGATACCAGGGTCTTCTTTGGAATTGGATTCTGTGTCAACTACCTCGATTTTACGTTTTATCCCTGTCTCTATAAGCAAAGGAGCCAATTTATGGATAGCTCTTTTGTAGGTGCCTCTCGATGTCTGAACGTCCAACAAACGGACATATCCATCCAGGCCTAAATATAGTTTTACAATTCGTCCAATCGGCCACTGCAAGATTGGTACATTATCCTCTTTTAAAATAACCATCATACCTTCTTTGATATTGTTATATGGTTTCTTCCATTTGATTGTACCCTGCAACTCTTGTTGGTACTCCTGAGACCATTGTCTCCAGAATGTATGCTTAATTGCTCTAAATTCGATCGCTGTGTTACTGGACCTGGGGTTAGAGCTGTCAGTTCGTTGGGATCGTCTGAATTTTGGAGTTAATGGACGAGAGTTGAGCACTGCTTCCACATTGCCAATATGACAATCAATGTTCAAATGTTAAGTTTGCCTTTGATACATTTTCCAGCAATAAATGCTTGGCGGACTTTACCGCAGCTTCCCGTAATCCCCCAAAACGTGGAGATCATTGTGGGATAAACTCAAATTGCACTTCCTTTTGGTATCAAAACTCCTGATGCTTTTTCTGAGTGTATTGTATCTGTCAATTCCTTCACTTGGTTATTTGCTCCAACAAAGTTTGTTGCATTATCGCAGTATAACGTCTGGCATCTTCCACTTCATGTGGACTGCCTGGTTGCAAAGCATAGTAACAATGCTATGTAAACTTTATCAGGTCGTTTTCCTCGAACTTTTTGACGGATCCAGAATGGTCCACAATAATCTACTGCGGCGTTGAGAAAGGGTCTATTCTGAGATAACCGGTGCTCAGGTAAGTCGCCCATGACTAGTTTAAAGAACTGAGCCGATACTCGGTGCAGGCTACACAGCCCTGGATCACATTTTGAAGCATCGGCTTCATCTTGATGATGTGGTACTGTTGCCTAGCTATTCCGCGTAGTGCCTCATATCGACAATGAAGATTCTCTTCATAAGTTTCCATGGTATCATTTTTACCACCCGATCATTAGACGGCAAGAGATATGGATTCCTTGTTTCCGTTGATACTGGTGCTTGTTGTAGCCGAGTTGCTACTCGTATGATTGAATGTTCATCCAGTATTAGTGGCAATGTTGCCACCGTGCTTTTGTGATCCAATGGTTGATAAGGTCGTTTCTTTAAGTGCCGTAATTCTTCGTGCTTGATCCAACTCTTCCAACTCTAACTGAGTCGTTGGCTTTCTGCTCTGTTTGTGACAAAACGTAGCACATACGCCTCTATTCGCTGTAGCCGGTAAAATGAATTTCTTTTATTTTCCGTATATATCCACTCATTCGTGTTGTTGGCAGTGGCGGTCGTCATGCTGAATACCTTGGTTTTTTTTTTCAGCCGTATCTAACGTATGCTCCGTTGGCTTAAATAGTGCTGACCTGCCACGTTGTGGTCCAAAAATAGTGGTACATATGAATGCGTGCTAAGCTGGGCTGCTGATATTCCTTGAGTCGGAACATCAGCTGCGTTAAATGCTGATGACACATAACGCTCTCGACTTGGCACACAACAATCTGACCGAAATTTTACCATTCTTGTACGTTGATCGCATATAAACTGCCGCTCCATACGCCTTTTCTGACGCATCAACAAATGTATGCAGTTCCTTTGTTGTGGGAACCTTACCGTCAAAAATATGCCTTGGAATTTTCATGTTGTTTAATGCCTGTACATCCTCACGGCAGGCTTCCCATTGCTTCTTCTACAGCGGCAGGTCACCGTCCATCTCAATTCGTTCGGTAGCAACATGTTGAAGAAACATTTTCGCTCTTACCACTACCGGTGAGAACAGGCCTAGAAGATCGAAAATTTGACCGACTTCAGATGGCACTACTAGTGTGGTTATTCCTTCTGTACCTTTCCACACAATTGATCTTCTTTTGGGCGCCCATATTATTCCCAATGTTTTAACACTTGTCTGTTCTAATATATCACCGAGATTGATGTCAGCAATCGTATCTTCCTTTCGAATTTCCTTTAGAATTTGACTGCTATTTGAATACCATTTCCGTTAGTTAAAACCCTTGGGTCTCAGTATTTCTAGAAGCTCTTGTCATATTTGCAGGGCTTCTGGTAAACTGTCTGCTTCTGTAAGACAATCATCAACTTAAAAGTCATTTTTTAATGCTAATGTTCCAGCAGACAATTTTTCCATGGTTTTCAGTGCCAAGCATTCCAGACACTTTGTTGCTAATTAGGGGGCTGATGTGGTTCCATACGTCACCGTTTTCAAACGATAAAACCTTAGTTCTTGACTGGGATCCTGTCTCCACACAATCATCTGATTAAATTAATCCGCCGGGTGCTTGACGATACATTTTTTCAATATCCGCGGTGAACACATATTTCTGTGTCCTGAACTGTAGTAGAATTGAGAGGAGTTGACTCTGGTCTACAACTGATCTAGTCGTTCAGTGACTTCCCATGATTTTTTTGCATGATGCATAAAATACCACCCTTAGAAGAATTTTTTACAATACTCTTCCTCCGGACTCCTTTACTTTTTCATTGACTCTAGTGTGTCTAGCTCTAAAATCTTTCTTGAGATTCCTCTGGATTGGTAATGCCTACCATACAGGTGATTGAAGCTGACATATTAATTCTGCCAGCAACAATCCATCCAAACTCTGAATTTTGTAATGTTGGACGGTTTCGATTGCCCCGTCTCCTTTCTAGTAGCAGTATAGCATAGTGATCACTATCGCCCAACAGCATATCAATTTTTCCTGGTTTATCAAACGATGGGTATACTTGAATGTTGTCTGTTTATGGTATTGTCTGCGTTATTTGTTCTGTGCATTGCGAACTTGTTGTATCTTGACTTTACAACCAAGCTAACTCGTGCCTTGCTTATCTGTGGTTGACCACGCACTTCATTATGTGCAGATGAGTCTCGTTAATTTTTAACGATAACTTCTTTACCAGTCTTTCTGAGACAAGATTTACTTGTGATCTGCTATCCAGGAGTGCCCGAAATTCTCCTTTCCTTTCATTGATCCCTTTTACCTCTGCCTTGGCTGTTGCCCACAGAGTACATTTTCTGCCAATTCCGAGTGCGAAAGTTGCAGACGCAGATGTAGCTATTTGGTTGCAACATTGTGTTTTGTTTTTTATCACATTTGAAGCATCCCCTCCATGAGCATTTTTTTGCCATATGTGTTTTGTTTTTTAAAATTTTCACATTGGAAGAGTTTGTGCTTTGATTTCTCACAAAAAGCACACAAGGTACTGTTTGTCCCAGACTCAGTTTTTCAATGCTGCGATTTTCGTTTCTTGGTTGTCTATCTCCTCTAATGTTAAAAAGCGCTGTTCCAAGAACGATAGGAAATCCTTTACTTCCTGCAGATCCCTTGTGTTGGAAAGAGATTGCTCATATAGTGCGTGGTTAAATCTGTCCAATTCGTTGTCATATAAAACATTATAACAGCATCTGACGATTCCATATTGACGCCTACATTTTTGAAAATATTATCATGCAAGTTCTTTATACAAGCTGCGTCATTTCCCACATTAGGGTGATCAAACAGCTTTGTCAGTATGGCTGTTACTAGAACTCGTTTATTATTTAAACGTTCCTGCAATACTGACCAAGCAGTGTTGTAATTGTCTTCTGTTAATTTCAGGTGCCGTATCAATTTCTCTGCTTCTCCAGAAAGGTATGATTTTAAGTACCACGTTTTCTCTATCGTTTGACTCATGAACCACCTTTTTATAGATGTCATGAAATTGTTGCCATTTTAAATAATCCCCATCAAATTATGGAATGGGAATTTTGGGTAGTTGCAATGACAAACGTAGTTATATTATATCCAGCTTCGGCTGGATTTTCTACTAGCCGATGAATCTCATAATGGATTTTCTCAATTTGCATCCATAATTTGTAGACTACAGATTTGTAATTCATTTTTTCTTCAGGCACTATTTGACACAACGTCCTAGACAATGACTCCAGCAGCGCACTTTGCTTGGGCACCAGTGGTTGGATCATGACTCGCCCTTCCTCTCTTTGGCGAGCTTGTCTTCCTAGTTTTATTTTCGTCAATTGGTTCTTTCAATACTCCACTGTATTATTTACGACCGCCTTCATCCTGCTGAAATAGTCCGTCATAAAGTAGTCATCTTCTGTTGGCACGTTGTTAGTTTGTTCATCAGCTCCTGATGACTTTTTTCAAAGTTTTCCCACATGTACTCTAGAAGCTCAAGTTCCTCCTCAAAATACGATAGCTTCGTTCTCCCGGCGATAGATTGCTTTTTGGCATTCCGAATAAAGGCGTGAATCGCCTCTCCCCTAGTTCAGTCTGTTGTTTATAGAACTCCTCCATATTCTTATATATTCTTATGTACTTTCTTATTTATACTAGTACTTGACCCGATGGGAGTTTATTTATTTGGTCAAAGACAGGGAACGCTCCGACTCGTTCCTTAAATTGGTCTAGTTCAGTGGTCGGCACGGCCCATTTCCCAGACTAGGGCCTAGCTCTGCCGCAGCGCTGCGTCTTCACGTACATTGTAAACGCTCGTGTTTGTTCGGCAATGTCACTTCGGCAAAACTTTTGATTGATGCTTGTCAGAAAAAAAATGATTGCCAAAAAAATGTAAATCAGTTGCTGTTCAGCATTTCATGAAGCAACACCTTTTTAAAGCGGCTAACTGGAATTCACCGAAAAAAAAATGTTTAGTGCCGATTGGGAAAATTTATTTTTTATTAATGAAAATATGGAGGGCGATGCGCAATGCGTTATTTGTCATAAAATTTTTCCTATCATTAATATGCATTATTTAATAATATTTTCTTACCTATATTATGTAAGGATAATTTTTTTTTAATTTTTTAACAAAAATAAAAAATATTTCTATTTTTTCAGTGTAAAGCAAGAAAACGTTTCGTACTTGGTGTTTGTTGTCACACACACAAATGCAAAGTCTCATTTTTGATTGTAAGCGTGCCTACCCCTGGTCTAGTTTATCACATATAAGAATAAGAAATAAGTATAAATCGCCTTCTTGTTTAGTGAAAAATTTTTATTTATACTAATTTCTAAAATCTAGGTCAGAGATTGCTGACGCAAAAACTTTATTCAAGGGACTGTAACAGAGTTGATGAGCTCAACAAACTTTATTTTACATAACAATGACTTTTTATGATTTGGTCGCCTTGTTGACACAAATCGTTGTTAAACGCTTTGAGAAAGTGATCCCAACTTTTATACTTTATATGGTTTTAGTCGCCAAGTTGACTTTTATGTATATACAGAGCAATGATGGCCAAGTTAATCAATTGATTTGTTAATGTCGGGACCCCAGATTGATGTGTAATGTTTATCAATTTGTGCCCACGCTAAGGATTGTCAACTTTCCAGGCTTTTTAAGGATTCCAATTTTTATCGTTGAGGAAATGGTCGCTTGATGACGGTTTCACCAAGTCCTTTATTCTTTTAACTTGGAGCCGCCATTGTCGCGGTACCAAAATGTTCAATGAAAGACGTTAGTATTTTTCGATTTGAATTTAGGTTTATTTATGTATATATACAGGCACTAGCACATTAACCAGTGACTGATAGTTGTCGCAACCAACACATAAGATGGCTGGACTTCGCAGCGAGAATACAAAGGTAGAGATGGGGGCCAAAGACATATCGATGGACACCCGATGTAACTACAATTAGTATCTGATCTTACTAAAAATAATACATCTCTTTTAAGGTAAAAATAAAGAGCTTACCATATTTCGATATAGTGTTAGGTCAGCAAAATACGTCTTTATTGAAAATAGCTATCCATAGCAGCTTAATTACCTAGGTCTTTATTGTTGACTGCTAACCATATCAGGTCTACTTATGACTGATGAGCCATATCGATGGGAAATGTCTTTTAAGATTAGTATAACATAGTATGTAACCCGATTATAGATCGATATCTAATACATTTTCGTTGTTCTATAATATAATTGTCTTATTGTTATATTATTTTATCTAAACTAAACACCAACAATAGCCGAGCTAATTGGAACATTGTCTTACAAAATTCATTTGACAGACAGTCGCATAGTTAAGGGTCATTATAGACAAATTTGAAGCCGCGTTGAAAAAATAGAAGTAGAAGAAATAGAAGCGCTATCACATTGGATAGAAGTGTGGAGAAAGTTGTGTTTCCAAGTGCTCCGTAGTTTTGTCGGGTCAGTGCCTATAATTAAAGCTTTTTTAAACCATGGAGTGGGACTCTGAGTGCCACACTACTTTCCCCAAGCAGACTTTTTGCGGCGGCACCCTGCCAGTAGCAGTGCCACTAGCATTGGGCTTTGGGACTTTTTTTTCAGCCAGCTTTGTTTTTGTTGGTGCCCGTGGGAGGGACTTGGCGGCTTTTTTTCTCCCTCTGCCGCCTCCTTCATAGTATTGGTGCGTAGAATTCTCTCTGCTATCCGGAATCCTCTCCGATCTGGGCGCACTTGCAGTTGTTTCAGCGAAATATAAACTGTAGAGTTGGCCACCTAGTGCCACTGATCAGTTGTGCGACTAGTGTTGGACGACGCAAAAGGCTTTGGGCTGCGCCCAGGGCTCAATTCGCCAGGTGGCGCTTACGAGCCGATCCCTTGCCGTAGCCTTTTTAAATTCAAATTCAGATTTGCAGCGGTCTGTCACTTACTCCCATTTGGCCACGCAGACTTTATCGCCTGCTACCAAAGCAAAGCGTATTGGGAACTCTGGCGTACACTCTGACAGTGCAAAGCGCCCTTGAGATAAATCTCTGGTGCAGAGAAATACTCCGCCCAAAGGAAAGCGAGGCAGCGGGCAGCCAAAGCTCACGAATGCGGCTATGCTAGGCTGTAGTGCACTTACTTGCTCCAATACTTCTAGGGAAACCACTAAGGGCGAGCCTGTAGGTACCCATGAGCCATCCCCAGATTGGCAAGTGGTTCCAGCGAGGCGCAAGACGCGCAGAGGTCGGCCAGATGCCATTATAATTAAGGCGGATGCCCCCTTCCGCGGATGCCCCCTTCCGCCTTAATTCGATCGTATACATCGTATGCGCAAATGCTGAAAACGGTAACTAGACGGGACGACGGGTGTCTTGATTGCATAAAAGACAGAGTTACAAGGGCCAGGAAGACTCAAAACGGCGATCTACTTCTGGAGCTTAGAAGCAAAGATAGCGACCGGAAATTCAAGAGGATCTTTGCAACGTACTGGGCATGAGCGCTAAAGTCCGAACAGTTACCGACGTGTCGCACACCGAACTGCGGAAGCTAGATTGAATGGTAACGGCAACCGACATCGTAGTGGCAACGGGTATCTCGGAAAGTGATATCAAGGTGAAGACGCTGCGGCCAACCTTTAACGAGACCCAAATGGCAGTTGTATGTCAGACTTCTGCGGTTTCTCTAGTTAGAAAGAGAGTCCTGGTTGTGGGCTGCTTCAGCTGCCAGATCAGGCAAAGAGTGGCTCTGCAGAGATGCTACAAATGCCTCAACTTTGGACATGTGGCCTTCAGCTGCAAGAGCACAGTTGTCCGAACTAGCTGCGGCTTGCGATAACGACCCAAACTGCTACAACTGCGCTGTAGCAAACCGCGTCGACAGGATGCTTTTTGTCGGCAGCAAAGATTGCCCGTTGACAAAAACAGGCGCTGTATCAACAATCAAATCGGGATGAAGTTTATTCGACTAAATCTCAAACATTGTGCAGTTGCACAGGATCTGTGATTTTGAGCGAGCCGTATAAAGCAGGCGATGGCACTCTATGGGCAGTGGACTCGACTACCAAAGCTGCCATTTCGATATGCGGACATAACTTGTCGATTAAATCGTCTCACGGCTACGTTCGCGCGAAAATCGGGGATATGTGGTTTTATATATATATATATATATTATATATATATTTGATATTCATATATAAAATATATATTGTCACACATCGAAGTCGGCCGCTCAACTACTTTTTTTTCGTTCTCTCGTGTGCTTAATTTAGATTAAATTAAATTATCTAAATCAATTAAAATAGGTTAAATTTACATTTTTATTATTTACAAAACATTAACAAACGCGCTTATTATTTTGTTGTTGCGCTGTTTTTGATTTGTTCCTATTTTTCGGTTGGCTGCTTTAGCTCCTGCAGTACCTGGCACTTCCAGTTCCCTTTTTGTAGTTCCACCCAAAAAGCAAATTTTTATTTTGAGGATTGATCCCAATACTACTTCTGAAGAAGTCATAGCCTACATCCAGGGCAAAATTAAGCCCCTAACATTGCGGTGGAAAAGATTCGATTTTCATATACTCGTGACATTTCGTCCTTTAAAATAAGGGTCTTCCCAGATCTTTTTGGGAGAATATGTCATAAAGATTTTTGGCCGGAACACCTTATTGTAAAAGAATATACAATTAAAGAGAGAAATCGTCCTCCGATTGGCCTGCCACCCGCCTCTGTGAAAAACGTTCTTTCCGGCTCGTCTGCACCTGCTGGCGATTCAAAAAACTAATTTCGTCCCTAACTTTGGCATATCATAACATACGGGGACTGAAGTCTAAACTCTTTAGATTCTATGTAGATAGTTTAGGTGTCATATGAAACTGAAACTTGGCTGAAACCTGATATTGCCGATTCTTCAATTTTTCACGCAAAATATTTAATATATAGACATGATTGGACCATCCGTAATGGTGGTGGTGTTTTGATCCCTGTTGATTCAGTGTTCTCGTCTGAAATTGGTAATTCTTCCAATCAGTAGATTGAATTTGTTTGTGTTAAAATTTCTTTAAATTCTTTTTCTGCCTATTTATCTAACTTGTTCGTATATTCCGCCACAGTCCGACTTGGCAGTTTACATTCACCATTTGGAAGCTATTCAACTTGTTTCCTCATATCTCTCTGACAAATACTTGCTGATTGTTCTGGGAGATTTTAATTTACCTGAGATTGTCTGGACCCTTTCATATGAGTCTTCATTACTGTTGCCCTCCTCGTCGCATTGTTTCATAGATGGTCTGCTTGACCCTAACTCAAATAAATCCTGTCCGGAATAGTCGTAACAGATCACTAGATCTGGTATTTGTGTTGGATTCTTCCAACTGCGATGTTTCCAGGACTGATCTCTTAGTTATCCCTGAAGACAACTTTCATCCTGCTCTGGATGTAACCATTGACCTTCCTTTTGGGGTTATGTCTCGTTATACTAACACGATGCCTCTAACCCGGTGTTTTCGTAAGACAAACTGTTTAAGAATAAACATCGTGTTCATCTGAAGCGGCTCCACCAAATCAGATGCATTAAAGAAAATGTAATACAAATGTACTTGTGTCACAAACAACTAACATAGCATATGACTAGAATTACAATCAGCCACACGCGTTGTGGGAAAAAACACTTGTAATTGTAAACTAACCCAAAACGATCACAACGGCAGGATGTCAAGTGGCCGACGCCGTGCCAAAATAATAATAATTTTTCAACCCCCGAATACGTGGGTGTGACTCGTACTAGAATAAGATCTCCTAAGAACAATTGTGACCTCCTAGAGCCTAAGATTCCCTATATAAAATCCGTACTTTAGTAAATAAAAGCAGTTCATATTTTGAATTCAACGAATGAAGATCGGGTTATTCTTTCCTTTGCCCTGGAAGCCCTATTCATTTTGATCCTTCGAAAAAGGAACTCTGTAGTTTTCCCCACCAGTGGTAAGAGACTCAGAGAATGAATCAGCTCCTTAAAGTCTGAATTCTTATGATAAGATCAGACAAAGGTAGCAAAATAAAACACTCTCGTTTTCCCCCACCAGTGGTAAGAGACAGAGTATAATATAAAAAGCAAAATATTGCTTAATAAATAAAAAGTGCGTGCGTCCGAATTTAAAGGCAGTTCGGCTAGTGGAGCAACTGTAGTAATTTCGGCGGCGGGAGTGTATTTGTGCGTGGCGTATTGGAAGCCCTAATATCGAAAGTAAAAAAAAAATTTTTGTTGTATATATATACACACATTGAGTTGCAAGTAGGCAACAAAGAAGCAGCAGATCAGCAGCAAGGCAACTACTTAGAGTTGCAGAGACGAGAGAAGGACGGTGGCAGGCGCCCGCAAGACGTAAGAGAAGTCCTGCCAAAGAGATTGATAGAGTGCCCCAAAGAGTTCCAACTAGTGGCCTGGGTCGCTGGAGAAGGTACACTGCCAATATAAGGAAATCTGGTGCCATGACCGGCACCGGTACCGCCTGAGCCCATAGGCCCTGGACAACGGCAGCTGAGCAACGAACAAAAAAAAAAAAAAAAAGGCGAATTCTAACCATTGGCGGACAAGCAGCAGCGCACAGGATCATCAGATAAAATATAAATTAAAATAGTTATAATTACATCAACCTATTTTTATTATTATTATATACTTATTTAGGTATCCTAATATACGCATAAGAAAAAATGTTTTCTAATAAGGCTGACAAATGGTTAGGGAAGCAGTTAGAGTTGCATACAAGGTTAAAGCAGCTAGAAGCTTTAGAAACTAGAAACTTAACTAGCAAGGTGATCGAGGAAGTTAAAGAGATAAGGAATGAATGGATACCTAATCATAACAAATTGCTACAGCAGGGGAACGATCATCAGTATTTCAGAGATAAAATTCATGAAGAAGTGTTAAAGATAGTTGCCAAAATAATAGCTACAGGAAAGTCAGAAAAACCAGGCACTAGTAAGTCGGTGTTAGTTGAAGCAGAAGCGAATATGTCAGAAATGGGTGATGATAGCAAAGAGGAGTCGCGCGGGAATGCGACCTCCAGGAATGAGAACGCTAAGGTTAGCCAGGAAAAATTTGAAGAATAGGTCCGTCAGCTACAGCAATATTTGGACATGGTTAGCAAAGATTTACGTACGATAGACAATAGAACAGGCGAATTGTATATTAAGAAAATAAAATTCTTGTTTGAAAAGGTACAGATGCACCAAACTTATGTGAAGAATAAAACTTTTAAAGAGAGGAATTGGAGTTCGATGATCAGAAAGATTTGAAAGTTGAGAATGTAACCGTGAAAAACGAATTACCGGTGTTGCCAAAAATTCAGGTACCCACATTCTCTGGAGAGCCAAGAGAATGGGACCTGTTTGTAGAGTTATTTGCAGAATTAATTGAAAATAGAGAGGATCTAAATCTTACTTTTAAATTCAATTATTTAAAATCCGCATTAAAGGGCGAAGCGAGGAGCATGGTAGCTCATTTATTGTCAGGTTCAGCTGAAAGTTATAATGCCGCTTGGGAACTGTTGACCAAGCGGTTTGAAAATAATCGGAGGGTATTTTCCGAACAATTAAGTCGGATCGCTGATCTACCGATGATCAACAATGAATCCGCAAAAAGTGTAAATAATGAGATTGACATTATTAATGAGTCAGTGCACTTGATTAAAATCAAAGGAAATTTGTCCGATGAAGTTGACGTAATATTCGAACAACTCGTACTTAGGAAATTTGACAGGGAGGCTCTACAATTGTATGAGAGTCAGATTAGGAAAACAAGGCAGATACAAATGCTTTCTGATGTCATGAAATACCTGGAGCAAAGATATTGTTCGCTAAGTGCCATGAGGAAAGAAGAGAAAACCCCCAAAAAGTGGTTTCATATGGGGTTTTTGAAAATAACTGTCCGATTTGCAAAGTTGGCGGGCATAAAGCGTATAAGTGCTATAAATTTAAAGGTTTGACACTTATGGAAAGGTATGAAACGGCCAAAAAAGTACAGCTTTGCACACGATGCTTAAACCATTCAAGCAATAAAGAATGCACTAATGAGATGGTCTGTTCATTGTGCAGTAAAGGACACCATACTCTACTCCATTTTGAAGAAATACAGGAGAGAGTTAATACTTGTATAACGGCTCAACCCACACTGTTGGCCACAGCCCTAATACAAGTAAAAAATGTAAATGGAGGATATAAGACTCTAAGAGCCCTTATTGATAATGGTTCACAGAGCACAATTTTGTCTGAAGAGGCAGCTCAAATATTAAAATTACCTAAAGTAAAACAACATACAGAAATAAAGGGCGTGTCCTCAATAAAAGCCACAAAATCAAAATATAAGGTAAAAGTAGATGTGAAGACGTGAAGTTCCTGGAAAAGACATCTTAAGGTTGAGGCGATTGTGTTGCCAAAGATAATGAAAGCTCTTCCATTAAAAACGGTAGACGTGGATATGTCAAAATGGCAATCCTACGTACTAGCTGATCCTACCTTTAATAAACCTGGTAAGGTTGATATAATAATGGGAGTAAACGTATATACCCAAATCTTAAAAGGGGGAGTTACAAAGATTGATGGCCTACTAGGCCAAAATACTCAATTTGGTTGGATCGTCTCGGGATGCACCAAATCGAAAAGTAATAAATCGGTAGTGGCAACAACAATAGATGTCACAGGTATACAACAGCGTTGGGAGAAGAACAAAGGTAAATCCAATACAATTCAAAACAAACTCAACAACAAAATTCAAGAAATAAGTCAGCATTTGACTCCTCCAGCAGGACCTCACCTTGGAGGTAAGATAAAAGCTGAGGTAAAAGAAATAATTTCTCAAAGTAATAAAGAAATAAATTTATGCCCCCCGGCAGGACCTCACTTTGGAGGTACAGTGAAAACTGGCGAAGAAAAGGTGGATATCCCAGTACAAAATAAGAATATTCAGGTGGCAATGGTTGAATTAAATAATGATTATAAAAAAAATAATGTCCAAATAGATTCCGGTAATAAATTGTCCGAATCTACATTACAAAAAAGGCAGACAAGACAAAATAGTTATAAAAGGAAAACAGCTAAGAAAAACAGAACAAAAACTTAAATTTTAGCTATCAGCGATATTTAAAAAAAGTGGAGCAAAGATCAGATTGGAACAAGTCGAAAAGTAAAAGTAGTTATTTTTTAAATTGTCCACAATATAAAAAGGCTAGAAGTCAACATAGTAATGCACATCAGCAGTGGGTAGATATCCCGAAACAAAAATTGTTAAGCATTGGGCGATATTAGTAATATGCCAAATATAAAATAATATGAAATCCAGTAGAAGCCCATTTGGTAAACCGTACAGCAGAGTTGGTAAAAATAGGAAGTCAGTTACAATCGGTAAAGGAACATCAGATTAACTAGGTTTTGATCGTCCATCATGTAGTTACATGCTCCTTTAACAATAGTTATCTCACTAATGATAATATTAATAAAAATTTGTATAATACAATTAACTATAAAAATAAATTCCAACACGTCGCATTTGGCGGCCCTTGGCAGAATTTTTAAGAATAAACATCGTGTTCATCTGAAGCGGCTCCACCAAATCAGATGCATTAAAGAAAATGTAATACAAATGTACTTGTGTCACAAACAACTAACATAGCATATGACTAGAATTACAATCAGCCACACGCGTTGTGGGAAAAAACACTTGTAATTGTAAACTAACCCAAAACGATCACAACGGCAGGATGTCAAGTGGCCGACGCCGTGCCAAAATAATAATAATTTTTCAACCCCCGAATACGTGGGTGTGACTCGTACTAGAATAAGATCTCCTAAGAACAATTGTGACCTCCTAGAGCCTAAGATTCCCTATATAAAATCCGTACTTTAGTAAATAAAAGCAGTTCATATTTTGAATTCAACGAATGAAGATCGGGTTATTCTTTCCTTTGCCCTGGAAGCCCTATTCATTTTGATCCTTCGAAAAAGGAACTCTGTAGTTTTCCCCCACCAGTGGTAAGAGACTCAGAGAATGAATCAGCTCCTTAAAGTCTGAATTCTTATGATAAGATCAGACAAAGGTAGCAAAATAAAACACTCTCGTTTTCCCCCACCAGTGGTAAGAGACAGAGTATAATATAAAAAGCAAAATATTGCTTAATAAATAAAAAGTGCGTGCGTCCGAATTTAAAGGCAGTTCGGCTAGTGGAGCAACTGTAGTAATTTCGGCGGCGGGAGTGTATTTGTGCGTGGCGTATTGGAAGCCCTAATATCGAAAGTAAAAAAAAAATTTTTGTTGTATATATATACACACATTGAGTTGCAAGTAGGCAACAAAGAAGCAGCAGATCAGCAGCAAGGCAACTACTTAGAGTTGCAGAGACGAGAGAAGGACGGTGGCAGGCGCCCGCAAGACGTAAGAGAAGTCCTGCCAAAGAGATTGATAGAGTGCCCCAAAGAGTTCCAACTAGTGGCCTGGGTCGCTGGAGAAGGTACACTGCCAATATAAGGAAATCTGGTGCCATGACCGGCACCGGTACCGCCTGAGCCCATAGGCCCTGGACAACGGCAGCTGAGCGACGAACAAAAAAAAAAAAAAAAGGCGAATTCTAACCATTGGCGGACAAGCAGCAGCGCACAGGATCATCAGATAAAATATAAATTAAAATAGTTATAATTACATCAACCTATTTTTATTATTATTATATACTTATTTAGGTATCCTAATATACGCATAAGAAAAAATGTTTTCTAATAAGGCTGACAAATGGTTAGGGAAGCAGTTAGAGTTGCATACAAGGTTAAAGCAGCTAGAAGCTTTAGAAACTAGAAACTTAACTAGCAAGGTGATCGAGGAAGTTAAAGAGATAAGGAATGAATGGATACCTAATCATAACAAATTGCTACAGCAGGGGAACGATCATCAGTATTTCAGAGATAAAATTCATGAAGAAGTGTTAAAGATAGTTGCCAAAATAATAGCTACAGGAAAGTCAGAAAAACCAGGCACTAGTAAGTCGGTGTTAGTTGAAGCAGAAGCGAATATGTCAGAAATGGGTGATGATAGCAAAGAGGAGTCGCGCGGGAATGCGACCTCCAGGAATGAGAACGCTAAGGTTAGCCAGGAAAAATTTGAAGAATAGGTCCGTCAGCTACAGCAATATTTGGACATGGTTAGCAAAGATTTACGTACGATAGACAATAGAACAGGCGAATTGTATATTAAGAAAATAAAATTCTTGTTTGAAAAGGTACAGATGCACCAAACTTATGTGAAGAATAAAACTTTTAAAGAGAGGAATTGGAGTTCGATGATCAGAAAGATTTGAAAGTTGAGAATGTAACCGTGAAAAACGAATTACCGGTGTTGCCAAAAATTCAGGTACCCACATTCTCTGGAGAGCCAAGAGAATGGGACCTGTTTGTAGAGTTATTTGCAGAATTAATTGAAAATAGAGAGGATCTAAATCTTACTTTTAAATTCAATTATTTAAAATCCGCATTAAAGGGCGAAGCGAGGAGCATGGTAGCTCATTTATTGTCAGGTTCAGCTGAAAGTTATAATGCCGCTTGGGAACTGTTGACCAAGCGGTTTGAAAATAATCGGAGGGTATTTTCCGAACAATTAAGTCGGATCGCTGATCTACCGATGATCAACAATGAATCCGCAAAAAGTGTAAATAATGAGATTGACATTATTAATGAGTCAGTGCACTTGATTAAAATCAAAGGAAATTTGTCCGATGAAGTTGACGTAATATTCGAACAACTCGTACTTAGGAAATTTGACAGGGAGGCTCTACAATTGTATGAGAGTCAGATTAGGAAAACAAGGCAGATACAAATGCTTTCTGATGTCATGAAATACCTGGAGCAAAGATATTGTTCGCTAAGTGCCATGAGGAAAGAAGAGAAAAACCCCAAAAAGTGGTTTCATATGGGGTTTTTGAAAATAACTGTCCGATTTGCAAAGTTGGCGGGCATAAAGCGTATAAGTGCTATAAATTTAAAGGTTTGACACTTATGGAAAGGTATGAAACGGCCAAAAAAGTACAGCTTTGCACACGATGCTTAAACCATTCAAGCAATAAAGAATGCACTAATGAGATGGTCTGTTCATTGTGCAGTAAAGGACACCATACTCTACTCCATTTTGAAGAAATACAGGAGAGAGTTAATACTTGTATAACGGCTCAACCCACACTGTTGGCCACAGCCCTAATACAAGTAAAAAATGTAAATGGAGGATATAAGACTCTAAGAGCCCTTATTGATAATGGTTCACAGAGCACAATTTTGTCTGAAGAGGCAGCTCAAATATTAAAATTACCTAAAGTAAAACAACATACAGAAATAAAGGGCGTGTCCTCAATAAAAGCCACAAAATCAAAATATAAGGTAAAAGTAGATGTGAAGACGTGAAGTTCCTGGAAAAGACATCTTAAGGTTGAGGCGATTGTGTTGCCAAAGATAATGAAAGCTCTTCCATTAAAAACGGTAGACGTGGATATGTCAAAATGGCAATCCTACGTACTAGCTGATCCTACCTTTAATAAACCTGGTAAGGTTGATATAATAATGGGAGTAAACGTATATACCCAAATCTTAAAAGGGGGAGTTACAAAGATTGATGGCCTACTAGGCCAAAATACTCAATTTGGTTGGATCGTCTCGGGATGCACCAAATCGAAAAGTAATAAATCGGTAGTGGCAACAACAATAGATGTCACAGGTATACAACAGCGTTGGGAGAAGAACAAAAGGTAAATAAATACAATACAATTCAAAACAAACTCAACAACAAAATTCAAGAAATAAGTCAGCATTTGACTCCTCCAGCAGGACCTCACCTTGGAGGTAAGATAAAAGCTGAGGTAAAAGAAATAATTTCTCAAAGTAATAAAGAAATAAATTTATGCCCCCCGGCAGGACCTCACTTTGGAGGTACAGTGAAAACTGGCGAAGAAAAGGTGGATATCCCAGTACAAAATAAGAATATTCAGGTGGCAATGGTTGAATTAAATAATGATTATAAAAAAAATAATGTCCAAATAGATTCCGGTAATAAATTGTCCGAATCTACATTACAAAAAAGGCAGACAAGACAAAATAGTTATAAAAGGAAAACAGCTAAGAAAAAACAGAACAAAAACTTAAATTTTAGCTATCAGCGATATTTAAAAAAAGTGGAGCAAAGATCAGATTGGAACAAGTCGAAAAGTAAAAGTAGTTATTTTTTAAATTGTCCACAATATAAAAAGGCTAGAAGTCAACATAGTAATGCACATCAGCAGTGGGTAGATATCCCGAAACAAAAATTGTTAAGCATTGGGCGATATTAGTAATATGCCAAATATAAAATAATATGAAATCCAGTAGAAGCCCATTTGGTAAACCGTACAGCAGAGTTGGTAAAAATAGGAAGTCAGTTACAATCGGTAAAGGAACATCAGATTAACTAGGTTTTGATCGTCCATCATGTAGTTACATGCTCCTTTAACAATAGTTATCTCACTAATGATAATATTAATAAAAATTTGTATAATACAATTAACTATAAAAATAAATTCCAACACGTCGCATTTGGCGGCCCTTGGCAGAATTTTTAAGAATAAACATCGTGTTCATCTGAAGCGGCTCCACCAAATCAGATGCATTAAAGAAAATGTAATACAAATGTACTTGTGTCACAAATAACTAACATAGGATATGACTAGAATTACAATCAGCCACACGCGTTGTGGGAAAAACACTTGTAATTGTAAACTAACCCAAAACGATCACAACGGCAGGATGTCAAGTGGCCGACGCCGTGCCCAAAATAATAATAATTTTTCAACCCCCGAATACGTGGGTGTGACTCGTACTAGAATAAGATCTCCTAAGAACAATTGTGACCTCCTAGAGCCTGAGATTTCCTATATAAACTCCGTACTTTAGTAAATAAAATCAGTTCATATTTTGAATTCAACGAATGAAGATCGGGTTATTCTTTCCTTCGCCCTGGAAGCCCTATTCACAAACTTTACTAAACTTAAAAAACTATTGTTAACTAATGATTGGACATATCTACATATATATTTGCATGGATGTTTGTGCCCCCCGTGTGACCCAAGGATGGTCTGAAAGACCTTTTCTTTTTCCCTTTATGTAGTTGCTCGATCAAATTTTATGGTGCTGATTTCACAATGCTACAAGCAATATCTTCAGCAATGTAAACTCCTCGCGATCCTAAGCAATTTTATAACTTTATCAATGCAAAACGTAAGACTTCAGTGCACCCGTCTTACTTGCCTTTCGAAAACAATAAAGCTGATACTGATCAGGCTATTGCCGATATGTTTGCTGATTTTTTCAAAACAACTTATTCCTCTTCGATTTATCAAGCAAATCATCCTAGTCCTTATCACTTGCAAACGTCTAACTGCATTTTAGACCCTGTGTTTGATGAAAGTTCGGTTCTTAGCGTGCTCAGTTCCGTCAAACCAGTATATGCACCTGGCTTTGACGGAAGTTGAGTTAGAGACAACACAACCATCTAAGAAACAATGTGACGAGGAGGGCAACAGTAATAAATAATCATATGAAAGGGTCCAGGCAATCTCAGGTAAATTAAAATCTCCCAGAACAATCAGCAAGTCTTTGTCAGAGAGATATGAGGAAACAAGTTGAATAGCTTCCAAATGGTGAATATAAACTGCCAAGTCAAAAGGAGTTTAAGGATTTTCAGTAGAAATAATATCTGCTAAGCTCCTTAATCTGCAGCAAAGAAGTGAAGGCCTAAGCCAATCAATCACTTACCAATAAATACAGCACTACGACAGCTGAGAAAGCAATGACACAAAATTGTTCCATTGATAAGGTAAAACTTTAGAGATTACAGGTCAAAATCAGACATTGTAATAGAAGCCACAATTATAATTATATAAACACCAACAAAGTACGAGTTATCGATATTTTTGACAACGTTAATACCAATTTATCAACAAAAATATCAGAAATTGTTGAAGGTTTAGTTTTTTCAAAGGTCTTAACGTTCGTAGAATTATTTACAGGGAAGTATATAATCCCACATAATTATCATTTTGTTGAATCCTAGTGAGCAGTTTTGAAAACTTCATACTCAAGTACGATCCAATGAAGACGTTCATTTCGGACATGGGAACAGAGTATAAAAACCAGATAAGAACAGATTTAAGTCAATAATTGAAGGTCAAGAATCAAGAACCATCAAACACTACGGACAACAGAACGAACTCATCAAACATTTAACGAATACATTCGTTCTTATATATCTGCAGACAAAACTGATTGTGTTGTTTGAATTCCATATTTCACTTATTGTTTCAACACGACACCATCAGCAACGCAGGAATATTACCCATACGAAGTCGTGTTTGGCAGATTACCAAAGCAATTCATAGATTTTAATAAAATAGATCAAGTAAATCCTATTTACAATTTAGATGACAATTCTAAGAAAAAAGTGTTTAGATTAGAAATAGCATTTACAAGAGCTAGAGTTATGCGAGACAAAACCAAGGCTTATAAAAAATTATTATATAATGGAAAAACTAAGGATTTTAATCTAGGAGACAAAGTGACCCATTTTATACTTTTGAATCTGCGTAATGATATACATATATCATGATAGCATGATCAAAAGTTAAATATTACATAATAAATAATCTTTAAGCAAGGAATGGGAAGAAATTTTTTCTCCATATCCAAACCGTAAAGAAAAGATATATAGGTCGAGCCAATGACCTTGACAAAGTAGATATTTTCCCATTATGACAGAGTGGGAACATATTCTAAATGAAGCTCGTAAAATTAAACAAGAAATCCACAAATCAATTAAGTGCCTCTCCCAAAAATCATAAAAACCGATTTAAAAAAAATAAGGCTTCTTTTAAAGACCCATTACAACAGCCTTTCCAAATACCATCAAACAGCAGCTCTAGCCTTCTACAATGATTGCAAAGAAAAAGCAACATTGGCACTAAAGCGACATCAGTTAACATTCAAAGAAGTTTCTGATTTAAACTCCAGTATAAGTACAGAAGGTAAAATGACGCAAACAGTGGTAGAATTCATAAAGACAGCCACCAGGCTTCTACCATACTTTGATGGTGACATCAAAAATCTACCGGGTTTCCTTGGAGCGCTTCGCATACTTAACACCATAGAAGAAACGCACGAAGCAATAGCAATCGAAATTATAAAATCCAAATTAAAAGGTCAAGCATGTAATACCCTAAACTCTGAAACAACGGTTGGTGAAGTAATACAAAAACTGTCTACAATCTTCAAGGGTGAATCAGTAGATCTTTTAACAGCAAAAATTAAAAATCTGCAGAGAAACCCCAATAACTGTGTTTCATACACAAAAGAGATTACTGAATTGAACGACGCTCTTAAAGGCGAATATATTTCGGATGGTCTTCCAAATGAACAAGCCATAAAATACACCACCAAAGTGGCAGTAAATGCTATGGTAAGCCATACCACAGCTGCTACAATCAAAGTTCTCAGGCATCTTTTCGCTACTCATCGTTTACCAGACCAGTTTATGTCAGACAATGGCATAGCATTTACCTCCGAGGAGTTTGTAACATATAACCTGCTACAATTTTACTGTGAGCTGTTGGAAACTGGTAAGACCTATCAGTAGTACGCGCTGGTTTCGGCTCAAGTTAGTCGGCGAGAAATGGGGGGATGGGGGAATGGATAGCCTACCCGCTCTACTAGTTAAAATTTTATTAATGAATTCGCGTACTGAGATTATTTATCCTCGGTTTAACGTTTCGTATTTGCCAAAAGAAAAAAAAGGAATAGAGAAAAGGATGAGAAAAAGAAAAGAAATACCGTCATTTGTTGGCGCAGCTGCTGATCAAGAAAGGGGTCCGATATCAGTGACGCCCAAAAAAAAAATATTCGCCACCCTACCGTGATCGCTGTACTGAAGACCAAAAAAAAATTTACCCAGCGATCCCTATGTCAAACCAATTTTTACCCTAACTTACTTCGCATGATTCCCCCCCTTTTAAACGGCTCAGCCTAAATTCATTTTCAAAACTTATATTTAATAAAAGTAACAAATATAATAGGCATTTCAAAATTAAAATTATAGATAATGATATAAATATATGTAGGTATGACAATGTTTATATAAAAAGCATTTTAAAATTCAGAGAAAAAAAAAATTCCTTTTTTTTTTGTGCATAAGTTAAACTTCTTATGTTTTACCAAAATTCGATTTTACATGTTATTTAAATGAGAGCAACGAAAACTGCTTTAACTCTCTCTTTACTCCACTGGTCATTCACATACCAAAAACAGAAAAAACGATATTTAAACAAAAGAGTACTCACTTAAGCATCCCACGGAGAAAGATCTTTCTGGTGACCGCTGTAAGCAATTGTGTAAAATATAGGGAGAGTGTATGTATGTGGTTGGCTCGAGAGAGAATTAAATCACCATGTTGAGCTTTTGCCAGTGGCGTGCCCGAAAAGGGGTAAACCAAAATTTTCACCGAAGTTCACTCATGACCAAAAAAAAAATTACAATAGAAATTATAAAAGTAAAGTAAAATAAAAAATTACAAAAAAAAAAAAAAAAAAATAAACTTGGCTTCGGAGTACACCAAAGACTCGGAATTTTACGAGTTAAAAGTTAGCTCTAAGACAAAATTATTAGAACAAAAAAAAATGAAAGGCATAAATTATTTCCGCCCAACATTATTTTAACCCTTTCAACTTTAGGGTCTGGCGAAGATATTTAGTTTCTTGGCTGAAAGCTATGCAGCGATCACCAGCAAATAAAACAACCAAAACGGAGCGCCGGCCAAGCGGCTACACTTACATATAAAAGCTTCGCTGGCTAAAAATCGTTTCAAGAAAAGCTTTTACTTATCAAGCAAGGTAAGGGCGGGGGAGCCTCTCCTCTGGCCTAGAGAAACATATACTCTTTTTTTTCTTTTACTCTTTCATGCCCGTCTCCTCAGAACTTTTCTGGCCAAATGTCTTCAGCGGCTTCGGTCCGTTTTGATGGGCTTGACTCTCATAAGCCTCTGTTAAGTCGGCTGATCGGCTTAGACCGTAAAATCTAGTCTGTGAACTAGGTGCCAACTCTATATAAAAAATATAAAATATCTTAATATACACATTCAAAGGCGCTTTTCTCTGGTATTTACCATTTGATTTGGCACCGGATTAAAAGAATATATTACTTCCTTTCAGTAATCTAATTCACCAGACTGCCCATATGCCTAAAATACGAAAATTTTTCCTAAATATCGCTTAATTTTTTCTCATATTAATTTGCGCGTTTATATAGCGCCGTACTTACATTTACTTTCTTAAAAAAAAACACTATCACTTATTAAAAGAAAACTGCTTCGAATTCACAATTTAAGTCTCAGACTTTTTCCACACAAAAACGAATTTTCACTTTAACTTGAAATTTTTTTGTGTGTGCACTCTTCAAAGATGACTTGAAAAAGAAAAGTCATTCCCATGGGGGCCGACATACTTGGCTATATTTCTAATCCCTTAGTCCTCTTTGGACCCCTCTCTTCACCTCGATTACCACTAAACTTCCCTGATCCCAACTCTAAGAGAGCCTAGGGGGCGCCACAAAAAAACACAAGAGAAAGTCATCGGATTGAAAAATCCAAAGAAAATTTTTTTTTGGACACAACCAAAAACTAATCTCGAAATCGCAGTTCCTACTTTTCCCAAATTATACAATGTTAGTCTACATTCTGTTAGTTAGTATAACGCTAACTAACAATACAGTGCAAGCAGTGAACGCAGGTTACTATATGAAACTTATGTTGCTCGCTTTTAGGCACAAAACGTTTATATATCGTTTTAGTTATAAACTAAAAAAAACCATTCCTACTCTAATTTTTCATTTTCTTTCTAAATAAAAACGGTTACAAGCGCTACTACAAAACCCCCCCACTAAAATCACACTTACCTAACGGAAAGGGTGATCCTCGCTTGAAACCGGGCAAAAAAAAAAAAAAATTATTGCTTAATATCTTTCGCATGGAATTTGCCCACCAAACCACCTTGTAGATTCTCTAACTCGTAGTACGCGTTGCCGAGCTTCCGTCTCACTCTCGCCTTCACGAACGGTGGCGCTAACTTGGAGGTGAATCCTTTTGCGAAATTACTTTGCTGGAAGTTCCTACGAAATACCTCTTGTCCCACTGAAAAAGATACCTCGCGACTACGTAAATTATACAGATTCTCATTCCGCTCATGCTGTTTTCGTGACTCCTCTTTAGCTTTAGTTCCCATTATTTCGAAAGAGTCGTCCTTACTAAACCTCACGGCCCGATCCTCTAACAATTCTAAGTTCCGTAGCACTTGGTAAACGGACCCGTCGGTTACCATATGCTGACCAAATGCCAACCTATAGGGTGTTGTGTTTATCGCCGAATGAATAGTAGACCTCAAGGCACAAGCGATACTACTTAGCTTTTCGTCCCAATCAGACTGGCTTGGGCTTACGTAAGCCTTCACTGCTGCCAATACCGACCGGTTTACTCTCTCCGATACGTTAGCCTGCGGAGCATACGCAGCCGTATATGTGTGACGCACTTTATACCTTTGCAATAGCTCATTAAAATGATGTGCTCTAAATTGGGGCCCATTATCGGATACTATAATCTCAGGTACCCCAAAACAATGAAAAAGATCCTCTTCTAGAAACTGTGTAACCACTTCCGCGGTATACTTTTTTACCTTCTTTAGAAACGGAAATTTTGAGAAATGGTCGACCACAATAAATATTCCAATATTGCCAGACTTGCTACGCGGGTAAGGACCCAAGAAATCCACATACAGTTTCTCGAAGAATCTTGACGTTTCACCCGACTTGCCTAATGGTGGCCTTAAGGTATAATTCGGGTGTTTAGTGGCTTTACAAACCTCACATCTGTTTATAAACTCTTTAACTGCCGACACTAGATTTGGCCAGTAATAGTAGCGCCTAAGTTTTTCCAATGTCTTATTAATACCGCAGTGGGCTGCAAGTGGGCTTTCGTGAGCCAATTTCAACACTTGCGCCACTAATCCCTTGGGAATCCATAGTTTCCAGCACTGATCATCTGCTACCTTCTCCCCAGGGAAATGCTCGCTACGTCGGTAAACTAAATTGCCCATTACTCTCACGTCAGGTACTGACTGGGGGTTTTTCCCGACCTTTGTCCTTAGCTCCACATATTCGGGGCTTAGAAAATGCACCGAATTGAGATCGATTCCTAAATCACTATCTAATACCGCCAAGTCAGGTGTAAAAACTCTGGACAAAGCGTCTGGCACCACATTTCGGCTACCTTTTCGATGTAAAATGGTAAAATTAAATCCCTGAAGTTTCAAAGACCATCTGGCTAACCTAGAACTCAAGTCTGATTGACTCATTAACCACTTTAAAGAAGCATGGTCGGTTATGATAGAAAATTCTTGACCCTCCACGTAGGCCCTATATTTTTTTACTGCTAACACGGCTGCCAAACACTCTTTCTCTGTAACGGAGTAGTTTCTTTGTGCCTGGTTCAGTTTTTTTGACATAAACGCAATGGGTACTTCGTCCTTACCCTCTGTTAACTGGGTTAGCACAGCGCCAACTCCCGTATGACTGGCGTCACAGTTTATAGAGAAAGGTTTTCTAAAATCGGGACTATGTAAAACTGGTGCCTGGCTTAAACGTATTTTCAGGTCCTCAAATGCTGACTGAGCTTCTGACGTCCATATGAATTTACGCTTATGCTTTAAAGTATCGGTAATTGGAGACGCAATAGCAGCGTAATTTTGAATGAATTTGTGATACCAACCCGCCATTCCTAAAAAGCGCCGAACTTGTTTAACCGATTTTGGGTTGGGGAAATCGACTATGGCGGATATTTTATCTGGGTCTGTCTTAATGGTTCCCTCACCTACAATATGCCCTAGATACTTCACATTCTTTCTACAAAAATGACTTTTCTCGACGTTTATCGTTAACCCTGCATCGGATATACATTTGGACAGCTCTGTAAGTAAAGTTATATGCTCGTCAAATGAATCTGTGACTATTAACAGATCATCCAAGTAGATAAATATCTGATGACGCCGATTTGGTGGCACTATTTTATCCATGAGTTTGGACATGGTTTGCGCCGCGTTACATAATCCAAAAGGCATTACTTTAAAATGGTACAGAGGTCTACCGGCAACTGAAAAGGCTGTCTTATCCCGTGACTCGGGCTCTAAAGGAATTTGCCAATACGCGTCCTTCAAGTCGAGACTTGTAATATACTCGGCCTTAGGTAATCTGCTAAGGATGCCGTCTATGATAGGCATTGGGTAAGCATCCTTAACTGTAACGGCATTCAACCGTCTACTATCTATGCATAACCTATGTTTACCTGGCTTACTCACCAACACAACGGGCGAAGACCAAGCACTTTGAGATTCCTCAATAACTCCTAATTTTAACATACGATCTAACTCTTCATATATTAATTGCTCTTTTGCCGGTGACATAGGATAGTGTCGCTGCTTAATTGGTGCTGCACCAGCAACAGCTATTGAATGTGACAGCAACTGCGTTTTTCCTAGTCCCAACTTAGCGAACGATGGAAACAAACCCATACATTCAGACAAACGTTGCTTCTGATTGCTGTCTAACATCCGTTGCGCCGTATCCTCTACGCTTAAACTAGCTATCTGTAGCGGTCCTAATGACAGTCCAGATGGTAATAGATCAAAAGCAAGCCAAAAATCTATGCCTAAGTAAAGGTTCTGGGTAAGCCCAGGGACTATATAAAATTTTAATATCTTACTATTTCCTCTAAAATTAACTTCAGTACTTATCTTTCCTACTATCTGCTGGGGTGTTCCATCTGCAGTATTTACTTTATTTGACATTGGCCTAATATTCTGTTTTACAGCCAATAATTCCTCGGCAAAACTGCCCCCAACGCAACTAATGCTTGCCCCAGTATCCATAAGGCCACTTATTAATCTATCGAATATCTTTATCTCTGCATAAGGACGGATGTCAAAAACATTGCCGACTACCGCCGAGGCTATTAGCTTTCGCTCCTTTTTAACACCTTTATTAAACGCCTTCCTTCGCTCTCTTGAACGAGTATTTGACCAATAAATTCCTAATCTAGGCGACTCTACTGGTTCCGTTTCTGAATATCTAGCTATTACTGGCGATTTCTCATCAGAGATATGCGTAAATTCGGGCAAATATTTTTCTAACCCTTGTGTTTCCTCTAATCTGTATTGCTGGCCCTCGAGATCATCTGTCTGCGTGCACTTCTCCGAAGTGCACGACCTACCGTGTTTTTTGAATGATCATTACAATGGGTACAAGATGGCTTATACGTGTTTGGCTTCCCACAGCCATAGCAAAACACTCGCCGTTCTGCTACACATTCTTGATAGGGATGTCCCGCCGTATCACAGTTCCAACAAACCAAGTTAACTGCTGCCACCACTGGCGCCTCATCTTCTGCCTCGGACTCTTCTTCTGTTTGAATGCTCACTGCATTTACCAGCCTCCTAGGCATGGGTCTTGGTGGTACCACCAATGGTTTCCGTACTGTCTGCATAAAGGTTTCTCTAGTACGCACTAACTGCCTTAACTTAGATACCGAAGCTATGGACTCATATAATAACTCATGCTGAATATCGGGCAGAAGATTAGCCCGAAGATGCTCTAGCAACTCAATCTCTGGTAACGGAGTAGACAGTTTGTCAGCTAGTGCCACTATCGCCTCGTAGAACTCGTCAAACGACTCTTTATCCCCTTGTCTGCGTTTGCTGATAGTAGCTTTAATATGCTGATCGGTACGCTCGTCCTTGAACTGTTCCCTCAAGGCTCTACATAAGTCTAGCCACTTGATATGTGATACCTTCTTGTGGTATCTCCAGAACCACTCACTGGCATTTCCTTCAAACAGATTGCTAACATACCGCGAAAGAACTACGAAATTACCTTCTAAAGCCTGATGGGTCATTGCTTCCGCTCTATAAATAAACTCGTCCACTGATATACCGGACTTGCCATTAAACCTCAACTTCCAACTACTTATAACCTGACTTATTCTGTCTGGTCTAAGCTCCAAAATACTATTGCCATTACTTGCCTGCTCACTAGTTGCTGTTGCTGATACTTGGCTACGTAAGTTCGCTGTCTGTTGAATACTTTCCTCAGCGTTCACTTGGTGTGTCGCTACTACAGAATACAATCTCTGGAATCCATTTTCTAACGCTTGTGTCAACAATTCCGTTTGTCTAACTGCTTGATTTTCCAGTCGCTCATTTTGACGAGATGCAGCCGTCGCCATGGCATTCGCTATTAATCTTGCTAAATTAACGTCGCTATTCCTAACAGATTCGGATGGCTCTATACCCTCATCTAACCTTCTTTCCTGACTCAAATCTCTCTGTGCCATTTCTGCTTGCAAGTTGGCCCTTTGCGCTGCTGCCCTGGTTTGCATTCTTGCCTGATGGCTGGTCTGTGGTCCCCCACTAAGTGCTCCAGCTCCTTCTCCTTCCATACTCTGTAACGGTTGATCACAAGTGGGGCAAATTTCCCTACTACCGACGCGTATGTTGAAGCACGCTATGTGGAAATGATGACCACAAGTAGTGCTCCTTAGCTGCGCCCTATATTGTATTGGTTTATCGCAGATGAGGCAAAGGGTATTGTCGTCCTGAATCGCTGCTAGATCTTCACTGCTGTGCCTTACCGACATTTCTCGCAACAAAACGTTTACTTATTTGTTAACTAAATATGTTGAGGACTTCCCTCTTATTATTAAGCTTTTAATTCCAGATCTGGTTAATTCCTAATCAGAAACTATTTCCACTAAATTGATTGATTAATGAGGCTATACTTATTATACTGAAGTCGCAAAGAAATAAAGAAAATATAAATAAAATTCGAATAACTTTCATAAAATTAATGAGGGGAATCATGCTATGTGTTTAAAAAAAAATGGTTTGAGCAGCTGCTAAAATAACGAGAAAAGGGGGCTTTAAGTATAATTGAAATTGCAGGTATGCCCTAGCTTATTGCCAAGTATCACATAACTCCGTACAATTTACCTAACTACTTAAAGCAATTAACATTTTGTACCTAACTTGTAGGCAACTAAAAACACAATAGTTCTAAGAAGTATTAACCGCTTGGGGGCTATAGTCTTTGACCATTGTTAAACCTGATCCGAAACGAAAAAAAACTCTTTCTGACTATCGAAAGTTACCTGTGGCTAAACCGACAATCCTAAGCGCGGAGCCGAAAATATTTTAGAATTCAAGGCTGATCCAGCTAACCAATTGATTGTGCGTTGCCTTATTTTTCTTCTTGTTGGTGGTGTGGACATAGAGTTATGTCGAAACTTTTATGTACTCCGACTGACCACCCAATACAATAAAGAACACTAGCATTCGAAAACCGAGATATAAATACCCATAAGAAAAGCTGTTATTGACTAAAATGTTGTCATCGGGGCTCCCGAAACCGTTTTGGCCCCACGTTTGGGCGCCAATTAATAAAATTATGAATACTTAACTAACTGTAACATATAACCTGCTACAATTTTACTGTGAGCTGTTGGAAACTGGTAAGACCTATCAGTAGTACGCGCTGGTTTCGGCTCAAGTTAGTCGGCGAGAAATGGGGGGATGGGGGAATGGATAGCCTACCCGCTCTACTAGTTAAAATTTTATTAATGAATTCGCGTACTGAGATTATTTATCCTCGGTTTAACGTTTCGTATTTGCCAAAAGAAAAAAAAGGAATAGAGAAAAGGATGAGAAAAAGAAAAGAAATACCGTCATTTGTTGGCGCAGCTGCTGATCAAGAAAGGGGTCCGATATCAGTGACGCCCAAAAAAAAAATATTCGCCCACCCTACCGTGATCGCTGTACTGAAGACCAAAAAAAAATTTACCCAGCGATCCCTATGTCAAACCAATTTTTACCCTAACTTACTTCGCATGATTCCCCCCCTTTTAAACGGCTCAGCCTAAATTCATTTTCAAAACTTATATTTAATAAAAGTAACAAATATAATAGGCATTTCAAAATTAAAATTATAGATAATGATATAAATATATGTAGGTATGACAATGTTTATATAAAAAGCATTTTAAAATTCAGAGGAAAAAAAAAATATTCCTTTTTTTTTGTGCATAAGTTAAACTTCTTATGTTTTACCAAAATTCGATTTTACATGTTATTTAAATGAGAGCAACGAAAACTGCTTTAACTCTCTCTTTACTCCACTGGTCATTCACATACCAAAAACAGAAAAAACGATATTTAAACAAAAGAGTACTCACTTAAGCATCCCACGGAGAAAGATCTTTCTGGTGACCGCTGTAAGCAATTGTGTAAAATATAGGGAGAGTGTATGTATGTGGTTGGCTCGAGAGAGAATTAAATCACCATGTTGAGCTTTTGCCAGTGGCGTGCCCGAAAAGGGGTAAACCAAAATTTTCACCGAAGTTCACTCATGACCAAAAAAAAAAATTACAATAGAAATTATAAAAGTAAAGTAAAATAAAAAATTACAAAAAAAAAAAATAAACTTGGCTTCGGAGTACACCAAAGACTCGGAATTTTACGAGTTAAAAGTTAGCTCTAAGACAAAATTATTAGAACAAAAAAAAATGAAAGGCATAAATTATTTCCGCCCAACATTATTTTAACCCTTTCAACTTTAGGGTCTGGCGAAGATATTTAGTTTCTTGGCTGAAAGCTATGCAGCGATCACCAGCAAATAAAACAACCAAAACGGAGCGCCGGCCAAGCGGCTACACTTACATATAAAAGCTTCGCTGGCTAAAAATTGTTTCAAGAAAAGCTTTTACTTATCAAGCAAGGTAAGGGCGGGGGAGCCTCTCCTCTGGCCTAGAGAAACATATACTCTTTTTTTCTTTTACTCTTTCATGCCCGTCTCCTCAGAACTTTTCTGGCCAAATGTCTTCAGCGGCTTCGGTCCGTTTTGATGGGCTTGACTCTCATAAGCCTCTGTTAAGTCGGCTGATCGGCTTAGACCGTAAAATCTAGTCTGTGAACTAGGTGCCAACTCTATATAAAAAATATAAAATATCTTAATATACACATTCAAAGGCGCTTTTCTCTGGTATTTACCATTTGATTTGGCACCGGATTAAAAGAATATATTACTTCCTTTCAGTAATCTAATTCACCAGACTGCCCATATGCCTAAAATACGAAAATTTTTCCTAAATATCGCTTAATTTTTTCTCATATTAATTTGCGCGTTTATATAGCGCCGTACTTACATTTACTTTCTTAAAAAAAAACACTATCACTTATTAAAAGAAAACTGCTTCGAATTCACAATTTAAGTCTCAGACTTTTTCCACACAAAAACGAATTTTCACTTTAACTTGAAATTTTTTTGTGTGTGCACTCTTCAAAGATGACTTGAAAAAGAAAAGTCATTCCCATGGGGGCCGACATACTTGGCTATATTTCTAATCCCTTAGTCCTCTTTGGACCCCTCTCTTCACCTCGATTACCACTAAACTTCCCTGATCCCAACTCTAAGAGAGCCTAGGGGGCGCCACAAAAAAACACAAGAGAAAGTCATCGGATTGAAAAATCCAAAGAAAATTTTTTTTTGGACACAACCAAAAACTAATCTCGAAATCGCAGTTCCTACTTTTCCCAAATTATACAATGTTAGTCTACATTCTGTTAGTTAGTATAACGCTAACTAACAATACAAGCAGTGCAAGCAGTGAACGCAGGTTACTATATGAAACTTATGTTGCTCGCTTTTAGGCACAAAACGTTTATATATCGTTTTAGTTATAAACTAAAAAAAACCATTCCTACTCTAATTTTTCGTTTTCTTTCTAAATAAAAACGGTTACAAGCGCTACTACAAGTTCAATGCACTTCTCAAAAATAATGTAGTTTGACACATTACATCAAAGCTGTTTCAGCAAGCAACCAACGGCCAAGCAGTGCAAATGGTGCAGACCACCAAAAACCATCTTAAAAAACTACCTCCAAACAGTAATATGGATCTAAGCCTTGCTCGATTTTTGTTCAATCAACACATAACTCCACATTCAACGACAATCGCTTGTCAGCTCAGATGCTGCCTCTAATGGAGCTGAGCCGATTATTAAACGATCGAAATGTTTTGCTTTAGGCAGAGAACACGCAAAAAGAAAGCTGTTGATGCCAAAAACTAATTAATGAAAAATTAGCGAAATAATAAATAAATTGTATAGCAACCAAACGAGATATTAACTTATATATAGGCACTAGCACATAAACCAGTGACTGATAGTTGTCGCAACCAACACATAAAATGGCTGGACTTCGAGAGCGAGAATACAAAGGTAGAGATGGGGGCCAAAGACACAGCGATGCACACCCGATGTAACTACTATAAGTATCTGCTCATTCTAAGAATAATGCATTTCTTTTATATTAAAAGTAGATAGCTTACCAGTGCATATTTCGACATGGTGTTAGGTCAGCAAAATACGTCTTTATTGAAAATACATAACCATTGCAGCATAATGAACTTGGTTTTTATTGCTGAATGCTGACCATATCAGGTCTACTTATGACTGATGAGCCATCGATATCTATAATTGGATTACATACATACATTTCTATTTGTTCTATATTATGATTGTCTTATTGTTATCTTATTTTATATAATCTAAACATCAACATACTCCCGGCCGTTGAACACCTGTTCAACGTTATCCAACGTTGACCGCAAAATTGCTGGGGGCTGGGTTTGCTGCAGCGGGAGTCGGAATAGGATTGACGATCCTCACGGATGTCTGCTCTGGACCATTGTGCCTTGGGGTTTGAGAGCATCGCCTTATTCCATATACCATCAAAAGAACCCGTGGGATTGATAGCACCACGAAAGTGACGTTAACATGGTGTGCCGGCGTACTGGGGTCTTATGATAACTTTCAGCATTGCTTAGTTCCTAGTTTTCCTTGACTGTTGCTTAGCTCGTCGTTGCTTAGCTGCAAATTTATGAATTGCGTTTTTGTTGGCCCAAATTTTGTTAAGCCAAATCTGAAGTTGCCAAACCCCACATATGACAATTTCATTGTGTCTGTCGTAGCAGTACGGTGACCTCTTATTCGGATAGTACAACTTTTGGCCGTGCACGTCTGGTCTTGTCTTCCAGTCTTCTTGATGGTGACACTTTGAACATTATCTTCTAACAGGTCACTGCGCTCCATACGCCTTTTGCGACGCCTCAACAAATGTATGCAGTTCTTTTGTTGTGGGAACCTTACCGACAAAAATATGCATTGGAATTTTCATGTTGTTTAATGCCTGTACATCCTCACGGCAGGCTTCCCATTGCTTCTTCTACAGCGGCAGGTCACCGTCCATCTCAATTCGTTCGGTAGCAACATGTTGAAGAAACATTTTCGCTCTTACCACTACCGGTGAGAACAGGCCTAGAAGATCGAAAATTTGACCGACTTCAGATAGCACTACTAGTGTGGTTATTCCTTCTGTACCTTTCCACACAATTGATCTTCTTTGGGCGCCCATATTATTCCCAATGTTTTAACACTTGTTTGTTCTAATATATCACCGAGATTGATGTCAGCAATCGTATCCTCCTTTGGAATTTCTTTTAGACTGCTATTTGAACACCACGTTCGCAAGTTGAAACCCTTAGGTTTCAGGATTTCTATAAGCTTATGTCTTATTTGCAGTGCTTCTGGTAAACTGTCTGCTCCTGTAAGACAATCATCAACATAAAAGGCATTTTTTAATGCCAATGCTCCAGACGACAATTTTTCATGTTTTTCAGTGCCAAATATTCCAGATTGTCGCTAAATATGGGGCTGATATAGTTCCATAAGTCACCGTTTTTAAACGTTAAAACTTTAGTTCTTGACTTGGATCCTCTCTCCACACAATCATCTGATTGAACTAATCGGCAGGATTCATCCAAACTTGACGATACATTTTTTCAATGTCAGGAGTGAACACATATTTGTGTGTCCTGAACCGCAGTAGAATTGAAAAGAGTTGACTCTGTACAACTGGTCCAGGATATAAAATATCGTTCAGTGATTTTCCTGATGACGTTTTGGATGATGCATCAAACACTACTCTTAGCTTGGTGGTGGTACTTTCGGGCTTTAGTACACAGTAATATGGGATAAAGTAATGGTTCTTGGGTATTTGTTCCACCATTACCTGCTACATATGTCCAAGCTGTTCATAGTCTGACATAAATTTCACATACATACTCTTTTTTTATGTCAAGGCTCATTCGCCGCTCTAACGACATGAATCTTCTTATGGCTACTTCCCGAGATTCTCCAAGGGTTGGTCACCTATTATGTGTGGCAATACAAATGCCTCAACTAGCATTGCGAACTTGTTGTATCTAGACCTTACAACCAGGCTTACTCGCGCCTTGCTTATATGTGGTTGACCACCCACTTCATTTATGTGCACACGAGTCTCGCTAATTTTTAACGATAACTTCTTTACCAGTCTCTCTGAGACAAGATTTCCTTGTGAACCGCTATTCAAGAGTGCTCGAAATTTTTCTTTCCTTTCATTGATCCCTTTTACCACTACCTTGGCCGTTTCTAACAGAGTGTATTTTCTGCCAATTCCATATGCAGACGCTGCAGAAGCAGATGTAGCCATTTGGTTGCCTGTTTTCAAATGCAACATTGTGTTATGTTTTTTATCGCATTTGAAGTATCCCCTCCATAAGCAATTTTTGGCCATATGGTCTGGCTTAAAGCAATTGACACACAATTTGTGTCTCTGCACCCAATTTAGCCGCTCTGCTGCGGATTTTTTTTTAAACTTTTTACATTGGATGAGTTTGTGCTTTGATGTCTCACAGAAAGCACACAAAGTACTGTTTGATGCTGCTGCGCATGTCTTCTTTGGGCTTAGTTTTTCAATGCTGCGATTTTCGTTTCTTGGTTTCCCAATCGCCTGTAATGTTAGAAAGCGCTGATCCAAGAATGATAGGATCCCTTTAATTCCTTCAGATCCCTTGTTTTGGAAAGAGATTGCTCATATAGTGCGTGGTTGAATCTATCCATTTCCTCATATGAAACATTATAGCAGCATATGACGATTCCATATTGACGCCTACATTTTTTAAAGCTTATAACGATTCGAAAATATTATCATGCAAGTTCTTTATAGAAGCTGCGTCATTTCCCACATTTGGGTAATCAAACAGCTTTGCCAGTATGGCTGTTACTAAAACTCGTTTATTATTAAAACGTTCCTGCAATACTGACCAAGCAGTATTATAATTGTCTTCTGTTAATTTCAGGTGCCGTATCAATCTCTCTGCTTCTCCAGAAAGGTTTGATTTTAAGTACCATATTTTCTGTGTCGTGGATACATTTGACTCATGAACCACCTTTTTATAGATATCATAAAATTGTTGCCATTTCAGATAATCCCCATCAAATTTTGGAATGGGAATTTGGGGTAGTTGCAATGATTGTATCGATTGCAATACAGGCGGTGATTGTATCACTAGATATTCTGCTGGTGCCACACAGAATTTTAGCATTGTGTTTTCTGCGGCCACAAACGTAGTTATATTATATCCGGCTTTGTCTGGATTTTCTGCTAGCCGGTGAATCTCATAATGAATTTCTTCAATTTGCATCCATAATTTGTCAAAAACAGATTTGTAATTCATATTTTCTTCAGGCACTATTTATCTTAATGTTCTGGACAATGAATACAGCAGAGCAATTTGACTCGCTCTTCCTCTCTTTGGCGAGCTTGCCTCTCTAGTTTTACCTTTGCCAAATGGTCCTTCCAATCCTCCAGTGTACTAGTTCCAACCGCCTCCATTTTGCTGAAATAGTCCGTTACGAAGTAGTCATCTTCTGTTGGCACGTTATTTAGTTTGTCCATTAGCTTCTGATGACTTTTTTCGAAGTTCTCCCACATGTATTCCACGAGCTCAATGTTCTCTTTGAAATAGGAAGGCTTCGTTTTCCTGGCGATAGAGTCCTTTTTGGTATTCCGAATGAAGGCCTGAATTGCCTCTCCTCGTTCTGTCTGCTGATTATACAACTCCTCCATGTTCTTTTATATGTTTATGTACTTGCTTATTTATACTAGTATTTGACCCGATGGGAGTTTATTTATTTTGTTATTGCTGACTAATTCCAAACTATAGTACTCGTGTGTACTACCTGGGCTTAGCTAGGTCAGAGATTGCTGACGCCAAATTTAGAATTTCTTTTTTTTTTTTTTATTTATTTTTAATGGGAATGCAACAGAGTTGCACAAACTTTATTTTACATAAAAAAATAACTTATTATGATTTGGTCGCCCTGTTGACACAAATCGTTGTTAAATGTTTTTGAAGAAGTGATCGACTAGTTGATCAACTTTCGTTCAATGGGTATGCTACTACCCCGCTGCGGAAAACCAACTACTAGTTTTCCAATAAATTGTTTTAGTGGCCAAGTTGAGATGTATGTATATGCTACGCAGTGATTGCCAAGTTAATCAATTGCGATTTTTCAGTCGGGACCCCAGATTGATGTGGAATGTTCACCAATTTGTGCCCTCGCTTAGGATTGTACTGTGTCCAAAGCGTGCAAAGAAAAGAGTCGCCTAGTTGACAGTTTCCTTGTTGTTGAGAGATTGGTCGCCTGAGTTGACCAAATCTTCTCACTTGATAGCGGTTTCACCAAGTCTGTTAATCTTTAAACTTGGAGCCGCCAATGTCGGGGTCACCAAAATGTTTAATAAAAGACGTTAGTATTTCTTGAATTTATTTATGTATTATTTATGTATTTATTTATATGTAAATGGGCATTAGCACATAAACCAGTGACTAAAAGTTGTCGCAATCAACACTTAAATTGGGTGGACGTCGACACAGCGATGCACACCCGATGTAACTACAATTGGTATCTGATCTTACTAAGAATAATGCATTTCTTTTATAGTAAATATAGAGAGCTCACCAGTGCATAGTTCGACATAGTGCTAGGTCAGCAAAATACGCCCTTACGGCGTAGCTAACCATAGCAGCTTAATTAACTAGGTCTTTATTGCTAACTGCTGACCATATCAGATTTACTTATGACTGATGAGCCATCGATATCTAAAATCGGGTTACATGCTAACTTGACATACATTTCTATTTGTTCTATATTATGATTGTCTTTTTGTTATCTTATTTTATTTAGTCTAAACACCAACAGGTGCTTCCGACAATACCTGTATCGTTTTGGGCACGATAGCTCCCAATTATGTCCGGTCTGCCCCGGTGAGATAGTGGAAGATGCGCAATACATCCCGTTCGAGTGCAGACGTTTCGAAGACGGCAAAAGGGTGCTTGAAGAAGACAATTACTCTGCCTTGGAGTCGAAAATACCAGGTTCGAATCCGCACTGTGGAAAAATTTTCAATTGCATTTTTTCACAGAAATTAATTGTCAGAAAATTTCTAATAATTAATTTGGGATTTTCGGGACCAGCGGTTGGCACTTTCGTCAGAACACAGACCGAAATTTCCGAAAAGTGTGGAAATAAAGTCCCATGGGGAAATACCTGGTTGCAAGCATATGGAGGGCTTGAGATCGGCTGGCTCGATGGCGTGGCCAAAAGGGCGGCGTCAATCAATGGCTCTCGCTTCAGAGCCGGTTCTCTGGTCTGAATTTGTTTGCGACAACAGTTCAGCTAGTCAGCAAGAGATTGAGGCTGTGTTCGGACATGGGTGAGTAGTAGGAGTAGAAGAGTTGTGGTGTGGTGCGTCCAATACACCAAAAAGACTGCGTGAAAACTCTCTGAGTCCACTAGCAAGCGGTGCGGAGCAACCAAAAAAAAATCTAAGTTGCAATAAATCGGGGGCAAGAGCGAGGTGACAGAAATGGGAGCACTACTGGAGGAAATAGCCGAACGCATCAAGCCAGAAAAGGAGGGAGGTAAGCGAGCCATTACGATCTCGCTTAGAGAAAAAGTAGACAGACTGAAGGAATTGCAGCAGGCAGTGACCATCATTCTGTGCAACAATAGCGACCATGAACCAGTAGTGGCATGCCGCAAGTGCACCAAAGCGCCGCCGAAGTCCTTCGTCACCAGAGGGCAACAGACTTGGATACCCCGCCAGAGAGCAGTCTCCAACACTTCGGAAACTTTTTACCAGAGGAGAACTGCCGACCGCAAAAAACAACTTTTTTGCCGCATGAAAGCCAAAAGACAGTGCCACATCCAAAGCCGGCATGACAGACTGTACCGCCAACGACAGCGAGAACGGTAAAACAGACGCTGCCAAAGAAACGCCCACCTGCTATTTTGGTGCAAGGTCGAGGAAATCTGTCCTATAGCGAGATGTTAAAACTGGTCACTAGGAGCCAAGACGAGAAGCTGATCGCAGTGGCCGAAAGCGTTCGCACCGTTAGACGCACAGCGAAGGGAGAGAGAGAGGCCAGAGCCCTGTCAAACATGGTGAGAGTGGATGTCCTGGACCTGGATGGGGAAACCACTAGAGCGGAGAATATACAGGCTCTTTCGAATCAGCTGAGTCTGAAGGTAATGGAAGAGGACGTCAAAGGGTTACGCTTCGCGTCCCAGCAGATGTGGCCGATGCCGTCTTGAAGGCTGGCATTTGGGTATTCTGTGTCGGCACACAGAGTGCGACCACTCGCCTGAGCACAGCGACTGTCAGGTGATATAGATGTCTTGGTTCTGGCCACGTTGCCGCCGACGTATGTTCGGACCGAGTGGACACGACAAATTAGTGAAATGGTTATAATTGCTGCTTATGCGAGGCCCATGGCATAGCCAATAGAGCGCATGTAACTGGCAGCCAGCATTGCCCATTGGCATCCAAGAGCGGACCCAACGTGCTGCTTTCCCTGACGCAACATTTTTTTTTTTAACGTTTAATATATTTGTTGAATCTACTCTTAAATTAGAGCCTAACAACAAGTTTGAGAAATTTTTCTTAGTCTAGAACTTAAGATAAATCCTGGGGATATTGCAGGCGGCCCTAATCACTTGTTTTTGGTTTGGTCTGTCATTTCGTTTAAGACGAGTTCTATAATTAGTTCGCGTAAGGGAATTGGCAAGAGCATTTGGGTGTGCATCCAGTTTCGCAGAATACTTTAGTTGTTGACTAAATATTTCCGATTTTACGCTAGGTATATTTAGATCACTTTGAAGTCTTAAAATCTTCGACTGCGCCCTTTGTATAATGTCGACATTTCTGGTACTTGCATATCCCCATAGTACGGCTCCGTAAGTCCAGATGGGTTTCAGTACGGAGTTGTATAGGATGACTTTATACTCCAGACGTAGAGGCGACCGAGCATTGATGATCCTTCTGTCTAGGTGGATGCCAAGGTAAGTGACATCCACGGCTTGAGAAACTGGTACGTTGTTTAGCATTAGAGCTGGACAGTTTCTTCTGTTAAGCGTAAATGTAACATGTTTGCATTTCTGCTCGTTGACCCGGATACGCCAGGTTGCTAGCCATTCCTCTACCACCTTGAGGTGTTCCTCTAATTTTGCAGAGGCTTGTATTGGGCATTTGGATCTGCTGAGGATTGCCGTGTCATCGGTAAAAGTGGACGTTGTAAGTCTTAAACTCGTTGGTAAGTCTGCAGTGTACAGCAGGTAGAGCAATGGGCCGAGTACACTGCCTTGCGGTACACCAGCTTTGATTTTAAAGTCAGCCGAGACGGAGCCATTACATCTAACAGCAAATTTCCGATTGTAAAGGTAAGATTTCATGAGTTTGTGGGTGTACTGTGGGAGTTTTTGCCGGATTTTGAACATCAGACCCTCCAGCCAAAGTCAGCCGAGACGGAGCCATTACAGCGAACTTCCGATTGTAAAGGTAAGAATCCATAAGTTTGTGGGTGTAGTGTGGGAGTTTTTGCCGGATTTTGAACATCAGACCCTCCAGCCAAACTCTATCGAAAGCCTGGGCAATGCCGAGCAAGACAGCCGCACAGTATTCTTTTAGTTCGAATGCTAATCGTATTTTGGATGTTATGCGATTGGCTTGTTCAATTATACCATGTTCTTCGCGGAAGCCGGACTAGTGTGAAGGGATTGTGTTCTCCGAGCCAGAAATGAGTTTAGTCGGATCTGCAGGACCTTTTCAAAAAGCTTCGAAAGACATGGCAGCAAACTAATTGGCCTATAGGAGGATGCCTTGGCTTTGTCCTTTCCCACTTAAGAAATCATGATGATAGTGGACCTTTTCCATGTTCTTGGAATTCTTCTTATTATAGCGTTGAACAGTTTGCAGATGTATTGTATGGCGATGATAGGGAGTTTTTAGGATAATTTTCGGGGTGATTAGGTCATGGCCAGGGGCTTTTTTCGGCTTTATGTGGTTTTTAATAACTGCAGTGATCTCGTCCGATTGGAGCTCCGAGTACTCACTATCCGTTAATGTGCTCGAAGGGGGAAGGTCAAATGAGTTTAACGGAACATGGTAAGATTCCTACAGCTTAATCTTAACCACTGTGGGGCAGCCCAGGACTCTAGTAGAACATAAAAGCGATGTGGCCCTTGTTAGCGAACCCTTTAGGATGAAACCCAGCGGTAACAATGCGTGCAGCGGATCAGGCAAGTCCGCTATCATCGTGTGCAGCACTCTCGCCCCGCCCCCCTGGAAAAAAGTAGTGGTTGCATTGGCAAGATGTTCGTATAGAGTTGCTATTCTCCTCCGGGTCTCTCTTTCAATGAATTCTGTGGGACAGGCGACGAGCTGGCAGCTGACGTCCGGTTGCACACACCCTGCCTTATCGCCGGGGATCTTAACGCTTGGGCAGTAGATCGGGGCAGCACTTTCATCAACGCTAGGGGAAGAGCGGTTCTGGAGGCGTTTGCCCAACTTTCTAAACGGTGGCGGTAGAAATACCTACAACCGCGCGAGCTAAGTTTCGGTGATAGACCTGACTTTCGTCAGTAGCTCCTGTGCCGAAACGCAACCTGGAAAAGTGGTAATTTCTACACCGCCAGCGACCACGAGGCCATTCTGACCATTCTCAGCTCCAGAGAAATCTTGCCAGTGCCTAACCCGCAAGAGAAGGCGTACAGAGCCACCGGTATGAGAGAGCGCCCTTTTAAAACCTCTCTAAACGAGGCAACACTACAGATGGACACTGCTGAAAACATGGCGAACTGCTTGGCTAGTGTAGTCCGTGCGGCATGCGACGCTAGCATGAGCAAAAGGAAGACCTACGCAGGCCCCACCGTCCGGTTTTCTGGTGGAACGAGACGATGAGAGTATGAGAGAGCGCCCTTTTAAAACCTCTCTAAACGAGGCAACACTACAGATGGACACTGCTGAAAACATGGCGAACTGCTTGGCTAGTGTAGTCCGTGCGGCATGCGACGCTAGCATGAGCAAAAGGAAGACCTACGCAGGCCCCACCGTCCGGTTTTCTGGTGGAACGAGACGATCTCCAAAAAGCGGCAATTCTGTTTCGCAGCAAGGCGGCGATATCAGCGCGCCAGGAAGAGCAGCGACCCCTCTTCGTCCAGTCTGAGGGAAACTTTTTGCGCAGCAAGAAAAGCACTGAAGAAGGCAATACATTCGAGCAAGCGGAGCTGTATCCTTGACTTATGCGATACGGCGGAAAATGACCCATGGGGCTGGGCATACAAAATCGTGGGTTAGCGCATTTATGCCTCAAAGCAGCGGACACCTTCGGATCCGGATGTACTGTAAGGTATTGTTGCAGCACTGTTCCCGCAAACTAGAGGAGAAATCGTGAGTCGACGGGTTAACAGCACAGTCCCCTTTGCCGTAGAGCCTATTGCGTTGGAGGAGATACGTGCAGCAGCCAAGAGGCTTAAAAACGGCAAAGCACTCGGGCCAGACGGAATCCCAAACTGCGCCATAGAAACTACGATGACAGCGAGACCGGACTGTTTTGCCGAAGTCTACACCCAGCGCCAGCGAGAGGGCTCTTTCCCTGCAAGGCGGAAGCTTCAGAAATTGGTGCGCCTCCCGAAGCCAGGAGAGCCTCCAAGGGACGTGTCTGCCTACAGGCCGATATGCCTAATCGACACCATGGGCAAAGTGCTAGAGTCAGTATGCTCAAGGTTGCAGCAGGCAATCTCATCGAACCAATTCGGGCTCCGGAAGGCCCTATCCACAATTGACGCAATAGCGTAGGTGGTAGACAGGCGATTAACGGCTCAAGATGGAAAGGTGGCTCGAAGAAATACTGCCTTGTCGTTACGTTGGATGTAAAATATGCCTTCAATACGGCGGATTGGGGGCGTATTTTGGATGCCCTTCAGTCTTTCAGCGTTCCAGCCTACCTGCGCGCCATCATTTGGAGCTACTTCCGCGGCAGGCGACTGGTGTATTGGTCAGCCGCGGGCTGTGAATCGTATAATGTGTCGGCTGGTGTACCACAAGGCTCTGTATGTACCTGCAGGCTGCTAACTAATGGGATACGCAGACGATGTGGCCCTCGTGGTGGTCAGTAAGACCATCAGACAGGCTGAAGACGATGCAAACTCTGCCATAGCGAGCATCATGGGCAGGACGAGCTCTGTGGGCCTTAGCCTGGCAGCCCAGAAAACTGAAGCGGTACTGATCAGTAGCCGAAAGATTGTAGGGACGGCCACAATGTTAATTGACGGCAACGCGGTGCAATCAAGGCATGCGATTCGCTTCCTCGGAGTCTGGATCGACACCCGCCTCTGTTTTAGGGAGCACTTGGCGTATGTAAACGAAAAGGCAGCCACGAGCGTCCGTGCCCCCTCAAGGATTATGCCAAACACGGGGGTCCCAAACAGGAGTCCAGGAGGCTGCTAATGACAGTTTGCAGGTCGATCATCCTATAAGCGACCCAGTCTGGGTAGGCGCCCTGAGTGTCGATAGCTACAGCAGAGGGATCCGATCGTCGCACATGTATCCGACGAAACGGCCCGTGTGATCGCGGGAGCGGTGCCTATCGATCTCCAGTCGGAAGAGGCAAAAACGATTTCAGCTACCGAGCGTGGATCTCTGGGCAGGCCTTGCGCGCGATTGTAAGCTGGAGAGGCAAGCATCGCCCTGTGGCAGGCTAGATGGGATGCGTCAGACAAAGGCAGATCGACCCACAGGCCAATCCCGAGTATAAAGAGGTGGTCAGAGCGGCAACATGGTACGGTAAATTTCTACCTGACCGAGTTTCTTAGCGGCCATGGGTGCTTCGGACAATACCTGTATCGTTTTGGCCACGATAGTTCCCAATTATGTCCGGTCTGCCCCGGTGAGATAGTGGAAGATACGCAACACATCCCGTTCGAGTGGAGACGTTTCGACGACGTCAAAAGGGTGCTTGTACATGATAAGTACTCTGCCTTGGAGGCGAAAGTACCAGGTTCGAATCCGCCCTGTGGACCAGCGGTTGGCACTTTCGCCAGAACACAGACCGAAATTTCCAAGTGTGTGGAAATAAAGTCCCATGGGGAAATACCTGGTTGCAAGCATTTGGAGGGCTTGAGATCGGCTGGCTCGATGGCGTGGCCGAAAGGGCGGCGTCAATCAATGGCTCTCGCTTCAGAGCCGGTTCTCTGGTCTGAATTTGTTTGCGTCAACAGTCCAGCTAGTCAGCAAGAGATTGAGGCTGTGTTCGGACATGGGTGAGTAGTAGGAGTAGAGGAGTTGTGGTGTGGTGCGTCCAATACGCCAAAAAGACTGCGTGAAAACTCTCTGAGTCCACTAGCAAGCGGTGCGGAGCAACCAAAAAAAAATCTAAGTTGCAATAAATCGGGGGCAAGAGCGAGGTGACAGAAATGGGAGCACTACTGGAGGAAATAGCCGAACGCATCAAGCCAGAAAAGGAGGGAGGTAAGCGAGCCATTACGATCTCGCTTAGAGAAAAAGTAGACAGACTGAAGGAATTGCAGCAGGCAGTGACCATCATTCTGTGCAACAATAGCGACCATGAACCAGTAGTGGCATGCCCCAAGTGCACCAAAGCGCCGCCGAAGTCCTTCGTCACCAGAGGGCAACAGACTTGGATACCCCGCCAGAGAGCAGTCTCCAACACTTCGGAAACTTTTTACCAGAGGAGAACTGCCGACCGCAAAAAACAACTTTTTTGCCGCATGAAAGCCAAAAGACAGTGCCACATCCAAAGCCGGCATGACAGACTGTACCGCCAAGGACAGCGAGAACGGTAAAACAGACGCTGCCAAAGAAACGCCCACCTGCTATTTTGGTGCAAGGTCGAGGAAATCTGTCCTATAGCGAGATGTTAAAACTGGTCACTAGGAGCCAAGACGAGAAGCTGATCGCAGTGGCCGAAAGCGTTCGCACCGTTAGACGCACAGCGAAGGGAGAGAGAGAGGCCAGAGCCCTGTCAAACATGGTGAGAGTGGATGTCCTGGACCTGGATGGGGAAACCACTAGAGCGGAGAATATACAGGCTCTTTCGAATCAGCTGAGTCTGAAGGTAACGGAAGAGGACGTCAAAGGGCTACGCTTCGCGTCCCAGCAGATGTGGCAGATGCCGTTTTGAAGGCTGGCAACCTCAAGATTGGGTATTCTGTGTCGACACACAGAGTGCGACCACTCGCCTGAGCACAGCGACTGTCAGGTGATATAGATGTCTTGGTTCTGGCCACGTTGCCGCCGACGTATGTTCGGACCGAGTGGACACGACAAATTAGTGAAATGGTTATAATTGCTGCTTATGCAAGGCCCATGGCATAGCCATTAGAGCGCATGTAACTGGCAGCCAGCGTTGCCCATTGGCATCCAAGAGCGGACCCAACGTGCTGCTTTCCCTGACGCAACATTTTTTTTTTTAACGTTTAATATATTTGTTGAATCTACTCTTAAATTAGAGCCTAACAACAAGTTTGAGAAATTTTTCTTAGTCTAGAACTTAAGATAAATCCTGGGGATATTGCAGGCGGCCCTAATCACTTGTTTTTGGTTTGGTCTGTCATTTCGCTTAAGACGAGTTCTATAATTAGTTCGCGTAAGGGAATTGGCAAGAGCATTTGGGTGTGCATCCAGTTTCGCAGAATACTTTAGTTGTTGACTAAATATTTCCGATTTTACGCTAGGTATATTTAGATCACTTTGAAGTCTCAAAATCTTCGACTGCGCCCTTTGTATAATGTCGACATTGCTGGTACTTGCATATCCCCATAGTACGGCTCCGTAAGTCCAGATGGGTTTCAGTACGGAGTTGTATAGGAGGATTTTACACTCCAGACGTAGAGGCGACCGAGCATTGATGATCCAATGTAAGCTACTCGCTTTCAGTTTAAGCTGTGATTTTTTTGCTTCTATGTGCTTGCGCGAAGTTAGTCCTATGTCTAGGTGGATGCCAAGGTAAGTGACATCCACGGCTTGAGGAACTGGTACGTTGTTTAGCATTAGAGCTGGACAGTTTCTTCTGTTAAGCGTAAATGTAACATGTTTGCATTTCTGCTCGTTGACCCGGATACGCCAGGTTGCTAGCCATTCCTCTACCACCTTGAGGTGTGCCTCTAATTTTGCAGAGGCTTGTATTGGGCATTTGGATCTGCTGAGGATTGCCGTGTCATCGGTAAAAGTGGACGTTGTAAGTCTTAAACTCGTTGGTAAGTCTGCAGTGTACAGCAGGTAGAGCAATGGGCCGAGTACACTGCCTTGCGGTAAAAGCAAATTTCCTATTGTAAAGGTAAGATTTCATGAGTTTGTGGGTGTACTGTGGGAGTTTTTGCCGGATTTTGAACATCAGACCCTCCAGCCAAAGTCAGCCGAGACGGAGCCATTACAGCGAATTTCCGATTGTAAAGGTAAGAATCCATAAGTTTGTGGGTGTAGTGTGGGAGTTTTTGCCGGATTTTGAACATCAGACCCTCCAGCCAAACTCTATCGAAAGCCTGGGCAATGCCGAGCAAGACAGCCGCACAGTATTCTTTTAGTTCGAATGCTAATCGTATTTTGGATGTTATGCGATTGGCTTGTTCAATTGTACCATGTTCTTCGCGGAAGCCGGACTAGTGTGAAGGGATTGTGTTCTCCGAGCCAGAAATGAGTTTAGTCGGATCTGCAGGACCTTTTCAAAAAGCTTCGAAAGACATGGCAGCAAACTAATTGGCCTATAGGAGGATGCCTTGGCTTTGTCCTTTCCCACTTAAGAAATCATGATGATAGTGGACCTTTTCCATGTTCTTGGAATTCTTCTTATTATAGCGTTGAACAGTTTGCAGATGTATTGTATGGCGATGATAGGGAGTTTTTAGGATAATTTTCGGGGTGATTAGGTCATGGCCAGGGGCTTTTTTCGGCTTTATGTGGTTTTTAATAACTGCAGTGATCTCGTCCGATTGGAGCTCCGAGTACTCACTATCCGTTAATGTGCTCGAAGGGGGAAGGTCAAATGAGTTTAACGCAACATGGTAAGATTCCTACAGCTTAATCTTAACCACTGTAGGGCAGCCCAGGACCTGCTTTTGCAGACTCTAGTAGAACATAAAAGCGATGTGGCCCTTGTTAGCGAACCCTTTAGGATGAAACCCAGCGGTAACAATGCGTGCAGCGGATCAGGCAAGTCCGCTATCATCGTGTGCAGCACTCTCGCCCCGCCCCCCTGAAAAAAAGTAGTGGCTGCATTGGCAAGATGTTCGTATAGAGTTGCTATTCTCCTCCGGGTCTCTCTTTCAATGAATTCTGTGGGACAGGCGACGAGCTGGCAGCTGACGTCCGGTTGCACACACCCTGCCTTATCGCCGGGGATCTTAACGCTTGGGCTACTGCCCAATCTACTGATCGGGGCAGCACTTTCACCAACGCTAGGGGAAGAGCGGTTCTGGAGGCGTTTGCCCAACTTTCTAAACGGTGGCGGTAGAAATACCTACAACCGCGAGCTAAGTTTCGGTGATAGACCTGACATTCGTCAGTAGCTCCTGTGCCGAAACGCAACCTGGAAAAGTGGTAATTTCTACACCGCCAGCGACCACGAGGCCATTCTGACCATTCTCAGCTCCAGAGAAATCTTGCCAGTGCCTAACCCGCAAGAGAAGGCGTACAGAGCCAGCGGTATGAGAGAGCGCCCTTTTAAAACCTCTCTAAACGAGGCAACACTACAGATGGACACTGCTGAAAACATGGCGAACTGCTTGGCTAGTGTAGTCCGTGCGGCATGCGACGCTAGCATGAGCAAAAGGAAGACCTACGCAGGCCCCACCGTCCGGTTTTCTGGTGGAACGAGACGATCTCCAAAAAGCGGCAATTCTGTTTCGCAGCAAGGCGGCGATATCAGCGCGCCAGGAAGAGCAGCGACCCCTCTTCGTCCAGTCTGAGGGAAACTTTTTGCACAGCAAGAAAAGCACTGAAGAAGGCAATACATTCGAGCAAGCGGAGCTGTATCCTTGACTTATGCGATACGGCGGAAAATGACCCATGGGGCTGGGCATACAAAATCGTGGGTTAGCGCATTTATGCCTCAAAGCAGCGGACACCTTCGGATCCGGATGTACTGTAAGGTATTGTTGCAGCACTGTTCCCGCAAACTAGAGGAGAAATCGTGAGTCGACGGGTTAACAGCACAGTCCCCTTTGCCGTAGAGCCTATTGCGTTGGAGGAGATACGTGCAGCAGCCAAGAGGCTTAAAAACGGCAAATCACTCGGGCCAGACGGAATCCCAAACTGCGCCATAGAAACTACGATGACAGCGAGACCGGACTCTTTTGCCGAAGTCTACACCCAGCGCCAGCGAGAGGGCTCTTTCCCTGCAAGGCGGAAGCTTCAGAAATTGGTGCGCCTCCCGAAGCCAGGAGAGCCTCCAAGGGACGTGTCTGCCTACAGGCCGATATGCCTAATCGACACCATGGGCAAAGTGCTAGAGTCAGTATGCTCAAGGTTGCAGCAGGCAATCCAGGATGGTGGTGGACTCTCATCGAACCAATTCGGGCTCCGGAAGGCCCTATCCACAATTGACGCAATAGCGTAGATGGCTCGAAGAAATACTGCCTTGTCGTTACGTTGGATGTAAAATATGCCTTCAATACGGCGGATTGGGGGCGTATTTTGGATGCCCTTCAGTCTTTCAGCGTTCCAGCCTACCTGCGCGCCATCATTTGGAGCTACTTCCGCGGCAGGCGACTGGTGTATTGGTCAGCCGCGGGCTGTGAATCGTATAATGTGTCGGCTGGTGTACCACAAGGCTCTGTATGTACCTGCAGGCTGCTAACTAATGGGATACGCAGACGATGTGGCCCTCGTGGTGGTCAGTAAGACCATCAGACAGGCTGAAGACGATGCAAACTCTGCCATAGCGAGCATCATGGGCAGGACGAGCTCTGTGGGCCTTAGCCTGGCAGCCCAGAAAACTGAAGCGGTACTGATCAGTAGCCGAAAGATTGTAGGGACGGCCACAATGTTAATTGACGGCAACGCGGTGCAATCAAGGCATGCGATTCGCTTCCTCGGAGTCTGGATCGACACCCGCCTCTGTTTTAGGGAGCACTTGGCGTATGTAAACGAAAAGGCAGCCACGAGCGTCCGTGCCCCCTCAAGGATTATGCCAAACACGGGGGGTCCCAAACAGGAGTCCAGGAGGCTGCTAATGACAGTTTGCAGGTCGATCATCCTATAAGCGACCCAGTCTGGGTAGGCGCCCTGAGTGTCGATAGCTACAGCAGAGGGATCCGATCGTCGCACATGTATCCGACGAAACGGCCCGTGTGATCGCGGGAGCGGTGCCTATCGATCTCCAGTCGGAAGAGGCAAAAACGATTTCAGCTACCGAGCGTGGATCTCTGGGCAGGCCTTGCGCGCGATTGTAAGCTGGAGAGGCAAGCATCGCCCTGTGGCAGGCTAGATGGGATGCGTCAGACAAAGGCAGATCGACCCACAGGCCAATCCCGAGTATAAAGAGGTGGTAAGAGCGGCAACATGGTACGGTAAATTTCTACCTGACCCAGTTTCTTAGCGGCCATGGGTGCTTCGGACAATACCTGTATCGTTTTGGCCATTGGGTATTCTGTGTCGACACACAGAGTGCGACCACTCGCCTGAGCACAGCGACTGTCAGGAGATATAGATGTCTTGGTTCTGGCCACGTTGCCGCCGACGTATGTTCGGACCGAGTGGACACGACAAATTAGTGGTTATAATTGCTGCTTATGCAAGGCCCATGGCATAGCCATTAGAGCGCATGTAACTGGCAGCCAGCGTTGCCCATTGGCATCCAAGAGCGGACCCAACGTGCTGCTTTCCCTGACGCAACATTTTTTTTTTTAACGTTTAATATATTTGTTGAATCTACTCTTAAATTAGAGCCTAACAACAAGTTTGAGAAATTTTTCTTAGTCTAGAACTTAAGATAAATCCTGGGGATATTGCAGGCGGCCCTAATCACTTGTTTTTGGTTTGGTCTGTCATTTCGTTTAAGACGAGTTCTATTATTAGATCGCGTAAGGGAATTGGCAAGAGCATTTGGGTGTGCATCCAGTTTCGCAGAATACTTTAGTTGTTGACTAAATATTTCCGATTTTACGCTAGGTATATTTAGATCACTTTGAAGTCTCAAAATCTTCGACTCCGCCCTTTGTATAATGTCGACATTGCTGGTACTTGCATATCCCCATAGTACGGCTCCGTAAGTCCAGATGGGTTTCAGTACGGAGTTGTATAGGAGGACTTTACACTCCAGACGTAGAGGCGACCGAGCATTGATGATCCAATGTAAGCTACTCGCTTTCAGTTTAAACTGTGATTTTTTTGCTTCTATGTGCTTGCGCGAAGTTAGTCCTATGTCTAGGTGGATGCCAAGGTAAGTGACATCCACGGCTTGAGGAACTGGTACGTTGTTTAGCATTAGAGCTGGACAGTTTCTTCTGTTAAGCGTAAATGTAACATGTTTGCATTTCTGCTCGTTGACCCGGATACGCCAGGTTGCTAGCCATTCCTCTACCACCTTGAGGTGTTCCTCTAATTTTGCAGAGGCTTGTATTGGGCATTTGGATCTGCTGAGGATTGCCGTGTCATCGGTAAAAGTGGACGTTGTAAGTCTTAAACTCGTTGGTAAGTCTGCAGTGTACAGCAGGTAGAGCAATGGGCCGAGTACACTGCCTTGCGGTACACCAGCTTTGATTTTAAAGTCAGCCGAGACGGAGCCATTACATCTAACAGCAAATTTCCGATTGTAAAGGTAAGATTTCATGAGTTTGTGGGTGTACTGTGGGAGTTTTTGCCGGATTTTGAACATCAGACCCTCCAGCCAAAGTCAGCCGAGACGGAGCCATTACAGCGAATTTCCGATTGTAAAGGTAAGAATCCATAAGTTTGTGGGTGTAGTGTGGGAGTTTTTGCCGGATTTTGAACATCAGACCCTCCAGCCAAACTCTATCGAAAGCCTGGGCAATGCCGAGCAAGACAGCCGCACAGTATTCTTTTAGTTCGAATGCTAATCGTATTTTGGATGTTATGCGATTGGCTTGTTCAATTGTACCATGTTCTTCGCGGAAGCCGGACTAGTGTGAAGGGATTGTGTTCTCCGAGCCAGAAATGAGTTTAGTCGGATCTGCAGGACCTTTTCAAAAAGCTTCGAAAGACATGGCAGCAAACTAATTGGCCTATAGGAGGATGCCTTGGCTTTGTCCTTTCCCACTTAAGAAATCATGATGATAGTGGACCTTTTCCATGTTCTTTGAATTCTTCTTATTATAGCGTTGAACAGTTTGCAGATGTATTGTATGGCGATGATAGGGAGTTTTTAGGATAATTTTCGGGGTGATTAGGTCATGGCCAGGGGCTTTTTTCGGCTTTATGTGGTTTTTAATAACTGCAGTGATCTCGTCCGATTGGAGCTCCGAGTACTCACTATCCGTTAATGTGCTCGAAGGGGGAAGGTCAAATAAGTTTAACGCAACATGGTAAGATTCCTACAGCTTAATCTTAACCACTGTGGGCCAGCCCAGGACCTGCTTTTGCAGACTCTAGTAGAACATAAAAGCGATGTGGCCCTTGGTAGCGAACCCTTTAGGATGAAACCCAGCGGTAAAAATGCGTGCAGCGGATCAGGCAAGTCCGCTATCATCGTGTGCAGCACTCTCGCCCCGCCCCCCCTGAAAAAAAGTAGTGTCTGCATTGGCAAGATGTTCGTATAGTGTATTATCAGTAGGTGTTGATTGATTGAATGTCTTTTATTGTATGAATTTGGTTCTCTTAGCTAAAGGCTTGCTAGCTGTCGGCGCAGCGGCAGAGCAGCCGTTTTATATAAACATTATATATAAGTAAAGTAACAATATGTAAGACGGGCAGAGAATGTGAGTTATGCATGCACATATGTATATTAGCGGTCAGTATGGGAAACATGCTGACCCGGCTCTAAGCGATGAATGCAATGAGTGCATTTCATATTACGTTTGCACTTGAAATGTGTTAAATAACTTGACACGCTGTCGCTGAATGACAAAGACAATGCCCTATGCATATTCGGCTAACAAAGTGTTGCCGCTCAATATTTATATTGAGTAATAAGAACTCGTATGTGCATACACTATACTACACCTCCCTCCTTTTGAAAAATAACGTAATTTCATGAAGTTATTTTAATTCTTATTTTCTATAAATTTAAGAAATTTTATTTATTTATTTTTTTTTATTTATTTATTTTTTTTTTTTTATATATATATGATGTACTTAATAACGATAAAGAAAATGAAATCATCAAAAATATTCATATATCAAAAAAAATTTATATATATGCTATTATCTATGTATGTTATTATGAAATAAAAAGTTTTAATCTATCTTTATGAACTATCTGTTTTTTGTTTTTGTCATTAACTATTATAACATTATTCCTATCTCCCATTTCCGGTACTTTATACGGACCAGTATATTTAAAATCTAATTTATGACCTGTTTCATTTCTTCGTAATACTTTATGTCCTACTGATATATTTATATTCTTTACTTTCTGATCGTACAGTACCTTATTTTTATTCTTATGCTCTTCTAGCATTACCCTAGCTCTTTTATATGCTACTTCTAATCTATATTTGCTTTCTTTAGCATAATCATCTATAATATATATTGTTTCTACGCTATCTATGCTATTAAATTGTTTTGGTAAATTACTTGTTTTACCAAATACCAGCTCGTATGGACAATAAGTATGTGCCATAGAGGGGGTCGTGTTGAAACAGAAGACAAAATATTGAAGCCATACGTCCCAATCAGTTTTGTCAACCGATATGTAGGATCGTATGTATTCATTAAAAGTTCTATGACTTCTTTCTATTGTTCCAACTGTCTGGTGGTGGTGTGCTGTAGATGTAATATTTTTAATATCTAAATATTTGCACAAATTGTTGTAATGACCGGTTTCCACTTGGAGTTGAATTGGAGAAAGAACACGTCAAGCTTGGTTGGTGGTAATATTCAGATTGATTTTTATTCTACAAATATTCTTTGACTTAACCTATTGATACATAGATATTCTTATGCTGCGACGTAAGCAACAGCTACAAAAGAAAGAGAGAGTGTCAGTACATACATACATATTATTTAGGGCACTTGCGTCAACGTGCTTGGTCAGCGTTTAGACGCTGGCTTAACCCTAGCTCATGTTACGCCTGTGCATTGTTGCTTATGTGAATATATGTATGTGCATATATAAATGCACACACATATATGAACATGTTTAGCTGTATATTTATGTGAGTATGTTTATGTGAATATATGTACTAATGTATACACATATTTGGTTGTTTATACTTGCAACAAAGTGTTACAAGTTGAGCTCTTTGTGTTGAATGATTTTTGGTATGGATATACTACACCTCCCCTTTTTTAGAAAATAACGTAATATTATGGAGTTATTTATTAATTACTAATAATGATAATAAATGATTGATTAATAGTAATATATGTATGTTTGTTAGAAAAATTGTTATATATGTGTCTGGACAGACAAATTTTCTTTCTCAAAAATTTCCTTTTTTTTTTTGAATGAAGTAGTTATAGTAGTTGAATCCAAAAAAAAAAATTTTTTTATATTTCTTTTCGTCTTTCTTTTTTTTTTTTTTTTTAATTATTTTTGCAAATTTTTAACCTATCCTTATGAACTGTTTGTATCTTATTTTTATTATTCCTAATTTTTATATTGTTGTTTTTAGATATTTCTACAACTTCGAATGGTCCTATATAGGCTGAGTCAAGCTTATGACCAGCTTCGTTTTTTAAATAAACTTGGTCTCCTATTTCTAGTTTAAAATCTAATACTTTCTTATCGTTTATTTCTTTCTGTTTAATTTTATTTTTTTCTAAAAGTATTCGAACTCTCTTATACGCGTTTTCTAGTCTAAATTTAACTTCCTTAGAATAATCTTCTATATTATATATAGGTTCTATTTTATCTACGCTATTAAATTGTATTGGTAAGTTATTCTGTCTTCCAAATACTAGTTCATATGGACAATAATTATGAGTTACAGATGGTGTTGTGTTAAAACAATACACGAAATACTGTAACCATACGTCCCAATCAGTTTTATCTACTGATATATATGATCGAATGTACTCATTGAATGTCCTATGACTTCTTTCAACGGTACCCAAGGTCTCGTGGTGGTGTGCAGTAGACGTAATGTTGTCTATTTTTAAATATTTGCACAAGTCATTTATTATTGAATTTTTGTATTCTGTTCCCATGTCCGTAATGAACGTCTTCATTGGACCGTACTTCAGAATGAATGATTCAAAAATAGCTTTCGAGATTGTTGTAGCGCTTTTATTGGGAACTGGTATTGCTACTAGGTATTTCGTCAAGTCACATATTAGAGTGACTGCATATTCGTTACCATTTTCGGATTTTGGTAATGGACCAATGGTGTCTACTATTACCTTATCAAAAGCATGTACGGGGGTTTCTGTAATAACTAAGGGTGATTTTATGTGCTTTGTTGTTTTTGACTTTATGCATTTTTCACATTTATTAATGTAGTCTTTTACATGACGTGTCATGTTTTTCCAATAATAATATCTTTTTACTTTGGCCAAAGTTTTTGTATTGCCTGTATGGCCACCCTGTATTGGATCATCATGGTATGTAGACAATATTGCTTCTTTATCTTTTTTATAATGGTCACCGGTTGGAGTAGCGCTACTCTTAATGTTTTCAATATTTTATTGCCCATTTCTTTAAAAGATTCTATTGAAAATGTTTCAAAGATCTTTTCACTCGGTGCCAATTTGAGTTGTTTGATTTCGAGTATACCGGCTTGTTTTTCAAGCCTTTGAAAAAACTGACCTAAGTCTAGATTTCCATTGGTGTACAGATCTCCAATCTCAATTCTTGCTATAACTTTCTTTCCATGTTTGAGGAAACATAAATCGTGTGTTATGCGCAAGGTCACTACTTTTCGTACTTCATCATTGCAGAGTACTTCATGTATTTTGGGCTTAGAATCATCATTAGGTACGTGCCTAATTGTATTTTGATTTTTATCATCTGGCCAGAGATTATTTTGTCTACTTTGCTGCGTGGTAGTGACTTTCAGGACATTTGCTTTTGTGTTTTTTAGTTCCTGTATTGTAATGCGGGATAATGCATCCGCAACAAAATTATCTTTTCCCTTCAGATATTCTACTGTAAGTTCATATTCCTCTAGATCAAGTCTCATTCTTGTTAATTTTGAACTCGGATTTATCATAGAAAATAAATACGTTAGGGGTCTGTGGTCTGTTTTGACTCTGAAATGTCTGCCATATATATATGGGCGAAAGTGTGTAATGGCCCAGTGTATCGCAGCTAGTTCTTGCTCAGTAGTACTTTTATTACTTTCACCTTTAGTGAACGAACGGGATGCGTATGCTACTGGCAACTGCTTATCGCCATAAGTTTGAGTTAGTGCTGCTCCACATGCATATTTGCTAGCATCTGTTATTATGCAAGTCTCTTTGCTAAAATCTGGATACTGCAGCAGTGTGGGTTCTATTAGGGCTTTTTTCAGATATTGAAATCCTTTTTGGCATTCTTCAGACCAAACAAATTCTACTTTTTTCTTACACAGTTGTGTGGTCGGACGTGCATGTTCTGCGAAATTTTTAATAAAACGTCTGTAATAGTTGCAAAAGGCTACGAATCTTCTAGCACTATCAGCATCTGTTGGTACTGGGTATTTTTCAATGACGTCATATTTGGTGTCATCTGGCAATATTCCTTTGACCGTACACTTGTGACCCAAGAATGTCACTTCGTGCATGAAGAATGAACATTTCCCTGGATGCAGTTTTAGGTTGTGTTTTCTGCATATGTCAAAAATATCCTTTAGGTTTTTGAGCATGTGTTTCTCCGAACAGCCGATGACTATTAAGTCATCCATGTAAAGGAATGCTTGTGACGGATTTAATCCAGAGAAAGCAATTGTCATCATTCTTTGAAAGGAATTTAGTGCTATTTTCAGACCATACGGTAGTCTAGTAAACTGATAAGATCCATTGCTAGTGGAAAATGACGTAATGCTTCGCGATTTATCTTTTAGTTCTATTTGGTGAAAACCGGACATTAAATCTAGACATGAAAAATATTTGGCTCTGCCTAGTTGATCAAGAATATCGTCTATTCTTGGTAATGGGAATTTAACGGACAACAATTTTTTGTTTATTTGACGATAGTCTATTACAAATCGCCATCGTTTCTTTTCTGATCCTGGTAAACCCTTTTTCGGTACCAGTAGTAGCGGACTATTATACTCAGACACTGATGGTTCAACTATTTTATCTTTAATGAGTTTATCGACTTGTCTATTTATTTTTTGTGTACTTATACTGGGTTGTCATTCAATCTTAGTTCTTGTTTATAAAAGTTATTTGTAGTAATCGGTTCGTTTTCTAAACCAAATATATCTGTATACTTGGTGCAAAGCTTTCCTAGTACGTTTTTGAACATAGGTGGGAAGTTTGGCTTCAGTTTTTGCATTACTGATTGACTTCTTTGGTCATCAGTGGTCTGTACAATTTCGTAATTCTTTAATGATTCATATTTTATGTTTTTTAAATTTAAAATTTTTACTCTTTTTGTTGTGTTTAAAATTCGGACAAATGTTTTGTTCGGACTTGAGATCGAATTTCCAATAAATATTCCATTTTCGACCTCTTGATTTAAGATGACGATATTTGAGTTTTCATTTGGAATATTTATTTGTCGGACTACTTCAGATCTTGCTGGGAGAATTGTGGTATTGCTGTCACAAGTGTGTAATATTGGGATATTTATTGCAAAATTTAAATTATTTGGTCTTAATATTAGCAAATCGTTTGGTTCACTGAAATCTAATTGGCAATTGAATGTTTTGAAGAAATCTAGTCCTAAAATTCCATCAAATGGAATTGGGAAACTTTCGTCTACTATATGGAAATTGTGTGGAATTACGAATTCATTTTGTCTTAGTTCTATAAGGGTTAGACCTTTGGAAGTAATTGAACCTTCGCCAATTCCTGATATTTCAATTGTGTTTGAAGTATCTATATGTTCAAAAGGATCTGTTTTTTCTTTTATTATTGATACGTCTGCACCTGTATCCAACAAGAAGGTATAGATGTTGTTTGTATTTTCGTTTTTAACTTTGATGAAAATGCTTAGGCTAAGATTGAATGTGTATACATTTACAGTTTCTTCTGAATATCTGCAGGGATCTATTGGTTTTCCGAATTACTTTGAGCAAGTCGTACATTACCATTTCCGTTGTTGGAGCTACCTCGGTTGGAATTACCTCGGTGTGAGCTGTTTCGGTTGAAATTATTTCTTCCTCGGTTATTGTACCGTGAGTTACCACGATATTCACCGGTATTATTATTATTCCTATAACCGTTGTTTTGGTAATTACCTCTACCTCGGTAATTATTTTGTCCATTTCTATTGTATTGACGGTAGTGCATGACAGGAATCGCTTGTCCTGTTTCTGCTGTACTACTGTCTACGAACTTTGTTGTTAGTTCGTTCATGTCACGGAAAATACCTGCTTTTAGTACGTTACGTACTTGATTGTTTATGCAGTTCTTTGTTATTGCCTCTGTAGCGACTGAAAGTGTATACTTTTTAGCTAGTGCGACAGGTGTGCCATCGTGTATAAAGGCACCTTCCAGAGATTCAGTAAGCTTTTCAATCTATTGGGCATACTGACTTGCTGTTTTGTTTCTCTGGGGTAGGTTTTTGATTTTTGCCGTTATTGACGCTACTGATTCTGTTTTTACATTTGATGAGATACTGTTAATGATCTCTTCTATTGTCTGTTCAGAGGTTCTCAAATTTCTTGTGTGACCTTTTAATTTTGATTTTATTTGGCACACTGCTGTTTCCTCGTGGTCGCCTTTTAGTGTATTTATCAAATTCAATGCGTCCATGAAACTCTGAAGGTTTTCTCTTCTGCCATCAAACTGTAGAATGAGGTTTGAGGCCATCTTTAAAAAATCAGTGACTGTTTGAGTCATTTTTGCGTTTCTTGGCGAAATGGCTGGTTTGTTGAGAGTTATTTTTGTTTGATCTAAACTCACTGATGGTTCTTCTTGATCCATCTCTTCTTCAGCCGTTAACTGGTTTTTGTCTTCCAGTGATATTGAAATATCCAAATCAATTGTTTGTTTATATTCAATATTATATCTTTTTAACACGGATTTTGCCTTTTGTTTGCAATCATTATAGAATGCATTTGCGGCTGTTTTTCGTCCCGTAGTTAATTTACTATAGTGTTCTTTTAACACTGCTCTAATATTTTCTAGGCTCTCTATTATTATTTTCGAGTGTTTTTCTATTGTAGTTTGGGATGTTTCCCTATTCTGCGAGAGGCACTTACAAGATTTATTTAATTCCTGCGCATGTGTTCTAGCTTCTCTTAATATATCATCCCAATTAATTATATTTTGTTAAAGTGATTTACACTCTCTTTTTTTTTTTTTTTTTTAATTCCCTGAGAGATCAACTATCTCTATGGGTTGTTTGAATAGTTTATGTACCCATGTGGGTAGAATCCTGTTCTTCCGCTTTAGACGATTATACGCTTCTACTATGGATCTTTCTATTAAGTGGGCTATCCCCGATTTAAATTTTTTTATTATTCACAATCCAATATTTGATTTCTTTATATTTTGGATTGGTCTCGCCTCTGTTAAAGAGGAAATCTAAGAATGGAACGAATTTGTTCAAATATTTAAGTTCTATTCGACCCATTTTTATACTGTATTTAGGCCCTCTGCTCTACTCTGATATTTTTTCTTAATTATTTTATTATGCATTGCATATAATTTCAAAGCCAGATTTAAGGCTACTAATATTAAGATACCTAACAACAATACCCCTATTTCTTCTAAATTTTCCTTGTGATCTACTATTTTAACGCTGTTAACGACATTAGCCGTTGGGTGGTCTATTTTGGATTCTTGGGAACCCATCTTCCTAGCAAAAATTTTTATTTTCTTGGTCGTTTAGACCTGTTTTCTATTTGTTTGACGGAGAGAAAAAAAATTCCTTTATGGATTCGATTGTTTTTTTTTTTTTTTTTTTTTTTTTTTTTTTTTTTAGCGGACGTTGACGATACTATGCGCAGTACGTTCAAGTGGCCCCTACGACACCAGGAGAAAGCCTGTTACGCGCGAGCCCAAGCAGATAACTGCCCACCTCCCACCCGACCGACCGAGGGGTGCAGCCGTAAAACGCACGGCGCGAATCGCGTGGACAAATACACAAGAGAAAAAACAGCCAAACAAATAATACTATAGTTATCTATTAACTAAATGGGATAGGATAGATTATTTAAGCATATTGATAGAAAATTCTGAGCTGATTACAGGGAAAAGAAGGTTGTAATCAGAGCAGAGGACCCTAAAAGGTTCATGCATGGCATAGTTAGAAGAACAACGACTAAGGGATAATGGTATCAAAGGATGTCTACTCCGTCTACATGGTACCGACAGATTTACCTGAGCTAATAACTCAGGCGAGTCGATATCACCAATTAGGAGCTTGTGCATGAAAATTGCACCAAACATAGTTCTACGGTTAGTTAGGGAAGGAAGGTTAATCAAGAGAAGTCTACTAGAATACGAAGGCAAATTGACATTGCGATCCCAGCTTAAGCCACGAAGAGCAAATAGCAAGAACTTCTTTGAACGGATTCAAGTCTAATCTGGTGCGACTCATATTGAGGTGACCAAATGCAAGAGCCATACTCTAAAATAGGACGGACAAGCGAAGTAAAAAGAACTTTAGTTGTATAGGGGTCATCGAATTCTTTTGACCATCTTTTAATGAAACCCAGGACACTCATGGCCTTTGAGACCGTGGTGGAAATATGGGTGTTAAAATTTAACTTATGGTCCATAAGTACGCCCAAATCATTCATATTATTTAGACGTTCTAAAGGGCTATTGTTTAGAAAATAAGTGACCAGTTGAGGAGAGTTACGAAAAAAGTCATTACCTTACATTTGGTAGTGTTAAGATTTAGTAGATTAAACTGGCACCAGGATGGAAAGTTTTTAAGATCAGCTTGTAGCCGACTAAATGAATCTGTATCTTTATACGTAAGACAAAGCTTGACATCATCAGCATACATAAGCACACGCGAATGAACAATGACTGATGGAAGATCGTTAATGAATAGTGTGAAAAGCAGAGGGTCAAGATGACTACCTTGAGGTACACCAGAAGTCACAGGAATGGAAACGGAAAAAGAAGACTTAAAAAGTACCTTCTGTTTTCTATTTCTTAAATATTCTCGAACCCAAGATAGGAAAAGGGGTGGAAACCCAATGTCGCTCAGCTTCGAAAGTAATAGGGTATGATTAACGGAATCAAAGGCTTTGCTGAAGTCAGTGTATATGACATCAGTTTGTTTACCATTTTTGAACCCCTTGATAATTATTGATGTAAATTCTAAAAGGTTAGTGGTTGTAGATCTACGTTTCACAAACCCATGTTGGGATGGCGAAATAATAGAGCTGCAAAAATGTTGCAATTGAGAAGTTATAATTTTCTCAAAAGCTTTCGGAATAGCGGACAATTTTGAGATACCCCTATAGTTAGAGGCTTCGGACTTTTTGCCATTTTTATGCAGAGGAATGATATACGACTCCTTCCAAATAGATGAAGAAGAGGAAGATTCGACAGACAATAGAAACAATTTTAAAATGGGTTTACATAATGCGTTTGCACAGAACCTGAGTACACATCCAGGAAGACCATCTGGCCCCGGAGAATAAACGGGTTTAACTAATTTAAGTTCGCTAAGAATAGAACCTTCATCAATCACTGGATTGAAAATACAATTAGCCTTTTCTAAATGATAAGGATACGGACTTGCTCGTTATTCCGTTGAGGCATAAGTTGTTTTGAAAAAACTCGCAAATATATAGGCAATTGCCTGATCAGTGCTCGCTTTTTTATTTTGAAAAGACAAAAAAGATGGGTGCTCCTCTGTGCGTTTAGAATTAACAAAATTATAAAATTGTTTAGGGTCAGAAGAAAACTGAAGCTTACACCGCTGAAGATAATTCTTATAGCATTGTGTATTAAGCATCATGAATTTTGAACGAGCGACTGTATACAGAGCATAGTCTGATGAACGACGTGTTTTTTGAAACTTCTTATAATATCGTGTCTTCACATTTTTCAAATTGCACAGCTCACGAGAGAACCAGGGAGGTTTGTTAAGCCGCTCCAGCCTACCAAGAGGCACACAAATATCAAAGAGTGAATTCAGAGTATCATAGAAAAAACGAGCAGCTGAGTCCATATCTCTACAATCGTACAGATAAGACCAATCGGTAGTAGCAATGCTTTCATTAAGGCTGGCAAAGTCAGTCTTACGAAAGCACCTAGTTAGAGGTAACTCATTTGAACCAAGTAATGGTGAAAGCAAGGGCAGATCAATTTTTAAATTTAATGTAGGATGAAATTTGTCTTCTGGAAGAACAAATGGTTCGATCCTGGAAACCTCACAATAAGAAGAATCCAATACAAAAATAAGATCTAACGATTTTCCATTAGAATTTAAGACAGGATTGACTTGGGATAAAGATAAGCCTAGAAGGCCATCAATAAAATCATGTGACAAAGAGGGCAGCAACATGGTACATTCATCTGTTTGTGACCATGCTAAAGCGGGTAAATTAAAATCACCTAAAACTATGAACATGTCTTGACTGGAAACCAAAGAGGAGACAAACTGAATTGCCTCTAAATGATTTGAATATACCACCATGTCTGACAATGGTGGAATATAGGAACAAGTAATAAAAGCATTAAAAGATTTAAAATTTACTTTAACACCGACAAACTCAATCTCCTGGGTACTAGAAAATTGAATCATTTCAGACGATAAAGCAGCATCAACAGCTATCAGAACGCCACCACCTATGCGAGAAATCCGGTCACGTCTGAATATAGAAAAGTTTGTGGGAAAAACCGATGCATCAGCAATATCAGGTTTAAGCCACGTCTCTGTAAACGCTAGAATGATATGCTCAAAAGAAAGACTATCTACATAGAGATTAGGAAGTTTAGATTTCAGTCCTCTAACGTTCTGGTAACCCAGGTTAAGGGACGAAGCTAGTTTTTTGACACACCAGCAGATGCTGATGTGGCAGGAATCGTATTAGTTGTTGTTGTTGGCAAGCGAATCGGTTGCCGATTTTTCTTTTTTCAGTATATTCCTTAACTATTATATGTTTCGGCCAAAAATCTTCTCGACATATGGTGTCGAAGATATTGGCAGAAACACTAATTTTAAAGGACGAAATGTCCCGAGAATAAGAAAATTTAAACTTCTCCACCGCAATATTCGAGACGTTAACTTTCTTCCGAATATAGGCTATTACATCATCAGATGTGACAACAGGGTCTAGCCTAGAAACAAATATATGTTTCTTTGGTGGTATGCCAACGAGAGGCCGCGGTCCCGAAGCGTCAGCCCCAGCAGTAACGTTGGACAAGTCACCCACTGCAGCAGTCAACTTGTTTACGGGGCCCTCGATACTTTTAGAACTATCGGCAATTTCCATTGGAATGGGTAATTGCCCGGACTTATCGGACACTACAATAGGCATCGTTTTTAAGAGATCATTCCCAGGTGATATCGGTAATTCCTTACTAATAGCATTCACAACCGGGCTCTTAAACGATATCAATTGCTGTACATTAGGAGTGGACGGTGCATGAGACCGGTCGGGGACGATAAGAGATGCTGGCGGATCTACAGATACAGAAACACCCCAAGGACTGGTCCTTTTACGTTTCGGAGACTCATTCATAAGCGATAAACTTCTGAACTGAGTCTCCACCGCAGTAAACTCCGCTTGGAGTTTATTAAAACCTGCCCTTAAGGTGTCAAAACTATCTCTAGTCCGCCTCATGAAAGAGCGCATCTCATTCTCGACCTCCCGGCAAGCATCACATCCATATTTTAAGCCACCACCTTTAGCAATAGACTCCTTTATTCTGCCTGTGTAACCTGCACACTTAACGTGAACCGCATTGTCACACAACCAACAAAGAATGTAATCATGGGAGTCAACCGCATTAGTGGCAACTATACAATTATTTTTTGAGCAGACAACCATTTTATCAAAAAGTTTAATTTAATTAAAAGGAAATACAAAAGATAAAAAATAGAAATTCTAAAGGTAAAAAATCTGTGAATAAGAATATACTGACCAGTTCTGACACAAGGGTTAATGTGCAGAGTAAGCCTTCACAACTAAAGAATTAAAAGAGATGAAAGCACAAAAACAAAAACACGTATCACAGAGTCGCGGGTAGGCAAAAGACGAGAGCGCAAATCAATCAAGAATAGGAAAGAGCGGGAGAGCGCGTCAAATTGAACACATGCAACAACAATTTGTACGCAAGAGCGCGAGAGTTAGTTAAAAACGGTAAAGACACAAAAGCAAAAGAGATAAGCAAAACAACAACACCGCTAATGCGAGTATTGTTGTAAGTTTTGATTTTATTTAAATATAACAAAAGCGACCGCAAGTATTCGCAAAATGAAAATAAGATTCGGATGCTGAAATTATTATTAATTAATTTAACCGGTAATAAATTTAAAAGTTATGGAAAAGTATTTAATCGCGAGAAAAAAATAAAAGTTGATAAGCGCAAAAAAAAAACACGTCCGTCCTGAGCAACGAGTGTATTTAGTTTGTTACATAATTTTATATTTTTTTTTTTTTTTTTTTTTATAATTCAAAATTTTGAGAGAGAAAAATTATCTCAACTGTGTTTCGCACAGTGAGCCAGAGACGTGGAAAAATTATAGAGAATGTGGTTGGCTCACAATTCAAGTATACATATCATTTGTTGTTTAGAAGTTACAAAAAAAAATGAAGTAAGTAAGTCGTCTCGCCGACTTGGATATACCATACACCAGTAAAACAAATATTTTGAATTTACAATAACCAATGCATTTTCTTATTTAAAAAAAACTGTTCACATGCTTTTCACAAGCATATCTTAGTATTTCGCTCATTCAAGCAAACGAGCACCCTAGCGCCCCCACCAGCCAACGGCCACTTCCGGCCATATGGAAAAACGTTTATATGCATAACTTGGCTATTTTTATTCCGATTTTGATCAAATTTGGCATTTTGCTTGATATTAGTATCAAATTTAAGTGTGTCAAATTTGATTGCACAAGGTAGAAAATTACGGGAGATAATCGATTTTTTTCAAATTACGGGGGCGGAAAGGGGCGTGGCAAAATCTTTCCACACAAAAAATGTGCGCAATTACTAAGCAAATATTTATACCAACTATGGTGTCTCTAGCTAAAATAGGTTTTGAGAAAATCGGTTTTATTTGATTTGGGGCGGTAGGTAGGTATAAATACAAAATGTGCGCGTTTACTAAGCAAATATACATACCATCCTTCTGCCTGTTACATACATTTTAGCGACTTTAATATACCATTTCACCCTATGGGTGTATGGTATAAAAATCTCCAACCACATTGTTAGTAATAGCCTTGCCGAAAGTTAGTAGTTTGCAAGTTGCACTTTCGTGCTTCAACTTGCTATTTATCTTATAAGTATAATTATTAAATTAAAGGCAAGTTAAGGCTTGCGCATTTCTGCGGCCCCCTTGCGTTTCTTCGCTCTTTGGCGAAGTTCAGCTTTTAATATGTTAATACGCTCTATGCAGCGTTGTCGGTCTTCCTCCATCTTCAGAGTATCCAGTAAGTCTACTTCCACCCTCCTCTGCTGGAGTAGCTTACGTACTTGGCCTCCTCTCTTAGTCTTCTTTGGCTGTGTAGATTTTGTGTTGCGGGCCCGGTACTGAGTGGGCGTGGTCCATCGTTGGGATACAGCTCTAATACCTCTTCGAGGAGGGGTGCATCCCTTTGTACGGTAGGTACAGCCGTCAGGCAATCCAAATCCTCTGGATGTGACGGTTCGGTGCTAGTCATCAGCACTTGCTTTTTTTTTTTCAATTGTTAATTTATATTTTTGTGTGTGTGTGTGTATGTCTTTTTTTTTTGATTATTTTGTATTTATTTGATTTTTTTTTTTATTCCATCAAGTAGAAATGGAAAGTATCTGCTGCGTTTGTGTAGCAGCATATATTTGATATACTCAATAAGAAGCACATTACTATTCTTGTGTCTCCTTTTACTGGGAATCTTTCTTCAGTTTGTTCTGAGTATATAGTTCTTATTTGCACTAGAGTTAGCGAGCTTTGAGGGGAGTGGCTGTATTCACTTCTAAACACCTCAATTATGTTTTCTCTTAAGCCCGGGTTCTGGTAACTCTTTGAAAGTAGTTATCCATCGTTACCGTTTCTCATTTTCGTGCTTATATTTTCCATTTTTTTTTTAAAACACACACATACGTACACAAAATTTTCTCCTTGGTCCTCGATGTCCTTAGTCCTGGGTCCTTCGATGTCCTTAGTCCTGGGTCTTCGATGTCCTTAGGCCTTGTCTTGGCCTATTGTCACGGTCGCCATGTAATGACCGGTTTCCACTTGGAGTTGAATTGGAGAAAGAACACGTCAAGCTTGGTTGGTGGTAATATTCAGATTGATTTTTATTCTACAAATATTCTTTGACTTAACCTATTGATACATAGATATTCTTATGCTGCGACGTAAGCAACAGCTACAAAAGAAAGAGAGAGTGTCAGTACATACATACATATTATTTAGGGCACTTGCGTCAACGTGCTTGGTCAGCGTTTAGACGCTGGCTTAACCCTAGCTCATGTTACGCCTGTGCATTGTTGCTTATGTGAATATATGTATGTGCATATATAAATGCACACACATATATGAACATGTTTAGCTGTATATTTATGTGAGTATGTTTATGTGAATATACTAATGTATACACATATTTGGTTGTTTATACTTGCAACAAAGTGTTACAAGTTGAGCTCTTTGTGTTGAATGATTTTTGGTATGGATTTACTACATTGTCTATAATTGAATTCTTGTATTCTGTTCCCATGTCCGTAATGAACGTCTTCATTGGACCATGCTTCAGGATAAAAGATTTAAATATTGCTTTAGCGACAGTATTAGCATTCTTATTCGGAACAGGTATGGCAACTAAATATTTAGTTAAATCACATGTTAAAGTGACTGCATACTCATTTCCATTTTCTGATTTTGGTAGTGGACCAATCGTGTCCACTATCACTCTGTCGAAAACATTTATGGGTGTTTCTGTTATTGTTAGTTGGGTCTTACTACATATGTTTCGTTATTTTAGCTTTCTGGCATTTTTGACATTTTCGTATGTACTCAGTGATATCACGAGTCATATTCTTCCAAAAATAATGTCTTTTGATTTTTGCTAAAGTTTTTGAAATGCCAGTATGACCTCCTTGTATGGGATCGTCATGGAAGTTAGACAAAATAGCTTCTTTATCTTTTTGTTTATCTATTAGGGTCACCGGGTTGAGTAGCGCTACTCTTAATGTTTTTAATATTTTATTGCCCATTAATTTGAAATTACCTATTGAAGTATTTTCAAAGATATTTTCCCACGGTGCCACTTTGAGTTATTTGATTTTATTTATACCGTCTTGCAGTTCAAGCCTTTGGAAAAATGGACCTAAGTCTAGGAATCCATTGGTACATAAATCGCTAAAATCATATCTTGCAGTAATTTTTCTGCCTTGTTTAAATAAGCATAACATATCTGTTACATGCAATGCCACTACTTTGCGTACTTCGTTATTGTTTATGACTTCATATACGCTGGGCTTAGAAACTGTATGTAAAGATTGCGTAGGCAATTCTTGTTCTTTATTTTCCGCGCGGATTTTTTTGTCTATTCTGATATCTTGTAGTGCCTTTATTGATATTGCCAGTTATATTTTGTAGGTCTTTGATGGTTATTCTTGATAACGCATCAGCTACATAGTTTTCTTTTCCCTTTAAGTATTCAACTGTGAAATCATATTCTTCTAATTCGAGCCTCATACGTGTCAGTTTAGAACTGGGATTGATCATTGAGAAGAGGTATATTAAAGGTATATGGTCTGTTTTTATTAAGAAATGTTTTCCATATATATATGGTCTAAAGTGTAATATTGCCCAGTGTATTGCAGCTAATTCCTGCTCAGTAGTACACTTATTACTTTCTCCTTTAGTGAAAGATCTAGATGCATAAGCAATGGGAAGTTGGAGTCCATCATGGTTTTCAGTTAAAACCGCTCCACATGCATGTTTGCTTGCATCCGTAATTATACAGAATTCTTTATTAAAGTCGGGGTATTGTAACAATGTTGGTTTCATTTCAATGCGTCTTGGCATTCAACTGTCCATTCAAAGGGAACATTCTTTTTATATAATCTTGTTATGTGTCGGGAATATTCGGCGAAGTTTTTAATGAATCGTCTATAATAATTGCAAAATGCTATAAAACGTCTAGCGCTATCCGCATTGTGCGGGACTGGGTAATTCATGATGACGTCATATTTCTTGTCATCTGGAAGTACATATTCCTTTATCTGTGCATCTATGACCAAGAAAAGTCACCTCATGCATAAAAAATGAACATTTTTCTGGATGTAGCTTCCCTGCATTTGTCAAAAACATCTGTTAAGTTTTTAAGCATGTGTTTTTCGGAACAACCTATAACTATTAAGTCATCCATGTAAAGGAATGCTTGTGAAGGTTCTAATCCAGAGAATGCAATGGTCATCATCCTCTGAAATGAGTTAGGCGCTATTTTTAAACCGACAGGTAATCGCTTAAAACGAAACGAGCCGTTGCTCGTTATATCTCTTGAACTTTTTTCGAGTTCAGTTTGGTGGAATCCTGACATAAGGTCAAGACACGAAAACTATTTTGCTCGGCCTAGTTGATCTAAAATGTCATCAATTCTAGGGAGTGGAAATTATCGGACAATATTTTCGGCCAAAAATCTTCTCGACATATGGTGTCGAAGATATTGGCAGAAACACTAATTTTAAAGGACGAAATGTCCCGAGAATAAGAAAATTTAAACTTCTCCACCGCAATATTCGAGACGTTAACTTTCTTCCGAATATAGGCTATTACATCATCAGATGTGACAACAGGGTCTAGCCTAGAAACAAATATATGTTTCTTTGGTGGTATGCCAACGAGAGGCCGCGGTCCCGAAGCGTCAGCCCCAGCAGTAACGTTGGACAAGTCACCCACTGCAGCAGTCAACTTGTTTACGGGGCCCTCGATACTTTTAGAACTATCGGCAATTTCCATTGGAATGGGTAATTGCCCGGACTTATCGGACACTACAATAGGCATCGTTTTTAAGAGATCATTCCCAGGTGATATCGGTAATTCCTTACTAATAGCATTCACAACCGGGCTCTTAAACGATATCAATTGCTGTACATTAGGAGTGGACGGTGCATGAGACCGGTCGGGGACGATAAGAGATGCTGGCGGATCTACAGATACAGAAACACCCCAAGGACTGGTCCTTTTACGTTTCGGAGACTCATTCATAAGCGATAAACTTCTGAACTGAGTTTCCACCGCAGTAAACTCCGCTTGGAGTTTATTAAAACCTGCCCTTAAGGTGTCAAAACTATCTCTAGTCCGCCTCATGAAAGAGCGCATCTCATTCTCGACCTCCCGGCAAGCATCACATCCATATTTTAAGCCACCACCTTTAGCAATAGACTCCTTTATTCTGCCTGTGTAACCTGCACACTTAACGTGAACCGCATTGTCACACAACCAACAAAGAATATAATCATGGGAGTCAACCGCATTAGTGGCAACTATACAATTATTTTTTGAGCAGACAACCATTTTATCAAAAAGTTTAATTTAATTAAAAGGAAATACAAAAGATAAAAAATAGAAATTCTAAAGGTAAAAAATCTGTGAATAAGAATATACTGACCAGTTCTGACACAAGGGTTAATGTGCAGAGTAAGCCTTCACAACTAAAGAATTAAAAGAGATGAAAGCACAAAAACAAAAACACGTATCACAGAGTCGCGGGTAGGCAAAAGACGAGAGCGCAAATCAATCAAGAATAGGAAAGAGCGGGAGAGCGCGTCAAATTGAACACATGCAACAACAATTTGTACGCAAGAGCGCGAGAGTTAGTTAAAAACGGTAAAGACACAAAAGCAAAAGAGATAAGCAAAACAACAACACCGCTAATGCGAGTATTGTTGTAAGTTTTGATTTTATTTAAATATAACAAAAGCGACCGCAAGTATTCGCAAAATGAAAATAAGATTCGGATGCTGAAATTATTATTAATTAATTTAACCGGTAATAAATTTAAAAGTTATGGAAAAGTATTTAATCGCGAGAAAAAAATAAAAGTTGATAAGCGCAAAAAAAAAAACACGTCCGTCCTGTGCAACGAGTGTATTTAGTTTGTTACATAATTTTATATTTTTTTTTTTTTTTTTTTTTTTTATAATTCAAAATTTTGAGAGAGAAAAATTATCTCAACTGTGTTTCGCACAGTGAGCCAGAGACGTGGAAAAATTATAGAGAATGTGGTTGGCTCACAATTTAAGTATACATATCATTTGTTGTTTAGAAGTTACAAAAAAAAATGAAGTAAGTAAGTCGTCTCGCCGACTTGGATATACCATACACCAGTAAAACAAATATTTTGAATTTACAATAACCAATGCATTTTCTTATTTAAAAAAAACTGTTCACATGCTTTTCACAAGCATATCTTAGTATTTCGCTCATTCAAGCAAACAAGCACCCTAGCGCCCCCACCAGCCAACGGCCACTTCCGGCCATATGGAAAAACGTTTATATGCATAACTTGGCTATTTTTATTCCGATTTTGATCAAATTTGGCATTTTGCTTGATATTAGTATCAAATTTAAGTGTGTCAAATTTGATTGCACAAGGTAGAAAATTACGGGAGATAATCGATTTTTTTCAAATTACGGGGGCGGAAAGGGGCGTGGCAAAATCTTTCCACACAAAAAATGTGCGCAATTACTAAGCAAATATTTATACCAACTATGGTGTCTCTAGCTAAAATAGGTTTTGAGAAAATCGGTTTTATTTGATTTGGGGCGGTAGGGGGCGTGGCAAAATTTTTATAAATACAAATAAGCAAATATACATACCAAATTTTGTGTCTCTAGTTGCTATGGTGTTTAAGAAAATCGGTTTTATATCATTTGCGGGGGCGGTAGGGGGCGTGGCAAACATTTGAAACAAACTCGATAAGCGTACATATGACACGAGTCTACATACCAAATTTGGTGGCTCTAGCTCTTATAGTCTCCGAGATCTAGGTGTTCATACAGACGGACGGACGGTTGGACGGACAGACGGACGGACAGACGGACATGGCTAGATCGTCTCGGCTGTTGATGCTGATTAAGAATATATATACTTTATGGGGTCGGAAAAGCTTCCTTCTGCCTGTTACATACATTTTAGCGACTTTAATATACCATTTCACCCTATGGGTGTATGGTATAAAAATCTCCAACCACATTGTTAGTAATAGCCTTGCCGAAAGTTAGTAGTTTGCAAGTTGCACTTTCGTGCTTCAACTTGCTATTTATCTTATAAGTATAATTATTAAATTAAAGGCAAGTTAAGGCTTGCGCATTTCTGCGGCCCCCTTGCGTTTCTTCGCTCTTTGGCGAAGTTCAGCTTTTAATATGTTAATACGCTCTATGCAGCGTTGTCGGTCTTCCTCCATCTTCAGAGTATCCAGTAAGTCTACTTCCACCCTCCTCTGCTGGAGTAGCTTACGTACTTGGCCTCCTCTCTTAGTCTTCTTTGGCTGTGTAGATTTTGTGTTGCGGGCCCGGTACTGAGTGGGCGTGGTCCATCGTTGGGATACAGCTCTAATACCTCTTCGAGGAGGGGTGCATCCCTTTGTACGGTAGGTACAGCCGTCAGGCAATCCAAATCCTCTGGATGTGACGGTTCGGTGCTAGTCATCAGCACTTGCTTTTTTTTTCAATTGTTAATTTATATTTTTGTGTGTGTATGTGTATGTCTTTTTTTTTTGATTATTTTGTATTTATTTGATTTTTTTTTTTATTCCATCAAGTAGAAATGGAAAGTGTCTGCTGCGTTTGTGTAGCAGCATATATTTGATATACTCAATAAGAAGCACATTACTATTCTTGTGTCTCCTTTTACTGGGAATCTTTCTTCAGTTTGTTCTGAGTATATAGTTCTTATTTGCACTAGAGTTAGCGAGCTTTGAGGGGAGTGGCTGTATTCACTTCTAAACACCTCAATTATGTTTTCTCTTAAGCCCGGGTTCTGGTAACTCTTTGAAAGTAGTTATCCATCGTTACCGTTTCTCATTTTCGTGCTTATATTTTCCATTTTTTTTTTAAAACACACACATACGTACACAAAATTTTCTCCTTGGTCCTCGATGTCCTTAGTCCTGGGTCCTTCGATGTCCTTAGTCCTGGGTCTTCGATGTCCTTAGGCCTTGTCTTAGCCTATTGTCACGGTCGCCATGTAATGACCGGTTTCCACTTGGAGTTGAATTGGAGAAAGAACACGTCAAGCTTGGTTGGTGGTAATATTCAGATTGATTTTTATTCTACAAATATTCTTTGACTTAACCTATTGATACATAGATATTCTTATGCTGCGACGTAAGCAACAGCTACAAAAGAAAGAGAGAGTGTCAGTACATACATACATATTATTTAGGGCACTTGCGTCAACGTGCTTGGTCAGCGTTTAGACGCTGGCTTAACCCTAGCTCATGTTACGCCTGTGCATTGTTGCTTATGTGAATATATGTATGTGCATATATAAATGCACACACATATATGAACATGTTTAGCTGTATATTTATGTGAGTATGTTTATGTGAATATACTAATGTATACACATATTTGGTTGTTTATACTTGCAACAAAGTGTTACAAGTTGAGCTCTTTGTGTTGAATGATTTTTGGTATGGATTTACTACATTGTCTATAATTGAATTCTTGTATTCTGTTCCCATGTCCGTAATGAACGTCTTCATTGGACCATGCTTTAGGATAAAAGATTTAAATATTGCTTTAGCGACAGTATTAGCATTCTTATTCGGAACAGGTATGGCAACTAAATATTTAGTTAAATCACATGTTAAAGTGACTGCATACTCATTTCCATTTTCTGATTTTGGTAGTGGACCAATCGTGTCCACTATCACTCTGTCGAAAACATTTATGGGTGTTTCTGTTATTGTTAGTTGGGTCTTACTACATATGTTTCGTTATTTTAGCTTTCTGGCATTTTTGACATTTTCGTATGTACTCAGTGATATCACGAGTCATATTCTTCCAAAAATAATGTCTTTTAATTTTTGCTAAAGTTTTTGAAATGCCAGTATGACCTCCTTGTATGGGATCGTCATGGAAGTTAGACAAAATAGCTTCTTTATCTTTTTGTTTATCTATTAGGGTCACCGGGTTGAGTAGCGCTACTCTTAATGTTTTTAATATTTTATTGCCCATTAATTTGAAATTATCTATTGAAGTATTTTCAAAGATATTTTCCCACGGTGCCACTTTGAGTTATTTGATTTTATTTATACCGTCTTGCAGTTCAAGCCTTTGGAAAAATGGACCTAAGTCTAGGAATCCATTGGTACATAAATCGCTAAAATCATATCTTGCAGTAATTTTTCTGCCTTGTTTAAATAAGCATAACATATCTGTTACATGCAATGCCACTACTTTGCGTACTTCGTTATTGTTTATGACTTCATATACGCTGGGCTTAGAAACTGTATGTAAAGATTGCGTAGGCAATTCTTGTTCTTTATTTTCCGCGCGGATTTTTTGTCTATTCTGATATCTTGTAGTGCCTTTATTGATATTGCCAGTTATATTTTGTAGGTCTTTGATGGTTATTCTTGATAACGCATCAGCTACATAGTTTTCTTTTCCCTTTAAGTATTCAACTGTGAAATCATATTCTTCTAATTCGAGCCTCATACGTGTCAGTTTAGAACTGGGATTGATCATTGAGAAGAGGTATATTAAAGGTATATGGTCTGTTTTTATTAAGAAATGTTTTCCATATATATATGGTCTAAAGTGTAATATTGCCCAGTGTATTGCAGCTAATTCCTGCTCAGTAGTACACTTATTATTTTCTCCTTTAGTGAAAGATCTAGATGCATAAGCAATGGGAAGTTGGAGTCCATCATGGTTTTCAGTTAAAACCGCTCCACATGCATGTTTGCTTGCATCCGTAATTATACAGAATTCTTTATTAAAGTCGGGGTATTGTAACAATGTTGGTTTCATTTCAATGCGTCTTGGCATTCAACTGTCCATTCAAAGGGAACATTCTTTTTATATAATCAATCTTGTTATGTGTCGGGAATATTCGGCGAAGTTTTTAATGAATCGTCTATAATAATTGCAAAATGCTATAAAACGTCTAGCGCTATCCGCATTGTGCGGGACTGGGTAATTCATGATGACGTCATATTTCTTGTCATCTGGAAGTACATATTCCTTTATCTGTGCATCTATGACCAAGAAAAGTCACCTCATGCATAAAAAATGAACATTTTTCTGGATGTAGCTTCCCTGCATTTGTCAAAAACATCTGTTAAGTTTTTAAGCATGTGTTTTTCGGAACAACCTATAACTATTAAGTCATCCATGTAAAGGAATGCTTGTGAAGGTTCTAATCCAGAGAATGCAATGGTCATCATCCTCTGAAATGAGTTAGGCGCTATTTTTAAACCGACAGGTAATCGCTTAAAACGAAACGAGCCGTTGCTCGTTATATCTCTTGAACTTTTTTCGAGTTCAGTTTGGTGGAATCCTGACATAAGGTCAAGACACGAAAACTATTTTGCTCGGCCTAGTTGATCTAAAATGTCATCAATTCTAGGGAGTGGAAATTATCGGACAATATTTTTTTGTTTATTTGGCAATAGTCAATCACTAATCGCCATTTCTTTGAATCTGAAGTCGGAGATGATTTTTTGGGGACAAGTAATAATGGGCTATTATATTCAGATACAGAAGGTTCGACTATTCCGTCGGTTATCAATTTTCCGACTTGCTTCTGTATCTCGTTCACCTGACTGTGTGGGCTTCGATAATTTTTGACATATACTGGTTCATCATCCTTTAATCTCAGTTTCTGTTTGTAGAAATTATTTGTAGTGATTGGTTCTGTTTCCAATCCGAATATATTTGGTGCATAAGCTTGAGAGCTGTGACTTAAATTGTGAAGGAAAGTTCTTTGATAGTTGAGATAATACACACTTTTCTCTAGTTTCATTATTAGTTTTGACTACTTCGTAGTTCGAAAGTGATTCATATGTCAAGTTATTTGTATTGACTACTTGATCTCTATTTGTAGTATTAAGTAGTCTTATGAATGCATTTTTTGTTGTTGCTATTGTACTAGCTATGTAAATACCATCTTTAATTTCCTAGTTTGGAATCAATACACTGTCTTCTTGGGAATTTAATTGAATGTTTCTAATAACTATATGAAAGTCGTGTTGGATTATATATTTAGTTGTCTGTATCTTAATAGAGGTTAAACCTTTTGATTTTGTTACCTCCTGACTTATTCCTTTTATGTCTATTATATAGTTAACGTTTATGTCATGATAGACATCATAATTTTCTTTGACTATTGAAATGTCTGCACCTGTGTCTACTAGAAAAACCAGTTCTTTTCCTGTGGATACGTTAGCAAAAGTGACAAATATATTCTGACTGAGATTAATGAACCATTACATTTTCTACTGTTGGGCACTTAAAGGGGCTTGAGAGTTTCCCGATGCATTTTGGGCTATTCTCACGCTGTTATTGTTATTGTGGCCTCGATTTGAGTTACCACGTCCTCGATTATTTCCACTGTATTGACCTCTTCCATTATTATTATAGTTGGTACCATTGTAGTTGTTGTGATTTCCACCACGCTGAGGGTAATTTCCATAATAAAGGACAGTATTTGATTGTCTGTTTACGAATTTGGATATGGCATCATTCATGGTGTTGAAGGTACCAGCCTGCATGACAAGTTTTACCTTATCAATTGCGCAATTCTTCGTCATTGCCTTAACTGCAAACTGTGTAGAATAACTTCTGGCTAACGCAAGGGGTAGTCCGTCCGTTATGTACGCACTTTCTAGAGCTTTTGTCATCTGCTCAACCTCTGAAGTATATTGGTTAGCTGTTTTGTTGCGTTGCTCTAGATTCATCAGCTTATCTGATAATACTTCTACAGTTTCGCCTTTGACATTGCTTCTTAGTCCGAAAATGACTTCTGATATAGTTGTCTCATTTCCGACTAGGTTTCTGGCGACACCTTTTAGCTTTGTTTTTATTATTGAAATAGCTAATTGTTCGTGTTCGCCTTTTATTGATTCTATAATTTCCAATGCATCGAGAAAACTTGTTAAGTTCTCTGCTTTCCCATCAAATACTGGTATAAGCTTTGATGCAGTGTTGATAAAATCAGTATTTGACTGTGCCATTGTAATCAATTTCTTTTCAACTACACTCGAGCTAGTGCCTGAATCTGTAGAATAGTCCAAATCAGACATTAATATAGCGGGGATAGTGAGATTATCTTCTTCTTCTTCTTCCAAATCCTTTTGGTCGATATTAATAACTTCTTATGATTCTGGTTCTTCACCAGTTTCAATTGTTACTGAGATATTGAGAATATTAGGTATTGATATATCGAGGTCGAATTTTTCTCTAATAGTTGTCAAATTGGACCTTAGTCTGATCAAAATCTTTGATACGTGAGACCAATGATCTTTAGTAAGTTTATCTTTGTGTTCATATATTAGTATCCGGGCTTCATTGTAGCATTTAACTAATATTTCCACGTGCTTTCTAACTGTGGTTTTCTGCACACCCGGAATTGTTGTTAATACTATTGCTTTTTGGGTTCCAGTGCAGTGAAACAGTGGTGAGTGATAACAGTTAAATGTCTCTATATAAAGTATTTCTAACTCGTATACACTAACAGGGGTTGTGGATACTAACTGCTGAACTCTTCTACTGTTTCATATGTTTTTCTTATGGCTCTTTTTGTATCCATACTTGATATGCATATATACATATATATATTGTTTTAATTTTTTTTTTTCTTTATTTATTTCATTTTCTTGTCGTTACTTATTTAATAACATTTAATTATGTTTTGTATCGTTTGTTGTTTGTGCGCTTTTTTTTTTTTTTTAAATCTTGTCCAAGTCGTTTGCTCGGCTCATATATTTTTTTCTGAAACATTTATTGTGCAGTTTGTACAGTTTATAAAAGCAATTGGCACACATTATAATAACGATTATTAGAAGCATTATGTTAACATATTCCAATTCAATGTTATTTGGTTCAACTTTATTTATCACGTTAGCAGTGGAATCCACTGATTTAACGTCTACTAGACCCATTATGGTTTTGTTAAAATTATAATTAGTGTTGAGGAACCAATTGTCATTTAATTTACATTGCTATACGCAGCAAGGCAAAGACTCATGAATGATCTTGCACAGCTCACAATGCCTTTGTTTTTGTATCTTTTCTTAAGTTTTCTAGAATATACTGGCGCCAGTCTGGTATGCTCTGTCTCTGTCACTCTTTATAAACCTATATGACCTACGTAGTTACGTAAGAATTGAAAATTTAGTAATAAGCAAGCAAACGAACGATCAAGACGTGTTCTAGCAGTGGCAGACACAGTTCAGTAACATTGAAGTAAAAATAAAGTTAAGTTCTTATGATATATTAAACACAGTGGTTTATTGTTCATCATAATTTGGTCCTTCGAGCCGGATCGTTGGGCATTGTTTGTTTGTTACTCATTGCTTAATAATTTGTTGCAACGTGGTTGCAATTAATTGTTAACCTCAAAGTTAGTAGTCGATAGTTCTGGCCTACTATCGAATAGGCAATCGCGTGCTTATTGGAAAAAGCGCGGACAAACGGTGGCGCCACTCGCCTATCGGTATCTGTTATCGAAATAATCGACGAGATCGTGAGGGAACACATCTCTGGGAAAAACATGCGTCTTGAAATTTTTGGTCCACACAAGCAGTGGAAATTTCTTGGTATTTCATCATGGAGGAAATAAAAACATTCATAAAGGCCAGAGGAAGATTGAAGACAACCATTACCCGCATATATGGATATGCAGTGAATCCTGCACAGGATGCCGACGTCTTCACAATTGACACCAAATTGGAAACTTTGTCCAATGCGTGGAACGAGTTCACGAAGTCTGGCGACGAATTGGCCAAATACGACAAACTAGAGGGTTACGTGGACCCTACCGAAGACTACGAGATATACGAGGAGAAATATGAAAGAGCAAATGCCCGCCTTAAGGCTTTACGAGCTACCTTGGCTACGTCTGGCAAGTTGGAAGAAATCGGCGCGGCTGGCAACGATGGTTCGCTCTTCCAAGGAATTCTGCAACAAATGCAAAATCAACAGCAACAACTACAACTCCAGATGCAGAGTCAAATGGAACACCAGCAACGTCAAATGGAACTCCAGATGCAGAGTCAAATGGAACACCAGCAACGTCAAATGGAGCAGCAGCAACTATTGGTTGAGAGATTGCTCTCGCCACAGCAATCTTCGTCTTCGTCAGGCTCACAGTCAGTTGCAACACCGGCAACAAGAGATTGTGAGTTACCGAAAATCAACATCAAGCCCTTCGGTGGAGATTACAAGGAATGGCATGCCTTTAAAGACCTGTTTGAGAGTACCATTCACGGAAAGACAACTTTGACGAATATTCAAAAGTTTCATCACCTGAAGTCATGCGTCATAGGAGAAGAAGCGATACTCATCCAACATTTGCCCGTAGTGGATGCAAATTACCACGCTGCATGGAAATCATTGAAGGATCGATATGAAAAGCCCCGTTACTTGGTGAATTTACTGATGGACACATTCACCGCCTTGCCAAAAGCTGTTGGGCAAAACTCATCATCGCTACGCGCTCTGACTTGCGGAGCCAGTGATGTTATTCGGGCTTTAGACGCTTCTGGACAAACGGGACGTGACTGTTGGCTCTTATACTTGCTCATCAACAAGGTTGATGAGTCCTACGATTGAAGAGTTGCTCAAGTTTTTGGACTCACGATGCGATCGCCTTGAGCTCAGTCAAGTTGTCGATCATGTAGCGAGCAAACCGAGGGATGAAAAAGGAAAAAGGCAAGCACGCACCATGCTTGCCATAACAGGTAATTGTATGAAATGTCATAGTACTGAGCACATACTGTCGGCTTGTCCTCAATTCCAGAGCTTGACTGTCAAGCAACGTTACACCTTTGCGAAGGAGAAACATATGTGTTTTAATTGTTTGAGAACTGGACATGGAGTAAGCGCTTGTGGCTCGAAGTCTTCTTGCAGGTATTGCAAGCGCCGCCATCTACCTACTGCATTGGTACACGTCCGAAATTCTCAAGGAGCCTTGCTGACGTGCCGTATTTTATTGGATAGCGCCTCAGACTTGTCATTCATTTCGGAACGGTGCGTACAGACGTTGGGGCTTGCAAGTTCGCCATTTCGAGTTGCCACATCGGGCATCTCAGACGTCAAGGCGGGAGTAACCAGAGGTTTCTGCTCTTTACAGATGATGTCTCGTGTGTCGAGTCATTGCATCGATATTAAAGCTCACATTTTAGGAAAGATCACCTCACCATTGGCACGTGAAAACATTGATGCTTCATGACTGTCGGTATTTAATGGATACCGACTGGCTGACCCTGACTTTAGAACTAACGCTTCAATCGACATTTTGCTAGGCAATGCTTGCATTTGGTTAGTTCTCACCGGAGAGAAGTTATGAGATGGTCAAGGGCACCCTATTGCAGTTAACACCATATTTGGATGGGTAATCACATCGGTGTACACTTCAAGATTGCAAACATCATCTACGTCATTGCTTACTACGGCTAATATAGATGGACTACTGCAAAGATTTTGGGAACTAGAGGAAGTTCCATCACACACAACTGTAAACGAAGAGGATGAAAAGGTCGAAACGCACTTCCGGTGCACCCACAACCGCAACTCGAATGGAAGATACATAGTTGATTTGCCCTTCAAGGAACAAAACCCACAATTTGCGGATACATTTCAAGGAGCGAGATCGCGCTTTCTCGCAGTCGAGCGTCGTCTAATGAAGGATGCCAGCTTGAAGTTAAAATATAATCAATTTATGAGGGAGTATATCCAGCTGGGTCACATGAAGGAAGTAGCTGCAGACGAAGCCACAAACGTATGTAAGAAGTCATTCTATTTGCCACACCATCCAGTCATAGGCGCCAAGCTGCGGGTGGTGTTCGATGGATCATTTCAAGATCGGGATGGACGATCTCTTAACGACGCACTTCACATTGGCCCATGAATACAGCGCAACCTCTTCAACGTTTGTCTGCGTTTTCGAATGCACAGATTCGTATTTTCTGCGGACATCGTCAAAATGTTCAGACAGATTTTAGTGGCCCCTGAACATCACAATTTTCTACGAATCCTTTGGAGAGAAGACCCTGAGGAACCATTGAAGCATTACAAGTTGACCACAGTCACCTATGGCACGGCATGTGCACCGTTTCTGGCAGTTAGAGTGCTGGAACAACTGGCAACTGATCACGAATACGAGTTTCCAAGGGCTAGGCGGCTAGGCGGCTAGGATACTCTTGCATGATTTCTACGTCGATGACGTACTGACAGGAGCCATGAACGAACAAGAACTGCTCGACTTGAAGGAAGAGCTGATACTCCTTCTGTCACGGGCACAATTGGAGCTAAGCAAATGGGTCTCGAATAGTAAATGAATTGCCAGCAACGAGGGAAATGAAATCGATTTCTCAAAGATGGCAGCAAAGGTGCTTGGGCTGCATTGGCGTCCTGGAGAAGACGTCCTAACATATAAGGTTTCATTATCGGAACATATGACTTGTACCAAGCGACAAGTGCTGTCTGACACGGCACGCATCTTTGACCCACTCGGCATTTTGGCGCCAGTGGTGATCAAGTTTAAAATTCTGCTCCAAGAATTATGGCTGCTTAATCTGGATTGGGACTCGGAACTGCCAACGAAGCATGCGCACTTATGGCAAACATTCAGAAAGGACATTTTCACGTTAAGGAACCTGAAGATACCTCGATTTGTAGACAATCAACCCGATGACATCGAACTGCATGGATTTTCAGATGCTTCGTTAAAGGCTTACTCTGCTGTCATTTACAACCGTGTGACACACCTAGATGGAAGCATCGGAGTGACTCTCATTGCAGCTAAAACAAGAATGTCACCATTAAAGCAGAAGTCGTTACCACGATTGGAACTTTGCGGAGCTCTACTATTAGCTCGTTTATTCCAAGCAGTAAGGTCTGGTCTGCGCCAGAAGGATGTTAAGATACACGCATGGACCCTGTAAACTTAAAACATTTGTTGCCAACCGAACGGCAGAAATACTAGAGACCATACCACGTAGCGCTTGGAGACATGTCAGCACTAAAGAGAATCCTGCGGATTGTGCATCACGAGGGATGCTAGCGAGTGACTTAATTAACTTTGATCTATGGTGGAAGGGACCATCTTGGCTGCACGACTGTACACTATACTCAGAGACAATGAATAGACCACCAACTTGCTGCTCAATTCTCAAGCCAGCAGCAGAACTTGAGTTCAAAACCAAAATCTTAACAACCATTTCCAAGGATATTGAGGATTCCCCATTTGAGGTACTACTCGGAAGGACATCATCTTGGATCAGACTGGTTCGAGTGGTCGCATATGTATTCCGCTTTGTTCATCGAATCAAATCAAGCAAGTCTAAATATTCAGGACCTTTAAAGTTCGATGAAATCACCAGAGCAAGGAAGTATTGCCTATGACAGGCACAAAATCAATTCAATGACGATAGACAGCTGCTTTTGAGGAAGCAATCTTTGGAGCGACGAAGATGGAATTATACGTGTGGGTGGACGTTTGGAAAGGTCGCAATTGCCTGCAGATGCCAAGCATCCAGTAGTTTTGCCGAAACAACATCGCCTTGTGGAATTGCTGCTCAAAAATGAGCATAAAGTCAATCTTCATCCAGGAGTTTCAGCAATGTTTGTAATAATTCGCCAGAAATATTGGATCATTGGCGCACGAAGTCTTATTCGACGTATCACACATGAGGTTGATGAGTCCTACGATTGAAGAGTTGCTCAAGTTTTTGGACTCACGATGCGATCGCCTTGAGCTCAGTCAAGTTGTCGATCATGTAGCGAGCAAACCGAGGGATGAAAAAGGAAAAAGGCAAGCACGCACCATGCTTGCCATAACAGGTAATTGTATGAAATGTCATAGTACTGAGCACATACTGTCGGCTTGTCCTCAATTCCAGAGCTTGACTGTCAAGCAACGTTACACCTTTGCGAAGGAGAAACATATGTGTTTTAATTGTTTGAGAACTGGACATGGAGTAAGCGCTTGTGGCTCGAAGTCTTCTTGCAGGTATTGCAAGCGCCGCCATCTACCTACTGCATTGGTACACGTCCGAAATTCTCAAGGAGCCTTGCTGACGTGCCGTATTTTATTGGATAGCGCCTCAGACTTGTCATTCATTTCGGAACGGTGCGTACAGACGTTGGGGCTTGCAAGTTCGCCATTTCGAGTTGCCACATCGGGCATCTCAGACGTCAAGGCGGGAGTAACCAGAGGTTTCTGCTCTTTACAGATGATGTCTCGTGTGTCGAGTCATTGCATCGATATTAAAGCTCACATTTTAGGAAAGATCACCTCACCATTGGCACGTGAAAACATTGATGCTTCATGACTGTCGGTATTTAATGGATACCGACTGGCTGACCCTGACTTTAGAACTAACGCTTCAATCGACATTTTGCTAGGCAATGCTTGCATTTGGTTAGTTCTCACCGGAGAGAAGTTATGAGATGGTCAAGGGCACCCTATTGCAGTTAACACCATATTTGGATGGGTAATCACATCGGTGTACACTTCAAGATTGCAAACATCATCTACGTCATTGCTTACTACGGCTAATATAGATGGACTACTGCAAAGATTTTGGGAACTAGAGGAAGTTCCATCACACACAACTGTAAACGAAGAGGATGAAAAGGTCGAAACGCACTTCCGGTGCACCCACAACCGCAACTCGAATGGAAGATACATAGTTGATTTGCCCTTCAAGGAACAAAACCCACAATTTGCGGATACATTTCAAGGAGCGAGATCGCGCTTTCTCGCAGTCGAGCGTCGTCTAATGAAGGATGCCAGCTTGAAGTTAAAATATAATCAATTTATGAGGGAGTATATCCAGCTGGGTCACATGAAGGAAGTAGCTGCAGACGAAGCCACAAACGTATGTAAGAAGTCATTCTATTTGCCACACCATCCAGTCATAGGCGCCAAGCTTTGACCCACTCGGCTTTGACCCACTCGGCATTTTGGCGCCAGTGGTGATCAAGTTTAAAATTCTGCTCCAAGAATTATGGCTGCTTAATCTGGATTGGGACTCGGAACTGCCAACGAAGCATGCGCACTTATGGCAAACATTCAGAAAGGACATTTTCACGTTAAGGAACCTGAAGATACCTCGATTTGTAGACAATCAACCCGATGACATCGAACTGCATGGATTTTCAGATGCTTCGTTAAAGGCTTACTCTGCTGTCATTTACAACCGTGTGACACACCTAGATGGAAGCATCGGAGTGACTCTCATTGCAGCTAAAACAAGAATGTCACCATTAAAGCAGAAGTCGTTACCACGATTGGAACTTTGCGGAGCTCTACTATTAGCTCGTTTATTCCAAGCAGTAAGGTCTGGTCTGCGCCAGAAGGATGTTAAGATACACGCATGGACCCTGTAAACTTAAAACATTTGTTGCCAACCGAACGGCAGAAATACTAGAGACCATACCACGTAGCGCTTGGAGACATGTCAGCACTAAAGAGAATCCTGCGGATTGTGCATCACGAGGGATGCTAGCGAGTGACTTAATTAACTTTGATCTATGGTGGAAGGGACCATCTTGGCTGCACGACTGTACACTATACTCAGAGACAATGAATAGACCACCAACTTGCTGCTCAATTCTCAAGCCAGCAGCAGAACTTGAGTTCAAAACCAAAATCTTAACAACCATTTCCAAGGATATTGAGGATTCCCCATTTGAGGTACTACTCGGAAGGACATCATCTTGGATCAGACTGGTTCGAGTGGTCGCATATGTATTCCGCTTTGTTCATCGAATCAAATCAAGCAAGTCTAAATATTCAGGACCTTTAAAGTTCGATGAAATCACCAGAGCAAGGAAGTATTGCCTATGACAGGCACAAAATCAATTCAATGACGATAGACAGCTGCTTTTGAGGAAGCAATCTTTGGACGAAGATGGAATTATACGTGTGGGTGGACGTTTGGAAAGGTCGCAATTGCCTGCAGATGCCAAGCATCCAGTAGTTTTGCCGAAACAACATCGCCTTGTGGAATTGCTGCTCAAAAATGAGCATAAAGTCAATCTTCATCTAGGAGTTTCAGCAATGTTTGTAATAATTCGCCAGAAATATTGGATCATTGGCGCACGAAGTCTTATTCGACGTATCACACATGAGTGTTTAAACTGTTTTAGACAGCGCCACCACACAGCACATCAGTTTATGGCCAATTTACCGGCTGTTCGAGTGCGACAAGCCTTTCCATTTGAGCATACTGGATGCGATTATGCTGGACCTATCTTGTTGAAGGTTCACAAGGGACGAAACCCCAGGAAGGAAAAGGGCTACATTTGCCTGTTTGTATGTATGGTTACTTCAGCTCTTCATCTGGAGCTGGCCACTGATCTCAGCACCGACACATTCTTGGCGGCATTAAAACGTTTTATGGCTCGTCGTGGGAAATGCTCCCAAATGTATAGCGATAACGGGCGTAACTTTGTTGGCGCAAAACGTGCACTAGACGAAATGGTACAGCTTCTCGCTTCACGCGAGCACAATGACGTCGTGGAATTTCATTCCTCCTTATTCACCACACTGGGGTGGTAAGTGGGAGTCGGCAGTACGCTCGGTTAAGCTGCATTTGCGACGTATAATAGGAACCAACGTCCTCACCTTTGAGCAGATGCACACACTGCTCTCGCAGATAGAATCTGTCGTTAATTCGCGACCATTGTGCACAGCATCGGATACTGAAATTGCCTACCTGTCACCGGCACATTTCTTAATTGGCAGAACATATACAGCAGTTCCTGAAGACAGCTATTTGCAGATTCCGACCAATCGATTGAGGTACTGGCAGCATGTTCAAGCAATGCTTCAAAGATTTTGGAAACGTTGGAACGATCCTTTTTCGTCCTGCGGGATATTTACAATATCTCTTGGGCTAGGTTCGGCACAACAAATTTATTTTGTGCCCTGGTGAAATTAAAAACACGTTCGATTTCAGTTGTTAATGCTTATACGTATGTTTATTCAAAATCATTAGTGGGCTCGGTTGTATATGACGGTTTCTCTACGGTAGTTCTGGACTTGGACAGCGTTGGTGAGTCACTTTGAATCCCTCATCGTCCCTTCTTGCCTTCCTCTTGCTCCTGTTGCTGTTTACTGTCTCGATCTGTATCGTGTGCTTGATTTGTGCTCCACACCTCTGCACCCCTTTCGCTATGCTCGTTGAGATGGCCTTTGTTTTATGGCTTTGGGACGAATCCCGTAGCTATTATCACTCAGCAGGATGTTCCTCAGCAATTGGTACTCGTCAGGATATATAGATCCTGGAATTTCGGCAGAAGGATACATCCTCGTGCCTACCACTGACTTTGGATACTCCTGGAAATGCTTGGCTTCCCTCCAATTTACTCTAGCTTGGGTACGGTGTATGTTATCCTTATTTAAGGACTTGTTGCTATCGGATGAACTGCACAGGTTACTCGTAAGGCCTGTATAGTTTTTCTGTTGCTCCTTGTGTTTCCTTAATAAGTTCTTAAGGTTACTCGTAAGGCCTTAATTACTTGTTACTTGATCACGACTTGATGACTTGATAATCTGATGACTTGATAAACTTTCTTGACGGGCGTTGCCTTTATATAGGCAACTCCCGCGGCCTCAGGAATAGCTTGGTGTAGTACCGCTATACAGCTGGTACATTTCCATCGGCCCTCTGCTTTCACCCACGCATCCACTTGTTGCTATGCGTGGTGAAAGTCCCGTAAATCTTTGGCGCATATGTCCACTTTCTTTGTGGCTGCGCGCCCATTTATTTTCTTGTCCTTGTCTAGCTCCCTTGTATCTATGTGCTTCCATCACTTTCACCCATTGGCGTCGCCTTTCCATTGGCCGCCCATCGTATCCCGTTCTTTCTCTGCATTCTTTCTCTGTCAGCGCTGCCGTCGCCCGTCGCTCCCTTTGATCCACTCGTCATACCCAATTTCGCCCATATTCGCTCCACATTATATTTATATACATATATACTAATTGTATTGACATAAACTATCGTTTAATAATAATTAGCCTGATTAATTTAATATACAACATCGTTTAATTTCCCATGCAATGCACTTTCATCCGCATATCGTATCTATCAGATAGAGGGCTTCCCCATTGTTCATCCCTCCCCCTTCGGTTCGCATATTCCCCTATCCAATCCACAAACCATTATCGTTTCATATAATGCATGCATGCCCCGCACCCGTCTCGTGGGCTTGCTTAGCCCTCACTTTCGTTCGCATAATTTCGGCAGTTCATGCTCTCACTGCTTTGATCTCTTATGTGTGACGTAGGCAGAGAGCACCCATAGGCCACCGGTACTCCCTCTCGCGGTCATACACGCATAGCATACGTGTATTGTGAGTGTATGCTTGTTCATGCATTGTACGTCAATGCATGCATCTCTATTGTGGCCTCTCTGTGCTCTTAAATTGTCTCACTGGGCCAATGCCCTTTTTCGCTTGCCCTCGTTTGCTCTTACATAGCCGATTTTGTACATTATGCCTCCCACGCATCTTCCCGCTTGTACGAAGTTGCCAGCGGTCGCATGCGGTTCGATCGGTCATGCTTGATCGTAAGTCATGGGTTCGAGTTGGTTCGATCGAGCCATGTTGGACCTGGTTGCCCATCGCATGTGTGTGCATATCGGTTTTTGCATTATGCTTCCCACGCATCTTCCCGCTTGTACGAAATCGCTCGCGGTTGCGTGCGGTTCGATCGGTCGTGTTTGATCGTAGCCGTATCGTATGTCGTGCACTTGCCGACTTCTTACATTATGCTTCCCACGCATCTTCCCGCTTGTTCGAAATCGCTCGCGGTTGCGTGCGGTTCGATCGGTCGTGTTTGATCGTAGCCGTATCGTATGTCGTGCAATTGCCGACTTCTTACATTATGCTTCCCACGCATCTTCCCGCTTGTACGAAATCGCTTGCGGTTGTGTGTGGTTCGATCCATTGTGTTTGATCGTAACTTATTTGCGTTGCACTGGTTCGATCGACCAGTGCCAATATTGGTCGTATATCGTACATCTGGTTTGTGTCTCGGCTGTATCTTGTATCTGGTGCGTTATTTACACCTTTGGATTGCTTCGCTGTCGGTTTGTTCTGTGGGATATTATTATAATTTATAATATTCCTCACACTCCCCCCCTTCTTCGGGAGGGATTTGCCTTCCCCTGTCCCTTGTGTTTGTTTCCTTTATGTGTACTTCTTTAATTTCCGTACCCAGCAAGCATTTTTGAAGTTAACAGAGCATAAATGAGTCTTTTATGAGTCGCGCGACGATTGAAAATAGTCATATTTGCGCTCATTTTCTAATCATAAATGACCCATTCGTCGGGAAAAAATGGTACCCTAGCCGCGACTCATCTTGATGAGTCGCTTATGACCCCTTTCTTTAATCACTTTCGAATCATATTTAAGTCGCATTTTCAATCATACGCAACTCCCTTTTGCTATGCATTTTCATTCATGCGCGACTCTTTTTTGAGTCATTATTTGAGTCATAAGCGATTTTCTTTCCAGTCATAAGCGATTATTTTTTTAATTATAATTTCCATTATTTATTTTAGAAAAATAAAAAAAAGTTAATTTAAATTCATTCAAACATAACGTTTTCGTTTGGAAATTCTATCCTTAGCATGGACAAAATGCTTTTGAAGGACGCCATTCATGTCCTTGTCGGTGCATTTGTATTTAGCGTGACAAATATCTGAAAGTACAAAAAATTATTAATATTGAACATCAATAGTAGAGATATATACCTACTTTTTATTAATGTCACGAGATAGCACTTTTCTGCGCTTGGCTTTGTGGCTGTTCCCTTCCAGCTGTAGTCAGAAGACAATTGGCCGTAAAAACTTTCCTTATCGCTGCCCTCAAAAACTGCGCAGGTCCATCTCCTCCTGTTTTTGATATGAATTGTTTCTGAAAAAATTTTAATAGTTTACTTATATATATTCACACCATGATGCTTACTGACCTTTCTGTTTCACTTGCACAATTAACAATGACCGAAAATTCACATTTTGCCACGTGCTTTACAATTTGGAGAGAACAATCAGAGGGAGAGAAAAAAAAACAGTTAGGAATCATCTAGATTCTAGAAGAGCGAAATGCACAACAACTAAAAACAAGCATATTTCAATCGCCTTTATGATTAATTGGCGATTGCTTTACATTTTGTTATTGCACCTTAAGCAAATCGCCTTTTAAGCATATGGAGGATTCATTTTCGAGTCGCCATTGAATCGCGCATAAAATAAATCATTTTTTCATCAGCAAAGCGAGTCAAAGAAGACTCATCAAAATGATTTGTCACAAAACAGTCTTCCAAATGCTATGTGGGGTATTTGTGCATTTTTTTTCATGTATTGCCTTTGTTCCTCTTTTTTTTTTTAGTTCTTGGCATGTGTTTTGCTTGTTTTTGTTTTTGGGACTCAGCTCGCATCTCTTATTGGCCATTTGGCGTCTTCTATTGTTGGCGATTACTGAGTATCTTTTCGTTAATGTTGGCGGATTAGGGCATCTTTTCTTTGTATATCCCTTGTGGGTTTTTTCTTTTGGCCCGTTCCGCATCTTTTCTTATCAGTGCCTTTCATCTATTTACCCTACTTATTATATCTTCCTCTTACTCTGAGATGCGGTTTGTGACTTTGCTAGTTTTTCGATACTTTGTACTTTGAGATTTTCAGCTCTAATTTCATGTTTTTGAGTTCTCTGTTCAGCCGGCCGGTCTGTGCAGATTTCTCGCCGCCATGTCATTAGAGTCGTCCATACTCATTGCTCATCAATTTTCATGCCATCCTCTTCCTCGCATATTTGTTGCTTCAATTGGCTGATGTGTGCTTGTCTGCTTTTTTTCGTTTCTTTGTGCCGTAATTTGCATATGACCGGAGATGCAAAACCTATCACTTCATATGGGCCTCCAAACTTTGGTGCCAGCTTTGCTGCGAATCCTTCTGCAGCATTTGAAAGGTGGTGTTCTTTCGCCCATACTGTTGTTCCAATTACTGGTCTCCATTCTCTTCGTCTTAGATTGTAATGCCGAGCCTGATCCTGTGCAGCCGTCTCCAGATTACGCCGTATTAGTTGAAACAGCTCTTGCATTTGTTTTACCTTCGCCTCTGGTGGTATCATTTGCTTCCCTGTGCCTGTCGTGACCCTATCGTATAACGCGCCTGGCATTCTAGGTTCACGTCTTGTATCACATATGCTGGCGTAAATCCAGTTGACTCTGATTGACTAGTATTTACAGCCAGTGTTATTTCTGGCCAGCTCTCATCCCAATTCCGTTGATTTTCACCGGTAAACTGAGCAATCATTGTTTTCACTGTTCTGTTTGCCCTTTCGGCTGGGTTTTCTTGTGGTGTGTATGGAGCTGTTAATTGGTGTTGGCATCCCCATTCCTCTAGCATTTTCTTGAATGTTCTGCTAGTGAATTGGACCCCATTGTCCGTTATTACCACTTTAGGAACTCCAAATCTCGACAGAATCCTGGCCTTGATTAGATTCTCCGCAGTTGCCTTTCGCATGGGTATCAGTTCTGTCCATTTTGAAAATCGGTCAATGATTACTAGTAACATTGAGTTTCCATGTTTCGACCGTGGCACAATTTCCATGACACAATTTCCATGATATTACTTCTTCTTGGCCTGCTCTATGCGGAATATTCCTCTACACCTGGCTGTTTTCTAATATGTAATCTGGATATTTCTGTGGTTGTTGTTGTATTTTCTTTATTATATCTTGAATCCACTCACATTCTTTGTATGCTTATCGTAATCGGGCGCCATTGTCTACTTTTCTTTTGCACCCTTCCATCGGTTGTCTTGATAGTGCATCGGCGACAATGTTTAATTTGCCCTTTCGATATGCTATTTCGAAATCGTATTGTTGTAATTCCAGTGCCCATCGAGCTTTGCGGCCCGTGGGGCTCTCTATACTATTCAACCACTTCAACGCCATGTGGTCTGTCACCACCTTGGTATCCCTCGAGATATGGTCTCAGCTTGCGTACTGCCCACACTATTGCTAGGCATTCCTTTTCTGTTGCCGAATAGTTCTTCTCCGCTTGATTCAACTCTCTCGACAGATATGAAACCACTCTTTCCCCCTCCTCGGTGCTTTGTACTAGTATGGCTCCTAACCCTATGTTGCTTGCATCTGTCTGGAGTATGAAAATTGTTGTGAAGTCTGGGCATGCCAATACTGGGTCACTCGTGAGTTTTTCTTTTACCGATTCGAATGCTGCCTGATGCGCTTCGCTCCAATGCCATTTGGTTTTTTTCTTGAGCAGTGCGTTTAACGGGTGTGTTATCATAGCAAAATTTGGTACGAATCGTGTGTACCACGAAGCCACTCCTGGATATTGCCGTAATTCTTTTGTGCATGTGGGCGGCTTCAATTGAGCTATTGCTGCCACCTTGTCTGGGTCCGTTGCAATACCGTTTTCTGTTACCAAGTGGCCTAGAAACTTTAGCTCTTTTCTGAAGAATTGGCACTTTCCAGCATTTATTCTTAAGTTTGCTTCTTTCAATCTCCTGAACACTTCTTGCAGGTGGTCCATGTGTTCTTTGATTGTTTTGCTTACTACCACTATGTCATCTTGGTAGGCGAACGCGTTTGGTATCATTTCTGGGCCAATGACTTGGTCCAGTGCCCGTTGGAACGTTGCTGATGCGGAGTGTAACCCGAATGGCATCACTTTCCATTGGAATAAACCATTCCCTGGGACTGTGAATGCTGTCATTGGCCTGCTGTTTTCTTCCAACGGAATTTGCCAATAGCCGTCCTTCAGGTCTAGGCTGCTTATAAATTTCGCTTCACGTAGTTGGTTTAAGATGTAGCCGATGCGTGGCATTGGGTATGCATCTTTTATAGATTTTGCGTTAATCTGTCTAAAATATGTATGGGCTTTGTGAAGGTTCGATGCATCCCATTGTCAACAGTTCATCGACCTTTGTGTTGATTTCTCCCTGTATTTTTGGATTTTTATTGGTATATCATCCTTCATTGTGATCCTGTGTATCCCTACTTTTGATGATCCCTTGATTTTCCCCAATTCCGTCAGTTCGTGTTCTAGAAACCTTTGTATTTCTGTTTGCTCTTCCTTCTGTGTCACCACGATCGATATACGTTCGGTTATCCTGCCCTGCATCCTCTTCACCGTTGGAATCTTTATCCTGTGGCCTCCGCATGCTATTTCGGTATTCATCAGCCTTAAGAAATTCCATCCTAAGATTATAGCATCTATTCCGTCTGGCATAATGAGAAATGTTATGTTCATTTCTTTGTTTCCGAATCGAACGTATCCTGTCCACTGCTCGTTGATGTCTCTCACCTTCCCGTCCGCCATGTATACTTGCTTGTTCGTGGTCTCTCGGTCTCCTTTGTTTTCCACCGTTTCCAATATTTGTTTGCTGATAAAACTGCTCGTGGCTCCGGAGTCAATTGTCGCTTTCATCTGGACTCCTGCTACTTCGATAATTGCTGACAATTGATCCTCTTCCTCTATAAGTTGGCCTATTAGTGGTGAGGAGCTTGTTGGCTGGGTCCCTGCTCGCCCCTGATAGGCTGGAACCGCCATTCGTTTCCCGAACTCCAACAACATTCTTTTGTTCTTTTCCCAATCCTTCCACTCTGCCAACAGAAATTGAGTCTCTGATTGTTGCACTCCCTTGCCCAGTGTCCGGCTCCCCCGCATCTGCGGCATGCCTCGTTTGGGTTTAAGACTCTTCCTTCTTGGATGTTTTTATTTTCTTGGATTGGTCTTGAATTGTTCTCCATGCTGTTGTCTTGGCAACTTAGGCACTGTGTGACTGGTGGCCCGTAATTATTTCCTCCTCTGTGGCTTGATTGGTTGTTGTTTGTTCTTTGCGCATTGTTTGGGCGATGGAAATCTGATCGTTCTTGTTCAAGCATCTCATGTTCTTCCGCCAACTGCATCAGCTCATCCAGGTTTCTGACTCTGGTATTTTAAGGGGTCTCATCATTGTTTGCATGTCGACCATATAGTCCTTGAAATACTCGTTTCTGGTTTGTTTGCGATTTTTCACTTGATCGGCCAATTTGTTGAAGAATCCTCTTGGCAGGAAATATTTCTTGAAGCCCTCAACGAACTCCTTCCACGATCGCCACTGCTTATTGTTTGCGACGTACCACTTTAGTGCTTTGTCTTTCAGTAGTTCTGGCATTGCTCTTGGGATCATGTCCAGCTCGTTGCCATACATGTCTGCTGACCACTCGATTTGTTCTATAAACTCTAGCGGTCTGGAATTGCCATCGAATCTGAAAGTCCACTCCCTCACTTGTTTTGCCACCTTGGCGTATTCGGTGGTCCTGTTTGTTGTGTGTGGTGCTGCTTTCTTGTGGTCTATCGTTTGTCTCCTTATGTCCCTCTTTGTCTCTGCGCTATCTAGGGCTCCTTCGCTTCCCCATCTTGGTGGTAAATATGGAGGAATTGCTAGTGTGGCGATGTTTATTTTCTGGAATTCCTCAGCCTCCTTGTCTATGCCATTTTCACATGTTTTTGACGTGCTTGCTATTGTTTTCATTTTTAGATTTTTCGAGTACTTTGTTTCCAATCTATTTATTTCCTCCTTCCAGTCTGGGTCCGTTTCATTTCTTTCTACCCACTCGCCTAGCTGTTTCCTCATTTCGTCCACTGTGCCGGTTATCTCGATCCCGATCCTTTGGCCTGTCTGTACCAAATCCTCCTTCTTCATGTGGTAAATCCATCCTTTTCCCATTTTGATCTTTTTATGATTTATAAACTGCAGTTTTTATTTCTAAATTTCACCAGTATAGCACGTTGGGCGCCAGTTGTAACGATCCTTTTTCGTCCTGCGGGATATTTACAATATCTCTTGGGCTAGGTTCGGCACAACAAATTTATTTTGTGCCCTGGTGAAATTAAAAACACGTTTGATTTCAGTTGTTAATGCTTATACGTATGTTTATTCAAAATCATTAGTGGGCTCGGTTGTATATGACGGTTTCTCTACGGTAGTTCTGCACTTGGACAGCGTTGGTGAGTCACTTTGAATCCCTCGTCGTTCCTATTTGCCTTCCTCTTGCTCCTGTTGCTGGTTACTGTCTCGATCTGTATCGTGTGCTTGATTTGTGCTCCACACCTCTGCACCCCTTTCGCTATGCTCGTTGAGATGGCCTTTGTTTTATGGCTTTGGGACGAATCCCGTAGCTATTATCACTCAGCAGGATGTTCCTCAGCAATTGGTACTCGTCAGGGTATATAGATCCTGGAATTTCGGCAGTAGGATATATCCTCGTGCCTACCACTGACTTTGGATACTACTGGAAATGCTTGGCTTCCCTCCAATTTACTCTAGCTTGGGTACGGTGAACTGCACAGGTTATCGGATTATCGGCTATCGGATGAACTGCACAGGTTACTCGTAGGGCCTGTATAGTTTTTCTGTTGCTCCTCGTGTTTCCTTGATAATTTCTTAAGGTTACTCGTAAGGCCTTAATTACTTGTTACTTGATCACGACTTGATGACTTGATAATCTGATGACTTGATAAACTTTCTTGACGGGCGTTGCCTTTATATAGGCAACTCCCGCGGCCTCAGGAATAGCTTGGTGTAGTACCGCTATACAGCTGGTACATTTCCATCGGCCCTCTGCTTTCACCCACGCATCCACTTGTTGCTATGCGTGGTGAAAGTCCCGTAAATCTTTGGCGCATATGTCCACTTTCTTTGTGGCTGCGCGCCCATTTATTTTCTTGTCCTTGTCTAGCTCCCTTGTATCTATGTGCTTCCATCACTTTCACCCATTGGCGTCGCCTTTCCATTGGCTGCCTATCGTATCCCGCTCTTTCTCTGCATTCTTTCTCTGTCAGCGCTGCCGTCGCCCGTCGCTCCCTTTGATCCACTCGTCATACCCAATTTCGCCCATATTCGCTCCACATTATATTTATATACATATATACTAATTGTATTGACATAAACTATCGTTTAATAATAATTAGCCTGATTAATTTAATATACAACATCGTTTAATTTCCCATGCAATGCACTTTCATCCGCATATCGTATCTATCAGATAGAGGGCTCCCCATTGTTCATCCCTCCCCCTTGGGTTCGCATATTCCCCTATCCAATCCACAAACCATTATCGTTTCATATAATGCATGCATGCCCCGCACCCGTCTCGTGGGCTTGCTTAGCCCTCACTTTCGTTCGCATAATCTCGGCAGTTCATGGTGTCACTGCTTTGATCTCTTATGTGTGACGTATGCAGAGAGCACCCATAAGCCACCGGTACTCCCTCTCGCGGTCATACACGCATAGCATACGTGTATTGTGAGTGTATGCTTGTTCATGCATTGTACGTCAATGCATGCATCTCTATTGTGGCCTCTCTGTGCTCTTAAATTGTCTCACTGGGCCAATGCCCTTTTTCGCTTGCCCTCGTTTGCTCTTACATAGCCGATTTTGTACATTATGCCTCCCACGCATCTTCCCGCTTGTACGAAGTTGCCAGCGGTCGCATGCGGTTCGATCGGTCATGCTTGATCGTAAGTCATGGGTTCGAGTTGGTTCGATCGAGCCATGTTGGACCTGGTTGCCCATCGCATGTGTGTGCATATCGGTTTTTGCATTATGCTTCCCACGCATCTTCCCGCTTGTACGAAATCGCTCGCGGTTGCGTGCGGTTCGATCGGTCGTGTTTGATCGTAGCCGTATCGTATGTCGTGCACTTGCCGACTTCTTACATTATGCTTCCCACGCATCTTCCCGCTTGTTCGAAATCGCTCGCGGTTGCGTGCGGTTCGATCGGTCGTGTTTGATCGTAGCCGTATCGTATGTCGTGCAATTGCCGACTTCTTACATTATGCTTCCCACGCATCTTCCCGCTTGTACGAAATCGCTTGCGGTTGCGTGTGGTTCGATCCATTGCGTTTGATCGTAACTTATTTGCGTTGCACTGGTTCGATCGACCAGTGCCAATATTGGTCGTATATCGTACATCTGGTTTGTGTCTCGGCTGTATCTTGTATCTGGTGCGTTATTTACACCTTTGGATTGCTTCGCTGTCGGTTTGTTGTGTGGGATATTATTATGATTTATAATATTCCTCACAACGTTGGCATCAAGAATACTTGACATCGCTACAACAGCGCCCGCAATGGACCACCAAGTTACCAAATATTGCGATCGGTAATCTTGTACTGATCAAGGATTCTAACGCGCCTCCATCGGCATGGCTCTTAGGACGGGTAACTCAGGTGTTCACAGGGGATGATGGCGTCGTCAGAGCGGTTCATGTTCTCTCCAAATCAGGAGAAGTCACTCGCCATATCACAAAGATTGCAGTCCTACCGGGTTCAGAAACGGAGTTTCAGGGGGGGGCGGGATGTTGAGGAACCAATTGTCATTTAATTTACATTGCTATACGCAGCAAGGCAAAGACTCATGAATGATCTTGCACAGCTCACAATGCCTTTGTTTTTGTATCTTTTCTTAAGTTTTCTAGAATATACTGGCGCCAGTCTGGTATGCTCTGTCTCTGTCACTTTTTATAAACCTATATGACCTACGTAGTTACGTAAGAATTGAAAATTTAGTAATGAGCAAGCAAACGAACGATCAAGACGTGTTCTAGCAGTGGCAGACATAGTTCAGTAACATTAAGGTAAAAATAAAGTTAAGTTCTTATGAGATATTAAACACAGTGGTTTATTGTTCATCAATTAGAATTATGATTATTATCTATTTCCTCACTGAATTTACTTATCGAGTTACTTCTCATCTATTTTATGCCTTTTATTTTTTTTTTTTTTACATGTCCTACCTATAGTTTCGTATAGCTTTACGGGCTACACTTCTAAACGAGCAGAAAGGGTTCCGCAGGCTTTTACAAAATTATTGTTTTATATTTAATTAAAATATGTGTGGATTATCCTCTGCATCCTCTGCGTCAGCTGGTCGTCGCCGGTTGGCTGCACTGACGCTTCTTCGCAGGCGAAAGTGGCGGTTTGCCCCTCTCGCTGTTGATCTGCTGCTGTTGTCCTGGGCCTAAGGGCTCAGGCGGGGCCGGTGCTGGTCTTCGCACAGGTCTTCGGCTTCATGCATGCGGAATCGCATGCCGCAGAGTTGAGAGATCCGGGGCAGTCGGTCGAGCAGACTTCTGGTTGTTCGGCAGTGGCTTGGGAATATTCGGTTTTGTTAAGGTTTTTTGTTTTATAACTTTTATCTGATGTGCTGAGTGAGTTGTGACTTGTGGTACTATATTTTGGAGGGTCTCTTTTAAAAATTCAAGCTCATTATAAAGTTTTTGCGCCGTCGTCCATGCGGGCGGTGTTGATTGAGCAAAAAGCAGCCACTTTATGTGTGCTATTCTTTTGTTAATTTTGTTTTTCTGACCTCCACGTACCATCACGCACACTCTACTCACTCAGACGTTTTTTGTATATCCTCCTGGTTTAGTTGCCACAATCCTCCCGATACTCTGCTCCTTGTGACTCTAGTCACGGTCGCCATGTATTATCAGTAGGTGTTGATTGATTGAATGTCTTTTATTGTATAAATTTGGTTCTCTTAGCTAAAGGCTTGCTAGCTGTCGGCGCAGCGGCAGAGCAGCCGTTTTATATAAACATTATATATAAGTAAAGTAACAATATGTAAGACGGGCAGAGAGTGTGAGTTATGCATGCAAATATGTATATTAGCGGTCAGTATGGGAAACATGCTGACCCGGCTCTAAGCAATGAATGCAATGAGTACATATCATATTACGTTTGCACTTGAAATGTGTGCAATAACTTGACACGCTGTCGCTGAGTGACAAAGACAATGCCCTATGCATATTCGGCTAACAAAGTGTTGCCGCTCAATATTTATGTTGAGTAATAAGAACTCGTATGTGCATACACTATACTACAATACCTATCAAATGACTGTGCCAAATTGGATGAGGATCGGATGACTATATCATATTGCTCCAATAGGAACGATCGGTGGAAAACAGTGACTTTGTCGATAACTTCGTTAACATAACTATTAATGACTATACCAAGTTTGATCAAGATCGGGTGACTATATCATGCAGCTCTCATAGGACCGATTGGCCGAAAACACTGACTTTTATCAATAACTTTGATACTTTTCACGCAATTGTCATAAAATTTATCAGTTTAAAATACCTATCAATGACTGTGCCAAATTTTATAAAGATCGGTTGACTATATCAAATGAACGATCGGTGAAAAACAGTGTCTCCTGTTGTATTTTTTACTACAATTAAATTTAAAGAAATTGGGTATGTGTAAAGTTGCAAGGGTATTTAAACTTCGGCCGTGTCGAAGTTACCCCCGGCTTTCTGGGTTTTTATTGCATATTGTAAGTTAATGTCGTGTTTAAATTTTGATTTATTTATTTCAACCTGTGCGAAGACCAGCACCGGCCCCGCCTGAGCCCTTAGGCCCAGGACAACAGCAGCAGATCAACAGCGAGAGGGGCAATCCGCCACTTTCGCCTGCGAAGGAGCGTCAGTGCAGCCTACCGGCGTCGACCAGCTGACGCAGAGGATGCAGAGGATAATCCACACATATTTTAATTAAAAATAAAACAATAATTTTGTAAAAGCCTGCGGAACCCTTTCTGCTCGTTTAGAAGTGTAGCCCGTAAAGCTATACGAAACTATAGGTAGGACATATGTAAAAAAAAAAAAAAAGTAAAAGGCATAAAATAGATGAGAAGTAACTCGATAAGTAAATTCAGTGAGGAAATAGTTAATAATCATAATTCTAATTATAATTTTAACAAAACCATAATGGGTCTAGTAGACGTTAAATCAGTGGATTCCACTGCTAACGTGATAAATAAAGTTGAACCAAATAACATTGAATTGGAATATGTAAACATAATGCTTCTAATAATCGTTATTATAATGTGTGCCAATTGCTTTTATAAACTGTACAAACTGCACAATAAATGTTTCAGAAAAAAATATATGAGCCGAGCAAACGACTTGGACAAGATTTAAAAAAAAAAAAGCGCACAAACAACAAACGATACAAAACATAATTAAATGTTATTAAATAAGTAACGACAAGAAAATGAAATAAATAAAGAAAAAAAAAATTAAAACAATATATATATGTATATATGCATATCAAGTATGGATACAAAAAGAGCCATAAGAAAAACATATGAAAGGGACCCATATTTCAGTAGAAGAGTTCAGCAGTTAGTATCCACAACCCCTGTTAGTGTATACGAGCTAGATATACTTTATATAGAGACATTTAACTGTTATCACTCACCACTGTTTCACTGCACTGGAACCCAAAAAGCAATAGTATTAACAACAATTCCGGGTGTGCAGGTTAGATCAAGAATAGATGAACATCCAATTTTAGGTAGAGTAATTGTTATGATGGTATCCAAGAAATAATTCACATCCATAATATAATGGAGTGGAATCAATTATCAAAGGAATTATCAAACATTAAAGCAGAATTCGATAAATCGCATAAGTCACTAACACAAAATAGACCGATACAGAAAACCACAGTTAGAAAGCACGTGGAAATATTAGTTAAATGCTACAATGAAGCCCGGATACTAATATATGAACACAAAGATAAACTTACTCAAGATCATTGGTCTCACGTATCAAAGATTTTGATCAGACTAAGGTCCAATTTGACAACTATTAGAGAAAAATTCGACCTCGATATATCAATACCTAATATTCTCAATATCTCAGTAACAATTGAAACTGGTGAAGAACCAGAATCATAAGAAGTTATTAATATCGACCAAAAGGATTTGGAAGAAGAAGAAATAGATAATCTCACTATCCCCGCTATATTAATGTCTGATTTGGACTATTCTACAGATTCAGGCACTAGCTCGAGTGTAGTTGAAAAGAAATTGATTACAATGGCACAGTCAAATACTGATTTTATCAACACTGCATCAAAGCTTATACCAGTATTTGATGGGAAAGCAGAGAACTTAACAAGTTTTCTCGATGCATTGGAAATTATAGAATCAATAAAAGGCGAACACGAACAATTAGCTATTTCAATAATAAAAACAAAGCTAAAAGGTGTCGCCAGAAACCTAGTCGGAAATGAGACAACTATATCAGAAGTCATTTTCGGACTAAGAAGCAATGTCAAAGGCGAAACTGTAGAAGTATTATCAGATAAGCTGATGAATCTAGAGCAACGCAACAAAACAGCTAACCAATATACTTCAGAGGTTGAGCAGGTGACAAAAGCTCTAGAAAGTGTGTACATAACGGACGGACTACCCCTTGCGTTAGCCAGAAGTTATTCTACACAGTTTGCAGTTAAGGCAATGACGAAGAATTGCGCAATTGATAAGGTAAAACTTGTCATGCAGGCTGGTACCTTTAACACCATGAATGATGCCATATCCAAATTCGTAAACAGTTGCACGGAAGCAACTGGACAACCAAATACTGTCCTTTATTATGGAAATTATCCTCAGCGTGGTGGAAACCGCGGACGTGGAAATTCCAGAGGTAACTATCGTGGTCGTAATAATAATCACAACAACTACAATGGTACCAACTATAATAATAATGGAAGAGGTCAATACAGAGGAAATAATCGAGGACGTGGTAACTCAAATCGGCCACAATAACAATAACAACGTGAGAATAGCCCAAAATGCATCGGGAAACTCTCAAGCCCCTTTAAGTACCCAACAGTAGAAAATGTAATGGTTCATGCAATTAATCTCAGTCAGAATATATTTGTCACTTTTGCTAACGTATCCACAGGAAAAGAACTGGTTTTTCTAGTAGACACAGGTGCAGACATTTCAATAGTCAAAAAAAATTCTGATGTCTATCATGACATAAACGGTAACTGTATAATAGACATAAAAGGAATAAGTCAGGAGGTAACAAAATCAAAAGGTTTAACCTCTATTGAGATACAGACAACTAAATATATAATCCAACACGACTTTCCTATCGTGGATTTACATTTCGCTATTCCATGCGATGGCATATTAGGAATCGACTTCATAAAGAAATACAACTGTCAATTAGACTTCAAGCCGTCTGAAGATTGGTGTATAATCAGACCCGATAACCTTAAACATCCAATTTATGTACCAATAACATACAGTTCTGGCAACAACTCAATACTGTTACCAGCAAGATCCCAATTTATTAGAAACATTCAATTAAATTCCCAAGAAGACAGTGTATTGATTCCAAACTAGGAAATTAAAGATGGTATTTACATAGCTAGTACAATAGCAACAACAAAAAATGCATTTATAAGACTACTTAATACTACAAATAGAGATCAAGTAGTCAATACAAATAACTTGACATATGAATCACTTTCGAACTTAAGTCACAGCTCTCAAGCTTATGCACCAAATACAGCGATATATTCGGATTGGAAACAGAACCAATCACTACAAATAATTTCTACAAACAGAAACTGAGATTAAAGGATGATGAACCAGTATATGTCAAAAATTATCGAAGCCCACACAGTCAGGTGAACGAGATACAGAAGCAAGTCGGAAAATTGATAACCGACGGAATAGTCGAACCTTCTGTATCTGAATATAATAGCCCATTATTACTTGTCCCCAAAAAATCATCTCCGATTTCAGATTCAAAGAAATGGCGATTAGTGATTGACTATTGTCAAATAAACAAAAAATTATTGTCCGATAATTTCCACTCCCTAGAATTGATGACATTTTAGATCAACTAGGCCGAGCAAAATAGTTTTCGTGTCTTGACCTTATGTCAGGATTCCACCAAACTGAACTCGAAAAAAGTTCAAGAGATATAACGAGCAACGGCTCGTTTCGTTTTAAGCGATTACCTGTCGGTTTAAAAATAGCGCCTAACTCATTTCAGAGGATGATGACCATTGCATTCTCTGGATTAGAACCTTCACAAGCATTCCTTTACATGGATGACTTAATAGTTATAGGTTGTTCCAAAAAACACATGCTTAAAAACTTAACAGATGTTTTTGACAAATGCAGGGAAGCTACATCCAGAAAAATGTTCATTTTTTATGCATGAGGTGACTTTTCTTGGTCATAGATGCACAGATAAAGGAATACTTCCAGATGACAAGAAATATGACGTCATCATGAATTACCCAGTCCCGCACAATGCGGATAGCGCTAGACGTTTTATAGCCTTTTGCAATTTTTATAGACGATTCATTAAAAACTTCGCCGAATATTCCCGACCCATAGCAAGATTATAAAAAAAAATGTTCCCTTTGAATGGACAGTTGAATGCAAGACGCATTCCAATATTTAAAAAGTAAACAAATGAAACCAACATTGTTACAATACCCCGACTTTAATAAAGAATTCTGTATAATTACGGATGCAAGCAAACATGCATGTGGAGCGGTTTTAACTGAAAACCATGATGGACTCCAACTTCCCATTGCTTATGCATCTAGATCTTTCACTAAAGGAGAAAGTAATAAGTGTACTACTGAGCAGGAATTAGCTGCAATACACTGGGCAATATTACACTTTAGACCATATATATATGGAAAACATTTCTTAATAAAAACAGACCATATACCTTTAATATACCTCTTCTCAATGATCAATCCCAGTTCTAAACTGACACGTATGAGGCTCGAATTAGAAGAATATGATTTCACAGTTGAATACTTAAAGGGAAAAGAAAACTATGTAGCTGATGCGTTATCAAGAATAACCATCAAAGACCTACAAAATATAACTGGCAATATCAATAAAGGCACTACAAGATATCAGAATAGACAAAAAATCCGCGCGGAAAATAAAGAACAAGAATTGCCTACGCAATCTTTACATACAGTTTCTAAGCCCAGCGTATATGAAGTCATAAACAATAACGAAGTACGCAAAGTAGTGGCATTGCATGTAACAGATATGTTATGCTTATTTAAACAAGGCAGAAAAATTACTGCAAGATATGATTTTAGCGATTTATGTACCAATGGATTCCTAGACTTAGGTCCATTTTTCCAAAGGCTTGAACTGCAAGACGGTATAAATAAAATCAAATAACTCAAAGTGGCACCGTGGGAAAATATCTTTGAAAATACTTCAATAGATAATTTCAAATTAATGGGCAATAAAATATTAAAAACATTAAGAGTAGCGCTACTCAACCCGGTGACCCTAATAGATAAACAAAAAGATAAAGAAGCTATTTTGACTAACTTCCATGACGATCCCATACAAGGAGGTCATACTGGCATTCATTTATTTTTGGAAGAATATGACTCGTGATATCACTGAGTACATACGAAAATGTCAAAAATGCCAGAAAGCTAAAATAACGAAACATAGTAAGACCCCACTAACAATAACAGAAACACCCATAAAAACAGTGACTTTTATCAATAACTTTGATACTTTTCACGCAATTGTCATAAAATTTATCAGTTTAAAATGCCTATCAATGACTGTGCCAAATTTTATAAAGATCGGTTGACTATATCAAAGGAACGATCGGTGAAAAACAGTGTCTCCTGTTGTATTTTTTACTATAATTAAATTTAAAGAAATTGGGTATGTGTAAAGTTGCAAGGGTATTCAAACTTCGGCCGTGTCGAAGTTACCCCTGGCTTTCTGGGTTTTTATTGCATATTGTAAGTTAATGTCGTGTTTAAATTTTGATTTATTTATTTCATAATATTTTGTTCTTTTGAAAAAATATTTGTAATTTTTGGTTGTGAGCACCGTCATGACGCCGAAGAACATAATGAAGAACATATTTTCCAGATAAAACATAAAACCCAAGATCGATTGTTAAAATCTCCCGACATTTAGTTTTAAAGTTTTTTAAAATTTTTTAAAATTATCATTGGCAGAATTGTCTCAAATTTGGGCGCCTCTAGCAGCTATTATCGTAAAGCGATTTTAAAAACTCGTTGGATTGATGATCTGTGAAGTATATCCTATCGCCTACAAATTATATTATTGCAAACACGATAATGCAAAATAATATTTGCAACGCTATCCCCGCTGTGTGGCCTTTTGGCATTATGCATTGCAAAAAATCATAGCTTCTAAGCCGATCAAGCGATTTTTAAAATTTAAAAAGCCTTTGATAAAGAATACCTTGAGTTTCAAAATAAATGTTGTCAAGAGTGCTGGATTTGTGGTGCTGTAATATGCTAGGTCAAAGTCAGAAAATATTTCCAAGCTGGTTTTTCCTTTACAAATGGAGCGAAACCGGTGTTTCTCAATCACAAACGGAATTTTTCATCGTTTTAAACAACTATGTAACTTTTTTTTTTAACGTTTAATATATATGTAAAAGATTGTAAAAGTGGTTTATATTCCTGCTACACGAGGACGTGTAATTTGTCAGGATGACCGTGTCGGGGATTGAATTAGGCACTTCTATTAATTTGAATTGTGTGCCTACTTTTAAGGCGAATTGATTAGTGTTGAGTAATGAATAACATGACTGATGTAGAACTGTTTAACACTAGATATGTGCGATGACAGTATAGGCTGCCATCGAGTGTGGCTCAGTGTGCGGTTGAGAGAATTCAGTCTCTTTTCCTTCTGGAATTCAATCTCAACGTACGTCGAGAATCGCTGCACAAACCTAGTGACAAAAATGGAAGCCAATAATGGAAACAACGATTCCTGAATCCCTGAAATCCTCAACTCGCCGATATATATTTGTTGAATCTACTCTTAAAGTAGAGCCTAACAACAAGTTTGAGATATTTTACTTAGTCTAGTACTTAAGATAAATCCTGGGGATACTGCAGGCGGCCCTAATCACTTATTATTGGGTTGGTGTGTCATATCTTTTAAGACGAGTTCTATTATTAGTTCGCGTAAGAGAATAGGCAAGAACATTTGGATATGCAACCAGTTTTGCAGAATACTTTACTTGTTGACTACCTATTTCAGATTTTACGCTAAGTATATTTAGATCATTTTGAATGTTGTCGTTCCGTATGTACCAAGGGCCCCCCTTGATTAAACTTAAAATCTTCGACTGCGCCCTTTGTATAATGTCGACATTGCTGGTACTTGCATTTCCCCATAGTACGGCTCCGTAAGTCCAGATGGGTTTCAGTACGGAGTTGTATAGGAGGACTTTATACTCCAGACGTAGAGGCGACCGAGCATTGATGATCCAATGTAAGCTACTCGCTTTCAGTTTAAGCTGTGATTTTTTTGCTTCTATGTGCTTGCGCGAAGTTAGTCCTATGTCTAGGTGGATGCCAAGGTAAGTGACATCCACGGCTTGAGGAACTGGTACGTTGTTTAGCATTAGAGCTGGACAGTTTCTTCTGTTAAGCGTAAATGTAACATGTTTGCATTTCTGCTCGTTGACCCGGATACCCCAGGTTGCTAGCCATTCCTCTACCACCTTGAGGTGTTCCTCTAATTTTGCAGAGGCTTGTATTGTACATTTGGATCTGCTGAGGATTGCCGTGTCATCGGCAAAAGTGGACGTTGTAAGTCTTAAACTCTTTGGTAAGTCTGCTGTGTACAGCAGGTAGTACAATGGGCCGAGTACACTGCCTTGATATGTGTATATGTGTATTTTCAAGTGTGGTCGCGTTTACCAGTCGCTCCGCGAAATAAAAGGACACAATTGACGTACAATACCTGGAATATAGAGGGGAAGGATTAGGAAGGGTCGCCAAGAGACTGGCCACTCACCTGGACTGCAATCGGCTGCCCAGCTGGCTGCATCTGTTGTGTTGGAGAAATTATTTATTTCCCATCAGTCTTAGCTTGGCGGCCACGCCGGGAGGGGCGGCGGGCTTTCTCCTGTGGTGGGAAAATTGCATTTTTTTTTTGCATTTTTGGCATTTTCCTTATCGTTTGACTTTTTAGCGCTTTTTACTTTGCCGATTGCAATTAATCAGCTGGTAACTAGTGTTGTGAACCGTCGATCGATAACAGAGCAGATAAACCAGCTGACGGCTTAACATAAGCCCACAACATTAGCCTCCAAAGTGCTGCGTGCTTTTGGGCGCTCGCTTAGGCGCGTTTTTTAAAAAATCCCCTATAGACTGAGTAAGTCTTAAGTTACCGACTAGCACCAAGGAAGCAAGTTCGCCAGGACACCGCCGCAGGCTCTTTACTCGGCCCCGCCAGCCATTCGAGGAATACTTGTCTCAGCTGGATGCGAAGAAGAGACACCCAAACGGGCAAGGGAAGCAAGCCGTTGCAACACCGAAAGTGGAACCACACCGAAGAAATTAAAAGGACCGCCGCAGGCACTGAACATGTTGATGGCCGAACTGGGCAAGATCTTAGACGAGATCATAGATGGCTCGGTTAATAACGCGCAACACAACCCAATGGATGGAGGAGGCACATCTTAAGATGAAATCCATTCACCTACAGGTAATGGAGCAGATGCAGGAATATCCGGTGAAGGCTGGACCATGCCTTGCATGCGCAACGCGCAATTCTGTCGCCAAAACCACTAAAGAGGTTACTAAAAGGAAGGATACCAGGACAGAAGACCCACCGACAGCCAATAAGAATGACAAGAGGAGGAAAACGAAGTCGCCAATCCAGGAACGGACTCCAAGGACCCGAAGCCCCGCAGCAACAGCAGTATCACCAGGACCAGTAGTAGCGGAACCAACCACGCAAAGACCATCGCTGGAGGGAAATGGCACAAGGTGAAAAGCAAGCCGAGACCCATTAAAAAGAAGAGGCCGGACGTCATCATTGTGAAAATGTATGTGCCGTTCGACGCACAGCAGCCGGGGAACTGCTCCTACAGTTGACCAAGCCAGCGGACGAAGCAACTGTCAAACTGCAGCAGGCAGTGAAACAGGTATTTGGAGACACTGCTGATGTCAAGGCGATCAGCGATAAGGCCATGGTCGAAATAAAGGATCTCGCAGAATTCCACACTGCAGACGATCTTCTGCTCGCCGTCCTCGAACTGATCGACGAGGATTTGCCGGCAGAATGTCACCCAAAGATGCGGAAAGCGTACAGTGGTACACAGACCGCAACAATGATGGTGAACCCGAATCTGGCGAACAAGTTCTGCAGGCGGGCAAAATACGAGTAGGCATGTGCATATGCCGAGTACGCCTGAAGACTGAGCCGAGACGGTGCTACAAGTGTCTGGACTTTGGGCACACAGCAGCTCGGTGCAGAAGCAAGCACGACGCATCCAAGCTATGCTTCACCTGCGGTAGCAAGGATCACGCTTCAAAGCAATGTGACCAGAAGGCAGCGTGCATACTTTGCACACGACACAAGCGGAGCAATACGGAGCACAACACGCGCAGCAGAGCTTGCCCGTTGTTTGTAGAGGCTGGCAGTGACAGGAAGGATTAAGTTTCTACAGCTTAATCTAAACCACTGCAGGTCGGCACAGGACCTTTTAAAACAAACTGTACGGGACCTGAAAGTAGATTTCTCAATTTTGTGCGAGCCATATTCCCATATACAGGACCACAGCTGGACGCAAAACAACCGTTATGGCGCGGCAATTTGGAGCAACAGCAGGACACATCTGGAGAATCAGCACAGCGCGGACGGATATGTAAGGGCGAGGTACAATGGAGTATATGTCTACAGCTGCTACATAGCACTGAGCAAACACATCGACGAATTCTGCAGCATACTGGATGGATTAGTGGAGGACGCCAGAACCCGCTCGCCAACCATCATAGCCGGCGACTTCAATGCATGGGCAACGGAATGTGGTAGCCAAAGGACTACTAGAAGGGGCAGGGCGCTGCTGGACGCTTTTGCCACACTCAACATCAGTCTGCTCAACGTAGGCAACCCCACACCTACAATAAGGCTGGCAGAGGCTCCGTGATCGACCCCACGTTTGCTAGCCCTTGCCTAGCCAGCAGCGCGCAGTGGGCAGTTTCGGATATCTACACGCACAGCGACCACTTCGCCATTGTGTGCTCTATCAAGAGTTGTCCACCTGCACACACACCAACGACGTTCTACAGCTGGGCCCCAAGCACGCCGAGCGAAGAAGCGTTATTCACCGCACGGACGCGGACACCCAGGCAAACCACATGGGCGACATTCTCCGCAGAGCGTGTGATGCAGCCATGATACGCAAACGGCATGGAAACAACAAATGTAAGCCAGTACATTGGTGGAATGCCACGACTGCGGATGCGAGAAGGCAATGTCACCAGGCCAGACGACGACAGCAACCTGCCCGCAGAATGCCCACGTTTCCGGAGCTGCTTGCAGACTACAAGCGGAAAAGAGCCAAACAAAATATGGAGATAAAGAGAAGTAAAGCGGACTGCTGGAAGAAGCTGTGCGCAGATGCAGATGCGCAGCCACATGGGACTGCCTATAAATTGGTTATGGGCAAACTCGCCAGGCGCATAATGCCAACGGATCCAACCAAGCTGGGTCACATTGTAGCAACGCTATTCCCTTCATGGCCCGGACGGGGTCCCGGCTCTTGTGATCAAACTGCTAGTTTGCAATCACGCGTCGACGTTTGTGGAACTTTTCAACACATGCATGCTGCAACGGGAGTTCCCTACGAGGTGAAATCTACAAAGGTTGGTCCTGCTTCCCAAAGGTGACAAAACAGAAGACCCATCAGCATACAGATGTGATGTGATTGGAAAACTTTTTGAACGCATCATTTGCAACAGACTGGAGAAGGAACCTGAGGAACTTCATGGACTTCGGACTGGCAATTCGGATTCAGGAGGAAACGCAGCCATCGTCACTGTGGCCAAGGATATCCAGCAAGCGGAAGAAAACACCAATGCAGCAGTGTTCAGGATTCTGGAATGGATGGAGGCAAACTCATTATCCATAGCCGCACACAAAACCGAGGCCGTGCTCATAAGCAGCAGGAAAAAAGTGGAAACAGCCAGGATCGAAGTCGCCGGATGCTCTTTAACATCAAAGCCTGCCATTAAATACCTTGGAGTCATGATGGACCATAGGCTAACATTCAAAGCCCACCTGCAGTATACCGCAGATAAAGCTGCGAAGGCCACGTCAGCTATAACTCGGCTTATGGCTAACGTCGGCGGCCCCAGCAACGGAGCAGATGGCTCATCTCGACGGTGGTAAGGTCCATCATCCTACATATATGCCGCCGCCATGTGGGCACCAGCGATGTCATCCCCCACCTACAGCCGGGACTGCAGATCGTCGTACCGAACATGCGCGCTCAGGACCATATGCGCGTATAGGACAGTCTCCGAAGATGCCGCCTTGGTGCTGTCTGATATGGCCCCACTAGACCTCTTGGCTAACGAGGCTAGAAATAGAGATCCGCCGCCAGTTAGAAGAGAGACGACTCTGACTAACTGGCAACGCAGATGGCGTGACTCAAACCATGGGAGCTGGACAAGGCGCCTTCTCCCCGACATTCGGCCATGGCTTAATCGCAAACATGGCCAGACTGACTTCTATCTGACACAGTTACTGACGTGACATGGTTGCTTTAAATCCTACTTGCATAGGTTTAAACATGAGACAGATCCCTTTTGCACACACTGTGCGGGGAATATAGAAGACGCAGAACACGTCCTGTTTGTCTGTTCTAGATATTCTGCTGAACGGGAAGAGCTAAGCCTAGGCATTGGGAAACCATTTATAGTCAATGACTTTATGGATATCCTACTTAGCTCGCAAAACAATTGGCTAGCTGTTAGCCACATGGCAGCAGTCATCATGCAATCCTTGCGTCGCGCTGAACGTCAGCGTAACCAAAACTTCAGTTCTAGGTAAACTCTAGACGAGGCATACGTGCCATCTCCCCCTCGTGAAGTAGTACTTCAGCGTTGGTTCCGCGAGAGGGATACGGAGCATAGGGTAGGTTTTAGTGCGGTGCGGTGACCACTAACCAAGGTCGATACCAAGTCCCACACTTCGGCTTTCAATGCTTTCCCCCTATTTATAAAAAAAAAAAAAAAACTGCCTTGCGGTACACCAGCTTTGATTTCAAAAGTCAACCGAGACAGAGCCATTACATCTAACAGCGAGTTTCTGATTGTAAAGGTAAGATTCCATTAGTTTGTGGGTGTACTGTGGGAGTTTTGCCGGAATTTGAACATCAGACCCTCCAGCCAACCTTTATCGAAAGCCTGGGCAACATCGAGAAAAACTGCCGTACAGTATTCTTTTAGTTCGAATGCAGTTCTTATTTCGGATGTTATGGGATTGATTTGGTGGTGTGAAGGGATTGTGTTTTTCGATGCCAGAAATGAGTTTAGCTGGATCTGCAGTACCTTTTCAGCTTCAAAAGACATGGCAGCAAACTAATTGGCCTATAGGATGATGGCTGGGTTTTGTCCTTTCCCACTTTAGGTATCATGATTATAGTGGTCCTGTTTAACGCTCTTGGGAAGTAGAAAATTCTTATTATAGCGTTGAACAGTTTGCAGATGTATTGTATGGCGATGATAGGGAGTTCTAGGATCATTTTCGGTGTGATTAGGTCATGGCCAGGGGCTTTTTTCGGCTTCAAATGGTTTTTAATAACTGCAGTGATCTCGTCCGATTGGAGTTCCGAGTACGCACTATCCGTTAATGTGTTCGAAGGGGGAAGTACAGATGAGTTTGATGTTGGATTTGGCTGGAAAACCATTTTAAGATGTGTGGCAAATACGGATGCCCTCTCTTCGTCACTGCGGGCCCATCCACCGGTTGGACTCCTTATCGGTGAAATTGTCTGTGTAGGAGCGCTTAAAGTTGGGTGGGCTTTCCACAGAGGATGTTTAGTGCTGGTTGGACTGAGCTTTTCTATGTATTTCCTTTGAGCCCAGCTTTCCTCTTGTCTTAACGCCTTGGAGAGGTTGCGATTAGCTTGCCTTAGGCGAAGTTTTGCTGCTGGTGATCGAGTAATCTGCCATTCTCTTCTTAGACGTCGTTTTTCCGTTACTAATTGTTCTATCCGCCGGTTCGTAGGCCTGTCAACAGGTTTGGTGTAAGAAGAGGCATGTGGAGTAGATACTCTTGCTGCAGCTCCCATCATCGACTCAAGTGCAGAGACGCACATATCAATGTCTTCTGCAGCATCCAGTTTCGGCGAACAGTCAATGTGGGCACTCATGTACATTTTAAATTTAAGCCAATTTGTTTTGTTGTTTGTAAGCCTATATGGGCGATCAAGTACTTGGGTCTTGTTAATAATGTGAATAGCACTGGAGAGTGATCGGAAGTTAAATCTAGTAGTGTTTCCGCAGTGATCCGATTACGTGGAATCCTCTTGGTTACTGCGAAATCAATCAAGTCAGGCACTTTCTGTGGATCTGTGGGCCAATAAGTAGGCCTACCCGGTGAGACGCAATCCATCTTATTGAGAGGGTTGACTATTGTGTTGTACAACTGCTTTCCTTTAGGATTTACCAGGCGAGATCCCCAGTGCGTATGTTTGGCGTTATAGTCCCCTGCTGCAATGAAGCGCTCTCCGAGTGTGTTAAAGAAATCGGTAAATTCCTTTTCAGAGATTGAGAATGTGGTGGGCAGTACAGGGCAACCAATGTAGTGTTGCCGCAGCTGGTTTGGACAGTTCTAGCAGTTGCTTGTACGTGCTGAGTTTCAAATCTGTTGAGGAACGAGTGTTTTGGTTAAGCAGGTTTTGATTCCGCATCAGTTCGTGCATGCAGTTTTGCATGAACGTCATAAAAGTGGTCATGTTTTAATTAAGCGAGATCAACAGGGCCTCTAAACCACTTGAAAATTGCTGGCCAAGTTCTGGTGCGCTAGGTGACGGATTCTGTAGATGGTGGAGCGACGAGGTCTCTCTCGTGGGCTCCGTCTGTCTACTTCGGAACACGCTAGCAAAGTATACACTAGGGCTGATTGTAGCAGGCATGTTAGATGATCTAACAGCCTTGGCGAAGAATACCTCCGATGTGGCTATGGAGGCGTTGAAGGTGATTTTTGGTCCAGCTGGGGTTTTGCGTTGATTCTTCTGTGCAATAGGAGCTGAAGCTGTGCTTGTAGCCGACTAAATGAATCTGTATCTTTATAAGTAAGAAAAAGCTTGACATTGTCAGCATACATAAGCACACGCGAATTAATAATGACTGATGGAAGATCGCCAATGAATAATGTGAAAAGCAGAGAGACTGCCTTGAGGTACTCCAGATGTCACAGGATTGGCATTAGAAAAAGAAGACTTAAAATATACCTTCTGTTTTTTATTTGTTAAATATTCTCGAACCCAAGAAAGGAAAAGAGGTGGTACCACAATGTGGTTCAGTTTAGAAAGTAATAGGGTATGATTAACAGAATCAAAGGCTTTGCTGTGTATATGACATCAGTTTGTTTAGTATTTTTGAACCCCTTGATAATTATATAAATATATTCTAAAAGGATAGTGGCTGTAGATCTACGTTTAGTTAGAGGCTTCGGACTTTTTGCCATTTTTATGCAGAGGAATGATATACGACTCCTTTCAAATAGATGGAAAAGAGGAAGATTCGACAGACAATAAAAACAATTTTAAAATGTGTTTACATAATGCGTAAGCACAGAACCTGAGCACACATCCAGGAAGACCATCTGGCCCCGGAGAATAAACGGATTTAACTAGTTTAAGTTCGCTGAGAAGAGCACTTTCACTAATCACTGGACTGAACATGCAATTAGCCTTTTTTAACTGATAAGGATACGGACTTCCTCGATAATCCGTTAAGGAATAAGTTGTTTTGAAAAAACTCGCAAACATATCGGCAATTGCCTGATCAGTGCTCGCTTTTTATACCATACACCCATAGGGTGAAATGGTATATTAAAGTCGCTAAAATGTATGTAACAGGCAGAAGGAAGCTTTTCCGACCCCATAAAGTATATATATTCTTGATCAGCATCAACAGCCGAGACGATCTAGCCATGTCCGTCCGTCTGTCCGTCCGTCCGTCCTTCCGTCCGTCCGTCCGTCCGTCCGTCCGTCTGTATGAACACCTAGATCTCGGAGACTATAAGAGCTAGAGCCACCAAATTTGGTATGTAGACTCGTGTCATATGTACGCTTATCGAGTTTGTTTCAAATGTTTGCCACGCCCCCTACCGCCCCCGCAAATGATATAAAACCGATTTTCTTAAACACCATAGCAACTAGAGACACAAAATTTGGTATGTATATTTGCTTAGTAAACGCGCACATTTTGTATTTATAAAAATTTTGCCACGCCCCCTACCGCCCCCGCAAATTAAATAAAACCGATTTTCTCAAAAACTATTCTAGCTAGAGACACAAAATTTGGTATGAATATTTGCTTAGTAATTGCGCACATTTTTGATGTGTAAAGATTTTGCCACGCCCCCCTCCGCCCCCGTAATTTGAAAAAACTCGATTATCTCCCGTAATTTTCAACCTTGTGCAATCAAATTTAGCACACTTAAATTTGATACTAATATCAAAATACCAAATTTGATCAAAATCGGAATAAAAATAGCCAAGTTATGCATATAAACGTTTTTCCATATGGCCGGAGTTGGCCGTTGGCTTGTGGGGGCGCTAGGGTGCTCGTATGCTTGAGTGAGCGAAATACTAAGATATGCTTGTAAAAAGCATGGAAACCGATTTTTTTAAAAATACGAAAGTGCATTGGTTATTATAAATTTAAAATATTTGTTTTACTGGTGTATGGTATATCCAAGTCGGCGAGAAGACTTACTTACTTCATTTTATATATTTTTGCCTTGTGTTTCTTTTGGCTTTTCAATGGCTTGTTGTCTACCTACCTGCAAGCATTCTGATCGTTTTGATGATCAGTATAGAGCAATATGGTGCTGGCTCTGCGATAATCAGTTAGCAGCTTAACTTTAGCCGTATGTATAGGGATCTTCGTTTAAAGTTTCTCTCTACATCTCTCATACATTTATTGTCGCAATTCAATTTCGCTCCACCTTCTGAGAAGTGGGCCAAGGAATGTACCCTTGAGTTGCCTCAGAAGCAGTCGCCAGCTCTTTCTATTACATCTTCTCCCATTTTACTTTCGCCTACACCATATTTATGTCCCTCTTTATGCTCTTCTTTTCGGATTGAAGTACCCAATACAAGCCCTGGTGTACCTCAGTCTGTCCCTCACGGGAACTCTGATCAATTACACGATCAAGCTGGCTCTCAATCACTTGTGGACTCCAATGGTCCTGCGCCTTCACTAATTGTAGTGCCTCATCGCAAACAATTATTTATTTCTAGGCTTGTTCCAGATACTTCTGTGTCGTCTGTGGCAGCTTACATTGGTAATATATGCCTTGCTAAGGTTTTAATTCAAAAGTTTAAGTTTTCAAGGCCTCGCGAAATCTCCTCTTTTAAAATTACAGTACCAAATGAGTATTTTTCAGCTATGGTAGACCCCAATTTTTGGCCAGACGGCTTACTTGTACACGAGTTTGCGCCCAATAAGCGCTCCCGTCCGTTGCCTGTCCACCTTCCTAATTTATCTTCTGCTTCAAAAAACTAATAACTTCTAGCCTTTGCATTCATTATCAAAATGTAAGAGGACTTCTTACCAAGCTCTCGAACCTGTTCTGTGATAGCCAAACCTTTTCGGCTGACATATTAGCTTTCTCAGAATTTTGGCTTAACTCCTCTGTTTTGGATAACGAAATTCTTTCTAATAACTTTATTTCTTATAGGCTTGATCGTGTTGGTTGTCGTGGCGGTGGAGTACTCATTGCTGTTAACTCGAATCTGTGTTCAAGTGTCGTGCCGATTGATCTGCCCTTAGATGTTGAGTTTATTTGCGTCGATGTTACATGTTCCAACTTTAGCTTATATATTTCTTGTTCATATATTCCTCCAGCTTCAGATATCATGACCTACATGCACCATGCTGATGCTTTGCAAACTATTTTTAGTCGTCTTAAAGATCGTGATTTCCTTATAGTCTTAGGTGATTTTAACTTGGTTGACGATAATCTATCTTTCTTAATTCCTTCATCTCAACATGCTTTTCTTGATAGCCTACTTGAATGTCCGCTATATCAGTTGAATTCTTTACTTAACTCTTCTAAAAGAATCCTCGATCTTGTTTTTGTCTCGGATCCCTCAGTTAGTTCTGTATCTCAAACACAGCCCCTTGTGAAGCCTGAAGATCCTTATCACCCTACCATTGAAGTTATTATTTCTTACAATTCCGTTACTAATTCATTTCATAACATCTCAGTTTCTCGCCGTAGATGTTTTCGTAAAACAAATATTAATCTTCTTAACAACCTTATTTCCCCTTTTGATTGGTCATTTCTATTTGACTGCTGTGATATAGATTGTGCAGTGAATTTTTTCTACTCTGCTCTTAATTCTCTAATTGATAAATGAGTTCCTTATATTAGTGTCTCTACCGTCTCCAGTGCGCCGGTCTGGTTCACACGTTGGCTGTGTAATCTCCGTAATATTAAATCGAGATAGTTGAAAAGGTTTAAAAAACTGGTTCGCGACTTCACTACGCAAATTATTGTGTAGCGAAATCACAATTTTGTCTCTTAAATACTCAATGCTACAATAATTATATCGTGCGCTGTAACGTTGAATTCTATAAAAATCCCAAAAGATTTTATAACATTGTTAATTCTAAACGACGCTCTAAGTTACTACCTTCCACGTTCAGACTTTATGACCAGACTGCTAATAATGATTCAGATATTGCTGATCTGTTTGCTAAATTCTTTGTAAATATTGTATGTTTTTTCCTAGTAATACTGAAGACTGTATTATCTCTAGTTTATCATCTAGGAATTCTTCGTTCGTACCCGAGCCTGATAATATATCTAGTTGCATCCTTAAAATGTGTTCGATATCCCTATCTAAGCCGTTATCTCGGTTATTCTTTATATCGAGTGAGACTTGTAGCTTTCCTGATGTTTGGAAAGAGTCTTTTATTATTCCGCGTTTTAAAAAGGGCAACAAATCGGATATTGTCAGCATGGCTTCATGAAAGGTCGTTCGTCGCTTACCAACCTTTTAGAATTAACTACCCTTGTACACCATGGCTTCCGTAAAAAGTGTCAAACTGATGATATTTATACCGACTTTAGTAAGGCTTTCGATACGGTTGATCATTCTATGCTTCCTACGAAACTTAACATTATGGGCTTTTCCCCGAAACTTTTGGCTTGGTTAAAATCCAAAACTGTTCGAGTTACTTCAGGTGCCCCCCAAGGCAGTCATCTGGGCCCACTGTTATTTACCCTGTTTATAAATGATTTACCCTTGGCCTTGGTTCACTCACGTGTGCTCATGTTTACGGATGACGTCAAGATTTGTTATTCCTATAATGATCCTTCTTTCCAACAGTACTTGCAAACAGATCTCGATGCGTTCTGTGATTGGTGCCACGTTAATAAATTACACCTTAATGCCTCAAAGTGCTCTTTTATGTCATTCAGTCGTTTGTCTCCATTCCTAGCTCATTATTCTGTTAAGTCTGTTCTGTTAGATGGTGTGCTATCATTCAAAGACTTAGGCGTTATATTTAACCAAAAACTTTCATTTAATATTCATATATCTCCAATTGTCAATACAGTCTTCTTGGCTTCATAAAACGTTGGGCCAAAGAATTTGAATTGAGGTTTCATACACTTCGTTAGTTCTCCCTATATTGCTCGCCAGTGTGGAACCCTCAATATGATGTGCACCAGCGTAGTATTGAATCGGCTCAGAAGCAATTCCTTAAGTTCGCGTTACGCGGTCTTAATTGGGACCCGAGTCTTCGCCTTCCTTCTTATTCTGACAGACTTCTTCTTATTAATCACTTTACAACCGAAGGCTCGTTTTTGGCATTCTCTTTCTCGATAAACTAGTCAATGGTGATGTCAATTGTACCAATTTACTTGATACGCTATATTTTTGTGTTCCCTCACGTCGGACCCGAAACTTTTTTCCTATTTACCTTAGTAGATGTCTGACTAACTAATCTCTTCACGAACCTTTTCGAGTTCTTTGCCAATCTTTTAACAACCTTTCTCACCTTATCTCTCCTCATCTGTCTGTCACTTCTCTTCGAGCTATACTTTTTATTGCGAATACATCTGGCAGCCTGCTTTGTCACCCGCCCATCTGGCAACCTTATTAGCATAAGTAGCACTCTCATAAAATTATCTATTATCCATCAATAACTCTGTAAACCTATGAAGTTGAATAGATCGCAACAGGTTATGGGCCCAGGCATACTTCCACAGCGCCAATAATTTGATAGATACAGAATAGTGAAAAGAAAGAAAAAAGTGTAAAAGTTGTGGCGAAAAAGTTCTAGAAAGATTTTTGTGTCTCGCCTGTGTCTCGCCTGTGTGTCGCCGAAGCGCCGTTTTTTTTTACGTTGCTTGTGTAGCTTCTCGGTCGGTTTGGCTTGTGTAGCAGACAAGAAAAAACGCGCGAAAGAGAACACAATAGAAAACAGTAAAACAAAAAGAAAAAGGAAATATGTATGTGAACAATACATGCGTAAAGACAAAACAAAATTCTGCACAGTGGGTAAAAGAAGATGCTAAGGCAAAATCTGACTTAATTCTGGCCATGGCGAGAACAGAATTAAAACAAACAAAAAACTGTGAAACTTCAAACGAAGTATGGAAAAAGTTGCATAGCATTTATCAGTCCACGGGTCCCGCACGCAAAGCCACCCTACTGAAGTCTCTGATTTTGCTGAAATTGAGCCCAGGCGCGGACATGAGAGATCACTTTGACAAGTTTTTCGACATTGTAGACAAAATAAATTAAATTGAACATAAATGATTTGATCTCGATCTTGCTACTGTACAGCATATGAAACATTTCGTATAGCAATTGAGTCACAATACAATTTAATTACACCTGAAGCACTAAAGGTAAACTTATTGGATGAATACGAAGCGCGAAATCAAAACAAAGGAGAATCATCACCAGGGGCCCTGATGATAAGTAAGAGATTCAATGATAATGCACCAAGGCCGTCCAAGGCAAGTAGTTTGAAATACAAATGTTATAATTGTGGATGGTGGGGCACAAGGCGGCGAAATGTCCCAAGAAATTTCCGAAAAACTCCGGAGGAAACAGTGAGTCATATTCAAGTATGTACATACAAAAAGCGTATCTTACACGCACAAGCCTAAAAGGATGGTGCCTGGACTATGGGGCAACATCACACATGTGCTCAGAGAAGAAAAGATTTAACAAAACGTATGCAGAAAAGTCGCAACAGCTAAAACTAGCAAACGGCGAAACTACATCGATCAATGGAACCGGGTCTGTAACTTTTAAACCAAACTGCAAGTTTTCTGCAAACCTTTTGAGCACACTGTATGTACCAGATATAAGAGAAAATTAACTGTCAATATCTAAGATATGTGACCACGGCTTCAACGTGCTAATCAAGAAAAATTTGGCTGAAATAATACAGGTATCAAATGAGAAAGTAGTTTTCGTTGCTCAGCGAAAACATGACCTATATCATGTCGAGGAAATAGGTGAGAAAATCCATTTAGCAGTCGGAAACAAAACCAGTATCAGAGAATGGCACGAAAGTTTTGGGCACCTAAACGAAAAGGATTTAAAAGATGTCACCCAAAAAGGGAGAGTACATGGAGCATGCGTAAATATAAATGAGAGTCTACCAATCTGCGAGGCATGGAGGTAGTCGATACTTCGTTACATTTATAGATGATTTTTCGAAATGGTGCGAATTGTATACTAGAGGTCTGCATGAATGTATTCACTTCCAACACCATAGTACTGTACAGTAGTTACGTGTTCTTAAAAATACTGTACTCATTCTTTGCTGTACAGTATATTCGAGTAGCTTGAAGAACCGAGTACAGTAAAACTACTGTACTCACTTAGAGTGAGTGACAGTAATAAATGTACTCTTTGTAAGTGAGTACAGTATATGTCAGTGTTGCCATTTCAGCCTTTTTCCGGACAGATCTGTCTTTTTTTTTTTTTGGTTTAGCCGGAAGAAATGTTAAACACCCTTTGTCCGGAAATCTGTCCTTTTTTCTTTATTAAGTGCAAAAATTTGTTTATAGCGATGAGTGTTGAAGAAGCGGTCTAATAATCATCGTACCACCATTAAAACTTTAAAAATTGTAGTCGTAGGTTAACATGCTTACTAATGCCTACTAACATGTCACTAATAAAAGTTAACATGCCGATGGAAGTGTACAAGCAAAAATTTCGCGAAGCGTGGCTAAATTTACCCGATTTTGCAAAGTGGCTGTGCCAATATCAATATGCTTTAAAGCATATTGAATTCTTCTCTGCGGAAAACGTTTTGCGGGCATGCAAACCTCCAATCGTTGAACTTTTAGAGCTTTTTAAAGTGAATGGGAGTGAAATAGATTCCATAATTTCACAATTAATTAATTTTGTAAAATGGGAAAACACCGATAATACCATAAAGTTTTGGGCGGAAGTAATTGCCTTTAACGACGCAGCGGGCAACAACCCATACTTAAATATAGCGACATTCGCTATAAATTTATTGACGCTACCATGGTCAAATGGTGAAATCGAAAGAGTTTTCAGCCAAGTGTCCTTGGTGAAAACTAAATTAAGAAGTCGTCTGCAAACGCAGACATTAAATGCCATTATGACAATAAGGTAAAGTTAAAATTCTTCCAGTAAATACTTATACATCTATTTGAAAATTTTTCCATTTTTAGATTTGGACTACGGCGGCATGGCGCCTGCTGCCATAATTACGAGGTACCAGAAAAAATCTTAAAACAAGTGGGCACAAGTGAGGTCTACACTGAAGCATCAATCGAAGATGATTACATTATATGTAGATAATGTGTTGAGATCTCTTTAAATATTAATGTATACGTATTAAAAGTTCAATTGATAAGCTGAAACATTTTTGTCCTCTTTTCTGTCCTATTTTAAAAATTTTTTTTACCTTTTTTTTCACTTTTTTTTTCGTCATCCGTCCTTTTTTGTGGCTGGCAGTTGGCAACACTGGTATATGTCACTTTTTTTTCATGTTGTACACCACTGATACAGTGAATATGTGATTTCATTCATCTGTACAGATGAGTATAATATTTTCGCCAATTATGTACAACCCATTCAGAATAATAATATTCAATCCATTATAAGCAATGAAATTCGAACATATCAAAATGTAAATATTTTATATTCCGCAGACTTTGATGTTCAGAGTTGGTGGAAAAATAACAAACAGCAATTTCCCTTACTTTTTAAGGTTGCTTGCAAATTATAGTCTTCTTTAAGAGGAGTTTTAAAGAAGAACGTGCCGTTTCCGAAGAAGATACCCAAGAGAATACCGATACCGAAAAAAATATCCGAGAAGAACCAGTACTGCAAAAACGTGGACCTGAAAGACCCAGAAAAGGGCATACGGGAAAACCTGGTCGTCCCAATGAACCTGAATTGGAATCTAATGGGAAAGATGAATTTTATGAGGCATCATCACGAATAAGCCTCGGGGATGAATCGTCAACAAGCGCAGCTCTAAGTGGTCCAAATGCAATTGAGTGGAAAACGCCTTAATAAGTGAGTATAAAGAGCTACAAAAGAATAATACCTGGGAAATTGTAAAGCGAGAGAAGAATCAGAAATTTATAGAAACCAAGTGGGTTCTCCGCACCAAGTGTAAACCAAACGGCAAAGTTGATTGCTCGGAAAGCCTAATAGGAGCTCTAATGTGGCTTGCCGTATCAACGCGCCCTGACATTGCACATGTCTTAAGTCTTCTTAGCCAGTATAATAATTGTTACGGCTGGGTTGCAGCCAAAAGGGTACTTCGTTATTTGAAAGGTACTCAAGACCATGGACTAATATATAAAAGAACCGGAGAAGATTTGATTGGATTCGCCGATGCCGACTGGGCTGCTAATAATGATGATCGTAGATCTTTTACAGGTTTCGTATTTAAGATGGGAAATGCACCAATAAGTTGGGAATCCCGTAAGCAGCGAACTGTTGCTCTTTCTAGTACAGAGGCGGAATACATGGCTATACCCGAGACGTCTAAAGAAGCTGTACATCTAAGATCTTTCTTACAGGAAATTTTTGGCTCGCTCGGTTCCACCATAATTTACAGCGACAACCAAGGAGCTGGTCAACTCACACGAAATCCTCTATTTCACAAGAGGACAAAGCATGTTGACATCCGTCATCATTTTATAAGGGACGATAAAGGCGATCTTCGCATTACATCTCAACAAGCGAAATGCCCGCAGACGTTTTGACCAAAGGACTAGGGACAGCAAAGCATGAGTCCTGTATGACACTGTTGGGTGTACAAAAAGCAAACAAAAAAGGCGCCATCTGAGGGGAAGTATTGCAAATACATCTGGAAGCCTGCTTTGTGACCCGCCCATCTGGCAACCTTATAAGCATAAGTAGCACTCTCATAAATGCCACCGTCTGTGTCAGTCGTTCTTTTCTTAGTTGTAACACAAATTATATATTATAAATCTCAACCCTTTTTAATCATCTACAACGAAACCGCTTAATACATTCTGGACTTGGATTGCTTGCAACTCATCCCTGACTATATTGGCTGTGAATCGGGGCATAGCTGGCACCTCGTGCAAATAAAACACCTCCACCGGGTCGGGGATGTTTAGCTGTATATAAAGCTAAGCTACCTTCTTCAATAAGTTGTTATCTGTCTTTTATCTTAAGGTTTTTCGTAGTTGACGTAAATAAATAAAATAAATAAAATAAATAAAATAAATAAAATAAATAAAATAAATAAAATAAATAAAATAAATAAAATAAATAAAATAAATAAAATAAATAAAATAAATAAAATAAATAAAATAAATAAAATAAATAAAATAAATAAAATAAATAAAATAAATAAAATAAATAAAATAAATAAAATAAATAAAATAAATAAAATAAATAAAATAAATAAAATAAATAAAATAAATAAAATAAATAAAATAAATAAAATAAATAAAATAAATAAAATAAATAAAATAAATAAAATAAATAAAATAAATAAAATAAATAAAATAAATAAAATAAATAAAATAAATAAAATAAATAAAATAAATAAAATAAATAAAATAAATAAAATAAATAAAATAAATAAAATAAATAAAATAAATAAAATAAATAAAATAAATAAAATAAATAAAATAAATAAAATAAATAAAATAAATAAAATAAATAAAATAAATAAAATAAATAAAATAAATAAAATAAATAAAATAAATAAAATAAATAAAATAAATAAAATAAATAAAATAAATAAAATAAATAAAATAAATAAAATAAATAAAATAAATAAAATAAATAAAATAAATAAAATAAATAAAATAAATAAAATAAATAAAATAAATAAAATAAATAAAATAAATAAAATAAATAAAATAAATAAAATAAATAAAATAAATAAAATAAATAAAATAAATAAAATAAATAAAATAAATAAAATAAATAAAATAAATAAAATAAATAAAATAAATAAAATAAATAAAATAAATAAAATAAATAAAATAAATAAAATAAATAAAATAAATAAAATAAATAAAATAAATAAAATAAATAAAATAAATAAAATAAATGTTGGTTTAATTAATATTAAAAATTATAAAGAAATGATAAATGACCTACTCCAAATAATTCTAGAACAAAGTTTCGCAGTAGAGTATATACATATATATTTATTGAGACTATTATATGGTGAACCGAATGGTACGATGAAAGAGAACAACTAACTGAACTGAAAAATTAGTGTGGCCGGACTACAAGTACATATTGATCCCAAATTATCAACACTCCCTCTCAACAAATTACTTGTATGCTTAAGTACTAATGACAATTCATTTCAGTGATACATTTCATATGTTTACATTTTTGCAATTCTTAGTCAATACGTCAGAGATCATGTCGTTACTACAGATATACTTAACAACTATTTCTTTTTTCTTATAAAGCTCTCTGACATGATGATACTTTATATTAATGTGTTTGCTTCTATTATGCAGAGTTGGGTTTTTAGTTAAACATTGGGCACTTTGATTATCGCAATACAATAAAACAGTTTGAACATCGTTAAAACCCATCTCGTTCAAAAACGTCTTCAAGTACACCGCTTCTCTTGCCGCCGTGGATAACTCAATGTACTCCGCTTCAGTACTACTTAAAGCCACCAGACTTTGCTTTTTGGACTCCCATGATATTGCGCTGCCAGCATACATAAAAACATATGCAGTATATGGCTTTCGGTCTATGGTGTCGTTTGCCCAATCAGCATCTACGTACCCGTTGATTTGGGTTCCAGTCAGCTCATAGTGAAGCTTCATGCCAGCTGTGCCCTTTAGGTAGCGCAGCACTCTTGTTGCCGCCACTTCGTGTTCTTTATGAGGTCTCATATTCATCTGCGCTAACTTTACAACTGAATGTAAAATATCTGGCCTGGTTGTTACGGCCAAATACATCAATGACCCCACAAGCGACTGAAAATTTTTCTTGTCAGTAGGTATGCAGGAAGCGTCTTCACATTTGACTTGACATCCTGACAATCAGACATTCCCCCACGTGCGTAACATTTCTTCAATGTATTTTTGATGTCCAATTGCAATATTACCAGTCTCCGTCTCTCGCTCGACTTCTATGCCTAAGAAGTGATTCAATTGACCGCCATCTACTATGTCGAACTTATTCCCGATTGATCGTTTGATGTCCATTAAGTCATCTTTACTGGAACTGGCCACCAGCAGGTCATCGACGTAAACTGCAATGATATTAGACCTACCTCTCTCATTACGTACATAAACACATGGTTCACTAATGCATGGTCTAAAATTTATCTCTCTGAACACTTCATCTAGTCTGGTATTCCATTCTCTACCACTCTGTTTCAAGCCATAAAGCGATTTCTTCAATTTCAAAACTCTCTCTGGATAGGCTTCGCTAACAAATCGATTGGGCTGCTTCATATAAACTTCCTCTAATAAGTCACTACTCAACCTCTAGTTGATGGAGATAAAGTTTATACTCTACTGCTAGAGCTAGTATCAATCTTATTGATGAGTACCTTACTACTGGCGAAAAAGTTTCTAAATAATCAATACCATACTGTTGCGCACAACCCTTAGCAACTAACCTGGACTTAAACTTTTCGACAAAACCATTTTTGTCTGATTTAATTAACCAATTCCCAAGTATTGTTTGCCTTCAGTGCATTTATCTACTTTTGCATTGATGCTATCCATTCGCCGACCATTTCGCCATTAATGGCTTCGTTAACTCCTAATGGTACTTTTACCTTTTCTACCTTTAGCATATTCAACATATTATACAGCGTTCGAGGTCTACCTGGTTTACCCGTTCTTATAACTTTTGGACACCCTGGTCCTCGTCTTTCACCAATTTCGGCTTCTGAGTCCCCTTCGGACTCCTCGTTGATTTTGCCTTCGCCTCCTTGGGGCTGTTGACCGATCTCGTTTTCTTCATCAGCTTCAAGCTGATCGCTAGCCGCGCTCTCATAGTTGTCGCTCGCATCGTTATCTCTTTCTCGCTCATCTGGATTCTGTTCATTTACTCTGTTACCCGCTTGGTCACAGTCTTCAGAACCGATCGGCGTTAGGTTACTCGGCAAATAGTATTTAAACAACTCCATGTCTCCCTCTTCACTGCTAGATCCAGTTATGTCATTCTCCAAGAAGATTACATCTCTGCTCTCAATCAGCATTTTCTTCTCCGGGCTATATAAACGATAAGCTTTTGCTGTCAATGAATACCCAATCATTAAATATTACTCCCCTTTAGCAGCGAACTTCTTATTATGACTGTGCCATATCAAAACATCACTATTATGCACACCAAAGTACAGACTTTCTTTCAATTTAGGTTCAATAATAAACAAACCATCGTACTCTTTAGCTCAATCTTTTGTTTATCTTTTATTATTGCCAACCATTTTTAAATGTTACTTCAAAGCCTTTCTCAGTTGCTTTTGACACAGAGATGAAATTTGTCTGCAGTTCTTTCACGTACAAAACGTTCAATAGGTCAACACTGAATTTTCCTATGTTGATACACACAGTACCAATACCTTCTGAATGCAACGAGTTCTCTCCCGCGAAAAGAACTTTTTCTCTGTGTTCTTCAAAATCTGTAAACAAATTTTTGTCACTACACATGTGAACAGTTGCACCACTGTCCACACACCAAGTCGAGTCTTTAAACTTTTGTTTACACTCTACACTGGACAAAATCGCAAAATTTCGTTTTCCTTTGTCATTTTCTTTGCAATCAGCAATAAAGTGGCCCAACTGTCCACACTTAAAACATTTTTTGGTTTTCTTTGCATCATTCTTCACGTATGCCTTCTTCTGGTCTTTTCTATTCGTTTTCGACACATACACATGATTTGCACCGTTTTCGCTTTCATCGAAATTCATTCGCTGTCTCTCTCCTTCACCAAGAAGTTTGATTTTCAAATCAGAGAGAGATGGCAATACTTCTGGCGTTTCGATCACGACGACGAAGTTTTCGTACGAACTGTTCAACCCCGACAGCAACACAATTGTTGGTATATCTTCGGGAATGTTCTGAGAATTCTTTTATGTACTCTTGTATATCTAAACATTCTGATGCCCGTAACCGAAGTAACTGTTTAAACAAGCTAATTTTTCTTGTCGGCCTACGTGGCTGATATATACTAGCTTGTCCCAAGCTTCTTTACCAGAAACACAATTCTTGATAAAGCTAATTTGCGATGGTTTAACACCAAGCAAAATGCTCGCTAATGCTTTTTCATCTAGCGCATCAAAATTACTCTTTTGTTCTTGAGTGTCACTTTCTCTCTTCACGATTCTTCCACACACGATTGGCCACAATTCACTTTGCACCAATATGCTTTTCATCTGTACCGACCATATTGCATAGTTTTCGCTGTCCAACTTTTCGATGGCAGAATAACCTTGAACACTCATTGTCACTTTAATTTATTGCCCGATCACACACAGTAATCCAAATTAAATCCAAATATTAATATTACTCTTTACAATGTTCTGGGCCCATAACCTATTAAAAATTATAAAGAAATGAGAAATGACCCACTCCAAATAATTCTAGAACAAAGTTTCGCAGTAGAGTATATATATATATTTATTGAGACTATTATATGGTGAACCGAATGGTACGATGAAAGAGAACAACTAACTTAACTGAAAAATTAGTGTGGCCAGACTACTAGTACATATTGTTGCCAAATATTTAGATACGATAATGATCCCTGTTCACGCCACCGGGTGAACAGCATAGAGTGAGGGGTAGGGTTTTTTCCCCAAACCGAATTCGGTCATACTGAGGAGGGTGACGGGGGGTTCTGCTGTGAATCGCCATATTCAATCCAGTACGAGTTTTAATCCGAACACCCGTTCTTTTTCCTTGCGCTCTTATCTTTCGATATTGTAACTTTTTCAACCCGAACCATTTCGTATGTGTCGGGATATCTTGTGAAATAAATAAAGAAATTAGAATTAATTTTAACCGAAGTTCTCGCGCGTTTTAATTTCATCACGCACTCACCAGACCCTAAAGAAATTGGCACCCGCCAAGTTGTACACCACAAATCGTTCCGCACCTCCACGAACTTTAGTCCTTCGAGCCGGATATCCTCCCGCTATTCCAGCTTGCATCGGCGGAATTCCTGATAAGTACAACATTTCTTATTAAAATTCTCATTCACATTATATCCCATTACAAACTTATAAAAGTGTGAGGTTTCCCGCTCCTCCATAGCGACCTACACACTTTTGTATACTTGTATGTACATACCTGACCTATTCCAAGGGTTACCTGGTATTTCCCGATCATTTTTGTGTTTATGAAGTGCATTTCTTTTCCATTCTTTGAAATTCTGATTGTCCAAAAGTCCAATTGCATAGCAATACATATGTATGTATGTATAAAACAAATATACATACATACATGTAAAAACAGCTGTTTTCTAACCTGCAAGTAGAGGTGTTTAATAATCGAGAATTTATAAAGTACCACTTACCTTTACTTAAAGTGTAAAGCACACCCACGGGCTGATCATTAGTCCAGCGGCATAAATTATTTATGTCAAATAATTTTTAAATCCATACATACAAACTTATACTATATATGTACATACATATGTAATAATTTTTGCCGCGGTAAGCGCACTCATACGTACATACATACATATGTACATAATTCAAGTAGGAAACCGTGATCTTCGTTAAAAATGTACAATTAATTAAATTCACAAAACATAAACAATGGCAGAACAGCTGACTCCCGATCAGTGCTGGCACTCAAGTCTCATCAGTGCTGACACTTGAGACAAGCCGTGACTCGGTCACGACATCCATTTTTTTCCTTCGTGATTTTCGTATTGTGCAAAAATATTTCAATCGACTGATTGAATTTAATTCGCAAAATATTTTCTAAAGAAAAATAAGTACATTTTTATTTATCTGGAATTAATATTTTGGCGTGTCTTGGTGCATTTTGATCTTTTCCTCACAGATCCATGAAATTGATCTTGACCGTTTAATGAAAATTAATTCCGAGTTTTTTTTTTTTTTTTTCTTCATTGAAAAGTTATCGGCACTCCCAATCCTACTGATCTCAATATTTCCATATTTTTAAATACTCTTATAAATTTCAACATTTTTCCACATTGTATATATTTTAATATCGAAGTGATTATATATCCTTATAATTATTCACACAACTGCGAGGAAAATTATAAATCCTTCTAATTTCATTTATGCTATCTATGCTTATTCATTGTGTTCATTAAAAAGAGAAGACATTTCTCCTTCTCACTCCTTCTCTATCCTTAAAGTATACAGTCCACTTACAGCTTCGTTTCGATCTCCTCGCTTGAGAGCTCTAATTCCACGAAGTTATTTGTTTCCATACGATTCGTAATAGCTCAGAGAACACTCTACGATGTCTCTTTCCGACTTTGTTGCCGTTTGCGAGGCATTAACGGGGTTCGAGGCTCGCGAGGCCCAGGCTTTAGCTGACGACGTGCCACTCGTCTTCATTAAAATACACTTAGACCAGCTTAAGTCACTTTGGGCAAAAGTCGAGGCAGAGTTTTCACGATGCTATAAAGCCTTGACGGCTTTTCACATAGCTACAATTAAAGCTAAACATGAATATTGTTATATGGTATATGTGCGAGGCGGGACTTTGTTTGGAGAGCGAATCGAGCAGTTGTCCGCGAAAATGGCTCCCCCACCAGTCAGGCTCTCCGTCGATTCCACCCATCAAAGCCACACAGTTCCCCCGTGCGAAGTCGAAATCTTCAACGGGGCGGCCTGGCTTGGCCTACATTCCGTGATTTGTTTACCGCGATTTTTATCCATAATCCAAGCCTAACACAAGTGGAGAAACTTTACCACTTAAGTTGCAAAACTCGCGGTGAAGCCAGAGCCATTGTTTCTAGGCCACCCTTGACCAATGAGGGGTTCCAGTCCGCGTGGGATGACCTCACTGCGCGATACGAAAATAATCGATTATTGATTATGAGCCAAGCCAAGCAGCTTCTACAGATCCCAGCTGTAACACAAGAGTCTGGCAAAGCGTTGAGAGAACTGCAGACGTCAATTCAAGGTTGCTTAATCGGTCTTGAGTGTTCCGGGGCTCGTACAGACAATTGGGATATCCTTCTCATAGCAATCTGTACGAGCAAAATGCCCAAATCCATCCTTTTATTGTGGGAACAGTCCGTTCCAAATAAGACCGCCGTCTCATCCTGGGACGACCTGAATGGATTCCTAACTGATCGCCACCGTGTATTAGAGGCCACAGATGTCCTTCAACCAAGCTCTAGCGGTCAGACCTTTCCCTTCGTAAGCCAAAATGCTACGGCACGAGCTCAGGCCTTTTCCGCTCAAGTGCAAGAGAGCTCAGCACCTGATGCTTGTATAATTCCGAATCCTGCGTCCCCCGATTCTTCCAGCAGCCCTCATGTAAACGTGGAAAGTTACTTCGCCTCCACTCGCAACACTGGCCTCCTGGGTACTGCGAGGGTAACTATTCATCATCGTGGCAAGCAGTTTCAAATCCGCGCTTTAATTGATATGGGATCCGAAGCGTCCTTTATTTCCCAAAGAATGTTTGAATTGATTAATCCTCCAAGCTGCAAAGTATCAACTAGCATTCGCGGCATTGGGCAATGCGATGCTGGTAGCGGCGACAAAGTGTGCCGCTTAAAGATTTCTCCTCCTGACGAACCGCTGCGACAGTTCCAAGCAGTCGCCGTGGTGCTGCCTAGTGTAGCTGAAGCACTTCCGTCCCGCGCCGTCCCGAATAAGGTGAAGCAGGATTCGCTTGACCTTCCGCTCGCTGATCCGCAATTTCACCAAAGAGCTCCTGTGGGTTTGGTGCTTGGAGCCGAGCTCCTTCCCACTATCCTTGGGGAACGAATCATCAAGAATGTTGGTGATTCTTTCGTGGGGATCGAGACGATGTTCGGATGGGTTCTCTGTGGATCCGTTACTGGAAAATCCAGAAGGTCTCGGTCCATCTCCTCCAGCAGTCCGAAGATGTCTCTAAGGACAGCAGCACCATCCGATTTAGAACGCAGTTCCAATTGCTTCAGGTGCCGCGTTTGTCAAGGGGCACACGCGCTCCGTCTGTGCCGACAGTTTCGAGGACTACGAGCTGACGACAGGCTGCGGGTAGTCTTGAGCAACGGATACTGCCCGAACTGTTTGGCTCATGAGCATTCCAATGGTTCCTGCAGGAGCACAGCAGGATGCCATCGATGTGGCAAGCAACACCACACGCTCTTGCACATCGACAGCTCAGTCGCGTACATCCAACCCAAAGAGCAAAGACCCGAAAGGCACCCGCCTTTCATTCGGACTTCTATCCAGAGGTCATCAGCCATCGTGCCGCCTACTCCATCTGCATCCAAAGTTCCCCCTCCATCTCCACCCGTGTCTTGGAGATCCAGAACGCTGCCATCGCCCATCCTTAGACATGTCCATCGAGGCAATTGCAACTTGTTGCAAGGGGGGTGCTATGTTCACGCCACCGGGTGAACAGCAGAGAGTGAGGGGTAGGGTTTTTTCCCCAAACCGAATTCGGTCATACTGAGGAGGGTGACGAGGGGTTCTGCTGTGAATCGCCATATTCAATCCAGTACGAGTTTTAATCCGAACACCCGTTCTTTTTCCTTGCGCTCTTATCTTTCGATATTGTAACTTTTTCAACCCGAACCATTTCGTATGTGTCGGGATATCTTGTGAAATAAATAAATAAATTAGAATTAATTTTAACCGAAGTTCTCGCGCGTTTTAATTTCATCACGCACTCACCAGACCCTAAAGAAATTGGCACCCGCCAAGTTGTACCCCACAAATCGTTCCGCCCCTCCACGAACAATCTCAAATTATCAACAATAAATATAATATAACATTTGTTTATTCAGAGCAAACAGTGAATATTGGTTGACGGTTAACACAGTACTAACTGCTGTTATGATACAGTGATCGTTCTGTTCTTTCCAACATGTTAAATAACATTGTAGCTTACATTAACAGATTACATGTTCTTATACTTAAATGTGTACATCAACACTCCATCATAGGCTTCATTATACAAATATGTTTCATTCAATTTTAGTTATTCCAAGAAGGTAAACAAATTCATGATGCTTAATTTTAGACAAACATTTTGTTAAAATATCAGCAGCATTTTCGTTAGTTGAAACATATTTTAAATCAATTTCATTATTTTCTACTTTTTCTGACAAAATGATATTTGATGTCGATGTGCTTCGTGCGCTTATGATGAATTGGATTTCGGGCAATTTGTTGCGCACTGATATTATCGTCGTAAATGATGATAGGATGATCGCTGGTAGCATATCCTATTTCGATGAGCAGACGTTTAAGATATACAGCTTCCTTGGCTGCAGTTGATAAGGCTACATATTCAGCCTCTGTGCTGCTCAAAGCAACAATACTTTGTTTCGCTGAAGTCCAGGAGAATGCGCTTCCACCCAGATAGAAAGCATAGCCAGAGTAGGACTTCCTATTAGCTTTGTCATTTGCCCAATCAGCGTCAACAAAGCCAATTACTGGTTTCCCCGTTTTTCGGTATGTGACTCCAAGATCTATGGTGCCCGCCAAGTAGCGCAAAATATGTTTAGCAGCAGTTTCATGATGTCCGTGCGGGTCGTTATTGCGCTGTGCAAGTTTACATAGTGCATGCAGAATATCAGGTCGGCTCAACACTGCTAAATACATAAGCATACCAATTAGTGACTGATAATTTGTTGTATTTACCGTGACGCAGCCCGCGTCATTACAATCAGCCGTAAAACCAGGGGTTAGGGGTGTTCCAACAGGTCGACAGTTAGCCATACCATGAACATCAAGTAGCTTTCTTACATACGTCCTTTGATGCAAAGAAATATCTCCGTTTTTTTCTCTTTGTATTTCCAGTCCAAGGAAATATTTAAGTCGGCCTCCATCGTGCATTTTAAAATGTACTGCAATCTCCTTCTTAATTTTGGATATGTCTGTTTCGTCAGGGCATATGATTATAAGGTCATCGACGTAGACGGCTATGTAGCTTTTCTTGTCTTCTTTAACATAGAGGCAAGACTCATGTTTGCATTTGTGGAATCCGATACCACGTAGAACTTTGTCGAGTGTATTATTCCAAACTCTTCCAGATTGCTTGAGTCCGTACAGTGCTTTGTGTAGCTTGAGAACCTTTTTCGGGTATGAATCGTTGACAAAACCTTCCGGTTGCTTCATGTAAACATCCTCCTCTAGATTACTGTTGAGGTAAGCATTAGATATATTAACTTGGTGCATGTAAAGATTTTTCTCCGCAGCTATAGCAAACATCATTCTAATAGTTTCGTAGCTAATGACCGGAGAAAAAGTTTCTTGATAGTTGATTCCTAGCTGCTGCCCATAGCCTTTAGCCACCAGTCTTGATTTGAATCTTTCTATATCACCATGCTTAGTTCTTTTGATGCGAAATACCCATTTGGATCCAATCGCCTTTTGGCCAGGCGGTAAATCTACTAAACACCATGTATTATTTTCCAACAATGCATCGTATTCTTGTTTCATCGATACCTGCCAGAACTTGGCATGTTGTCCATTTAGTGCATCTGATACAGATTGAGGTGTCTCTGTATCATCCTCAAGTTGAATGTGATGAAGCATGTTATATTGCTTCCTTGGTCTACCAGCTAAACCAGTACGAACAATTTTCGGTCTTCCTGGTCCTCTTTGTGGAGTCTCTTCTTCGGTTCTCTGGATCGGTTCTAGATCCTGTTGTTGATTGGTGATTTCGTCATCACTCGCAGTAACAAAATCTTCCTCCTCCCCTTCGTCGAAGTCCGTATCGTCGTTTGGAGGAATATCTGACCTTGGCGACATAGGTTCCTGGAGATCTTCATTTGGTTCTTCTATTGGGACGTCCGGCTCGAGGCGAATAATGCTTGACACGAAATCGTTGTTTTTGTCTGAAAGATCAAAATTTTTTAATTCTTTGTTCTGGAATTCATTTTCTATAAACTTCACGTCACGACGCTCAACAATTATACGCTTTTCTTGATCATAAAGACGATATGCTTTAGCTTCAGAGGAATAACCAATAAAAATCTACTCTTTTCCTTTTGAGTGGAACTTCTTTTTATTTGTTTAATCCAAAGCGAACGCTCGACATCCAAAAGCTTTTAGGTGCTTCACCGACGGTAAGCGACATTTCCAAAATTCGCAGTATTCACAGCTTCAGCCCATAAAAATTCTTCTAAATTTGCATAAGTCAATAGACATTTAGCCATCTCGACTATTGTTTTGTTGGCACGCTCGGCAACTTTATTTTGTTGCGGTGTATAGGGTACGGTTAATTCACGCTTGATACCATTTTCTTCAAGGTATGTTGAAAAACTTCCGTTTTTATACTCAGTGCCGTTGTCGCTTCTCAATGCTTTGATTTTCTTACCAGCTTGACATTCGACGTAACTTTTGAATTTTTTAAACTTTTCAAAAACTTCGCTCTTAGCTTTGATGAAAATATTCGAGAATAGTCATCGATAAATGCTACAAAATATCGATTACCAGCTAATGAAGTTACGCTCATCGGTCCGCAGACATCCGCATGCACTAGTTCCAAAACATTTTTTGTAGATCGCTCCGTTTTTAATGGGAAAGGGAGTGCACATATTTTTCCCAAATTGCATGTTTCACAATTACTTTTATTGAAACTTTTATTGGAATAATTGCTGCAAGTTTTTGAAGTTAAGATGTCCATATCTATTATGCCAAATATTTGTATGCGTCGCACTATCCAATATATTAAGAGTTTCTTTTTCTGAACCATCAATATATACATACAAATCATTTTCTTGTGTTGCTTCTAAAACCACTTTACCAAAACTATTTTGTACCATAGCTTTTCCATTTTTGAATATTGTAGTTAAAGCGTATTTCGCTGCTTTACTCACCGAGAAAAAATTCATTTGTAGAGAAGGGGCATACAAAACATTGTTCATCTCTAATTTACCTTTGTTTGTGTGCAACATAACAATTCCTATACCGGGTGCCTCAATATATGTGTTACTGGCTAATTTAATTGTCACCCTTTTTTCTTGGTACGACACAAACATTTTTTGTCACAACACATATGTACATATGAGACGTCGCGCCACTATCTATACACCATGTATTCTTTTTCTGCGTCGACATGTAGTTCAAGAGTAAACAGGCCGTTGTATCTTGTGTCTCGCTCTTTTGAATTTGTTTCCTCTCTCTCTGCTTTTTTTGGCAGTCCGATGCACGATGCCCTGGGATGTCACAGTAAAAACATTTTCCGTTAAATTCTCACTGTCTTTTTGCTTTTTCCTTGTCCACGGCATTCTTTCTTGGAAACTTCGTAGTGTGTGTGTAAACCATTTGCTTTGCATTGTCTTGCTCACTCTTCTCTTGCTTACGCGTCCCTTCCTCCAGAAGTTTTAATTTTACCGTTTCAAATAATGGTAACTCATCTCTAGTCTCGATAGCAACTACCAAATTTTCCCAAGAGTTGGGTAGGCTTGACAGAATCATTATAACCTTTAAATCATCGTTAATTTCAATGCCTATCTCAGTCAATTTTTCTATTGTTTCCGTAAATACTCGGACATATTCTGGTACCTTGTCCCCCACTTGCATGACCAAACGTAAGAGTTTTTGGTACAGTTGAACTTTTCTTATTGGTCCAATTTATTTATTTATTTATTTATTTACGTCAACTAACACAGCAGTCGAAGAAAAAGCTTAAGCTAAAGACAGATAGTAATTAATTGAAGAAGATAGCTTAGCTATATACACAACTAAACATCCCTGACCCGGTGGAGGTGTTTTATTTGCATAAGGTGCCAGCTATGCCCCGATTCACAGCCAATGTGGTCAGGGATAAGTTGCAACCAATCCAAGTCCAGAATATTTTTATTGGTTTCGCTGTAGATGATTAAAAAGTATAGCACGAAGAGAAGTGACAGAAAGATGAGGAGAAATTAGGTGAGAAAGATGGTTAAAAGATTGGCAAGAAGAACACGAAAAGGTTCGTGAAGAGAGTAGTTAGTCAGACATCTACTAAGGTAAATAGAAAAAAAGTTTCTGGTCCGACGTGAGGGAACACAAAAATATAGCGTACCTAGTAAATTAGTAGAAATGACTTGGCCGTTGACTAGTTTATGGAGAAAGAGAATGCCAAAAACGAGCCTACGGTTGTAAAGTGAAGGAAGATTAATAAGAAGAAGTCTGTCAGAATAAGAAGGTAGGCGAAGACTCGGCTCCCAATTAAGACCGCGTAACGCAAACTTAAGGAATTGCTTCTGTACCGATTCAATACTACGCTGGTGAACATCATATTGCGGGTTCCACACTGGCGAGCAATATTCGAGAATAGGGCGAACTAACGAAGTGTATAAAACCTTTGTTACATAGGGATCATCAAATTCTTTGACCCAACGTTTAATAAAGCCAAGAAGGCTGCATGCTCTATTGACAATTGAAGAAATATGAGCATTAAATGAAAGTTTTGGGTCAAACATAACGCCTAAGTCTTTGAAGGATGGTACACAATCTAACAGAACCGACTTAATAGAGTAATGAGCTAGGAACGGAGACAAACGACTGAAAGTCATAAAAGAACACTTAGAGGCATTAAGGTGTAATTTATTAACGTGGCACCAATCACAGAACGCATCGAGATCTGAGTGCAAGTACTGTTTGAAAGAAGGATCATTATAGGAATAACAAATCTTGACGTCATCCGCAAACATGAGCACGCGTGAGTGAACCAAGGCCAAGGGTAAATCATTTATAAACAGGGTAAATAACAGTGGGCCCAGATGACTGCCTTGGGGTACACGTGACGTAACTTGAATAGTTTTAGATATTGAGGAGCGAAACACACCTTTTGGGTTCTGCCAATAAGATACGACTTTAACCAAGCCAACAGTTTCGGGGAAAAACCCATGATGTTAAGTTTCGCGAGAAGCATAGAATGATCAACCGTATCGAAAGCCTTACTAAAGTCAGTATAAATAACACGGAAGCCATGGTGTACAAGGGTAGTCAATTCTAAAAGGTTAGTAAGCGACGAACGACCTTTCATGAAGCCATGCTGACAAGGAGAAATAGTGGATCTGGATAGGTGTTGAAGGGAAGACGTAATAATTTTCTCAAACAGCTTTGGTATTGCCGAAAGTTTGGCAATGCCACGGTAGTTAGAAACATCCGATTTGCTACCCTTTTTAAAAAGCGGAATAATAAAAGACTCCTTCCAAATATCGGGAAAACTACAAGTCTCTTTCGATATAAAGAATAACCGAGATAAAGGCTTAGATAGGGAAATCGAACACATTTTAAGGATGCAACTAGGTATATTATCGGGAACGAAGGAAGACGTCATAGATGACAAGCTAGAGATAATACAGTCTTCAGTAATACTAGGAAAAAACATACAATTTAAATGTGGGATTGAGAAGGGATAGTATGTGGGATCCCAAGCAGTAGTAGAATAAGTCGACTGAAAGAATTTAGCAAACAGATCAGCAATGTCTGAATCATTATTAGCAGTCTGGTCATAAAGTCTGCAGGTGGACGGCAGTAGGTTAGAGCGTCTTTTAGAATTAACAAAGTTGTAAAATCTTTTGGGGTTCTTATAGAATTCAACCTTACAGCGCACTATATAATTATTGTAGCATTGAGTATTTTAGAGACAAAATTGAGATTCCGCTACACAATAATTTGAATAGTGAAGTCGCGAACCAGTTTTTTAAACCTTTTCAAATATCTCGATTTAATGTTACGGAGATTAGAGAGCCTACGTGTGAATCATACCTTCGCACTGGAGACGGTAGAGACAGTCATATAAGGAACTCATTTATCAATTAGAGAATTAAGAGCAGAGTAGAAAAAATTCACTGCACAATCTATATCGCAGCACTCATAGAAATGACCAATCAAAAGAGAAAATAAGGCTATTAAGAAGATTGAAATTTGTTTTACGAAAACATCTACGACGAGAATTTGCGATGTTATTAAGTGATTTAGTAACTGAATTGTAAGAAATAGTAACTTCAATGGTAGGGTGATAAGGATCTTCAGGTTTCACTAGGGGCTGTGTTCGGGATACAGCACTAACAGTGGGATCAGAGACAAAAACAAGATCAAGGATTCTTTTAGAAGAGTTAAGGAAAGAATTCAACTGATATAGCGGACATTCAAGTAGGCAATCAAGAAAAACATGTTGAGATGAAGGAATTAAGAAAGATAGATTGTCATCAACAAGCCAAGAAATATTAGCCAAGTTGAAATCACCTAAAACTATAAGGAAATCACGATCTTTAAGACGATAAAAAATAGTTTGCAAGCATCAGCATGGTGCATATAGGTCATGATATCAAAAGCTGGAGGAATATATGAACAAGAAATATATAAGCTAAAGTTGGAACATGTAACTTCGACGCAAATAAACTCAACACCTAAGGGCAAATCAATCGGCACGACACTTGAACACAGATTCGAGTTAACAGCAATGAGTACTCCACCGCCACGACAACCAACACGATCAAGCCTATAAGAAATAAAGTTATTAGAAAGAATTTCGTTATCCAAAACAGAGGAGTTAAGCCAAAATTCTGAGAAAGCTAATATGTCAGCCGAAAAGGTTTGGCTATCACAGAACAGGTTCGAGAGCTTGGTAAGAAGTCCTCTTACATTTTGATGAATGCAAAGACTAGACGTTATTAGTTTTTTGAAGCAGAAGATAAATTAGGAAGGTGGACAGGCAACGGACGGGAGCGCTTATTGGGCGCAAACTCGTGTACAACTAGGCCCTCTGGCCAGAAATTGGTGTCAACCATAGCTGAAAAATACTCATTTGGTACTGTAATTTTAAAAGAGGAGATTTCGCGAGGCCTAGAAAACTTAAACTTTTGAATTAAAACCTTAGCAGGGCATATACTACCAATGTAAGCTGCTACAGAGGACTCAGAAGTATCTGGAGCAAGCCTAGAGATAAATAATTGTTCGCGATGAGGCACTACAGTTAGTGGAGGCGGAGGAGCATTGGGATCCGCAAGTGATTGAGAGCCAGCATGATCCTGTGATTGATCAGAGTTCCCGTGAGGGATAGTTCGAGGTACACCAGGGCTTCAAATGGGTACTTCAATCTGAAAAGAAGAGCATAAAGAGGGACAAGAAGATGGTGTAGGCGAAAGTAAAATGGTAGACGATGTAATAGAGAGTGCTGGCGACTGCTTACGAGGCAACTCAAGGGTACATTTCTTGGGCAACTTTCGAAACAAAAGTCTGACTAATGAGAGAATTATGCAGATAAAAACCGAAAATATTGCTCAATACACTTGACGAAAATAAGTAGTTCTCAGGAAGCTCTTTCAAAACCAATTTTACAACCAAAAAAAAACTTGGTAATCTATAAGAAAAATTATTCCCATCAACTTCATTTATCTATCAGGTACGTATATATACTTAATTTCTTCTAGTGTATCAAGGAGAAAGCATTTTTAATCGGTTACCATCAACATGTCTGGCCAACACATACACACACACACACACACTGAGAGCAAAATATTGCCATCTTACCAGTCTGCCCAAACCAATCATTTCCAATTAAGACGAGAGCAAACTAAATAAACTTGAAAATTGTCAAGCAAATCGTAAAAATTGACAGTGAAACAGAAAACGACAGGCTGCCGTTTTTAATTTGATTTCAAATCAAAGTCGAAGTCGAAGAAAAACAAATCGCAAAGCCCCTTCTGCCCCTACCCCTTCTATCCAATCTCAGACAAAATATTGAGCTTATGTGTTTATGTTAACCGTTTATGTGTGTCATGTGTGTTGTTTGTTGTGTGTGCGGTTTCCGATTTCATTGCCCGATTAAACCAATATTCACCAGCAAAGGCTTAACATATTAGGGACAACTTAGACCCCCATATAAAAACCAACTAATGTATTTACATTCATTCACTTTTTAGCTCGAAATTGGTCTTAAAATTTATAAATTTAGACAACATATTTTTTTAGCTTTAGCTCTACACTGAGCCACAATAATTTGCTGATGAATTTCTCGAAGTTTCTGCCACGCTTGCGAAGAAGTTGTACATGTCTTTATGTACATTAACTGTGTTGGTTTCACGTGGAGTTTTAGGCTTGCCAATGCCTTTTGGTCTGCCTGTTCCCAATTTTGAGCCTCAGATGCAGTTGATTTTTCCTCTAATGTGTATTTCCCGCATACAACATTTCATAAATCCTGTGCAATTAGTATGCTTTTCATTGACATACTCCAAACATCGTAATTGTCTTCACCAAGTTTTTCGATTTGATATGAACCCATCATTTTTTCTGATGACTGTTAACAAAATGCACTCGCGAATTTTAATTTCAGATTTTTTAACCATTATTTGAGCTTGTTCTGGGCCCATAACCAATGTTGGTTTAATTAATATAATATAATCAAAGCTTCTGCTCTCTGACGTGACGCTCGTATTTTTTCATAGCTCCTGAGTTTTTATCAATATTTATTGTTTTCTCTCAATTTTTAATTGTGCTTAGTCTGTTTACATTTTCGTTGGTGTGGTTTGCTTGAGACCCGTGTGTTTTATTTGCAGAATTTGCCAAATTAACTAGTTTTTTTCGTGATTAGTGTTTGGTGCATTTTATATATATATTTTTTTCCCCCTTTTCTCTCTCGTCATTGCTTCTGTAGTTGCTCCCCTCACCGCTCCGATCATACCATCAGTGCTAGTGTTTTTTTTATTATTTTATTTTTGTTGTTCTCTCTTCTTTGTGCTTGTGCTCAGCTTCTCTGCCGCGTAATTACTTTTGTAACGCCACCTCTCAAAGCTTGGCTTATAACTGTTCTTGCACTCTTTCTTGTGCTGTGTACTCTAGCTGTCTCTTTGTTTTATTTGTATTTATTGATTTTATATCGATAATTATCTTAGTGCTTTGTATTTAAATTTTAAATTTTGTATATATTTTTGCCTTGTGTTCCTTTTGGCGTTTCAATGGCTTGTTGTCTACCTACTTGCAAGCATTCTGATCGTTTTGATGATCAGTATAGAGCAATATCGTGTTGGCTCTGCGATAATCTTATTCACTTAAAATGTGCTGGCCTCAATGGCCGCGTATATGACAAATTTTCTGGTTTGTCTGTGTCTAAGCCTGAGCTTGGCTTAATGCGTTGGACTTGCCCATCTTGTGCCAGCCAGCAGCTTGATTTTAGCCGTATGTATAGGGATCTTCGTTTAAAGTTTCTTTCTTTAAACAAACTGGCCAAACAGCTGTCTAACGAGTGTGAATCTAGCGTACATTTATTGTCGCAATTTAAGTTTAATCCACCTTCTGAGAAGTTACCCAAGAAATGTACCCTTGAGTTGCCTCGTAAGCAGTCGCCAGCACTCTCTATTACATCGTCTCCCATTTTACTTTCTCCTACACCATCTGCTTGTCCCTCTTTATGCTCTTCTTTTCAGATTGAAGTACCCAATACAAGCCCTGGTGTACCTCAATCTATCCCTCACGGGAACTCTGATCAATCACAGGATCATGCTGGCTCTCAATCACTTGCGGATCCCAATGCTCCTCCACCTCCACCAACTGTAGTGCCTCATCGCAAACAATTATTTATCTCTAGGCTTGCTCCAGATACCTCTGAGTCGTCTGTGGCAGCTTACATTGGTAATATATGCCCTGCTAAGGTTTTAATTCAAAAGTTTAAGTTTTCTAGGCCTCGCGAAATCTCCTCTTTTAAAATTACAGTACCAAATGAGTATTTTTCAGCTATGGTTGACACCAATTTCTGGCCAGAGGGCCTAGTTGTACACGAGTTTGCGCCCAATAAGCGCTCCCGTCCGTTGCCTGTCTACCTTCCTAATTTATCTTCTGCTTCAAAAAACTAATAACGTCTAGTCTTTGCATTCATCAAAATGTAAGAGGACTTCTTACCAAGCTCTCGAACCTGTTCTGTGATAGCCAAACCTTTTCGGCTGACATATTAGCTTTCTCTGAAACTTGGCTTAACTCCTCTGTTTTGGATAATGAAATTCTTTCTAATAACTTTATTTCTTGTAGGCTTGATCGTGTTGGTCGTCGTGGCGGTGGAGTACTCATTGCTTTTAACTCGAATCTGTGTTCAAGTGTCGTGCCGATTGATCTGCCCTTAGGTGTTGAGTTTATTTGCGTCGAAGTTACATGTTCCAACTTTAGCTTATATATTTCTTTTTTGTCTTTTAAACACTCAATGCTACAATAATTATATCGTTCGCTGTAAGGTTGAATTTTATAAGAACCCCAAAAGATTTTACAACTTTGTTAATTCCAAAAGACGCTCTAATGTACTACCTTCCACCTTCAGACTTAATGACCAGACTGCTAATAATGACTCAGATATTGCAGATCTGTTTGCTAAATTCTTTCAGTCGACTTATTCTATTACTGTTTCGGATCCCACAACCTATCCCTTTTCAATCCCATATTTAAATTGTATGTTTTTTCCTAGTATTACTGAAGACTGTATTATCTCTAGCTTGTCATCTATGACGTCTTCCTTCGTTCCCGGTCCTGATAATATACCTAGTTACATCCTTAAAATGTGTTCGATTTCCCTATCTAAGCCTTTATCTCGGTTATTCTTTATATCGAAAGAGACTTGTAGTTTTCCCGATATTTGGAAGGAGTCTTTTATTATTCCGCTTTTTAAAAAGGGTAGCAAATCGGATGTTTCTAACTACCGTGGCATTGCCAAACTTTCGGCAATACCAAAGCTGTTTGAGAAAATTATTACGTCTTCCCTTCAACACCTATCCAGATCCACTATTTCTCCTTGTCAGCATGGCTTCATGAAAGGTCGTTCGTCGCTTACTAACCTTTTAGAATTGACTACCCTTGTACGCCATGGCTTCCGTAAAAAGTATCAAACTGATGTTATTTATACCGACTTTAGTAAAGCTTTCGATACGGTTGATCATTCTATGCTTCTTAGGAAACTTAACATTATCCGAAACTGTTGGCTTGGTTAAAATCGTATCTTATTGGCAAAAGGTGTCTTTTCGATGGTGTCTTTTCGTTCCTCAATATCCAAAACTGTTCTAGTTACCTCAGGTGTCCCCCAAGGCAGTCATCTGGGCCCACTGTTATTTACCCTGTTTATAAATGATTTACCCTTGGCCTTGGTTCACTCACACGTGCTCATGTTATTCCTATAATGATCCTTCTTTCCAACAGTACTTGCAATCAGATCTCGATGCGTTCTGTAATTGGTGCTACGTTAGTAAATTCCACCTTAATGCCTCAAAGTGCTCTTTTATGACATTCAGTCTTTTGTCTCCATTCCTAGCTCATTATTCTATTAAGTCTGTTCTGTTAGATTGTGTACCATCCTTTAAAGACTTAGGCGTTATGTTTGACCCAAAACTTTCATTTAATGTTCATATTGCTTCAATTGTCAATAGAGCATGCAGCCTTCTTGACTTTATTAAACGTTGCGCCAAAGAATTTGATGATCCCTATGTAACAAAGGTTTTATACACTTCGTTAGTTCGCCCTATTCTCGAATATTGCTCGCCAGTGTGGAACCCGCAATATGATGTTCACCAGCGTAGTATTGAATCGGTACAGAAGCAATTCCTTAAGTTTGCGTTACGCGGTCTTAATTGGGAGCCGAGTCTTCGCCTACCTTCTTTTTCTGACAGACTTCTTCTTATTAATCTTCCTTCACTTTACAACCGTAGGCTCGTTTTTGGCATTCTCTTTCTCCATAAACTAGTCAACGGCGAAGTCATTTCTACTATTTTACTAGATACGCTATATTTTTGTGTTCCCTCACGTCGGACCAGAAACTTTTTTTCTATTTACCTTAGTAGATGTCTGACTAACTACTCTCTTCACGAACCTTTTCGTGTTCTTCTTGCCAATCTTTTAACCATCTTTCTCACCTAATTTCTCTTCATCTTTCTGTCACTTCTCTTCGCGCTATACTTTTTAATCATCTACAGCGAAACCAATGAAAATATTCTGGACTTGGATTGGCTGCAACTCATCCCTGACCACATTGGCTGTGAATCGGGGCATAGCTGGCACCTTATGCAAATAAAACACCTCCACCGGGTCGGGGATGTTTAGTTGTGTATATAGCTAAGCTATCTTCTTCAATTAATTACTATCTGTCTTTAGCTTAAGCTTTTTCGCCGACTGCTGTGTTAGTTGCCGTAAATAAATAAATAAATAAATAAAATAAATAAATAAATAACATTTGTTTATTCAGAGCAAACAGTGAATATAAAAATGGCAAAAAGTCCGAAGCCTCTAACTATAGGGGTGTCTCAAAATTGTCCGCTATTCCGAAAGCTTTTGAGAAAATTTAACTTCTCAATTGCAACATTTTTGCAGCTCTATTATTTCGCCATCCCAACATGGGTTTGTGAAACGTAGATCTACAACCACTAACCTTTTAGAATTTATATCAATAATTATCAAGGGGTTCAAAAATGGTAAACAAACTGATGTCATATACACTGACTTCAGCAAAGCCTTTGATTCCGTTAATCATACCCTATTACTTTCGAAGCTGAGCGACATTGGGTTTCCACCCCTTTTCCTATCTTGGGTTCGAGAATATTTAACAAATAGAAAACAGAAGGTACTTTTTAAGTCTTCTTTTTCCGTTTCCATTCCTGTGACTTCTGGTGTACCTCAAGGTAGTCATCTTGACCCTCTGCTTTTCACACTATTCATTATCGATCTTTCATCAGTCATTGTTCATTCGCGTGTGCTTATGTATGCTGACGATGTCAAGCTTTGTCTTACTTATAAAGATACAGATTCATTTAGTCGGCTACAAGCTGATCTTAAAAACTTTCAATCCTGGTGCCAGTTTAATCTACTAAATCTTAACACTACCAAATGTAAGGTATTGACTTTTTTTCGTAACTCTCCTCAACTGGTCACTTATTTTCTAAACAATAGCCCTTTAGACCGTCTAAATAATATGAATGATTTGGGCGTACTTATGGACCATAAGTTAAATTTTAACACCCATATTTCCACCACGGTCTCAAAGGCCATGAGTGTCCTGGGTTTCATTAAAAGATGGTCAAAAGAATTCGATGACCCCTATACAACTAAAGTTCTTTTTACTTTGCTTGTCCGTCCTATTTTAGAGTATGGATCTTGCATTTGGTCACCTCAATATGAGTCGCACCAGATTAGACTTGAATCCGTTCAAAGAAGTTCTCGCTATTTGCTCTTCGTGGCTTAAGCTGGGATCGCAATGTCAATTTGCCTTCGTATTCTAGTAGACTTCTCTTGATTAACCTTCCTTCCCTAACTAACCGTAGAACTATGCTTGGTGCAATTTTCATGCACAAGCTCCTAATTGGTGATATCGACTCGCCTGAGTTATTAGCTCAGGTAAATCTGTCGGTACCATGTAGACGGAGTAGACATCCTTTGATACCTTTATCCCTTAGTCCTTGTTCTTCTAACTATGCCATGCATGAAACTTTTCGGGTTCTCTGTTCTGATTACAACCTTTTATTCCCTGTAATATGCTTAGAGCCTTTTATTAATAAACTTAAAACATCTATGCTTTCCTATTTAGTTCATAGATAGCTATAGTATTATTATTTGTTTTTCTTTCTATTGTGTATTTGTCCACGCGATTCAAGCCGTGCGTTATACGGCTGCACCCCTCGATCGGTCGGGTGGGTGGTGGGCAGTTATCTGCTTGGGCTCGCGCGTAACAGGCTTTGTCCTGGTGTCGTAAGGGCCACTTGAACGTACTGCGCATAGTATCGTCAACGTCCGCTATAATTGGTTGACGGTTAACACAGAACTAACTGCTGTTATGATACAGTGATCGTTCTGTTCTTTCCAACATGTTAAATAACATTGTAGCTTACATTAACAGATTACATGTTCTTATACTTAAATGTGTAAATCAACAATAAATAAAATAAATAAAATAAATAAAATAAATAAAATAAATAAAATAAATAAAATAAATAAAATAAATAAAATAAATAAAATAAATAAAATAAATAAAATAAATAAAATAAATAAAATAAATAAAATAAATAAAATAAATAAAATAAATAAAATAAATAAAATAAATAAAATAAATAAAATAAATAAAATAAATAAAATAAATAAAATAAATAAAATAAATAAAATAAATAAAATAAATAAAATAAATAAAATAAATAAAATAAATAAAATAAATAAAATAAATAAAATAAATAAAATAAATAAAATAAATAAAATAAATAAAATAAATAAAATAAATAAAATAAATAAAATAAATAAAATAAATAAAATAAATAAAATAAATAAAATAAATAAAATAAATAAAATAAATAAAATAAATAAAATAAATAAAATAAATAAAATAAATAAAATAAATAAAATAAATAAAATAAATAAAATAAATAAAATAAATAAAATAAATAAAATAAATAAAATAAATAAAATAAATAAAATAAATAAAATAAATAAAATAAATAAAATAAATAAAATAAATAAAATAAATAAAATAAATAAAATAAATAAAATAAATAAAATAAATAAAATAAATAAAATAAATAAAATAAATAAAATAAATAAAATAAATAAAATAAATAAAATAAATAAAATAAATAAAATAAATAAAATAAATAAAATAAATAAAATAAATAAAATAAATAAAATAAATAAAATAAATAAAATAAATAAAATAAATAAAATAAATAAAATAAATAAAATAAATAAAATAAATAAAATAAATAAAATAAATAAAATAAATAAAATAAATAAAATAAATAAAATAAATAAAATAAATAAAATAAATAAAATAAATAAAATAAACAAAATAAATAAAATAAATAAAATAAATAAAATAAATAAAATAAATAAAATAAATAAAATAAATAAAATAAATAAAATAAATAAAATAAATAAAATAAATAAAATAAATAAAATAAATAAAATAAATAAAATAAATAAAATAAATAAAATAAATAAAATAAATAAAATAAATAAAATAAATAAAATAAATAAAATAAATAAAATAAATAAAATAAATAAAATAAATAAAATAAATAAAATAAATAAAATAAATAAAATAAATAAAATAAATAAAATAAATAAAATAAATAAAATAAATAAAATAAATAAAATAAATAAAATAAATAAAATAAATAAAATAAATAAAATAAATAAAATAAATAAAATAAATAAAATAAATAAAATAAATAAAATAAATAAAATAAATAAAATAAATAAAATAAATAAAATAAATAAAATAAATAAAATAAATAAAATAAATAAAATAAATAAAATAAATAAAATAAATAAAATAAATAAAATAAATAAAATAAATAAAATAAATAAAATAAATAAAATAAATAAAATAAATAAAATAAATAAAATAAATAAAATAAATAAAATAAATAAAATAAATGTTTGGACTGCAACTGAAGCCAGACTCTCTTTGCAAAAAAGAGAAAACGACCGAAGAGAGAGAGAGAGAGAGAGAGAGAGAGAGACCAAAAACAGCGCAAGTTACTTTGAAGTGACAAACTTGGAGATCCGTTACTTCAATTCTTTTCTTTCTTATTTTTTTCTATGGAAATTTCAAGAACTTTGAATTTTGTAAAAGACAGCGTGGTTTGCTGTACTTGTTTTTTACTCTTGAAATTAATCTCGGTCGATGCGGTTGCACCTTCTGTGCCCGCCGACAATTGTACTATAGTTTTAGGTTAAGAAAATAAAGCAACTGGATTGAAGTCAACCTGGTCATCTCATTTCTTCCAAATCGCAAGTGCCTCAAAGCCGCCTCGGTGGAAATCATCCGAAGGCCGCATCATATAAAGCGAGCAGTTTGGGGCTCCGCAAGGGCGCAGCCGTTAGCCAACATATTTTTGGTGCCGAAACCCGGGAGGAATGATCTTGGCGATTGGATTAAGAGTGTGATTAACAGTGGATAGTCTGATTCGGGTGAGTACAATTTAACGTTGATGTGTTTGGGTAGGTGTTCATTATGGCTGAAAACCTTTTACCGTTGGCTACGGAGCAAATCACATTGCTCACTTCGCTGGAGAAGTCATTGGCGCGGTATAAATCGGAGGAGTCGGGACATACCGAGAGTCATCTGGAAGCTAGATTGGACTCGATTGCCCACCTTCACGCAGATTTTCAGCGCAATCATCACCAACTGGTGCAAGAACGAGATAATGCGGAGATAAAGGGCAGATATTTTGACAAAGACATCAGAGACTGTTTCGAAGAAACCTACATAATGGGAGTAGCTGAGATTCGAAATGAGTTGCAGAGACATAAGGATGGGAGAATCCCGGCGTCGACTGCATTTGATGAGTCTTGTTTGCATCAGACGGTGCATAAACAAATGGGACCATGTTTGGAGGAAGTGAAACTCCCAACAGTTAAACTGCCTACCTTCAGCGGGAAATTTATTGAGTGGCCGGCGTTTAAGGAGGTGTTTTTAACAAGAGTACACCACTGCGACAAGCTGACGGAATTACATCGTTTTCATTATTTGAAGGATTCATTGGTTGGAGACGCAGCTAAGGATATTGAACATCTAACGCTAATAGCGGCGAACTATGAAGTGGCTTGGAGAGTGTTGATGAATTTGTATGATAACAAACGAGTGTTATTTTTACATTACATGGATGTGTTCGATCAGCAATTATCAATAAAATATGGAGATGCAGAAAGTTTAAGAAGATTTGTGCAAACTTTGTAACGATCCTTTCTCGTCCCTCGGGATATATGCCATCTCTTGGGCTAGGTTCGGCACAACAAAATTTATTTTGTGCCCCGGTGGAATTAGAAACACGTTTGTTTAATTATTAGTTATGGTGGTATGTTTATTTATGACTGTTTATGGGTTTGGTTTGATATGACGGTTTCTCTACGGTAGTTCTGGACTTGGACAGCGTTGGTGAGTCACTTCGAATCCCTCGTCGTCGCTTCTTGCCTTCCTCTTGCTCCTGTTGCCGGTTATTGTCTCGGTCTGTATCGTATGCTTGATTCGTGCTCCACACCTCTGCACCCTTTCGATATGCTCGTTGAGATGGCTCTGGTTTTATGGCTTTGGCAGGATGTTCCTCAGTAATTGGTACTCGTCAGGATATATAGATCCTGGAATTTCGGCAGTAGGATATATCCTCGTGCCTACCATTGACCGTGGATACTCCTGGAAATGCTTGGCTTCTTTTCAATTTACTCTAGCTTGGGTACGGTGTTTGTTATCCTTGTGTAAGGACCTGGTTGCTATCGGATGAACTGTACAGGTTACTCGTAAGGCCTGTATAGTTCCTAGTTTTTCTGTTGCTTCTTGTGTTTCCTTGATAAGTTCTTAAGGTTACTCGTAAGGCCTTAATTACTTGTTACTTGATCACGACTTGATGACTTGATAATCTGATGACTTGATAAACTTTCTTGACGGGCGTTGCCTTTATATAGGCAACTCCCGCGGCCTCAGGAATAGCTTGGTGTAGTACCGCTATACAGCTGGTACATTTCCATCGGCCCTCTGCTTTCACCCACGCATCCACTTGTTGCTATGCGTGGTGAAAGTCCCGTAAATCTTTGGCGCATATGTCCACTTTCTTTGTGGCTGCGCGCCCACTTATTTTCTTGTCCTTGTCTAGCTCCCTTGCATCTATGTGCTTCCATCACTTTCACCCATTGGCGTCGCCTTTCCATTGGCCGCCCATCGTATCCCGTTCTTTCTCTGCATTCTTTCTCTGTCAGCGCTGCCGTCGCCCGTAGCTCCCTTTGATCCACTTGTCATACCCAATTTCGCCCATATTCGCTCCATATTATACTTATATATATACATAGTAATTGTATTGACTTAAACTATTGTTTAACAATAATTAGCCTGATTAATTTAATATACAACATCGTTTAATTTCCCATGCAATGCACTTTCATCTGCATATCGTATCTATCAGATAGAGGGCTTCCCTATTGTTCATCCCTCCCCCTTCGGTTCGCATATTCCCCTATCCAATCCACAAACCATTATCGTTTCATACAACGCATGCATGCCCCGCACCCGTCTCGTGGGCTTGCTTAGCCCTCACTTTCGTTCGCATAATTTCGGCAGTTCATGCTCTCACTGCTTTGATCTCTTATGTGTGACGTAGACAGAGAGCACCCATAGGCCACCGGTACTCCCTCTCGCGGTCATACACGCATAGCATACGTGTATTGTGAGTGTATGCTTGTTCATGCATTGTACGACAATGCATGCATTTCTATTGTGGCCTCTCTGTGCTCTTAAATTGTCTCACTGGGCCAATGCCCTTTTTCGCTTGCCCTTGTTTGCTCTTACATAGCCGATTTTGTACATTATGCCTCCCACGCATCTTCCCGCTTGTACGAAATTTGCCAGCGGTCGCATGCGGTTTGATCGGTCATGCTTAATCGTACGTCATAGGTTCGAGTTGGTTCGATCGAGCCATGTTGGACCTGGTTGCCCGTCGTATGTGTGTGCATATTGTTTTTTTTGCATTATGCTTCCCACGCATCTTCCCGCTTGTACGAAATCGCTCGCGGTTGCGTGCGGTTCGATCGGTCGTGTTTGATCGTAGCCGTATCGTATGTCGTGCAATTGCCGACTTCTTACATTATGCTTCCCACGCATCTTCCCGCTTGTACGAAATTGCTCGCGGTTGCGTGCGGTTCGATCGGTCATGTTTGATCGTAGCCGTATCGTATGTCGTGCAAATGCCGACTTCTTACATTATGCTTCCCACGCATCTTCCCGCTTGTACGAAATCGCTTGCGGTTGCGTGTGGTTCGATCCATTGCGTTTGATCGTAACTTATTTGCGTTGCACTGGTTCGATCGACCAGTGCCAATATTGGTCGTATATCGTACATCTGGTTTGTGTCTCGGCTGTATCTTGTATCTGGTGCGTTATTTACACCTTTGGATTGCTTCGCTGTCGGTTTGTTGTGTGGGATATTATTATAATTTATAATATTCCTCACACTCCCCCCCTTCTTCGGGAGGGATTTGCCTTCCCCTGTCCCTTGTGTTTGTTTCCTTTATGTGTATTTCTTTAATTTCCGTACCCAGCAAGCATTTTTGAAGTTAACAGAGCATAAATGAGTCTTTTATGAGTCGCGCGACGATTGAAATAGTCATATTTGCGCTCATTTTCTAATCATAAATGACCCATTCGTCGGGAAAAAATGGTACCCTAGCCGCGACTCATCTTGATGAGTCGCTTATGACCCCTTTCTTTAATCACTTTCGAATCATATTTAAGTCGCATTTTCAATCATACGCAACTCCCTTTTGCTATGCATTTTCATTCATGCGCGACTCTTTTTTGAGTCATTATTTGAGTCATAAGCGATTTTCTTTCCAGTCATAAGCGATTATTTTTTTAATTATAATTTCCATTATTTATTTTAGAAAAATAAAAAAAAGTTAATTTAAATTCATTCAAACATAACGTTTTCGTTTGGAAATTCTATCCTTAGCATGGACAAAATGCTTTTGAAGGACGCCATTCATGTCCTTGTCGGTGCATTTGTATTTAGCGTGACAAATATCTGAAAGTACAAAAAATTATTAATATTGAACATCAATAGTAGAGATATATACCTACTTTTTATTAATGTCACGAGATAGCACTTTTCTGCGCTTGGCTTTGTGGCTGTTCCCTTCCAGCTGTAGTCAGAAGACAATTCGTCCGTAAAAACTTTCCTTATCGCTGCCCTCAAAAACTGCGCAGGTCCATCTCCTCCTGTTTTTGATATGAATTGTTTCTGAAAAAATTTTAATAGTTTTCTTTTATATATATTCACACCATGATGCTTACTGACCTTTCTGTTTCACTTGCACAATTAACAATGACCGAAAATTCACATTTTGCCACGTGCTTTACAATTTGGAGAGAACAATCAGAGGGAGAGAAAAAAAAAACAGTTAGGAATCATCTAGATTCTAGAAGAGCGAAATGCACAACAACTAAAAACAAGCATATTTCAATCGCCTTTATGATTAATTGGCGATTGCTTTACATTTTGTTATTGCACCTTAAGCAAATCGCCTTTTAAGCATATGGAGGATTCATTTTCGAGTCGCCGTTGAATCGCGCATAAAATAAATCATTTTTTCATCAGCAAAGCGAGTCAAAGAAGACTCATCAAAATGATTTGTCACAAAACAGTCTTCCAAATGCTATGTGGGGTATTTGTGCATTTTTTTTCATGTATTGCCTTTGTTCCTCTTTTTTTTTTTAGTTCTTGGCATGTGTTTTGCTTGTTTTTGTTTTTGGGACTCAGCTCGCATTTCTTATTGGCCATTTGGCGTCTTCTATTGTTGGCGATTACTGAGTATCTTTTCGTTAATGTTGGCGGATTAGGGCATCTTTTCTCTGATATATCCCTTGTGGGTTTTTTTCTTTTGGCCCGTTCCGCATCTTTTCTTACCCTTAACTTACGTTTAAATATCCTACTTATTATACTCTCCTTACATCTAATTACCCTACTTATTATACTCTCCTTTCTCGATACACCCGAATTACCCCCTGAGCTATCCTAATCCTATACCTATTTTGTCCCGCCCACACTATTCTAGCTCTTCTCGGCCCTTCCTGTTGCACCATTTGCCCCACTATTTCCGCCACCATCTCCGGCCAATCGCTCTCCTCCACCGCCTCATATCTCTCATGCCCGTATGGCACTGGGCATGATATTTGGCTAGCCAATACGGGCCGAGCCCTGTCGTCGTGCCCCGTGGGTGCAGACATTTGTCTACTCAAAGCCGGTCTTGGCCACACCCACGGACACTTTTGGCATTCAAGCTGCAGCTGCTGAGAATGCTGCTGTTGTTGCAGTTGTCGCTGTTGTTGCTGCAATTGTTGCTGCTGTTGCTGTTGCTGCAATTGTTGCTGCTGTTGTTGTTGCAGTTGCATTTGTTGCTGCTGTTGTTGTTGCTGCTGTTCCTGTTGCTGCTGCTGCAATTGTTGCTGCTGTTGCTGCAATTGTTGCTGCTGTTGTTGTTGCAGTTGCATTTGTTGCTGCTGTTGTTGTTGCTGCTGTTGTTGTTGTAGTTTTGTTGCCTCCGCCAGCCGCTCCCTGGCCTTTGCCAGCTGCTCCTCTTCCTGCTGGTTTTTCTCCCACGCCAGCAGATCCCTCTCAGCCTCCTGCTGCTGCAGGATCTGCTGACGCCAAAACACAAGGAAACACAAGGGTGTCAAGCAAAGAACACCAGCGAAAGCGTAAATAAACTAAGCACAATTTAAAATTGAGAGAAAAAATAAATATTAATAAAAACTCAGGAGCTATGCAAAAACACGACCGTCACGTCAGAGAGCAGAAGCTTTTTTGCTTTTAAGTTCATTTGTAAATTTTCTTTGATTAAACTATATATGTATATGTATGTATTTATATTTTAAATTATATTATTACATATTTATATTAGTATTCATATTTATAGGAGCTTCATACGAATGCGAATTTAGTCGTATTCATATATATAATAAGTGGTGTTCGGAGACAGGTGAAAATCCAATCAAGATTCAAAGGATGTACGAATCTTTTAAAACAAAAATAGAAAATGATGGCTATATAGTGGGAACTGAATATTTGGATCAATTGGAAAAACATGTTACTTACTGCTGCAAGAGAATTGCCGTATTTTGGCGTGACTGTAAACGAAATAAAGCATTTGTTTTAAAAAAGTATTCGGATTGGCTCGCAAAAAATGAAGTGTTTTCATTTAAGTCCGATGTACAATTTACATACAACACCTGAAAAAAATATTATTATCCGTGGTCGTCCCAAAATTTGTTTCGAGACCACGACCGGCATCCACACGATATTGTCGACCTGTGCGATTTCAATTTATAAAGGAATCAACAGAATTGAGTATAGAGGAAGAAAGATACTATAAACACAAAATGAAAAATCTTGTTCCGACAAAGATAATTGTTGGTAAGAAAACAGTATCTGTTCAGCATATGGGATTGATCGTTGACAAGCCCAAAGTTTGTGGATTCGGGAGTTGTCTGAGGAAGCTGCTGAGTCGAGAAAAAAGGACATAAAAAAATTTCGTCTGAGCTATACAAGAAATATTTCTCGCGTAGCAACGAATGAAGACCTACTTAATAGTTTACTAATTTTATCGGATCCTTTCATAACAGGACAACGAAAGTTACCACCTAAAAACAAGACAGTTTTTAATAAATATGTTTCCTCTCTTTTAGAATACTCAATACTTTTTCATTAAATGTATATATGTAGGTAAAATCAAAGTAGACCAAAAATCAGTTCTGCTGCGACTATTTTTCTGACTGCTGTTTTCGTCGACTTCCGAACTGCATACTTATTAAAGCTACAAATAAAATCAATATTCTGTCTTAAAATGTTTATATGGTGACTTAGAGCAGGTGGTGTAACTTTAGGAGGGGGGTGACTAACGAACGATTTTTTTTTTGTTTTTTTTTTTGAGCAGATGCAAAAATAGATTATAGTCGTTAATTCGCGACTATTCTGCACAACATCGGATACTGAAATCGACTACCTGTCACCGGCACATTTCTTAAGTGGCAGAACTTTTACAGCAGTTCCTGAAGACAGCTATTTGGAACCAATTGTCATTTCATTTACGTCTGAACATATGAATGACCTTGAACATCTTACTATGAATAGTAGACTGCTGGCAGCGCTGTCGACAGCTTTTGAGCAGAGTCCATTTTAATGAAAGTTTGGGAATGTGATGTTTCATAATCAAGACTTTCACATTATTAGGTTTTATAAAGATACTCCAACGGCTTCACCTATTCTTTGTAAATCATTAAATTATATATGGTCCGATACCTTTTTTTCCTTTTACCCCTTATTGCTAGAATATCCGTTTCTTTTAAATTATCATAGGTTATCGATTTTAGAAATAATAAATCATATGAAACTTACCGAATTTTCTTAAAACTTCCAGCCATATTCGCTTTTTAAATACAAAAATAAAAAAAACAAAGACTCCAAGAAGAACATTGAAAGAATCGCTAATTGACCAGAAAAACGTTTTCTTATGGTCATAGAACAGAATGCTGACATTTTCAAAAGCCATGTTATACCCATAACGATGCATAACTTGGTGTTCATTACAAAACGAGTCTTGTCGATAAAAAAACGACTTTTTAGTGTAGACTTATCCATGTCTGAGCTTTGCATCCTATATATTTGGGTTTTTACTTCATTGCAATATTTCATTGTAAGTAAAAATAAAACGAAATTAATGGTAAAAAGTACTCCAACTGGTCCAGAAAAAAAAAGTAAGCTTGCAGATCCAATAGTATCATCTGTAAAAAAAATTATGTTACTATAACAATGCGTATTTCGAATTGAACATGTATTTCTCTGTTTAATTACTATAGTGATTAAAGCAATAAAGTTGTTAAATTTTTTGTACAATAAAAAAGTCATCGTAGAAAAAAGAATATTGTGTATGTACTTATATTTCGCAGTCGCAACCAAATATATTGTTCAATCGGTAATACCATATGCCTATTTTTTATTCTTATAGGTGGGTGGTGTCGAAATTCAGAAGTAGAAAGAGAAGAGGGAGAGAGCCAGGTCGATACCTTTCTCAAAGCGCGTGTCATAACATGCTCTAAAATTGATATTGTTGCTGGTGACTTTCATGGTTATGGTTGTGGGTATTTCGTCTTTAATAGCTTTAATGGCTCTCACTCACAGATGCAAATTGCTGCTTTTTTGGTACAACACCTGGTGGCTTTTATGTGTAGCAGATGTTATTATCTTGTTGTTTACGTAGAAGATAGTGCCTCATTTTATTTAATTTCGTTCACGAAAATTACATTTAATACAGCAATTTGCCAGAAGAAAAAACAGAACAACAGAAAAATTTAAAGCTTGTTCTAAGTTAAGAGAAGAATGAATTAAGTAAGTCGTCTCGCCGACTTCGGTATACCATGCACCATGTGAAAAATATTTTAAATTTCGAATATGTCTATTAACTTTGCCTCATACCATGTGCTATCTCGCTCACCCTCACAAAAACACACGAGCACTCCAGCGCCTCCACTAGCCTACGGCCAACTCCGCCCTTATGGACCGCCTGGTAAAACTCGATTATACGTATATTTTCATATATTTGTAGTCTGATTTAAAAAATTTGGTAGGTTGGTAGATATTGATAGGGCTCACCAGTGTGCTGAACTTGGTTTCGATAATCAAAAAGTTGCCGGAGGCAATCGGTTTTTTCTAGATTCTGGAGGCCAAAGTAGGCGTGTCAAAAATGTTAAATATCAATAATCTGCACGCAGATTATGGTTCTAGCTTTTTTAGTTTTCGAGAAAATCAGTTTTAATTATTTTCCGAGGCGGAAAATCTCGGCGTGTTCTAAGCCACTACACATTCCAAATTTGATGGTTCTATATTTGTTCGTTTTCGAGAAAATCTGTTTTATTTAATCTGCGAGGGCGAAAGTAGGCGTGGCAACAATTTGAAATAAACTTGAACAGCGTAGGTATTACAAAAAGTCTAAGTACCAAATTTGGGGACTCTAGCTCTTATAGTCTCCGTGTTCATACGGACAGACGGACGGATGGACGGACGGAGGGACGGCTGGACGGACGGAGGGACGGATGGACGGACGGAGGGACGGAAATGGCTAGATCGACTCGGCTGTTCATTCTGATCAAGAAAATATATACTTTAGTATACCATTTCACCCTATGTGTGCATGGTATAAAAATATCTTAACAGAGCAGTCAACATGAAAAAAGTTTAAATTAAAATCAGATAATAATTAATTATAAAAATATGAGATAAACCTTAAACACAAATAAACATGGTGTTTTATTAAAACAAGGTTATTGAAACATCTACTTGTGCTGTGCACTCTTTGTTTTATTTGTAATTATTGATTTTTTATCGACAATTATCTTTGTGCTGTGTATTTAAATTTTATATATATAGATTTATTTATTTTTTTTTTTGCTTTGTGTCTCTTTTGGCTTTTCAATGGCTTGTTGTCTACCTACTTGCAAACATTCTGATCGTTTTGATGATCAGTATAGAGCAATATCTTGTTGGCTTTGTGATAATCTTATTCACTTAAAATGTGCTGGCCTCAATGGCCGCGTATATGACAAATTTTCTGGTTTGTCTGTGTCTAAGCCTGAGCTTGGCTTAATGTAATGGACTTGCCCATCTTGTGCCAGCCAGCAGCTTGATTTAAGCCGAATGTATAGGGATCTTCGTTTAAAGTTTCTTTCTTTAAACAAACTGGCCAGACAGCTGTCTAACGAGTGTGAATCTAGCGTACATTTATTGTCGCAATTTAAGTTTAATCCACCTTCTGAGAAGTTACCCAAGAAATGTACCCTTGAGTTGCCTCGTAAGCAGTCGCCAGCACTGTCTATTACATCGTCTCCCATTTTACTTTCTCCTACACCATCTGCTTGTCCCTCTTTATGCTCTTCTTTTCAGATTGAAGTACCCATTACAAGCCCTGATGTACCTCAATCTATCCCTCACGGGAACTCTGATCAATCACAGGATCATGCTGGCTCTCAATCACTTGCGGATCCCAATGCTCCTCCGCCTCCACTAACTGTAGTGCCTCATCGCAAACAATTATTTATCTCTAGGCTTGCTCCAGATACTTCTGAGTCGTCTGTGGCAGCTTACATTGGTAATATATGTCCTGCTAAGGTTTTAATTCAAAGGTTTAAGTTTTCTAGGCCTCGCGAAATCTCCTCGTTTAAAATTACAGTACCAAATGAGTATTTTTCAGCTATGGTTGACACTAATTTCTGGCCAGAGGGCCTAGTTGTACACGAGTTTGCGCCCAATAAGCGCTCCCGTCCGTTGCCTGTCCACCTTCCTAATTTATCTTCTGCTTCAAAAAACTAATAACGTCTAGTCTTTGCATTCATTATCAAAATGTAAGAGGACTTCTTACCAAGCTCTCGAACCTGTTCTGTGATTGCCAAACCTTTTCGGCTGACATATTAGCTTTCTCTGAAACTTGGCTTAACACCTCTGTTTTGGATAATGAAATTCTTTCTAATAACCTTATTTCTTATAGGCTTGATCGTGTTGGTCGTCGTGGCGGTGGAGTACTCATTGCTGTTAACTCGAATCTGTGTTCAAGTGCGTGCCGATTGATCTGCCCTTAGGTGTTGAGTTTATTTGCGTCGAAGTTACATGTTCTAACTTTAGCTTATATATTTCTTGTTCATATTCCTCCAGCTTCTGATATCATGACCTATATGCACGATGCTGATGATTTGCAAACTATTTTTAATCGTCTTAAAGATCGTGATTTCCTTATAGTTTTAGGTGATTTCAACTTGCCTAATATTTCTTGGCTTGTTGATGATAATCTATCTCTCTTAATTCCTTCATCTCAACATGTTTTTCTTGATTGCCTACTTCAATGTCCGCTATATCAGTTGAATTCTTTCCTTAACTCTTCTAAAAGAATCCTCGATCTTGTTTTTGTCTCTGATCCCACTGTTAGTGCTGTATCCCGAACACAGCGCCTAGTGAAACCTGAAGATCCTTATCACCCTACCATTGAAGATACTATTTCTTACAATGCCGTTACTAAATCACTTAATAACATCGCAAATTCTCGTCGTAGATGTTTTCGTAAAACAAATTTCAATCTTCTTAATAGCCTTATTTTCTCTTTTGATTGGTCATTTCTATTTGAGTGCTGCGATATAGATTGTGCAGTGAATTTTTACTACTCTGCTGTTAATTCTCTAATTGATAAATACGTTCCTTATGTGAATGTCTCTACCGTCTCCAGCGCGCCAGTCTGGTTCACACGTAGGCTCTCTAATCTCCTTAACGATAAATCGAGATTTTTTAAAAGATTTAAAAAAACTGGTTCGCGACTTGACTATGCAAATTACTGTATAGCCAAATCTCAATTTTGTCTTTTAAACACTCAATGCAACAATAATTATATTTTTCGCTGTAAGGTTAAATTCTATAAGAACCCCAAAAGATTTTACAACTTTGTTAATTCCAAAAGACGCTGTAATGTACTACCTTCCACCTTCAGACTTAATAACCAGACTGCTAATAATGATTCAGATATTGCAGATCTGTTCTTTCAGTCGTCTTATTCTACTACTGTTTCGGATCCCACACCCTATCCCTTTTCAATCCCACATTTAAATTGTATGTTTTTTCCTAGTATTACTGAAGACTGTATTATCTCTAGCTTGTCATCTATGACGTCTTCCTTCGTTCCCGGTCCTGATAATATACCTAGTTGCATCCTTAAAATGTGTTCGATTTCCCTATTTAAGCCTTTATCTCGGTTATCTTTATATCGAGTGAGACTTGTAGCTTTCCCGATATTTGGAAGGAGTCTTTTATTATTCCGCTTTTTAAAAAGGGTAGCAAATCGGATGTTTCTAACTACCGTGGCATTGCCAAACTTTCGGCAATACCAAAGCTGTTTGAGAAAATTATTACGTCATCCCTTCAACACCTATCCAGATCCACTATTTCTCCTTGTCAGCATGGCTTCATGAAAGGTCGTTCGTCACTTACTAATCTTTTACAATTGACTACCCTTGTACGCCATGGCTTCCGTAAAAAGTGTCAAACTGATGTTATTTATACTGACTTTAGTAAGGCTTTCGATACGGTTGATCATTCTATGCTTTTCGCGAAACTTAACATCATGGGTTTTCCCCGAAACTGTTGGCTTGGTTAAAGTCGTATCTTATTGGCAGAACCCAAAAGGTGTCTTTTCCTTCCTCAATATCTAAAACTATTCAAGTTACTTCACGTGTACCCCAAGGCAGTCATCTGGGCCCACTGTTATTTACCCTGTTTATAAATGATTTACCCTTGGCCTTGGTTCACTCACGCGTGCTCATGTTTGCGGATGACGTCAAGATTTGTTATTCCTATAATGATCCTTCTTTCCAACAGAACTTGCAATCTGATCTCGATGCGTTCTGTGATTGGTGCCATGTTCATAAATTACACCTTAATGCCTCTAAGTGTTCTTTTATGACTTTCAGTCGTTTGTCTCCGTTCCTAGCTCATTACTCTAATAAGTCTGTTCTGTTAGATTGTGTACCATCCTTCAAAGACTTAGGCGTTATGTTTGACCCAAAACTTTCATTTAATGTTCATATTTCTTCAATTGTCAGTAGAGCATGCAGCCTTCTTGGTTTTATTAAACGTTGGGCCGAAGAATTTGATGATCCCTATGTAACAAAGGTTTTATGCACTTCGTTAGTTCGCCCTATTCTCGAATATTGCTCGCCAGTGTGGAACCCGCAACCTTCGCCTACCTTCTTATTCTGACAGACTTCTTCTTATTAATCTTCCTTCACTTTACAACCGTAGGCTCGTTTTTGGCATTATCTTTCTCCATAAACTATTCAACGGCGAAGTCATTTCTACTAATTTACTAGATACGCTATATTTTTGTGTTCCCTCACGTCGGACCAGAAACTTTTTTCCTATTTACCTTAGTAAATGTCTGACTAACTACTCTCTTCACGAACCTTTTCGTGTTCTTTGCCAATCTTTTAACAGCCTGTCTCACCTAATTTCTCCTCGTCTTTCTGTCACTTCTCTTCGTGCTATACTTTTTAATCATCTACAGCGAAACCAATGAAAATATATTGGACTTGGATTGGCTACAACTCATCCCTGACCACATTGACTGTGAATCGGGGCATAGCTGGCACCTTATGCAAATAAAACACCTCCACCGGGTCGGGGATGTTTAGTTGTGTATATAGCTAAGCTATCTTCTTCAATTTATTTATTTATTTATTTACGGCGCACTAGAGTCGCCTATCCATATAAGGACTTGGCGCACGTGACAAAAGGAAACCCAGAACCGAATGTGTCACAAAAAATATAAGAAACGATAAGTTCAAATGAATATGTATGTGTATTTACATCCATATATATGCGTATATACAAATCCAAATTCTGGCGCTGGTATTTGAGATGTTTGTTTGTTTTTGCGAAACGCCGACTCGCTGGGTGCAATTAATAGAATAGGTAAATACGCGCGTATGTTTGAAGAAAATGTAACTTAGCAGACCGTTTGATATAAATTCTCTTTTTGTATCATGTCCTTAACTACATAGTTTCCGTTGTTGTAGTAGTTTTATTCGCCTGTCGCTCCTTTTGTGTTTTGGCAATGCCTTTTTTCCTTTCTTGCCGGGAATTGTGGTGCATCGGTGGGAACACTTCAAATACTTTTTCGAGGATTGGTGCGTTCCTTTGCACAACGTATGCTTGTCATTTTGTTAGTTTAGTTTATTTTAATAAGTTTTTTTTTGTTGCTGCTTCTATAGCGATTTTATGCTGTATTTTGTAATTCTTCAGCGACAATCACACAGTAGTCGACGAAAAAGTTTAAGCTAAAGACAGATAGTAATTATCCGTTATTCCCCTTTAAATGTTTTTTCATATTTGTCATATATATTGTCCATCCATATTTATTTACCCATATAAATTTTAATATCCATTGTTTTTCTACATATATAATAATTTGCACTTTATTTCTTTATATATTTCCATCCATATTTATAAATAAATATAGGTACATATATTCTTTTTATATATCTATTTTTTCCCATATATATTTATTTTACTTCTATATACATAAATATATTTTCATCCATATTTACAAATCCATATATCAATTTTTATGTTCAGTCTTTTTTTCTACAAATATATTTATATATATCCTTATTAGTGCGATCGAACATTGTTCTGCCCATACCTTTATTAACCAGGCTCCTTTTCCAAGGCTATGCGTGAAAAAATTCTCCCTCAATCATACAGTACACTTCTAATTTTTTTTTCTCGAACGCGAATTCGAACATTGTCGTTGATGAGCCATCCAAATCCGCCTTGACGTATAACAGCCTCTTGTCTCCCTCAGTACCTCCTGATGAAGTTCGGCCTCCGAAAACCCCGGTAACCGCGGAGCGTACCAACATTCCTCACAAGACCGCGTCTACTCGTAGTCCCAGCGAATCTCCGAAGTCTCGTCCGTCCTTGTCCAGTCTTCCTAAGCTTCCGCAAGGAAATGTGACGTAGTGTGCCGACCCTCCGGTCACCAGATCCATATACCAGCGCTGAGCACAATCCAGCATGTTCCTCCTCGATTTTGTTCTGGCGTGCGACGCGTTGACTATGTTTGAAACTCGTAAGAGTACAGCTCTAACTTCCGAAATGCCATTATTTTCCAAGAAAAAGCAACTGGAGCAGCTGAAATCCCTTTTGGCTACCGTCGAAACGGAATATTCCTGTTGGCACAAGGCCTTGACAGCCCAGAAAGAGGAGGACAGTCTAGCAAACATAAAAACCATCATGGCGAAGCACAAGTACGCTTACTAAGCGTATGTGCGGTGCGGAACATTGTTCGGAGAACTCATCGAACAGCTGTCGGCACAGACTGCGAGTCTTGAGTCTACCTTCCGCGACTTGTTTGTTGCCACTTACACCGCCAATCCGTATCATTCGCAAGTGGCTCTACCACTTGAACGCCAAGACCTAAAGGGTCAAAGTTTTCCCTGACGAATAAGGGGTTTCCAAGCCGCGTTGGAGAACCTCACCGGGCGGTACAAGAACAGCCGTCTGCTAGCCAAGACTCAAGCCAAACTCCTTCAGATTCCCGTGTTGGCAAAAAAGTCGGGCAAAGCATTGACAAAGCTGCAGACGGCGTTCCAAGTGTGTTTAACCGGTCTTCGGAATTTGGTTGTCTTGCTCATCGCCATATGACCAGCAATTTGCCGAAATTAACAATCCTACTGTGGGAACAATCTGTGCTAAATAAGACTTGGCACTTTTTCAACTGAATTCTCAACGACCGTTATAGTGTCCTGGATGCCACCGAAGACTATAAGTCAACCTCAAGTGTACTAGCCGTTCCCCTCGGTCCCGCAAACCCCCGACGCGACCAAGTGAGTCGAAGCATTCCCCGTAAAAGCCCAGCTCAAACCGTCGTCTTGCAAACTTTGCCATCGGGGAACATTACCCAAGCTCAAGTTTTCTGGACATGTCAGTTCAGAGGCGTGTGGAAACTATTAGACAGTGGGGCCTATTTCGCTCGCGGCCATTAAGTGAAAGACTTCTCAAGCGCGCATAATTGTCATACGTGCAAGGAAGGTCCACCGATATTTTGTGTTATTGCCATTCAAAAGTCGAAATAGTGCCGACTTGTGTCTCTATAGACCCATCACGCTAGCTCAATTCCTGCGTGAATTCTTAAGAAACCCCTTTAATTAGGCCACATGCTTCGGGTGATGCCACCTCAGGATGGGATAAACTTATATCTCCCGGATCACGCTGTATTTAAGTCCGACAGCACAACCAGCAAGGTACGCGTGGTATTTAACGCATCGAGTCCATCCACCCGAGGAGTCAGCCTGAACGATGTCTTGTCTAAAGCGCATTTACTCCGAATATGGCAAAACGTTCGTAGGGGCGTCAAAAGTGCTCAAAAAAGACTTTCTGGCCGCCAAGCAGAGTATCTTGAATTCATTCCCCCAGCTGATTTTAACCTGCCATTTCGTAGGACTGGCTTTTCTAGTCTTCGAGATCTATGTGTTTATGTAGACGGACGGACATGTCTAGATCGTCTTGGCTGTTGATGCTGATCAAAAATATATATACTTTATGGGGTCGGAAAAGCTTTCTTCTGCCTGTTACAAACATTTTGGCGACTTAATATACCATTTCACATTATGGGTGCATGGTATAAAACTAATTCTAATGATCCATCCCGCTCCAAGGACCAAAAATAAATCGCGAATTCAGAATATTATTCACAAAAGTTCTATGTAAAAAAAATTTGAAATTTTAGAATTATTCCGATGACCCACGTTTTCGGTGGTTGAAAAATGTTAAAACTTCATGCTCGGCGTTGGCCACTTGACATCGCGCCGCTATTATATTCTTTAATGTTTGATTGGTTTTATGCAATACTTGACATATGATGCTTTACGACTCATTTTTATTTTGTGTACTTAATTTGGTGAACCTTTTCATATAAACGCGACGGTTAATCTTAAATATTCTTTAAAAGGTCTCCAAATTAGGCGTTTTTAATTAAGTTTTAAATTGAGAAAAATAACTAGTAAGCCACTTTCCAATTTTGTTGTGTATAGTTTATTTTATCTGCTTCTAATAGGTTTTATATCATATTTCAAATTTATCATACAAATATTTGACCAACGTCAAATTTCGGTTTGTATTGGATGGTATCTAATCTAATCCATTATTTAATATTATATATCTACACATTTCTGATGTGTATTGTTGTGCTGCTTCAACGGCCTCCGATTTACTTTCTTTTAAAGAATTTAAAAGACATACATTTGGTCTGATTTGGTGAAGCCATTTCATATGATCATGTTGTTTAATCTTAAACAGTACTCGAAGAAGATACACAATTATATAGTTATTAATAGCGCAAACACTTGTAGAATTCATCCGACTAGGAACATTTTTGTTTCAAAGTTTTTAAGATTCTCTGAGTAAAATCTGATACCATTCTTCATTATTAGCTTCTGCTCTCTGACGTGGCAGTCGTGTGTTTGGCACCTGATTTTTAATAATTTCAATCTGATCGGATACATAGAACACAGACGCAACGCTACATAAACTATATCTATATGCGTGCCAATCGCGGCATGCATGTAAAAGGGGATGGCGAAGAAAAAGAACTAGTTGACTGTTGAAAGGTTTTGTTTGTGCATTAATGAATTGAGTTACAGAAAAAGAGTTTGGAACATGTAAAAATATTATGGCCATGGACTGCAAGGGTATTTAAACTTTGGCATAGCCGAAGTCAGATTCTTCAATATTTAATCAACTTTTATACCTATGCAAAAAGGGTATATTTATTTTGGTCAGAAGTGTGCAACGCATAGAACGAAGCATCTCCGACCATATAATGTATATACATTCTAGATCAGCACGACGAGACGAGTTTACATGTCCGTTCGACTGTCCGTCTGGACCAACGCAAACTCCTCCTAGACCGTAAGAGCTACAGAGTTGAAATTTTGCATGTATCATATTGCTCCCATAGGAAGGATCAGTTGAAAACAGTGACTTTGTCAATAATTTCGTTACTTTTTACGCTATTGTCATAAAAATATTATTAAAAGAAATAAATATTTATTAGTTTAATATACCTATATTTTTTCTATGAGATCGGGTGACTATATCATATAGCTCCCATATGAACGACCGGTGACAGTGACTCCTGTTGTATTTTTTACTACAAAAGTTAGCCCCGGCTGTCGGGTTTTATGTTTCTTTCAATTTTTAATTGTGCTTGGTTCGCCGGTGGGTTTTGATCATAGCTTGTTGGCCGTTTTTTCCCCTACGATCTGCAAGCGAATAAATCAAACACAATCGATTTCGGTCCGAGCAGCATACTTCGTAAATTTTCGTAAAACAATCTTTTACCGAATATGTCACAACCACCGACAGGAGTGGCGCTCACACAGAAATGGTTATTAAAAGACCGATTGATTGAAAATATCAACGCGAACGACCTTCTCATACTCACATTCATACTCAAACGATTTTTTAAATCGTCTTTTAAGCGGTCGGACTTGTTGCTCAAAGTGTCATAGAAAATTACTCATTTTTCGACCGCATTTTTTGACCGAAATCGGACAACAATTGACGTCCTTGTGTTTTATTTGCATTATTTGCCAAATTAATTCGGTTTTTGGTGCTTTAGTGTTTAGTGTATTTTATTTTTTGCTGTTTTTCTTTGTTTTCTCTTCATTACTTCTGCATTTGCTCCCTTCATCGCCCAGATCATACCATCAGTGCTAGTGTTTATATTTTGTTTTCTCTTCTTTTTGCTATTTTTCAGCTTTTCTCCCGCGTAATTTTGTAACGCTCTCAAAGCTCGACTTATATCTGTTCTTGCACTCTTTACTCTGCTGTGCCCTCTAGTGTCTCTTTGTTTTATTTGAAATTATTGGTTTTATGTCAATAATTAACTTAGCGCTGTATATTCCCCCAAAATCCTCTCGAAACCCCTTTGACTTTAGCGTACATTTACTACCGCAATTCAAGTTCATTTCACCTACTAAGAAATCATAGAAAAATTCGCCAGCCCTATCCATTACATCACTGCACAAATCCAGGTGTCCCTCAATCTATCCCTCATGGTAATTCTGATCTAGTATTGGATCATGCTGGTCTACTTATCGATTCCAATGGGCATCCACCTCCATCAATTGTATTGCCTTATCGCAAACAATTATTTATCTCTAGGCTTGCCCCAGATACTACTTGCAAGCATTCTGATTGTTTTGATGATCAGTATAGAGCAATATCGTGTTGGCTCTGCGATAATCTTATTCACTTAAAATGTGCTGGCCTTAACGGCCGCGTATATGACAAATTTTCTGGTTTGTCTGTGTCTAAGCCTGAGCTTGACTTAATGCGCTGGACTTTCCCATCTTGCGCCAGTCAGCAGCTTGACTTCAGCCGTATGTATAGGGATCTCCGTTTAAAGTTTCTCTCTTTAAAAAAACTGGCCAAACAGCTGTCTAACGAGTGTGACTGTACACTAGATTTATTGTCGGAATTCAATTTCGCTCCACCTTCTGCGAAGTTGGCCAAGGAATGTACCCTTGAGTTGCCTCATAAGCAGTCGCCAGCACTTTCTATTACATCTTCTCCCATTTTATTTTCGCCTACCCCATCTTCTTGTCCCTCTTTATGCTCTTCTTTTCAAATTGAAGTACCCAATCTGTCCCTCACGGGAACTCTGAACAATTACACGATCAAGCTGGCCCTCATTCACTTGTGGATTCCAATGGTCCTCCGCCTTCACTAACTGTAGTGCCTCAACGCAAACAATTTATTGCTATGCCCGGCCCATCGTCGTCGGACTCCTCATCGGACCCGTGCCAGTCACCGCGTTCCATGTTGGCCCGCGGTGCCGCACCTCGTCGATCTACGCCTTCATCCTGGCCATTAATTGCATTGAATGCGTTCATGTTTGGTTCTTTTTTTTTTAATTTGTTGCTTACTCGCCGAGTGATAAACTCTGAGTGACTCCTGATTATGACAATTGCACGCATGAAACCTCGCATTAGCATTTGGTCATTCCTTTGACATTTACCGATATTTAGGATTTCTCCACCTTGCCCTTGCTCTCTTGGCATAGTTGCATATTCTAATGCGTCGTGATGCTCCACCATTACATGCATACTAGCATGCGCATGTGTATGTGCGTCGCGGTGACTCACTAATACATACGTAATAACGTGCGTATGTGTGGGCGCGTAATATCATGCGCCTGTGTGGGTGCGTTTCCTCTCGTTTTTTTTCTGCTGTGTATGTGCATATGTGTTGGTGTTGTCTCTCGTTGATTGTCCGCATTCGTTTTAATCTCGGGTTTTTTCCTTTTTTTTTTTTTAATGTTCTATTTTGCCTGCATATTATGTGCATCGTTACGATATTCGAGTGTCCGCTGCTAGTTTCAAAGTTCGCTTTCGCATGCTTGTATACGTGTTGTTACGATATTCGTATATCTTTATCTTGCTCTGCGTCACAAACCGCGACTTTGCTATAACTTTGTTTCTGATACATTGTGCTCTGAGATTTTCAGCTCTATGTCATGGTTTTGAGTTCTCTGTCCAGCCGGCCGGTCTGTGCAGATTTCTCACTGCCATGTCATTAGAGTCGTCCATACTCATTGCTTATCAATTTTCATGCCATCCTCTTCCTCGCATATTTGTTGCTTCAATTGGCTGATGTGTGCTTGTCTGCTTTTTTTCGTTTCTTTGTGCCGTAATTTGCATATGACCGGAGATGCAAAGCCTATCACTTCATATGGGCCTCCAAACTTTGGTGCCAGCTTTGCTGCGAATCCTTCTGCAGCATTTGAAAGGTGGTGTTCTTTCGCCCATACTGTTGTTCCAATTGTTGGTCTCCATTCTCTCCTCCTTAGGTTATAGTGACGTGCCTGATCTTGTGCCGCCGTCTCCAGATTACGTCTTATTAGCTCGAACAGCTCTTGCACTTCTTTTGCCTTTGCCTCTGGTGGTATGCTTTGCTTTCCTGTGCCTGTCGTGACCCTATCGTATAACGCGCCTGGCATTCTAGGTTCACGTCCTTGTATCACATATGCTGGCGTAAATCCAGTTGACTCTGATTGACTAGTATTTACAGCCAGTGTTATTTCTGGCCAGCTCTCATCCCAATTCCGTTGATTTTCACCGGTAAACTGTGCAATCATTGTTTTCACTGTTCTGTTTGCCCTTTCGGTTGGGTTTTCTTGTGGTGTGTATGGAGCTGTTAATTGGTGTTGGCATCCCCATTCCTCTAGCATTTTCTTAAACGTTCTGCTAGTGAATTGGACCCCATTGTCCGTTATTACCACTTTAGGAACTCCAAATCTCGACAGAATCCTTTCCCTAAAGGCCTTGATTAGATTCTCCGCAGTTGCCTTTCGCATGGGTATCAGTTCTGTCCATTTTGAAAATCGGTCAATGATTACCAGTAACATTGAGTTTCCATGTTTCGACCGTGGTAAGGGTCCGACGAAATCAGCGCAAACGGTGGCCCGTGGTTCATCCGGTATTTGCGTCAGCATTTTCCCTGCTGCTTGCTGTTGGTTGGGTTTGTATTGCTGACACGTTGTGCACTTTCCCACGAATTTCCTGATGTCTCGTTGCATTCCTGGCCAATAATATCTTGACGCAGTTCTAGTAATCGTTCGCCTGTTTCCCGTATGCCCTGCAGTTCTGGAAGTGTGGTTTTCTTCCATCACTTGGTTCCGTAGCGTGTTGGGCACACACAATTTCCATGATATTACTTCTTCTTGGCCTGCTCTATGCGGAATATTCCTGTACACCTGGCTGTTTTGTACTATGTAATCTGGATATTTCTGTGGTTGTTGTTGTATTTTCTTTATTATATCTTGAATCCACTCACATTCTTTGTTTGCTTGTCGTAATCGTGCGCCATTGTCTACTATTCTTTTGCACCCTTCCATCGGTTGTCTTGATAGTGCATCGGCGACAATGTTTAATTTGCCCTTTCGATATGCTATTTCGAAATCGTATTGTTGTAATTCCAGTGCCCATCGAGCTATGCGGCCCGTGGGGCTCTCTATACTATTCAACCACTTCAACGCCATGTGGTCTGTCACCACCTTAAATCGGTATCCCTCGAGATATGGTCTCAGCTTGCGTACTGCCCACACTATTGCTAGGCATTCCTTTTCTGTTGCCGAATAGTTCTTCTCCGCTTGATTCAACTCTCTCGACAGATATGAGACCACTCTTTCCCCCTCTTCGGTGTTTTGTACTAGTATGGCCCCTAATCCTATGTTGCTTGCATCTGTCTGGAGTACGAACATTTTTGTGAAATCTGGGCATGCCAATACTGGGTCACTCGTGAGTTTTTCTTTTACCGATTCGAATGCTGCCTGATGCTCTTCGCTCCAATGCCATTTGGTTTTTTTCTTGAGCAGTGCGTTTAACGGGTGTGTTATCATAGCAAAATTTGGTACGAATCGTCTGTACCACGAAGCCACTCCTAGATATTGCCGTAATTCTTTTGTGCATGTGGGCGGCTTCAATTGAGCTATTGCTGCCACCTTGTCTGGGTCCGTTGCAATACCGTTTTCTGTTACCAAGTGGCGTAGAAACTTTAGCTCTTTTCTGAAAAATTGGCACTTTTCCGCATTTATTCTTAAGTTTGCTTCTTTCAATCTCCTGAACACTTCTTGCAGGTGGTCCATATGTTCTTTGATTGTTTTGCTTACTACCACTATGTCATCTTGGTAGGCGAACGCGTTTGGTATCATTTCTGGGCCAATGACTTGGTCCAGTGCCCGTTGGAACGTTGCTGATGCGGAGTGTAACCCGAATGGCATCACTTTCCATTGGAATAAACCTTTCCCTGGGACTGTGAATGCTGTCATTGGCCTGCTGTTTTCTTCCAACGGAATTTGCCAATAGCCGTCCTTCAGGTCTAGGCTGCTTATAAATTTCGCTTCACGTAGTTGGTTTAAGATGTAGCCGATGCGTGGCATTGGGTATGCATCTTTTATAGATTTTGCGTTAATCTGTCTAAAATATGTATGGGCTTTGTGAAGGTTCGATGCATCCCATTGTCAACAGTTCATCGACCTTTGTGTTGATTTCTCCCTGTATTTTTGGATTTTTATTGGTATATCATCCTTCATTGTGATCCTGTGTATCCCTACTTTTGATGATCCCTTGATTTTCCCCAATTCCGTCAGTTCGTGTTCTAGAAACCTTTGTATTTCTGTTTGCTCTTCCTTCTGTGTCACCACGATCGATATACGTTCGGTTATCCTGCCCTGCATCCTCTTCACCGTTGGAATCTTTATCCTGTGGCCTCCGCATGCTATTTCGGTATTCATCAGCCTTAAGAAATTCCATCCTAAGATTATAGCATCTATTCCGTCTGGCATAATGAGAAATGTTATGTTCATTTCTTTGTTTCCGAATCGAACGTATCCTGTCCACTGCTCGTTGATGTCTCTCACCTTCCCGTCCGCCATGTATACTTGCTTGTTCGTGGTCTCTCGGTCTCCTTTGTTTTCCACCGTTTCCAATATTTGTTTGCTGATAAAACTGCTCGTGGCTCCGGAGTCAATTGTCGCTTTCATCTGGACTCCTGCTACTTCGATAATTGCTGACAATTGATCCTCTTCCTCTATAAGTTGGCCTATTAGTGGTGAGGAGCTTGTTGGCTGGGTCCCTGCTCGCCCCTGATAGGCTGGAACCGCCGTTCGTTTCCCGAACTCCAACAACATTCTTTTGTTCTTTTCCCAATCCTTCCACTCTGCCAACAGAAATTGAGTCTCTGATTGTTGCACTCCCTTGCCCAGTGTCCGGCTCCCCCGCATCTGCGGCATGCCTCGTTTGGGTTTAAGACTCTTCCTTCTTGGATGTTTTTATTTTCTTGGCTTGGTCTTGAATTGTTCTCCATGCTGTTGTCTTGGCAACTTAGGCACTGTGTGACTGGTGGCCCGTAATTATTTCCTCCTCTGTGGCTTGATTGGTTGTTGTTTGTTCTTTGCGTTGTTTGGGCGATGGAAATCTGATCGTTCTTGTTCAAGCATCTCATGTTCTTCCGCCAACTGCATCAGCTCATCCAGGTTTCTGACTCTGGTATTTTAAGGGGTCTCATCATTGTTTGCATGTCGACCATATAGTCCTTGAAATACTCGTTTCTGGTTTGTTTGCGATTTTTCACTTGATCGGCCAATTTGTTGAAGAATCCTCTTGGCAGGAAATATTTCTTGAAGCCCTCAACGAACTCCTTCCACGATCGCCACTGCTTATTGTTTGCGACGTACCACTTTAGTGCTTTGTCTTTTAATAGTTCTGGCATTGCTCTTGGGATCATGTCCAGCTCGATGCCATACATGTCTGCTGACCACTCGATTTGTTCTATAAACTCTAGCGGTCTGGAATTGCCATCGAATCTGAAAGTCCACTCCCTCACTTGTTTTGCCACCTTGGCGTATTCGGTGGTCCTGTTTGTTGTGTGTGGTGCTGCTCTCTTTGGGTCTATCGTTTGTCTCCTTATGTCCCTCTTTGTCTCTGCGCTATCTAGGGCTCCTTCGCTTCCCCATCTTGGTGGTAAATATGGAGGAATTGCTAGTGTGGCGATGTTTATTTTCTGGAATTCCTCAGCCTCCTTGTCTATGCCATTTTCGCATGTTTTTGACGTGCTTGCTATTGTTTTCATTTTTAGATTTTTCGAGTACTTTGTTTCCAATCTATTTATTTCCTCCTTCCAGTCTGGGTCCGTTTCATTCCTTTCTACCCACTCGCCTAGCTGTTTCCTCATTTCCTCCACTGTGCCGGTTATCTCGATCCCGATCCTTTGGCCTGTCTGTACCAAATCCTCCTTCTTCATGTGGTAAATCCATCCTTTTCCCATTTTGATCTATTTATGATTTATAAACTGCAGTTTTTATTTCTAAAATTCACCAGTATAGCACGTTGGGTGCCAGTTGTAACGATCCTTTCTCGTCCCTCGGGATATATGCTATCTCTTGGGCTAGGTTCGGCAACAAAATTTATTTTGTGCCCCGGTGGAATTAGAAACACGTTTGTTTAATTATTAGTTATGGTGGTATGTTTATTTATGACTGTTTATGGGCTTGGTTGGATATGACTATTTCTCTACGGTAGTTCTGGACTTGGACAGCGTTGGTGAGTCACTTCGAATCCCTCGTCGTCGCTTCTTGCCTTCCTCTTGCTCCTGTTGCCGGTTATTGTCTCGGTCTGTATCGTATGCTTGATTCGTGCTCCACACCTCTGCACCCTTTCGCTATGCTCGTTGAGATGGCTCTGGTTTTATGGCTTTGGCAGGATGTTCCTCAGTAATTGTTACTCGTCAGGATATATAGATCCTGGAATTTCGGCAGTAGGATATATCCTCGTGCCTACCATTGACCGTGGATACTCCTGGAAATGCTTGGCTTCTCTTCAATTTACTCTAGCTTGGGTACGGTGTTTGTTATCCTTGTGTAAGGACCTGGTTGCTATCGGATGAACTGTACAGGTTACTCGTAAGGCCTGTATAGTTCCTAGTTTTTCTGTTGCTTCTTGTGTTTCCTTGATAAGTTCTTAAGGTTACTCGTAAGGCCTTAATTACTTGTTACTTGATCACGACTTGATAATCTGATGACTTGATAAACTTTCTTGACGGGCGTTGCCTTTATATAGGCAACTCCCGCGGCCTCAGGAATAGCTTGGTGTAGTACCGCTACACAGCTGGTACATTTCCATCGGCCCTCTGCTTTCACCCACGCATCCACTTGTTGCTATGCGTGGTGAAAGTCCCGTAAATCTTTGGCGCTTATGTCCACTTTCTTTGTGGCTACGCGCCCATTTATTTTCTTGTCCTTGTCTAGCTCCCTTGCATCTATGTGCTTCCATCACTTTCACCCATTGGCGTCGCCTTTTCAATGTCCGCCCATCGTATCCCGTTCTTTCTCTGCATTCTTTCTCTGTCAGCGCTGCCGTCGCCCGTCGCTCCCTTTGATCCACTCGTCATACCCAATTTCGCCCATATTCGCTCCATATTATACTTATATATATACATAGTAATTGTATTGACTTAAACTATTATTTAACAATAATTAGCCTGATTAATTTAATATACAACATCGTTTAATTTCCCATGCAATGCACTTTCATCCGCATATCGTATCTATCAGATAGAGGGCTTCCCCATTGTTCATCCCTCCCCCTTCGGTTCGCATATTCCCCTATCCAATCCACAAACCATTATCGTTTCATACAACGCATGCATGCCCCGCACCCGTCTCGTGGGCTTGCTTAGCCCTCACTTTCGTTCGCATAATTTCGGCAGTTCATGCTCTCACTGCTTTGATCTCTTATGTGTGACGTAGGCAGAGAGCACCCATAGGCCACCGGTACTCCCTCTCGCGGTCATACACGCATAGCATACGTGTATTGTGAGTGTATGCTTGTTCATGCATTGTACGACAATGCATGCATTTCTATTGTGGCCTCTCTGTGCTCTTAAATTGTCTCACTGGGCCAATGCCCTTTTTCGCTTGCCCTTGTTTGCTCTTACATAGCCGATTTTGTACATTATGCCTCCCACGCATCTTCCCGCTTGTACGAAATTTGCCAGCGGTCGCATGCGGTTTGATCGGTCATGCTTGATCGTACGTCATAGGTTCGAGTTGGTTCGATCGAGCCATGTTGGACCTGGTTGCCCGTCGTATGTGTGTGCATATTGCTTCCCACGCATCTTCCCGCTTGTACGAAATCGCTCGCGGTTGCGTGCGGTTCGATCGGTCGTGTTTGATCGTAGCCGTATCGTATGTCGTGCAATTGCCGACTTCTTACATTATGCTTCCCACGCATCTTCCCGCTTGTACGAAATTGCTCGCGGTTGCGTGCGGTTCGATCGGTCATGTCTGATCGTAGCCGTATCGTATGTCGTGCAAATGCCGACTTCTTACATTATGCTTCCCACGCATCTTCCGGCTTGTACGAAATCGCTTGCGGTTGCGTGTGGTTCGATCCATTGCGTTTGATCGTAACTTATCTGCGTTGCACTGGTTCGATCGACCAGTGCCAATATTGGTCGTATATCGTACATTTGGTTCGTGTCTCGGCTATATCTTGTATCTGGTGCGTTATTCACACCTTTGGATTGCTTCGCTGTCGGTTTGTTGTGTGGGATATTATTATGATTTATAATATTCCTCACAACTTCCCGCTCATGTGTGAATTCATTGGAGAAGACTGGTGTGGATGTGCGAAAACAGTCTGAAATTTTAGTGTACTACATGATGAAGAGATTACCGAATCAATTAAAAGTGGATTGGGAGCGGTCAATATCTTCAACGCAGAATCTGCCGAGCTTTGAGGAGCTCAGTCAGTATCTTGAAACACAGTACAGAACAATGATTACAACATCAGCAGGTAATATCGAGGGAACTCTATCACGGGATAGACATCGGAATGCAAGGCCAGGTATACATGGGTTAAGAGTTAACCAGAACTACACAAGGGCTTCATTTGTTACTCGAGAGACAGACCTATGCATTGTGTGTCAAGGGGATGCACACGTTATCGGAGTATGTAGGATATTCCAGGAGATGAGGCTATCGGAACGAAAGGCATGCGTAGTGAGGCATCGACTGTGTTTTAGATGCCTTAGACCAAATCACCGAATAGATGCATGTGACAGTGCGGTAAATTGTGAAAAATATCAAGGACGGCATCATACACTACTCCATGTAGACATGTCAGGAAGTGAGAGGTCGCTTGGCACACTAAGGAAGGGAGTTATCCCAACAGCATCGGCGAATGCTTTAATTAGAAAGAGTGCAACAGAAATTGCGGTACGGCATAAAGACGAGGTTTTATTACCAACAGCAATGGTGTGTAGAGTCGATAGATGGCTATCCCTTACAGTTTAGAGCGTTTTTGGATCAAGGTTCACAAGTTTCGTTCATTTCAGAGAATGCAGCTCAGCAGCTACGTTTGCGGCGCAAACAGGCTCACATCACGATTACTGGATTAGCAGATACAAAAATTAAAGATGCGGCAGCAGAGGTGGAGCTAGTCATAAAATCAATCTACAACCCACATGCGAAATACAAGCTGCTCGCGTCAGTAATACCTCTAGTGAGTAAGCGTATGCCAATCAAACGATTGCCGTTTGAAGAGTGGACTCATCTGAAGGGCTTACCGTTGGCCGACCCTAACTTCTTCAGTCCACAAGGAGTTGACATTTTGCTGGGAAATGACGTCTACGATGAGCTGATGCTAGGAGAAGTGCATCGAGGAATACGTGGTATGCCTCTGGCGCAAAATACGCATTTGGGATACATTGTATCAGGAAAAACGAATCAAGAAGCTGGTAGGAGATCGTCCTACACCATAACGGTACGAAAGAAGGAAGCTGATGAGATACTTGAACAATTGTTATGTAAGTTTTGGGAGCTAGAACAATTCGACGAGGAGCCACGTGGAGTTTCAGTAGAGGATAACTGTTGCGAAGATTTCTTCGCTAAGACGCATAGCCGTATGCCATCTGGGAAATATGTTGTTCGTCTTCCTTTTCTTACTTACTTGGACGAATCAATGGTAATTGGAGAATCATATAAGGGCGCGCTAAAACGATTACATTCTCTGGACAGACGGTTGCGTACCGATGCGAGTTTGAAGAACGCTTATGTTGGCACGATAAATGAGTATCTGGAGCTGGGTCAAATGGAACGTGTAACGTCACTGGCTAGTAAGACGGGCAATCCTGCATTGGCGGGAGTCGATCATTGTTACCTACCGCATCACCCAGTCATAATGGAATCGTCATCAACTACGAAGGTACGAGTTGTCTTCGATGGATTGAGCAAGACGAGTAATGGAAAATCGCTTAATGATATTCTAGCAATAGGTCCAAAATTGCACGTACATCTTCAAGGAATCATTCTCGATTGGCGAGGGCTAAAATGGGTATTTATGGCGGATGTTGAAAAAATGTACAGATGTATTAATATTCCACCCGACGACGCGCAGTACCAACGGATTCTATGGAATCCGGACACTAGTGATTATGTGGCGGAATATGCCTGCACAACGGTAATGTTTGGAACGAGCTCCGCACCTTATTTAGCCATGAGAGTTATGAAACAATTAGCTATGGATGAATGCGAGAAGTATCCACTGGCGGTGGATGTTATAAATCATCAAATGTATGTAGATGACATACTGTCTGGTGGTAACAGTGTTGCAGAAACGGAGGATGTCAAGAACCAAGTGATTGAAATGCTTCGTAGTGGTACATTCGAACTACGGAAGTGGGCGAGTAATTGCCCAAAACTATTAGAGAACATACCAGTTGAGCATCGAGAATCAAGCGGATTGTTACACATGGAAGGTAATGATACTATTCGCACTTTAGGTCTATACTGGAGTCCCAAAGAAGATGAGTTCCGTTTTGCTTTGCATGTCGTTTCACCAATGAGCTCACCAACAAAGAGGACAATACTATCAGCAATTGCACGACTGTTTGATCCCATGGGATGGCTTAGTCCGATAATGATTACTGCCAAAATTTTCATGCAGCAACTGTGGAAGGAGAAAATTGGTTGGGATAGCACACTACCGGACACTATTAAGAAAGAATGGGAGAAATTCGTGAAAGAGTTACCAAACATAGTAACTATACGAATACCACGGCATGTTACATGGGGGCTACCGGGTGGTTTGGCTGAATTGCACCTGTTTTGCGATGCCTCGTCACGAGCATATAGAGCTGCGGCTTACTTGCGCTTCCCAATTGGAGAGGATAAGTATCACACAGAGTTGCTATTGTCAAAGGGGAGAGTATCGCCAACGAAACAACAACTAACCATACCTAGGGCAGAGTTATGTGCTGCGCTTGAAGCAGCCAAAATGTATAAGTATCTAAAAGATAATCTAAGAATTAACATTAATTATTCGAACACTATTTTTTGGACAGATTCTATGATAACCATCAGTTGGATCCGTGGTGGAGCTGCCAACTGGAAAGTATTTGTGTCCAATCGCATAAACAAAATACTGGAAATCTCAGACGAAAGGCAATGGAGACACGTCGCCTCGAAAGATAACCCTGCAGACTATCTAAGCCGTGGCATGAGTGCAACCAAGTTGGCATCGTGTGGATTATGGTGGCATGGGCCATCATGGTTACAAGGATCGGACATCAAATGGCCTTGTAATGATATTGATCAGGATTCGCTGTCGGTTGTTGACACTGAAGTCAGAAAGGGGACGTGCCATAAGATATCAGTGGAAGAAATGCCAAGTGTAGCATTTATCAGCAAGTATTCATCGTATACACGACTCGTCTGGATTATATCATATATAAAACGTTTCGTATATAATTGTCGTACATCTGTGGCAGAACGAAGAGGATTAGGACTCTCAATTTTGGAATTAGAAGAGGGCCTACGTGAATTCATTAGGATGGTGCAGAAGGATTGTTTTAACTCTGAATGGAAGGCGCTATCGGAAGGAAGGGTAATAGCAAAGGACAGCATACTACTGTCTCTAAATCCGTATTTTGATTTAAACGAACGTGTTTTACGTCTCGGAGGCAGGCTTCGAGATTCCCTGTTGCCCATAAATGAAAAATATCCTTATATATTACCGTATAAACATCTTTTCACAGATCTGGTCATATCTTACAGTCATTGCATGGTGGAACCTCACTAACGCTGAATTTTATAAGGAAGAAATTCTGGATTGTTAATGGACGCAATGCAGTTCGGTTTGGAATTCATAAATGTATCACATGTTTTAAGATGAAGCCTCAATTTGCAGGTCAGAAAATGGGATTGTTACCAGCAGTACGGGTACGCCCTTCTAGGGCATTCTCATCCGTTGGAGTGGACTACGCTGGACCCGTAAATATTTCGCCCTGCAAGGGAAGAGGACGTGTATCCCAGAAGGGATATATTGCTGTGTTCGTATGTCTAGTGACGAAGGCCATTCATTTGGAACCAGTTGGAGATCTGACCTCAGATGCGTTTATAGGAGCATTTAACCGTTTCATTGGCAGACGTGGCCTATGCACAGACGTTTATAGTGACTGCGGTACTAATTTTATTGGAGCCAACAAAAAATTGCAAGTGGACAAACTGGCATATTGTTCGTACATTACGAAATATATGGCGCCAACATTATTGAGAAAAGGAATCAACTGGCATTTCAACCCACCATCAGCGCCACACTTTGGTGGATTGTGGGAGGCTGGAGTGAAGTCCATGAAGTATCATCTGAAGAGAACCCTCGGAGAACAAGTTTTAACATTCGAGGAAATGGCAACTGTGTTGGCACAGATTGAGTGTTGTTTAAATTCAAGACCGTTATGTCCCCTATCAAATGATCCTGACGATTTAATGGTATTAACACCCGGTCATTTTCTTATGGGTGACGCGCCTTTAGCACCTCCTGCTCCGGAATTGACTAAAGTTACTCTGATTGATCGATGAAAGAATTGTCAATATTATGCACAACAGTTTTGGAGAAGATGGAATTCGGAATATTTATCACGATTACAAAGGAGACCAAAGGAGAACAGTCAAGAGACTCATGAAACGACCGGTAGCCAAACTCTGTCCATTGCCTATTCAGGAGAATTGGATAGAGAATGACACCAGCCCTACACCTAAGCGTTAAATTGTTACTTTCTCGTTTCAGTTTTCTTTTCGCAGGAGTCTTCCGGACGTGAATTTGATGATGAAGATCGTCATCATTAAAGGGGGGAGAATGTTTGGACTGCAACTGAAGCCAGACTTTCTTTGCAAAAAAGAGAAAACAACCGAAGAGAGAGATAGAGATAGAGAGAGAGAGAGAGAGACCAAGAACAGCGCAAGTTACTTTGAAGTGACAAACTTGGAGATCCGTTACTTCAACTCTTTTCTTTCTTTTTTTTTCTATGGAAATTTCCAGAACTTTGAATTTTGTAAAAGACAGCGTGGTTTGCTGTACTTGTTTTTTACTCTTGAAATTAATCTCGGTCGATGCGGTTGCACCTTCTGTGCCCGCCGACAATTGTACTATAGTTTTAGGTTAAGAACATAAAGCAACTGGATTGAAGTCAACCTGGTCATCTCATTTCTTCCAAATCGCAAGTGCCTCAAAGCCGCCTCGGTGGAAATCATCCGAAAGCCGCATCATATAAAGCGAGCAGTTTGGGACTCCGCAAGGGCGCAGCCGTTAGCCGAAAATAAATAAAATAAATAAAATAAATAAAATAAATAAAATAAATAAAATAAATGTTGATATGGCAATTCTGTGCTGTATCTGTCAGCCCTGTACAAGTGGCAACCCTGGTTAAGCTTATGTTAATAAAATTGAGCTCCCTCTCATCTAAGCAACCAAACGTTGTGGTTCTACACTTTTCACAAACCAACAGGTTATGGGCCTCAGTGTTAAGTGTATTCACTAAAAAATAGTGTGAAAGTATTGAGTGGTCAAGATTCGTGTATTTTTCTCGGCATAACGGACATTGCAAGAAAAATGAGTTCGATGTACAATATTGAAAAGTTGGACGACGCCAACTATGACACGTGGTGCGTACTTGTGCGAAGCGTGTTGGTACATCAAGATTTGTGGTCAGTGGTTTCAGGAGAACTTGTGGAACCCAAAACTGATGAAGCGTTTGAAACATGGAAACGTCAAAACGACAAAGCCATGGCGGTGCTGATTTTGTCAATAAGTGCGCCGCAATTGAACTCCATAAAAAAGTGCGAAAGAGCTAGCGAGATATGGAAAGAACTAGAAAAGTTCCATCGACCAACAGGTCCAGTGAGAAAAGTGACTCTGTTTAAGAAGCTATTAAACAAAAGAATGGCTGAAGGTGACAGCGTGCAAAAACACATATTGGAATTTTCAAACATTATTGAAAATTTGTCGGTGATCGATGTAAGTTTGCCAGAAGAGTTTACCGTAATTTTGTTGCTTGCGAGTTTGCCCATGTCTTATGAGAACTTTGTCGTGGCCTTGGAAGCTCGTGATGAGTTGCCGAGTTTCAGTGCCATAAAATGCAAGCTAGCCGAAGAAAATGAACGACGAAAGACGAACAATCAAAACGATGTTGTACAGGCATTCGCAGCATGCTCTATCGGCGGTGAGAGGGGTAAACGACGAGACAACAAGTCAGGGGCAGACAGGCGCCGATGCTTTAAATGTGGCCAACCAGGGCATTTCGCGGCAAAATGCGCGATGAAAGAAGAAAATGAAAACAACGCCAATGTGAGAGGCGGGAAAAACAGCGGAAGATGCGACTATTGGAAGAATAAAGAGGGGCAACGATCATTTGTCGGCGTTGCCACTAACAATCGGATGGATATCGATGATTGGGTTATCGATAGTGGCGCCACATCACACATGTGTGCGCACCGTGAGTTATTTAATCAACTTGAACAAAATAATGAAATTATTGAGTTGGCAGGAAATTATTCCATGACGTCTCAAGGCAGAGGAACAGTGATTGTACACAGCAAACTTGGGTACACAATAACGCTCAGAGACGTTTTATTTGTACCAGGCTTGCAATGCAATTTTATATCGGTGGGAAAAGCGGTTTCAAATGGATGCACCGTACTGTTCAATTCGGGAACTGCCAAAGTTAATGACGATAAAGGCATCAATATATTAGTGGCCAAAAAGGTCTGTGGATTGTTTCTGTGTGAAACTAAAAATCAAGAGAGACTGTGTGTTTCTAAAACCTCCGATGAGCTCGAAAAATGGCATATGCGATATGGTCATTTAAATGTGCAAAGTTTGCGTGAGCTGCAGAACAAAGGAATGGTTCGAGGTTTGACATCAAGCATTACTGGAGAAAATCTAGACTGCATAGATTGCATGAAAAACAAGTGTCATGTAAAGCCGTTTGAAAAATCGCAAACTAGAGCTACGAAGTTGCTGGAATTAATTCATACTGACGTATGTGGGCCTATGAACAAGGAATCCAATGGTGGGGCCAAATATTTTATGACAATGATCGATGATTTGAGCCGATATATTCATGTCTATCCCATGAAGTATAAGTCAGAGGTGGCCAAAATAATTAAAGAACACGTTACCATGGTGGAGCGTCAGACAGGCCGGAAAGTGAAATCCATAAGGAGTGATAATGGAACGGAGTATGTCAATAAAGAGTTAGATGAATTCCTGAAGTCCAATGGCATAAAGAGACAGCTCACAGTCCCTTACACTCCACAGCAAAATGGGGTAGCAGAACGCTGCAACCGAACACTCGTGGAAATGGCAAGAGTAATGCTGAATAGTGCAGGTTTAAAAGAAAGCTTCTGGGCAGAGGCAATAGTTTGTGCTGCATATCTAAGAAATAGATCGCCAACAAAATCAGTTGAAGGCAAAACGCCGTTTGAAGTGTTTACTGGACACAAGCCTGTGGTTAAGCACTTAAAAGTATTTGGATGCGTCGCAGTTGCACTAGAAAAGGGACCAAGAAAAAAGTTCCAGGAAAAGGGAAGAGAGTATATCATGGTTGGATATTCGGAATCTTCAAAAGCGTATCGTTTATACGATAAGAAAACTGGCGATGTCAAAATAAGCAGGGATGTATATTTCATTGAGAACTGTCAGACAAGGATTAGAGAAAACTCTGAAGTTACAATGGTACTGGATGAAGTAATAGATGAACCCAACAATGTCGTGGAAGATCATGTTTCAACAGAAGACATTAGTTCTGAAATTACAGGTAATGGTAATCTGACAAATTGTGTAGACGATGAGGCTGCAGATAATGATGTGGAGGTCTATGAGGAACCAAAAAGGGGCCCAGGCAGACCAAGAATAGTCAGAACGGGTCTACGAGGACGACCAACCAAACAATATAATGTTCTGAATGTAATGTTGGCAACTAACGTAGAAGTACCAGAAACAGTGCAACAAGCACTAACGGGTCAACAAGCAGAGAAATGGAAGACAGCAATGCAAGATGAATATGAAGCCTTACTGCGAAACAATACATGGGAACAAGTTAAATTACCAGCTGGTGTGAAACCCATTGGATGCAAATGGATATTTACTCTGAAAGAGAATGCAACTGGAGAAATCGAACGATACAAGGCAAGGCTCGTGGCGAAAGGGTGCAGCCAGAAATATGGAATAGATTATAAAGAGACTTATTCACCGGTGGTGCGCTACGCTACAATACGGATGATCCTTGCAATGGCAGCGGAATATGAACTATACGTTCATCAAATTGATGTATCGACGGCATACTTGAATGGAGATCTTGGAGAAGAGGTCTATATGCAGCAACCGGAGTTTTACGATGACAAATCTGGTGGTGTGCTGAAGCTAAAAAAGTCGCTGTACGGTCTAAAACAAGCTGGCCGAGTTTGGAACACAACGTTGGATGCTGTACTGAGAAAGTTGGGATATGAGGCATGTGAAAGTGAGCCATGCCTATACACAAGATGTGCACCAGATAAGACGATTGACGTAATCGCCGTTTATGTTGATGACTTGCTGCTTGCGTGTTCAGACAAGGGTAAGATGTTAGCTACTAAACAGGCTATCTCTTCTGAATTTCAGGTTGTCGACAAAGGACCGATTACACACTTTCTGGGTCTCGAAATCCAACGTGATGGTGACAAAGGGGCTATACGTCTCAGCCAGAGTGTGCATATCAGGAGCCTGATGAAGGAACTGGGCATGGAGATTTGCCACACGGTATCCACGCCGTTAGAAGCTAATTTCCAGGTTAAGTGCGACAACAAGTCGTGCAAACGCATCGATGCTACGGAATATCAATCCGTAATAGGCTCTTTGATGTATATTGCGCTATGCTCACGACCAGACATTTTGCACTCGGTGTGCAAATTATCACAGAGGAATAAAGATCCCCATGGCGAGCATCTCGCAGCAGCGAAACAAGTGCTGAGATATCTGAACCAGACGGCAGATATGGCAATAACGTACAAGAAGACCGGCGCTGCGATCACAGGCTATGCAGATGCAGATTGGGCAGGTGACTCAACTGATAGAAAGTCCTACACTGGATATGTATTCATGTGGGGCGGCTCAGTAATCTCATGGACATCAAGAAAGCAAAAATCTGTGGCTCTAAGCAGTACCGAGGCAGAATATATGGCGCTTTCCGATGCTGCAAAAGAGGCTATTTATATAAGAAAACTGATAAATGAGATGAAATTGTATTTTAAGCTTGATTGTATAACCTTACATGGCGATAATGTTGGTGCTTTAAATCTTGTAAAAAACCCTGTTTATCATGCAAGAAGCAAACATATTGATGTAAAGTACCACCATATAAGAAACTCATTTGAAGAGAATTTGATTAAGCTAGAATACTGTCCAACAACCGAAATGATTGCTGATATTCTTACTAAGAATCTATGTAAAGTTAATCATTTAAAATGTACGGCGTTGCTTGGACTAAATAGGTATTAGAACCCTGAATTGAGGGGAAGTGTTGATATGGCAATTCTGTGCTGTATCTGTCAGCCCTGTACAAGTGGCAACCCTGGTTAAGCTTATGTTAATAAAATTGAGCTCTCTCTCATCTAAGCAACCAAACGTTGTGGTTCTACACTTTTCACAAACCAACAATAAATAAAATAAATAAAATAAATAAAATAAATAAAATAAATAAAATAAATAAAATAAATAAAATAAATAAAATAAATAAAATAAATAAAATAAATAAAATAAATAAAATAAATAAAATAAATAAAATAAATAAAATAAATAAAATAAATAAAATAAATAAAATAAATAAAATAAATAAAATAAATAAAATAAATAAAATAAATAAAATAAATAAAATAAATAAAATAAATAAAATAAATAAAATAAATAAAATAAATAAAATAAATAAAATAAATAAAATAAATAAAATAAATAAAATAAATAAAATAAATAAAATAAATAAAATAAATAAAATAAATAAAATAAATTAAATGAATAAATATAATAAATAAAATTAAACAAATTCTTTTGACCGCTGAAGGTAATTCTTATAGCATTATGTATTAAGCATCATAAATTTTGAACGAACAACTATATACAGAGCGTAATCTGATGAACGACTTGTTTTTTGAAACTTCTTATAATATCAAGTCTTCACATTTTTCAAATTGGATAGCTCTCGTATTAACCAGGGAGGTTTGTTAAGCCGCTCCAAAGAGTGAATTCAGAGTATCAGAGTGAAATTTGTCTTCGGGGAGAACAAAGGGTTTGATCCTAGAAACATCACAATAAGCAGAATCCAACACAAAAATAAGATCTAACGATTTTCCATTAGAACTTAAAACAGGATTGACTTGGGATAAGGATAAGCCTAGAAGGCCATCAATAAAGTCATGTGACATAGAAGGCAGCAACATGGTAGATTAGTGTAAGTGACCATGCTAAAGCGGGTAAATTAAAATCACCTAAAACTATAAGCATGTCTTGACAAGAAACTAAAGAGGAGACAAACTGAATTGCCTATAAATGATTTAAATAGACCACCATGTCAGACAATGGTGAAATATAGGAACAAGTAATAAAAGCATTAAAAGATTTAAAATTTACTTTAACACCGACAAACCCATTCTCCTGGGTATTAGAAAATTGAATTATTTCAGATGATAAAGCAGCATCAACAGCTATCAGAACGCCACCGCCTATGCGAGAAATCCGGTCCCGTCTGAATATAGAAAAGTTTGTGGGAAAAACCGATGCATCGGCAATATCAGGTTTTAACCACGTCTCTGCAAAAGCTAGAATGTTATGTTCAAAAAAAAAGACTATCTAAACAGAGATTAGGAAGTTTAGATTTCAGTCCTCTAACGTTCTGGTAACCCAGGCTAAGTGACGAAATCAGTTTTTTGACACACCACAAGATGCTGATGTGGCAGGAATGGTGTTGGTTGTTGTTGTTGGCAGGCGAATCTGTTGCCGATTTTTTTTTTCTTTACAGTATATTCCCCAACTATTATATGTTTCGGCCAAAAATCTTCTCGACATATAATGTCGAAGATATTGACAGAAACACTAATTTTAAATACGAAATGTCCTGAGAATAATAAAATTTAAACTTTTCCACCGCAATATTCGAGACGTTAACTTTCTTCCGAATATAGGCTATTACATCATCAGATGTCACAGCAGGGTCTAGCCTAGAAATAAATATAGGTTTCTTTGGTGGTATGCCAACGAGAGGCCGCGGTCCCGAAGCGACAGCCGTGGCAGCAATGTTGCACAAGTCACCCACTGCTGCAGTCAACTTGTTCATGGGGCCCTCGATACTTTTTGCTAATCGCATTCACAACCGTGCTCTTAAACGATATCAATTGCTGTACGTTGGGAATGGACGGTGCATGAGACCGGTCGGGGCGATAAGAGACGGTGGCGGATCTACAGATTCAGAAACACCTCAAGGACTGGTCCTTTCACTTTTCTGAGACTCACTCATAAGCGATAAGCTTCTAAACTGAGTCTCCACCGTATTAAACTTCGCTTGGAGTTTGTTAAAACCTGCCCTTAAAGTGTCAAAATCATCTCTAGTCCGCCTCATGAATGAGCGCATCTCAGTCTCGACCTCCCGGCAAGCATCACATCCATATTTTAAGCCACCACCTTTGGCAATAGACTCCTTGATTCTGCCTGTATAACCTGCACACTTAACGTGAACCGCATTGTCACACAACCAACAAAGAATATAATCATGGGAATCAATCGCATTAGTGGCAACTATGCAATTATTTTTAGAGCAGACAACCATTTTATCAAAAAGTTTAATTTATTTAAAAATTGGAATAAAAAAATAAAAAAAAATAAAAAGTGTATAGTTAAAAAAAATCTGTGTATAAGAATATACTGACCAGATCTGACACAAGGGTTAATGTGCAGAGTAAGCCTTCACAACTTAAGACTTAACCGCAAACCCTTTCTCGGCCAATGCGTCCGCTATTTCTTGTGTTGGAACCGATGACTCTATTTTCTTTAACACAACCTGAAGCCTTTTACTGCTTTTTAGTTGGTAGGTATAGAAGTTAGTATTAGCATTACGGAGTCAGGTCAATACTTTTGCAATCGTTGCAGTAGTTGCTGTCAACGAGCTGACAGTGCTTGTCGGTGCAAGGCGCCTCTGAGGCGGTTGAGAGCCCTACAAACTGTTTTTTGCAAACGCGACGTTTTTTTTAAACTAGAATTTGCGGAGTGCATTAAAGAACACATCTGCACACGGCGGCGGTTTATATATGAATTTTCAAAATAATATTGAATATTTACATCAATATCTAATAAACTCAACATTTCGGGACTATAGACTATTTTCCGAATCCTTTCGTGATCGCACGTGTCTCAGTGATGCAATAAGTGGGTCCGAAGAGGCTGCCAGCATGTTAAAAAGGTCTTCATTTTGTCTAACGCGAAAAGTTTTTAATGTATTAGTGTATCTGAATCTTTGTAGTCCTTGTTTTTACATTTCTGTGCTTCTTCGGATAGCTCTCCAATTGGTAAACACTGATATTGTATTAAATCCTTTCCGTGAGCCAAAATCCTATGTACTGTTGGGGTAAGTTTTTTTGCGGATACAAGCAGTTTTTAAAGTATATTCGGCAAGTTTTTCACCAAGATAACAGCCAACCTTTATTGATCTCTTGACTAACAGCTGTTATTTAAGATATCATCATTTTAAAAAAATTTCCTTGAAGTATTTTCATCATTCGTGTTTCCATGCTTTGGGCAGTCAACTTTCAGTCACAGCTTCCGAGAGAATTCAGCTTGTATAATCTCCTTCCTCCTCTGTATATCTCCACGAGGTGTATTATCCGTTTTTGTTTCTCCTGTCCGAGGAAGTATTTAAGCTAGCTTCAGAATAAAATCTATACACTTCATCCTGCAATGCAACGGAGAAATTCCATATTCGTAGCAGTTTTCATTCGTTGAATCGTCGTGAAATTCTTTTTGAGTTTTTTGCAAATTCAACACCTCAACGTTGAGGAAGTGTTTGAATTTCGTTTAACACTTTTCTATTAATCATTGTCAGGAAAAAATAAAACTTAACCGTAAATGTTTTTCCACTCTTGGTTTGAAAAACAGCAGGTTTCAGTTGGCTTATTTGAGTTTTTATGTCGCCAACAGTTGATTTCATTAATTCTTCACTTCAAAAGCCATTAACATATTTTCATCAGAAATAGTTTCGTCTTCTGTGTGTATAATCTGCTTGTAGGCGCTTTGTCCAGATGATCCATCACATCATCAATTGTTGATTAAAGTCAAATTTTCCTCGCCTCGCAATATGATCCATAAAATCCTGGAGTTTTACTTCTACAGATACCTCTGTTATACTTTAATTTGCCGGTACTGCTTCCTTCTTGGCGAATCCAATTTTTTTGTATCTGGGAAGAACGTCGACTTTATGACTTTTTACGGAACTCCTTAAAATTTCGTACATCTCCTTTGTCTATTTCAGGTCCATAAATAAGGAAAACGCCTCTTCCTCAGTGTACTTAGTGGCACCTAAGATTGGTGGGGTTGGAATACTTTTTTTTAATCCTATTTAGTCGAATAGGACTGGCGATCTGCACAGCTTTCGTAATTCTCGCCTTTGCCCTCTTATAATCCTTTGTATACATTGAAAAAAGTGCTCCTTTCGTTTCTTTGTAAACGATGAACAATCTTCTATACCTTTTTTGCGGCCGTCTTCTTCTTCGGCTAGTTGATAGTTGAACATCTTCTTGCTCCGAATCTACGAATCTCGTATACTCCTCAAGCCAAACTTAATTTTTTTCACGAAATTTGCCAGATTTCTGCTGCTCGTGTATATTTACCTTAAGCTCCGAACTAGCGTTTTCAAATGAACCGCCCATCTCGTTCAGAAATCCCATTTCAAAATCATTTGGGGTTTCACACTCATGGAAAACTTCCAAAATACTTTTATTGCTTAACAACATTTTTGCACTAATAAATAAAACTGTCTTGAATTATATTGACTGTTTATGCCCAAACGGGCAACACAAGGGTTAAGGGAGGCGGGAGCTTTCACCTCGCGCCGCTCTCCCGATGATGCCCATCGCTCTCCCCACAAAAGAACTCTCCACACTTCGCTCCAAGCGGGGCTTGGTGCCCTGCTCTTAATTAAGCTCGTTTTAGTGTAAAACTTACAAGTGAATAAAACACATCATAATAGAAGAGAATTGCTGCATTAACCAATTCCTTTGGCGAAGGAAGGTATTTACAAGAAAATTCATTTAGCTGCCTACCAAGGAAATTTCAAAAACATTGGTCCGTCGAGCCGGATACCAAGATCCTCACGAACCTTTTGCATCGGTGGAATTTCATACATATTTCAAGCTAAGTAATTTTTTCCAAATTAATTGTATATGAGTACATGTACATGCCTCCAGCATCCGTACCCATACTCACATACATATAATTGTTTACCTTGATTTTCCTAATCAAAGTAAAATTACTTTCGCGCAATTTTCTTCCTCCTCAAAGGGGAGAAAATTTTGGTCCCCAATTTTTTCATACATATGTATATATGTGTCCAGTACATAAGGCGCGATATTTGTTCGCCCACTTCAAGATTTTTTCTCGCACTTTGGCATATATAGGCCAAGTATATAAGGCGCCATATTTATTTGCCTATTTAATGTATATATTTTTTCGCAATTTCCAAAAAAACACATATGTATGTATGCATTGAAACAAACCTACGAAACTCAAAGTGATCTCCTACATACATATATATATATATGCAAGCAGAGTGTGTGAATGTGACAAAAAATTACAAAATTTATCCAGTGCTACATTAAATCCAAAAATAAGAATTTTTGTGCAAATACAGTCCACTCCTGGGAAAAGTGTGCGCGAAGTGAAAGGTGGTTCCAACGAAAAGAGACAAAAATTTTCAATACTAATTAATAAAGATTTTTAAACAAAAAAAAAAGTGAACCACCCTCTCACATATAAAGGCCACACTTAGACATTTCTTGTGACCCGCGACACCCTATAAAGTTGGGGCATATCAGTTAGACACATCAAAGGAATATATTTAAAAAAAAAAAAAACCAAAAAAAGTATTAAAAGAAAAGAAATCCGATCCATTCACACCTCTGCATATTTCCATTCCATATTTTCATATTAAAAAAAAAAAAAAAATTTTTTTTTTTTTTTTTTTTTACACATATACTCCAACATTTTACATATCCATACACATACATATATATATGTACATATTTTTTCCATACATAAAATTTAACATATTGATATTCACATCCATATACATATACATACATATCCATACATACATGTATTCCACAAAAAATTCTTAATTTTTTCGCACACAAATATATTTTTCCATTACCGCGAACAAAATCCCGTTACCCCTTGCAGCCTATATACATACATACGTGAATACATAAGTCCCGCTTAACTGCAGTATACCAGCACAGCTGCAAGCTCATGTGCCAAAGACCGGCACAAAGCAAACGACCAAAAGTAGCTGTGCCTTATACCCTAGGTTGGCAGGCACTTTGTGGGGTATATATGTTGAAGGGTCACGTTGAGGGAAAGATGGAATAATATTTAATTATTGAAAATTTGTGTTCCGCGCTTTTGTTTATTCTGATTCCAAATCGTTACCAAGTCGTATCTTGGGTTTTTTTAATATTGAATTCCCAAATTTTTCCAATCGTTTCCAAGTCATATCTTTGGAGTTAGATTTAAATTCCAAATTGTTTCAACGCGTTTCAAGTCGTATCTCTGGGGTTATATTTTAATTACAAGGTGTTTCCACGCGTTCCAAGTCGTATCTTTGGAGTTAGATTTCAACTCCAAAGTGTTTCCACGCGTTCCAAGTCGTATCTTTGGAGTTTATTTTTTAATTCCAAAGTGTTTCCACGCGTTCCAAGTCGTATATTTGGTTATATTTCAATTCCAAAGTGTTTTTCAAGCGTTTAAAGTCGTATCTTTGAATATATATATATATATTTTTGAATTCCAAGGTGTTCCAAGTGTCCCAAGTCGTATCATTGGGTTTTATATTTCAATTCGAAGGTGTTCCACGCCGTTCCTAGGGTTTTTTGGCAGTGTTGCAAGTCATCCCAAACGTACCAGCTCGTTTTCTGGATTTTTAATCTATTTCAAGGCGTTTCAAAGCCGTTCTTTGAGTGGTTTGCTAGTGTTCCAGTTTTTCCCGAACGTTCCAGTTTGCCTTTTTCGCTAATTTTCAAGCCGTGCCAAACCAGCTCACTACTTTATAACCGCCATTTTCTGGGGTTATGAGCAAATCCTCAAATGCTGCTCCAGGTCAGCGCCAAAGGAGTACCAGCCCTACTACCCCTCCCTGCCGAGCATTTCAGACCCTCTCTAGTCCATTAGCTCTCACGTCCGCACTATCAAGCACGACCTTTCAGCAAGCCACGTCACAGACACGACGGGCAAGCCAAAAAGAGGTCAAATCATTGGTACCACTTCCACAGATTTTGGTAACCGCCCTAAGAGTCAGTCGGTCCGAAGATGTTTGAAGAAGTTTGTCTCCATTAGCGGTAAACTAATTCAGTTTGAAGTCGACACCCACGTCACTTCACTGTCCGAGGTTATTTACGCTCCAAGTCCGTCATGATCGAGTTCAAGCGTTGTGGGAGAAGGTCGAGCAGGAATATGAGAAATGCGAGGCATTCCCAGATGGTAAAGACGATAGCTCTGAAGATTAAGCCATCCAAGCTAAATATGACAAATGCTACCAAATTTACGAACGATGCACGGCTCGATTAAGCGAGCTTATCCACGAAGCGTCTGCTCCTACTCCTCCGAACCGTCATGGGCCTACCTCTCCACCAGCAGAACGAGGCTGTCGATTGCCACCCATTGACACAGAAGTCTTAACGGGAGATAACTTAAAATGGCCTACGTTCCGTGACTTGTTTACAGCCATCTACATAAGCGATTCGCGAATTTCCCCCGTTGAAAAGCTGTACCATCTCCTAGCGAAAACGAGGGGTGAAGCCAACCTCATTGTAGCAAAATTCCCGCTTACAAATGATGGTTTTGAAACGGCATGGAATGCACTCAAACAGCGTTTCGAAAATAAGCGACTTATCGTGAACAGCCAATTCCGAGCACTTCTTGACCTGCCTCAAATTTCCCATGAGTCCGGAAAAGCATTACAGGATCATCAGAATGCTCTGCAGGCATCCATTGTTGCTTTTGAGCACTGTGGCCTGCCAGTAACCACTTGGGGAGGCATGTTCGTATTTTTCTGTTCCATCGAATTGCCAAAGAATACCCTTTCATTATGGGAACAATCTCTGGGAGACGAGACTGCCATTCCAGAGTGGCAAATGATGGACGATTTCCTCACTGAGCGTTTCCGTACGCTCGAAGCAGTGGAAAATACAACTGCAATGGCTATTTCGGTTCCAACACCGAAACCTCCACGAAATCCGTTTCCAGCCACCCGAAAGGCTAATACATTTGAAGCAAAGGTGACCACCAAACCAAAATCCTGTGATCTCTGTATGAATGAGAATCACTCGGTGCGTCTATGTTCCCGGTGCCAGAGAGGGTGGCATACATAAAGAAAAAGTTACTTTGTCTGAACTGTTTCGCATAAGGGCATCAAGTAAAAGATTGTCCGAGTCAGCACAATTGCTTCACGTGCGAGGGGCGTCACAATACGCTCTTGCACAAGGATGCCCGACCGGAGAATAATCCAACGCCGGTCCCAGCGCAGCCCAGTTCTCACAATATTGTCCGGACATACTTTACCTCTGAGGCAAGGTCCTCACGAGATAAGTTGCTAGGTACAGCCATCGTGGACTTTTGGCACAAGGGCACTACTTATGCTTCACGGGCGCTATTAGACCCGGCTTCGGAAGCCAGTTTTATATCCGAAATAATGCTCCGGCTCATGAAGTTACCTTTCCAAACTGTCAGGGCCGAAGTGACAGGCATTAACGGAAAGGTCAATAGAACCTTGAAGGTCTGTCACATAAGCATTCGGTCATCGCATGGACCTCCAGTCCAGATAGAGATAGAAGCTTTTGTCTTGTCCCAAGTTGCTGATGATTTGCCGTCATGTACGATAGCCCAAGCCACACTGGAAGGAATGCCCAATATTCCTCCAGCCGACCCCTCTTTCAGATTAAAGGCAAAGATCGATCTACTTCTTGGCATTGATGTCATACCAGCGGTGACCCTTTCCGGCATCCAGACCGAAGTGTGCGGATCTTTAATGGCTCAAGAGTCGAGATTCGGTTGGGTCATTTCAGGCCCGTTGCAAGGGGTCCCCGTTAGTTCGTGTGCCGCTTTCACCACGAGGGTCGCTGTTAGCAGAGATGAGGCACTTGAAACTCTTCACACAAGGTTTGGGGAGATGGAGGATCTACCCGGCAAACCGGTAGAAGATTCAGATTCTGTTTGCGAGGTTAATTTCCAGAAGACCACAAGAAGAGATGTTTCGGGGAGATATAAGGTCTCACTTCCGTTTCGAGATCCAACCAACATCAACCTTGGTCATTCCAGACCAGGTGCATTGGCTCAGTTCCTAAAAACCGAAAGCCGGCTCCTAAAAAATATTCCGGCAAAGACTGAGTATGATGCCGTCATCCAAGAATATTTGGACTTGGGCCATATGCGTCAGGTGCCATTTGACGCCAGTAATAACAATTTTTATTTGCCACACCATGCAGTTTTTAAGCCCGACAGTACCACAACAACGGTACGGGTAGTCTTCAACTCCTCTAGCAAGTCCACAACCGGAGTACGTGTCAATGACATACTTTACCCTGGTCCGGTACTTCAGTCTGATCTCACTACTCAGATTCTCAAGTGGCGTTTTTTTCCGAGTAGTTTTCAATGCCGACAACCCAAAAATGTACCGCCAAATTAAGGTCGATACAATCCATACGCCATTCCAGCGGACCCTGTTCCGAAATAAAGAGGGTCAGCTGGGTGATTACGAGCTGAATACCGTCACGTTTGGCATTAACTGTGCTCCGTTCTTAGCCATCCGAGTACTTCAGCAACTCGCAAGTGATGTACAATCCAAATTTCCAGCTCAGCTGGCTTTCCTTTGCGCAAACGGACGTCGAATGTGAAGAGCGTGCTCAGTTGCATCCCAAAGTGTCATTTTCTGAATGCTGATTTCCTCGATATCGAAGAGGCTAGCACAGCAAAAACACTGGGAATCCGATGGAAAGCGACTACGGATGAGTTTTATTTTGTCATCTCACCCCAAGATATCAAGTCAGCATATAGTAAGCGAGAAGTCCTCGGGCAGATCGCCAAGTTATTCGATCCCGCTGGTTGGCTGTCTCCCTTCGTTATTCATGCCAAGGTGTTTATGCAAGAGCTTTGGCTACAAGAGCTAGGGTGGGATGATCAATTGCCCAGTGAACTCCATCACAGGTGGCAGGATTTTACAAAGAGCTACTACTTCCTTGACCAGATCCGAATTCCACGGTGGGTTCTCCATGATCCAAATTTCGACATTCAATTCCATTGTTTATGCGATGCGTCACAGCGGGCTTATGGTGCCGCAATTTACGTGCGCGTTAGCAATGACCAAGGCATATTGTGCTGCCTTCTTGCAGCGAAATCTAGAGTAGCCCCGGTTAAAACGGTTTCCTTGCCCCGCCTTGAATTATGCGGAGCCACGCTTTTAGCTGACCTGGCAGCTGCAGCTCTTCCGCAACTTCCAGTTGATGATGCGGAGGCATTTTATTGGTCAGATTCCACCGTCGTACTGTCGTGGATAAATAAGCCACCCTGCACATGGACAACGTTTGTCGCAAATCGGGTAGCAAAAATTGTGGCGGCAACAAATAGCTCCCCATGGAATCACGTCCGTTCAGAAGACAATCCAGCAGATCTCCCTAGCCGCGGCCTGAGTGCGCAGGAACTTGTACACAAGGATTTGTGGTGGCACGGCCCACCATGGCGACGGGAACCACGAGAGTCCTGGCGGCGAGCGACACTACCTTGGAGAAGCGGGTAGTGAAGGTCCACGTCGCGATCGCTAAGACAGCCAACGAGATACTGTCTCGTTTTTCCAATCTGGCACGTGCCTTTCGAGTGGTAGCATATGTGGTCCGTTTCGGCAGAAAGTGTCGTAAACTTCCAAACGATTACTCCGGGGAGGTGACCTCTAACGAAATCAATCAAGTACTCCAAGCGTTGATCCGAGTCACTCAGCGTGACTACTTCCCGACGGAACATCGGTGTCTACAGCAGAAGAAATCTCTGCCCACGTCTAGCACCATTCTCAATTTGAATCCTTTCATTGACGCATCAGGTGTGATCCGAGCATGTGGGCGCGTGCAACAAGCAGCGGCCCTTAGTTACGATGAGGGTAACCCCATTCTGTTGCCAGTAGTAAGTCCATTGTCCCGGCTGTTGGTGCTTTTCACGCATCAGATCTCTGTCCATGGGGGCAGTCATTTGGTAGTCCGTCTCATCCGACAGAGATACTGGATTCCGAGACTGCGAAATCTAGTCAAATCGCTGGTCAATTCATGCAAGGTCTGTGTGATTTACAAAAGAAGGCTGCAATCACAGCTAATGGGCACCCTTCCGTCCCAGCGAACTACTTTCGCACGTCCTTTCACGACCATCGGGATAGATTTCGCAGGTCCCTTCGACCTCAAGAGTTTCACCGGCCGCGCTTGTCGCATATCAAAGGGATATGTGTGTGTCTGCCATTCACCTTGAGGCAACTTCGGATTTAAGTACCGAAGCATTTCTAGCAGCGTTCGCTCGTTTTGTATCGAGGCGAGGGTGTCCCCAGCAAGTGCAGTCCGACAACGGTAAAAACTAAGGTCTACCCAGCAGAAAATGTTATCCCATTACAGCCATCAGAATCTGTCCTGGCATTTCATCCCTCCCGGGGCACTACACATGGGAGGGTTGTGGGAGCCTGGAGTTAAGAGTTTTAAAACTCTGTTCGATAAGGCCACCTCCAACCAAAAGTATACTTTTGAAGAGTTTTCTACGCTGCTGGCTAAGGTAGAGGCTTGTTTGAACTCGCGGCCGATTTCTCCTATGTCTGAAGACCCCACCGATTCTTTAGCCTTGACCCAAGGCCATTTCCTAGTGGGCGGTCCATTGCTATCCGTGACGGAACCTGAAATCAAGGATCAGGTTCCGTCTATCATTAACCGGTGGCAGCGTCTGAAGGCTGTGAGTCAGCATTTCTGCACCCGATGGAAAGACGAGTATCTGAAGGAGCTACATAAGCGCAATAAGTGGCGATTCCCTTCCTAAAATCTTGAAGTGGGCGATCTGGTGGTACTCAAAGACGACAATCTTCCATTTAATGAATGGCGTCTCGGGCGAATCCACCAAACTTACCCTGGCAGTGACGGCAACGTCCGCGTCGTCGAACTGTTTACCGCTCGCGGTGTTGTGAAGCGTCCAGTCGCAAAGCTGATATTTCTTCCTCCAGAAGACAGAATTCAAACTCATTACGTGAAGCTACAGTAGCGTCCAGCACTTGGTCCTTCCTCCCAATTAAGAAGGGCCGAGCTGCCAGTAGTAATATGTGTATTCTATAGTCCTACATTAATCCGCTTTCTTCATTATTTGTCCCGGCAGCTTCCTGAATCACTCTATATCCCGTTTCTATGGCTCCGAGACCACGTTCAGTACAGGCATCGAAAAAGGAGCGCAGATGTTCGCGAGGAACTGAGTCCTTCCGTTACCGAGTCTGTCGCGGAATCCATCCTCTGAAGCGATGCCGTCGCTTCCTGCGGCTGAACGTGGAGAAGAGGATGAGGGCAGTGTTTGCAAACAAGTACTGCGCCAACTCCCTGGCCCACCAACACTCCGGAGGAAGCTGCTTGACCGGGGATAGGTGCCGAATTTGCAAGTAAGACCACCACACGCTACTCCACTTCCACGAGGAGCCACGCACTCTATGCTCCATCGTACGCCGAGTCACCCCCGAGTCCTCCAGGCGAAGGGTCGCATCAACGCCAGCCACCGATCCTAAGCTGACACTGGGCACACTGCTGCAGCACCGCAATCCACATTTGATGCCAACGGCGATGGTACGTCTCGAGACGGGAGGGAAAACCTTCGACGTGAAGGCCCTCGTGGACCCTTGTTCGGCGGTATCGTCGATGGCGATGTCACTGGCTACGGCCTTTAAATTGACAGCCGTCAATATTGGGGCGGAGAAAGCGGTGGCAGCAGTGATCCGGTCCCCGATCAGTGAAGGATGGCGATTGGAGGCGATCCTAAAGGCGGTCGATGGCTTGTGCTGCCGCACTCCAAGCTCTCCCGTGGACCCGCAAATCTCCGAGATCGGCGGATGATACAGTCTACCGACCGTCGTCGGTGTCTTTGGTCCTGGGCGCGGACGTGATGACGGAGGTCGTGTTAGAGGGGAGTCTACCCGGGGTTGGCGGGCGGCCAATTGCGACGCGCACAGTCTTTGGCTGGACCCTGTCCGGAGCGTGCCATTAGACTGCCTTGGTCTTGCACTCCTGCAAGGGGGGGAGCATGTTTATGCCCAAACGGGCAACACAAGGGTTAAGGGAGGCGGAAGCTTTCACCTCGCGCCGCTCTCCCGATGATGCCCATCGCTTTCCCCACAAAGGAACTCCACACACTTCGCTCCAAGCGGGGCTTGGTGCCCTGCTCTTAATTAAGCTCGTTTTAGTGTAAAACTTACAAGTGAATAAAACACATCATAATAGAAGAGAATTGCTGCATTAACCAATTCCTTTGGCGAAGGAAGATATTTACAAGAAAATTCATTTAGCTGCCTACCAAGGAAATTTCAACCCCCCTACAAAAACATTGACAAATACTATTCAGTTTGGATTTAAGGTATTTCCACTTATGAAGTTGAAAATAACGAGAGGAATAATTAGCACTTTATATTGCATTTTTAGAATTTACTAGGTAGAACTCAAAATCGATATTACCCTTTATGTATTAATTAGCTAAAAAACTTAAGATTTACATCCAATTAAGTAAATGGAAATGAAAAGTACCAACCTACAACTAGGACCAATTTTTCATCAACCTAAATAACATTTGCCTGCCTCGTTAGTTTTCCAAAACAGGTAATTAGCAATCTAACATTGTGGAAGTGTTTGCAAAACAGCATTACGCAATGTTATAATTTCAATACCAAGAAGCTACCGGCAAATACGCATGCGCCTTTCATCTTCCTTATGCCTACAGCGCATTTTTAGTTATAAACCTCCAATATTTAGTGTATTTTTTAAATGATTCTAGTTCAATAACGATTTAAGTAATCATTAAAATTTATGAAACATGCTATCAATAAAGAACACACTTTTCAGATAAAACCAAATCTAAGAAATCGCTGACTTTCCGTCAAAAAAAAAAGGTCCTGAGCCCCAACATAGTAGTGGGCCTATCGTCCATCTCGCTATGAACGGTAGAGTCTTCGTGTCTTGAGCATTTTTCTCATAGTAACCCTTCTTCTCGCACAGGAAAAAATCATATTCGTTTTCGGATGGAAGCAGTATTAGACAATTTTTTAGCACCGTGACAATGCCCACATGAAAGTAATGATATTTAAGCAACAGATGAAAGGAAAAGATGCCGTTTTTATCTGTCCGTAAACCTTCGAGCTCGTCGAATTTTTACTTTCTTTTGTGAACGTATAATAATAATAATAATAATAACAAATCATTTTCTGAGGAAGATTTTATTATACAACATTTATTAAAGTGTGCCCTTGGTATGCGTTTTTAATGTTCAACTGCAGAAATTAAGTATTGCCCTCTGTTCGCGAGTATTTGCGCATCGAAATAGTCTGGCCAGTACACGATGATTGTGTCAGACCATTTTTATTTCTGGTCCTCCAAGTTTTGTCCTCCGAATGAATCCCTGAAAAATATAGATTTGAAGTATAAGTTTCAAATTATAAATACATATCTATTATCATGTATTGACAACCCCAATAAAAGAAAAACCCTGTCACTTATTTTATGTACTAAATAATCAGAATGACTATCACATTCATAATATTACACCAAAAATCAAATGAAAATAGCGCCCAAGCCTGACAATACCCTCAGACATATATTCACTAAAACAAAGTCCAAGATAGAGAAGGTAAATTAAAGGTAGTGTAATACACAAAATTCCCGAAATTTGAAGAGACCAAATGCCACAATACTTAACTTTAAGACTGGCACTGCCAATTGCGCCCACATATACAGATATTTATTTGACAAAATTTAGTTCTTGACTGACGTGTTTAATAATGTATAAATTTTTTAGTTTTAATAATTGTTAAATGTTTTTGACTTTGATATTATTTGCTGAAAGTTCATTTACGATAGATAGCAAATAAAAACAAACATAAAAACATGAAGTAAGTAAGTCGTCTCGCCGACCTAGGTATACCATACACCAGTAAAACAAATATTTCAAATTTATAATAACAAATGTATTTTTGTATTTTTACAAAAATCTGTACACATGCTTTTTACAAGCATATTTTAGTATTACGCTAGCGCCCCCACCAGCCAACGGCCAACTCCGGCCATTTGGAAAAACGTGAGCAATTACTAAGCAAATATAGCTAGAATAGTTTTTAAGAAAATCGGTTTTATTTAATTTGCAGGGGCGGTAGAGGGCGTGCCAAAATTTTTACAAATACATAATGTGCGCATTTACTAAGCAAATATACATACCATATTTTGTGTCTCTAGTTGCTAAAGTGTTTGAGAAAGTCGGTTTTATATAATTTGCGGGGGCGGTAGGGAGCGTGGCAAAAATTTGAAATAAACTTGATCACTCTACATACTACACGAGACTACATACCAAATTTGGTGGTAGCTCTTATAGTCTCCGAGATCTAGGTGTTCATACAGACGGACGGACGGACAGACGGACATGGCTAGATCGTCTCGGCTGTTATGCTGATCAAGAATATATATACTTCATGGGGTCGGAAAAGCTTCCTTCTGCCTGTTACATACATTTTGGCGACTGTAATATACCATTTCACCCTATGTGTGTATGGTATAAAAATGACTGTTGCCGACCATAATATAGCGGATTAAAAAATAAATTCCCTTTAATCATTTCCATTTTTGACTTCCTACACCTCGAGTAAGCACTTCAACGTCTGACCCAATACTAACATCCTATCATTGCATAAGCACTTTTTGTTTTTTTTTTAGGGATACAAAGAAGGAATTCAAAAACTCAACTATCTGCACTATACAATCAGAGGAAAAATCATATATTTTCAACAAATTATCCCAATAAGGGACGCAGTGGAATACAGCGCATAAGAAAAGATACTGCAATTAGGATCTTTACCATCTTCTTGATAAAGCTGCAACCAAAGTATTCAGGATAATTTTGTATCGATGTTGAATAGGGAATTTTATTTACCGCATTCTAAAAAAACAGATCTTTATTTGTTTAATTCAAAATATGAACTGATTTAATTTTCCAAAGTGTTGAGTATGTACATGAAATCTTAGAATCTATGCGATCACTCGATGCGACAATTTTTCTTAAGAAAAACTTATTCTAATGACTTTCGTATTCGGGGGTTAATTTGTTTATACTTCATGATAAGTGCTATTCTGTAAATTGTGTTAGAAGTCTGATATACACACTTTTTCTACCAAATGCAATATACAGTGCTTATCATAATGATAAGACACATTGAAAATTTGTTTTGTTTTTCTTGCAAAATGGTTTTTTTAAGAATTTCGCAAAAAGCAATATACCGAATGAAAGATAAAGCAACAGCTTTGGAAAAGTACCGCTGGTTTTTAATTCCAGAATCTGCCTGCAAAGTACCGCTACTTTTTCAGAAATATGCATGATTTTTGCTTGATTGCAAGCGTCTGCTCTCTGACGTGACGGTCGTGTTTTTTCATAGCTCCTGAGTTTTTATCAATATTTATTGTTTTCTCTCAATTTTTAATTGTGCTTACTCTGTTTACTTTTTCGTTGGTGTGGTTTGCTTGAGACCTGTGTGTTTTATTTGCAGAATTTGCCAAATTAACTAGTTTTTTTCGTGATTAGTGTTTGGTGCATTTTATATATATATATTTTTTCCCCCTTTTCTCTCTCGTCATTGCTTCTGTAGTTGCTCCCCTCACCGCTCCGATCATACCATCAGTGCTAGTGTTTTTTATTATTATTTTATTTTTGTTGTTCTCCCTTCTTTGTGCTTGTGCTCAGCTTCTCTGCCGCGTAATTACTTTTGTAACGCCGGCTTGTTGTCTACCTACTTGCAAGCATTCTGATCGTTTTGATGATCAGTATAGAGCAATATCGTGTTGGCTCTGCGATAATCTTATTCACTTAAAATGTGCTGGCCTCAATGGCCGCGACTACGACAAATTTTCTGGTTTGTCTGTGTCTAAACCTGAGCTTGGCTCAATGCGCTGGACTTGCCCATCTTGTGCCAGCCAGCAGCTTGATTTTAGCCGTATGTATAGGGATCTTCGTTTAAAGTTTCTTTCTTTAAACAAACTGGCCAAACAGCTGTCTAACGAGTGTGAATCTAGCGTACATTTATTGTCGCAATTTAAGTTTAATCCACCTTCTGAGAAGTTACCCAAGAAATGTACCCTTGAGTTGCCTCGTAAGCAGTCGCCAGCACTCTCTATTACATCGTCTCCCATTTTATTTTCGCCTACACCATCTTCTTGTCCCTCTTTATGTTCTTCTTTTCAGATTGAAGTACCCATTACAAGCCCTGGTGTACCTCAATCTATCCCTCACGGGAACTCTGATCAATCACAGGATCATGCTGGCTCCCAATCACTTGCGGATCCCAATGCTCCTCCGCCTCCACTAACTGTAGTGCCTCATCGCAAACAATTATTTATCTCTAGGCTTGCTCCAGATACTTCTGAGTCGTCTGTGGCAGCTTACATTGGTAATATATGTCCTGCTAAGGTTTTAATTCAAAAGTTTAAGTTTTCTAGGCCTCGCGAAATCTCCTCTTTTAAAATTACAGTACCAAATGAGTATTTTTCAGTTATGGTTGACAATAATTTCTGGCCAGAGGGCCTAGGTGTACACGAGTTTGCGCCAAATAAGCGCTCCCGTCCGTTGCCTGTCCACCTTCCTAATTTATCTTCTGCTTCAAAAAACTAATAACGTCTAGTCTTTGCATTCATTATCAAAATGTAAGAGGACTTCTTACCAAGCTCTCGAACCTGTTCTGTGATAGCCAAAAATTTTCGGCTGACATATTAGCTTTCTCTGAAACTTGGCTTAACTCCTCTGTTTTGGATAATGAAATTCTTTCTAATAACTTTATTTCTTATAGGCTTGATCGTGTTGGTCGTCGTGGCGGTGGAGTACTCATTGCTGTTAACTCGAATCTGTGTTCAAGTGTCGTGCCGATTGATCTGCCCTTAGGTGTGGAGTTTATTTGCGTCGAAGTTACATGTTCCAACTTTAGCTTATATATTTCTTGTTTATATATTCCTCCAGCTTCAGATATCTTGACCTACATGAACCATGCTGATGCTATGAAAACTATTTTTAGTCGTCTTAAAGATCGTGATTTCTTTATAGTCTTAGGTGATTTTAACTTGCCTAATATTTCTTGGCTGTTTGACGTTAATCTATCTTTCTTAATTCCTTCATCTCAACATGCTTTTCTTGATGGCCTACTTGAATGTCAGTTGAACTCTTTACTTAACTCTTCTAAAAGAATCCTTGATCTTGTTTTTGTCTCGGATCCGTCAGTTAGTTCTGTATCTCAAACACAGCCCCTTGTGAAGCCTGAAGATCCTTATCACCCTACCATTGAAGTTATTATTTCTTACAATTCCGTTACTAATTCATTTAATAAAATCTCAGTTTCTCGTCGTAGATGTCTTCGTAAAACAAATTTTAATCTTCTTAACAATCTTATTTTCTCTTTTGATTGGTCATTTCTATTTGAGTGCTGTGATATAGATTGTGCAGTGAATTTTTTCGACTCTGCATTTAATTCTCTAATTGATAAATGCGTTCCTTATGTGAATGTCTCTACAGTCTCCAGTGCGCCGGTCTGGTTTACACGTAGGCTGTCTAATCTCCGTAACATTAAATCGAGATATTTGAAAAGGTTTAAAAAACTGGTTCGCGACTTCACTATGCAAATTATTGTGTAGCGGAATCTCAATTTTGTCTCTAAAATACTCAATGCTACAATGCTGTAAGGTTGAATTCTATAAGAACCCCAAAAGATTTTACAACTTTGTTAATTCCAAAAGACGCTCTAACCTAATACCGTCCACCTTCAGACTTTATGACCAGACTGCTAATAATGATTCAGACATCGCTGATCTGTTTGCTAAATTCTTTCAGTCGACTTATTCTACTACTGCTTGGGATCCCACACCCTATGCCTTTTCAATTCCACATTTAAATTGTATGTTTTTTCCTAGTATTACTGAAGACTGTATTATCTCAAGCTTGTCATCTATGACGTCTTTCTTCGTTCCCGGTCCTGATAATATACCTAGTTGCATCCTTAAAATGTGTTCGATTTTCCTATCTAAGCCTTTATCTCGGTTATTCTTTTTATCGAGTGAGACTTGTAGCTTTCCCGATATTTGGAAGGAGTCTTTTATTATTCCGCTTTTTAAAAAGGGTAGCAAATCGGATGTTTCTAACTACCGTGGCATTGCCAAACTTTCGGCAATACCAAAGCTGTTTGAGAAAATTATTACGTCTTCCCTTCAACACCTATCCAGATCCACTATTTCTCCTTGTCAGCATGGCTTCATGAAAGGTCGTTCGTCGCTTACTAACCTTTTAGAATTGACTACACTTGTACACGATGGCTTCCGTAAAAAGTGTCAAACTGATGTTATTTATACTGACTTTAGTAAGGCTTTCGATACGGTTGATCATTCTATGCTTCTCGCGAAACTTAACATCATGGGTTTTGCCCCGAAACTGTTGGCTTGGTTAAAGTCGTATCTTATTGGCAGAACCCAAAAGGTGTCTTTTCGTTCTTCATTATCTAAAACTATTCATGTTACGTCAGGTGTACCCCAAGGCAGTCATCTGGGCCCACTGTTATTTACCCTGTTTATAAATGATTTACCCTTGGCCTTGGTTCACTCACGCGTGCTCATGTTTGCGGATGACGTCAAGATTTGTTATTCCTATAATGATCCTTCTTTCCAACAGTACTTGCAATCTGATCTCGAAGCGTTCTGTGATTGGTGCCACGTTAATAAATTACACCTTAATGCCTCTAAGTGTTCTTTTATGACTTTCAGTCGTTTGTCTCCGTTCCTAGCTCATTACTCCATTAAGTCTGTTCTGTTAGATTGTGTACCATCCTTTAAAGACTTAGGCGTTATGTTTGACCCAAAACTTTCATTTAATGTTCATATTTCTTCAATTGTCAATAGAGCATGCAGCCTTCTTGGCTTTATTAAACGTTGGGCCGAAGAATTTGATGATCCCTATGTAACAAAGGTTTTATGCACTTCGTTAGTTCGCCCTATTCTCGAATATTGCTCGCCAGTGTGGAACCCGCAATATGATGTTCACCAGCGTAGTATTGAATCGGTACAGAAGCAATTCCTTAAGTTTGCGTTACGCGGTTTTAATTTCTCCTCATCTGTCTGTCAGTTTTCTTCGAGCTATACTTTTGAATCATCTACAACGAAACCGCTAAATGCATTCTGGACTTGGACTGGACTTGGATTGCTTGCAACTCATCCCTGTCCATAGTGGCTGTGAATCGGGGCATAGCTGGCACCTTGTGCAAATAAAACACCTTCACCGGGTCGGGGATGTTTAGTTGTGTATAAAGCTAAGCTACCTTCTTCAATAAGTTGTTACGGGAGATAATCGAGTTTTTTCATATTACGGGGGCGGAAAGTGGCTTGTCAAAATCTTTACACATAAAAAATGGTCGCATTTACTAAGCAAATACTTAAACCACCTACGGTGTATCTAGCTAGAATAGTTTTTAAGAAAATCGGTTTTATTTAAGCTTCCTTTTGCCTATTACATACATTTTGGCGACTTTAAAATATAATATTTAATATATTTGATATTTCACCCTATGGGTGTATGGTATAAAAACCTCAAAGCCGGAGCTATCTTAGGTTGGGCCGAAGTTTGTATACCCTTGTAACTTTACACATACCAAATTTCTTAAAGTTTAATTGTAGTAAACAGTACAAGAGTCATTGTTTTTCACCGATCGTTCCTATGGGAGCTATATGTTATAGTCACCCGATCTTGATCAAATTTTGAACAGTGGTTAAGAGATTTATATTAAACTGAGAAATATTTAATTTAAAAGCAATCGGGTGAAAAGTAACGAAGTTATTGATAAAAGAAGTCACTGTTTTCGAACGAAAGTTCCTATGGGATTTACATGATATAGTCATCCGATATTGATGAAATTTGGCTTAGTCGTTTATAAGTGTAATAAACTCACCAATATTCCGTTAGTTAGTTAGTTGCTCCTCCTGTGCCCGACGTCGGGCCAACTCTGGTTTGGTTGGGTTTATTTATTTTGTTTTTTCTTTGCCTTTTATGTAGATTTACTTAATACTTTGTGACCTTTTTGTGATAAACAGAAATACCCAAAGAACTTTAAAATCCGATCGCAGCCCTTTTGAAATGACGAGCATACACCTTGCAGCTCAAGTGTTCAGACTATATATAAAATATATGTCTAGATATAGAAAGAACTTTAAAATCCGATCGCAGCCCTTTTGAAATGACGAGCATACACCTTGCAGCTCAAGTGTTCAGACTATATATAAAATATATGTCTAAATATAAGAATACCATGTATTACACTTAAGTCAACTTTAGAATATTGTCCACGAAATTGAGTATTAATACGAAAAGTTAAAGTGCGTGTGTGCTCTGCAATCGACATGGATGGACTGCCTTACTTATTGGGAGAAGCGTGAAAATGGATGGATCGTAGAACTAAGTTGCTCCGGTAGGCAGGCAATGATTGAGGATCATCTCGTGTAGGAATCGATTGTCTAGAATGGTTACTGGAAACAGTATCTTCCGTGTTGTCATCAGTTGCCAAAGGTACATGATGTGACATTTTTTTTTTTGAGTGTGGACTTCTCAGACCCCGCCTGTATGGCGCTGCGTTTCACGCGCGAGAAGCTTGGAGATCACCTGTGCCGCAAAGGTGCAAATAGCTGATTCAATCTAATCAGTGCAACCAGTTTCCGAGTTGATTGTGGCTCGCCACAGAGTAATTCGCCCGACTGCCGTTCTGCGTCAAACATCGTACAAGCAAAGAGAGCATGTCAGCTCAAATATTACCCCGCTGTGCTTTCGCTGCGACCACTTTTTCAGGTCGGGAATGAGCCTGAATGTCCACCTGCACTTCGTCGAGATGGTCCAGCGAAGTTGCCAGGCTTTCCAGCTTTCCTGACGCGCCGCTGCCTTGAAACCCTTCAACTCAGCAGGACTCGGCGCTGACTTTGTCTTAATGTCATAGATGCGTTGTGCTTCATATGCTAGCAGGTCGATGGGCGTCATGCCTGCTATCACAAGTGCCCCATAGAGCATAGTGGACTTCATGATGTTCATAAATAACAGGTTATGGGAACATCATCAGCAAACCCTACAAGTCGCGCGCCGCTCGGGAGTAGGATGCGCACGATGCCGTCATACATGGCGTTCCATAGAGGGCCAAAAACGGGCCCTGGAGGTACGCCTCCTTTTACACCATGTGCATGCGTCCCGCCATGCGATCTGTAGTACAGTACTCTGTTCCTATAGTAGTCCTCCATGACTCTTATGAGATAAGCCGGGACTCTAAAGTTGCGCAATGATGCAAGAATGTTGCTCCAATTTGCACTGTTAAAAGCATTTTTAACGTCCAGTGTGGTGACGAAGCTGTACTGCTTCTGCCCTCCTTTCCATCGTTGCCCCTCTATAGCCTTGGCATCAACAGTGGAGACGAGAGGTCACCAGCCTCCATAATTGCTGCCTTTATTCTGGTGCTGAGTAGTCTCTCACATAGTTTGCCTGCGGCATCAAGATGACAGATTGGCCTATATGAAGAGGGGTGTTCTGCCGGTTAGTTTGGCTTAGAAATCAGCACCAGATTCTGCCTTTTCCATCTGTCCGGAAATGAGCCTTCTTCCATGCAAGCGTTAAATGCTTTAGTGAATCTTTCTGGTTGTATGCCAATGGCTAGTTTCAAGGCCTTTTTGGGGTTGGTCTCGCTGCCGCCAGTGACACCTATTCTCCAGTGATGGGCTAATCTACTGACAAAGCAAGGTGCAGCATATCTTTTGAGCCTATCGATGATGTGGCTGGGAACAGAGTTTCCACAATCCAAGCCATGCACCCTTCATCTGGAGCCGCTAGCTTATCAGCCCTTAGTCTTTTTATGGCTACTGCGTCCATAATTTGTGCCTGTGTGCCTGTCTTGATGCATCGCCGTCTAGTCGCGGCTCGATGGATTAAGTGTGTTCAAGCTGAATTGGTCTTTTTCATTTGTTTGCTGGTGGTTGGGCCTTTGGATTGCGTTGCTACTGGTGCATACAATGGATAGGTGGTCGCTGCCAGTGCAAAAATCGCAGTTTCCAGCTTGAGTGGGAAAAAAGACATATCCCGCTCTGCTAGACGTATCCTTGGAGCCAGTGTTTAGCACAGCAATATTAAGGATCTCACAGGCTTGGAGAAGTGTTCTGCCCCTAGCAGTAGGAGCTGCTGCCCCATTCTTCAAACGAAGCATTAAAATCACCTGCGATTGTAACATTTTGCTTTGCACTTGCGTCAGCGGCGATGGAGTCAATAATCCTCTCGAATTCAGTAAGGCTCAGACTAGGTTCTAGGTAGCAGCTATTTAATTGTCTGGACGTTGACGCGAACAATGCGAAGTACGTTCAAGTGGCCCATACGACATCAAGATATAGCCTGTTTCGCGCGAGCGCTGTCCACCTAACGCCCGTCCGTTAATTTATGGTCCATAAGAACACCTAAGTCATTGATAATATCTAACCGCTTTAAGGCATCGCGTTAATAATAAGTTGATAGGAATGGAGTGCATCTATAAAAAGACATATCTTTACATTTAGAGCCGTTAAGGTTTAATAGGTTTAATAGGTTCACCAACTGTGAAGATCATTAAGATCAGATTGAAGCACGCAAAAAGACGATATGTCTTTAAAACAGAGGTAAAGCCTAACATCATCCGCGTACATAAGTACACGAAAATGTGTCCCTACCAATGGAAGATCATTTATAAAAAGAGTGAATAGCAATGGACCCAAATGACTACCCTGAGGTACTCCAGAGGTCACTTGGATGGTCTTAGAAAATGAAGACTTAAAGAGGAAGACGTTACACAAAAGTGTACGATTAGAAAGATATTGAAGAATCCAATCTAGCAAAAGGTTGGGGAGGCCAAGTGCGTTTAACTTATATAAAAGCAGAGTATGATTAACAGAGTCAAAGGCCTTGCTGAAGTCAGTATAAATGAAGTCGGTTTGCACGGCAGTCTTGAACCCTTTGATTGAGTGAGATGTAAATTCTAATAGGTTAGTAGTTGTCGATCTACGTTTTTATACCATACACCCATAGGGTGAAATGGTATATTAAAGTCGCCAAAATGTATGTAACAGGCAGAAGGAAGCTTTTCCGACCCCATAAAGTATATATATTCTTGATCAGCATCAACAGCCGAGACGATCTAGCCATGTCCGTCTGTCTGTCCGTCCGTCCGTCCGTCCGTCCGTCTGTATGAACACCTAGATCTCGGAGACTATAAGAGCTAGAGCCACCAAATTTGGTATGTAGACTCGTGTAGGATGTAGAGTGAACAAGTTTATTTCAAATTTCTGCCACGCCCCCCACCGCCCCCGCAAATTATATAAAACCGATTTTCTCAAACCTTATAGCAACTAGAGACACAAAATATGGTATGTATATTTGCTTAGTAAATGCGCACATTTTGTATTTGTAAAAATTTTGCCACGCCCCCTACCGCCCCCGTAATTTCAAAAAACTCGATTATCTCCCGTAATTTTCTACCTTGTGCAATCAAATTTAGCACACTTAAATTTGATACTAATATCAAGCAAAATACCAAATTTGATCAAAATCGGAATAAAAATAGTTATGCATATAAACGTTTTTCCATATGGCCGGAGTTGGCCGTTGGCTGGTGGGGGCGCTAGGGTGCTCGTATGCTTGAGTAAGCGAAATACTAAGATATGCTTGTAAAAAGCATGTGAACAGTTTTTTTTAAATACGAAAATGCATTGGTTATTATTAATTTAAAATATTTGTTTTACTGGTGTATGGTATACCCAAGTCGGCGAGACGACTTACTTACTTCATTTAAACCCATGTTGGGATGACGAAATGATTGAGCTACAAAAATGAGGGCCAGGGCCAGGTGCATATATTGGTTTGACGGAACTGAGCACGCTTAAATCCTAACTTTCATCAAAAGCAGGGTCTAAAATGCAATTAGACGATTGCAAGTGATGAGGATAAGGAGGATTTGTTTGATAAATCGAACAGGAATAAGTTGTTTTGAAAAAATCAGCAAACATATCGGCAATTGCCTGATCATTGTCAGCTTTATTGTTTTCGAAAGACAAGTAAGACGGGTGCACTGATGTCTTACGTTTAACATTGACAAATTTATAAAATTGCTTAGGATCGCGAGAAAACCTAAGTTTACATCGCTGAAGATAATCCTTATAGCAATGTGAATTCAGCACCATAAAATTTTATCGACAACTACATAAAGGGAAAAATCCGATGCTTTACCGGATTTTTAAAATCTTTTATAGCATCTTGATTTTACGTTCTTCAAGTTACATAACTCACGTGAGAACCACGGAGGTCTATCAGACCATTCTTGAGTCACACGCGGGACACAAACATCGAAGAACGACTTAAGAGTTTTATAGAAGACAGAAATGGCAGAGTCCATATCAGTGCAGGTATACAGATATGACCAATCGTTAGTGTTCAATGAAAGACGTTAGTATTTCCTGAAGTTATTAAATGTTTATTTATTTATATATATGTATATATAGGCACTAGCACATAAACCAGTGACTAAATGTTGTCGCAACCAACACATAAATTGGGTGGACTTCGGAGTGAGATTACAACGGTAGAGATTGGGGGCCAAAGACACAGCGATCCACACCCGATGTAACTACAATTGGTATCTGATCTTACTAAGAATAATGCATTTCTTTTATAGTAAAAATAGAGAGCTCACCAGTGCATAGTTCGACATAGTGGTAGGTCAGCAAAATACGTCTTTATTGCATAACAGCTTAATTAACTAGGTCTTTATTGTTAACTGCTGACCATCTCAAATCTACTTATGACTGATGAGCCATCGATATCTATAATCGGGTTACATACTAACTTGACATATATTTCTATATTATGATTGTCTTATTGGTATCTTATTTTATATAGTTTAAACACCAACATACTCCCGGCCGTTGAACACCTGTTCAACGTTATCCAACGTTGACCGTAAAACTGCTGGGGGCTGGGCACGGTTGTCTGATCTGGACCATTGTGTCTTTGGGGTTGTAAGCATCTTCTTATTCCATCACAAGAACCAATGGTATTGTTAGCGCTACGTAGGAGACGATAACATGGTGAGCCGTCTGGCTGGGGTCTTCTGGCAATTTCCAGTTTTGCTAAGTTTCCAGTTTTGCTAAGTTTCCAGTTTTCCTTGAATGTTGCTTAATTCGTCGTAGCTAAGCTGCATCTTCGTGAATTGTGTTGTTGTTGGCGCTGCCTTTGTTGGGCCAATGCTGAAGTTGCCAAATCGCACATATGACAATTTCATTGTGTCTGTCGTAGCTATACGGTGACCTGTTATTCGGATAGCAGAACTTCTTGCTGTACTCGTCGGGTCTAAAGTTAACAATCCAGTCTTCTTGATAGTGACATTTTGGATATTATCGTCACAGGTCACTGTGAGTTCAATTGGTCTGGTGGTGGCAAAAATCCACTCATTTTTGTGATACATGTCGTACCACACGAATGACCTGTTTGTGTGTTGTATTTGACACGTTGATGATTTTGTGTTTTTGAATAACTGGAACTGCTATTATCCGTAAACGTCGTTTGTTTATCAAAACAAATATATTGCTCATTGTTGAGCTGATAGCATCGTTCCAGATCTGCTCTTGAGAGCCCAATGTATTGATTTTGTTCTTTGTTGACAGCAATAATGGGAATTTTAATGTTCATCGTTACAATCTCATGAGTTCCAACTGCTGGAATGGGTACTAGGTTATACAGTTGCACTGTCTGCGTTGCCACTAATGGAAACGTGACTTTAAATATCACATGATTGTTTGCGATTGTGCTTGTGCCTTCTTTAAGCCATATGATTGCAAGACGTCGTTATCTGGAACTGGCAAATCCAAACCAAACGGAAGATGTCTCTTCAGTTGGTTCAGATGTTCACGAAGCTGGCCTGGTGATAGTAGTAACGGGCTTATTTTGCTATGATGGGTATCCGTAAATACTCGGGAAATTTCGGTTTGAATTCGTTGCAAATTCCCTGCAATAACTGTCATCTGAGTAGTTAGAGTGATATACCATTGTAATGCCTTTACCGCATTGTCCTGGACCTTAGTTATGTCGTTCATTTGGTGTTCCATTAGTTTCATCTGATTTTCAATTGTGGTTTAACAAGAAATTTTTAAGTTAAGGAAAGTTTGTCGTGTGAAAAGATCGGGTTTGAGGCATCGAGTTATTTTATCAAGACATAACCCCAAAATGAAGGTCAATGGTTACATCCAGAGTAGGATGAAAGTTGTCTTCAGGAATAACTAAGGGATCAGTCCTGGAAACATCGCAGTTGGAAGAATCCAACACGAATACCAGATCTAGTGACCTGTCACGACTATTGCTGACAGGATTTATTTGAGTTAGAGACAACTCAAGCAGACCATCTAAAAAACAATGTGACGAGGAGGGCAACAGTAATAAAAAATCATTTGAAAGGGTCCAGGCAATCTCAGATAAATTAAAATCTCCCAGAACAAGAAGCAAGTCTTTGTCAGAGAGATGTGAGGAAACAAGTTGAATAGCTCCCAAATGGTGAATGTAAACTGCCAAGTCGTACTGTGGTGGAATATACGAACCAGTAATATAGGCAGAAAAAGAATTAAAAGAAATTTTACCACAAACAAATTCAATCTCCTGGTTGGAAGAATGGACAATTTCAGAAGAAAATACTGAATCATTAACACACAGCCAACATTACGGATAGTCCGATCATGTCTATATATTAATCATGTCTATATATTCCAAATGGTGAATGTAAACTGCCAAGTCGGACTGTGGTGGAATACACGAACCAGTAAAATAAGCAGAAAAAGAATTAAAAGAAATTTGACCACAAACAAATTCAATCTCCTGATTGGAAGAATGGACAATTTCAGAAGAGAACGCGGAATCAACAGCGATCAAAACACCACCGCCATTACGGATATGTCCGATCATGTCTATATGTTAAATATTTTAAGTGAAAACTTATTGTGAAGTCCCTAGTATATGAAAATCTGAACTTTTCCACCGCAATGTTAGGGGCTTGAACTTCGCCCTTGATGTTGGCTATGACTTATTCAGAAGTAGTATTGGGATCAAGCCTCGAAATAAAAATTTGCTTTTTGGGTGGAACTACAACCAGGGAACTAGAAGTGCCAGGCACAGCAGTAGCTACAACAGCAGATGCAGTAGCAGCAACCAACATATTTCTACCTCCTCTTGTAACTACTTTATTGGCAATATTCCTGGGACGGTTCGGAAACTACAACAGATATCGGGAAGTGACTTCACACCTGCCAAAGCCGGACTCCTTAACGATATTAGCTGCTGAACAGTTGATGACATAGGGTCATTGTCGGAAGCCGGAACTGGAAGAGATCGAGGTGCCAACGGACTGAGGGACGCGCCCTGAAACCTGTTTACAAATTCTGAATTGAACCTCCATCGCCAAAAGCTCCTCTTGGAGCTTATGAACGCCAGCTGACAGGGCTTTAAATGCATCCCCAGTCAACGGCCGCGAGCTCGATCAAAAGAGAAAACAGAAGAATAGAGAGCACCACCACCACACAAACAAAAACAAAATGTGAACTGTAAATTGTTAATTAAGAGCCCGTGGGGGAGCGAAAAGTAGGAACAAATCAAAAACAGCGAAACAACAAAATAATAAGCGCGTTTGTTAATGTTTTGTAAATAATAAAAATGTAAATTGTGAGGAATATTATAAATGATAATAATATCCCACACAACAAACTAGCAGCAAAGCAATCCAACGGTGTAAAAAATGCACCAGATGCAAGATACAGCCGAGACACAAACCAAATGTACGATATACAACCAAGCTCGTTACTGGTCGATCGAACCAGTTCAAGGCAAATGAGTTACGATCAAACATGGTCGATCGAACCACACACAACCGCGAGCGATTTCGTACAAGCAGGAAGATGCGTGGGAAGCATACTGCAAGAAGTTGGCAGCCACATATACGAGGTACGATGTACGATACGGTTACGATCAAACACGATCGATCGAACCGCACGCAGCCACTGGCAATTTTGTACAAGCGGTAAGATGCGTGGGAGGCATAATAGCCGAAATCGGCTGTGTAAGAGCAAATAAATGCAAGCGAAAAAGGGCATTGGCCCAGTGAGACAATTTAAGAGCATAAAGAGGCCATAGAGATGCATGCATTAACATACAATGCATGTGCAAATACGCTGAATAAGCATACACCCACAATACACGTATACTATGCGTGTATGACCGCGAGAGAGAGTACCGGTAGACAATGGGTGCTCTCTGCCCACGTCACGCATGCGAGATCGAAAGCACTTAAAGCACGAACTGCCGAAATCATGCGAACGAAAGAGAGCGAAAGTGAGGGCTAAGCAAGCCCGCGAGACGGGTGCGGGGAATGCATGGTGCCGAAACAAAACCAAGTGAGGGCTATGCTGATGAATCGGGGGGTAGGGGGGAGAGTGAGAACAAGTAAAAACGATAATGGTTTGTGGATTGGAAAAGGGAATGTGCAAACCGAAGGGGGAAAAATGAGCAATGGGGAAGCCCTCTATCTAATAGATACGATGCGTGCATTTGGATTGCGATTTAAGTAAAAGTAATCAACATTATATATTGAGTTAATCAGGCTAATTAGTATTAAATGATAGATTAAGTTTAAGTACAACGAATATATATATGTATGCATAGTTATAATATGGGAATAATTTGAGCAAAGTTGGGTATGACAAGCGGATTGAGGGGAGCGACGGGCGACGGCAGCGCCGCCAGAAAAAGGGAAAGCAGAGAAAGTCAACGGGATACGAGTGGCGGCCAATGGGAAGGCAACGCCAACATATGAAAGTGATGGAAGTCAATATATATAAACGAGGAAGACAAGGACAAGGGAATGAATGGGCGCACAGCCACAGAGAAAGTGGACATATGCGCTAAGGAATTACGGGACTTTCACCACGCATAGCAACAAGGGGATGCGTGGGTGAAAGCAGAGGGCCGATGGAAATGTACCAGCTGTATAGCGGTACTACACCAATCTATTCCTGAGGCCGTGGGAGATGCCTATATAAAGGCAACGCCCATCAAGCAAATCATCGAGTCATCAGATTATCAAGTCTACAAGTCGTGATCAACCAAGGGAGTTTTAAGGCCTTACGAGTAACCTTAAAAGCTCATACTAGTGAAACAAAACGAGTAAAAGGATCAAGAAAGTCAGAATAATTTGAGAAGGCCTTACGAGTAACCTTTCAAATTATCCTATAACCTGCAAGTCCTTGGAATAGGACTAGAACACCGTGCCCAGGCCAGAAATAAGAAAAGTCAAACTGCTCCAGGACGATTCCCAGCATATTGCAAGGTACAAGGATATATCCTGTTACCGAAATTCCAGAATCTATATATCGTGACGAATATCAATTGCTGCGAGAATCCTGCCCTACAACAAACGGCCACAGGATTTATCCTTGGGGCTACGAGCACGCAAAGACCATCTTAGAAACGTAGTCAGAGGCATTGAGGTGGAAACAACATCCCTAGAAAATCAGAATACGCCAGGAAAACTTGTCATATCCGACCAAGCCCATAAATAATCGTAAATAAATATACCAACAAAACTAATAATTAAACAAACGAGTTCTAATTTCACCGGGGCACAAAATAAATTTTGTTGTGCCGAACCTGGCCCAAGAGATAGCATAGATATCCCAAGGGACGAGAAAGGATCGTTACAAAATTTAACCTTAAACTTCGCGATCAATATAGCGATGATAAAAATTAATTTAGATAATTTAATTTATTATAAATTAAGCACACGAGAGAACGAAAAAAAAGTAGTTGAGCGAGAGCGCAAAAAAAACACGGCCGACTTCGATGTGTGACAATATATATTTTATATATGAATACCACATATATATGTGGGGTTGGTATGGTAACGCTGTAAGGCCAGACCCACTCCCGAAGCAGCTGATCGACAACGTGGCAAGAAAAGAAAAAAGAGAAGACGGTGTGGCAAGGCAGAGTTGAAAACGAGGAGTCTAGAGAAAACGACGAACGACGTGTGTGTAAACGACGAAAACGAAGTTAGAACATTCCATTAAAACCATTATATAATTTGTCAAAACCTATTGTGCACATATTCTTACTATAATAATTATTTTAATAAATAAATAATATAGTTAATTTAACAACAATTCTAATTCTTGTAGGTCCCAATCCCACAAATATAGGGGCTCAACCTAACTTAATCGGAAAATTAGAAAGAACGAGAATTTACAAGAATATTTCTTGCTGATGAAACAGTTATCCACACGAGGCAATATCGAAGAGTCTGCATTGATCCAATATGTTATTGAAGCTTCAGCTTCAGTTTTCTTCTGACCCTAAACAATTTTATAATTTTGTTAATTCTAAACGCACAGAGGAGCACTCATCTTTTTTGTCTTTTCAAAATAAAAAAGCGAGCACTGATCAGGCAATTGCCTATATATTTGCGAGTTTTTTCAAAACAACTTATGCCTCAACGGAATAACGAGCAAGTCCGTATCCTTATCATTTAGAAAAGGCTAATTGTATTTTCAATCCAGTGATTGATGAAGGTTCTATTCTTAGCGAACTTAAATTAGTTAAACCCGTTTATTCTCCGGGGCCAGATGGTCTTCCTGGATGTGTACTCAGGTTCTGTGCAAACGCATTATGTAAACCCATTTTAAAATTGTTTCTATTGTCTGTCGAATCTTCCTCTTTTCCATCTATTTGGAAGGAGTCGTATATCATTCCTCTGCATAAAAATGGCAAAAATTCTGAAGCCTCTAACTATAGGGCTTATAACTTCCCAATTGCAACATTTTTGCAGCTCTATTATTTCGCCATCCCAACATGGGTTTGTGAAACGTAGATCTACAACCACTAACCTTTTAGAATTTACATCAATAATTATCAAGGGGTTCAAAAATGGTAAACAAACTGATATCATATACACTGATATTAGCAACGCCTTTAATTCCGTTAATCATACCCTATTACTTTCGAAGCTGAGCGACATTGGGTTTCCACCCCTTTTCCTATCTTGGGTTCGAGAATATTTAACAAATAGAAAACAGAAGGTACTTTTTAAATCTTCATTTTCCGTTTCCATTCCTGTGACTTCTGGTGTACCTCAAGGTAGTCATCTTGGCCCTCTGCTTTTCACACTATTCATTAACGATCTTCCATCAGTCATTGGTCATTCGCGTGTGCTTATGTATGCTGACGATGTCAAGCTTTGTCTTACGTATAAAGATACAGATTCATTTAGTCGGCTACAAGCTGATCTTAAAAACTTTTAATCCTGGTGCCAGTTTAATCTACTAAATCTTAACACTACCAAATGTAAGGTAATGACTTTTTTTCGTAACTCTCCTCAACTGGTCACTTATTTTCCAAACAATAGCCCTTTAGAACGTCTAAATAATATGAATGATTTGGGCGTAGTTATGGACCATAAGTTAAATTTTAACACCCATATTTCCACCACGGTCTCAAAGGCCATGAGTGTCCTGGGTTTCATTAAAAGATGGTCAAAAGAATTCGATGACCCCTATACAACTAAAGTTCTTTTTACTTCGCTTGTCCGTCCTATTTTAGAGTATGGATCTTGCATTTGGTCACCTCAATATGAGTCGCACCAGATTAGACTTGAATCCGTTCAAAAGCAGTTCTTGCTATTTGCTCTTCGTGGCTTAAGCTGGGATCGCAATGTCAATTTGCCTTCGTATTCTAGTAGACTTCTCTTGATTAACCTTCCTTCCCTAACTAACCGTAGAACTATGCTTGGTGCAATTTTCATGCACAAGCTCCTAATTGGTGATATCGACTCGCCTGAGTTATTAGCTCAAGTAAATCTGTCGGTACCATGTAGACGGAGTAGACATCCTTTGATACCATTATCCCTTAGTCGTTGTTCTTCTAACTATGCCATGCATGAACCTTTTAGGGTCCTCTGCTCTGATTACAACTTTCTTTTCCCTGTAATAAGCTCAGAGTTTTCTATCAATATGCTTAAAACATCTATCCTATCCCATTTAGTTAATAGATAACTATAGTATTATTTGTTTGTCTGTTTCTTCTCTTGTGTATTTGTCCACGCGATTCGCGCCGTGCGTTTTACGGCTGCACCCCTCGGTCGGTCGGGTGGGAGGTGGGCAGGTATCTGCTTGGGCTCGCGCGTAACAGGCTTTGTCCTGGTGTCGTAGGGGCCACTTGAACGTACTGCGCATAGTATCGTCAACGTCCGCTATGGTATTGACGATATCGGTACGAACAAATCAATGTTGTATGGAGCTAAAAATATAAAAGACTTTAAAGACAAATTGAAGTGCTACGAAGCAATGCGAGAGAAATCTAAGAATGAGAATCAGAATTTACTAATGCCAGCGTATGTAATACAGGGGCGTGAACCAAGAATGCCGGGTGCAATATACGATAGTGTCACGACAGGCACAGGGAAGCAAATGATACCACCAGAGGCGAAGGTAAAACAAATGCAAGAGCTGTTTGAACTAATACGGCGTAATCTGGAGACGGCTGCACAGGATCAGGCTCGGCATTACAATCTAAGACGAAGAGAATGGAGACCAGTAATTGGAGCAACAGTATGGGCAAAAGAACATCACCTTTCAAATGCTGCAGAAGGATTTGCAGCAAAGCTGGCACCAAAGTTTGCAGGCCCATATGAAGTGATAGGTTTTCTATCGCCGGTCATATGCAAATTACGGCACAAACAAACGGGAAAAAGCACACAAGCACATATCAGCCAGATGAAGCAACAAATATGCGAGGAAGAGGATGGCAAGAAAGTTGATGAGCAATGAGTATGGACGACTCTAATGACATGGCAGCGAGAAATCTGCACAGACCGGCCGGCTGAACAGAGAACTCAAAAACATGACATAGAGCTGAAAAACTCAAAGTACATCGTATAAAAAAAAAAACTAGCAAAATCACAAACCGCATCTCAGAGTAAAATGAAGATATAATAAGTAGGGTAAATAGATGAAAGATACTGATAAGAAAAGATGCGGAACGGGCCAGAAAAAAAAAACAAAAGTGGGAATAGATAAAGAAAAGATGCCCTAATCCGCCACCAAGAACGAAAAGATACTCAGTAATCGCCAACAAGAAAAGATGCCAAAGGGCCAATAAAAGATGCGATCTGAGTCACAAAAAAAAACAAGATTGGCAAAGCCGTTGCATACAAAAAAAAAAAACACACAGAAGCATAAAAATGAGACAAGAAAATGCACATATAAAACAAACACAAGGTACAAGGGACAGGGGAGGGCAAATCCCTCCCAAAGAAGGGGGGGAGTGTGAGGAATATTATAAATGATAATAATATCCCACACAACAAACTAGCAGCAAAGCAATCCAACGGTGTAAATGTAATGCACCAGATGCAAGATACAGCCGAGACACAAACCAAATGTACGATATACGACCAAGCTCGTTACTGGTCGATCGAACCAGTTCAAGGCAAATGAGTTACGATCAAACATGGTCGATCGAACCACACGCAGCCGCGAGCGATTTCGTACAAGCGGGAAGATGCGTGGAAAGCATAATGCAAGAAGTCGGCAGCCACATATACGAGGTACGATGTACGATACGGCTACGATCAAACACGACCGATCGAATCGCACGCAACCGCGAGCGATTTCGTACAAGCAGGAAGATGCGTGGGAAGCATACTGCACGAAGTTGGCAGCCACATATACGAGGTACGATGTACGATACGGTTACGATCAAACACGATCGATCGAACCGCACGCAGCCACTGGCAATTTTGTACAAGCGGTAAGATGCGTGGGAGGCATAATAGCCGAAATCGGCTGTGTAAGAGCAAATAAATGCAAGCGAAAAAGGGCATTGGCCCAGTGAGACAATTTAAGAGCATAAAGAGGCCATAGAGATGCATGCATTAACATACAATGCATGTGCAAATACGCTGAATAAGCATACACCCACAATACACGTATACTATGCGTGTATGACCGCGAGAGAGAGTACCGGTGGACAATGGGTGCTCTCTGCCTACGTCACGCATGCGAGATCGAAAGCAGTTAGAGCACGAACTGCCGAAATCATGCGAACGAAAGAGAGCGAAAGTGAGGGCTAAGCAAGCCCGCGAGACGGGTGCGGGGAATGCATGGTGCCGAAACAAAACCAAGTGAGGGCTATGCTTATGAATCGGTGGGTAGGGGGGAGAGTGAGAACATGTAAAAACGATAATGGTTTGTGGATTGGAAAAGGGAATGTGCAAGCCGAAGGGGAAGCCCTCTATCTAATAGATACGATGCGTGCATTTGGATTGCGATTTAAATAAAAGTAATCAACATTATATGTACAACGAATATATATATGCATGCATAGTTATAATATGGGAATTTGAGCAAAGTTGGGTATGACAAGCGGATTGAGGGGAGCGACGGGCGACGGCAGCGCCGCCAGAAAAAGGGAAAGCAGAGAAAGTCAACGGGATACGAGTGGCGGCCAATGGGAAGGCAACGCCAACATATGAAAGTGATGGAAGTCAATATATATAAACGAGGAAGACAAGGACAAGGGAATGAATGGGCGCACAGCCACAGAGAAAGTGGACATATGCGCTAAGGAATTACGGGACTTTCACCACGCATAGCAACAAGGGGATGCGTGGGTGAAAGCAGAGGGCCGATGGAAATGTACCAGCTGTATAGCGGTACTACACCAATCTATTCCTGAGGCCGTGGGAGATGCCTATATAAAGGCAACGCCCATCAAGCAAATCATCAAGTCATCAGATTATCAAGTCTACAAGTCGTGATCAACCAAGGGAGTTTTAAGGCCTTACGAGTAACCTTAAAAGCTCATACTAGTGAAACAAAACGAGTAAAAGGATCAAGAAAGTCAGAATAATTTGAGAAGGCCTTACGAGTAACCTTTCAAATTATCCTATAACCTGCAAGTCCTTGGAATAGGACTAGAACACCGTGCCCAGGCCAGAAATAAGAAAAGTCAAACTGCTCCAGGACGATTCCCAGCATATTGCAAGGTACAAGGATATATCCTGTTACCGAAATTCCAGAATCTATATATCGTGACGAATACCAATTGCTGCGAGAATCCTGCCCTACAACAAACAGCCACAGGATTTATCCTTGGGGCTACGAGCACGCAAAGACCATCTTAGAAACGTAGTCAGAGGCATTGAGGTGGAAACAACATCCCTAGAAAATCAGAATACGCCAGGAACGTGAAAGAAAGCCAGAGGATATATCCTAAGGCCAATTAACGCGCCGGCATTATTCTGAAAAGGGAGATATCAAACAAGATATTCATATCACGAGTCTGAAACAGGAACCAGAGGAGACACAAGGGACGAGAGACGGATTAGGATCGAGCGTCGAGGGACCCCAGCCACAAGCAGCGTTGTCCAAGTTCGGGACTCCTTCAGAGAAACTTGTCATATCCGACCAAGCCCATAAATAATCGTAAATAAATATACCAACAAAACTAATAATTAAACAAACGAGTTCTAATTTCACCGGGGCACAAAATAAATTTTGTTGTGCCGAACCTGACCCAAGAGATAGCATAGATATCCCAAGGGACGAGAAAGGATCGTTACAAAATTTAACCTTAAACTTCGCGATCAATATAGCGATGATAAAAATTGATTTAGATAATTTAATTTATTATAAATTAAGCACACGAGAGAACGAAAAAAAAGTAGTTGAGCGAGAGCGCAAAAAAAACACGGCCGACTTCGATGTGTGACAATATATATTTTATATATGAATACCACATATATATGTGGGGTTGGTATGGTAACGCTGTAAGGCCAGACCCACTCCCGAAGCAGCTGATCGACAACGTGGCAAGAAAAGAAAAAAGAGAAGACGGTGTGGCAAGGCAGAGTTGAAAACGAGGAGTCTAGAGAAAACGACGAACGACGTGTGTGTAAACGACGAAAACGAAGTTAGAACATTCCATTAAAACCATTATATAATTTGTCAAAACCCATTGTGCACATATTCTTACTATAATAATTATTTTAATAAATAAATAATATAGTTAATTTAACAACAATTCTAATTCTTGTAGGTCCCAATCCCACAAATATAGGGGCTCAACCTAACTTAATCGGAAAATTAGAAAGAACGAGAATTTACAAGAATATTTCTTGCTGATGAAACAGTTATCCACACGAGGCAATATCGAAGAGTCTGCATTGATCCAATATGTTATTGATGGTATTGACGATATCGGTACGAACAAATCAATGTTGTATGGAGCTAAAAATATAAAAGACTTTAAAGACAAATTGAAGTGCTACGAAGCAATGCGAGAGAAATCTAAGAATGAGAATCAGAATGTACCAAGTTTTAATAAACAAGTCCAGAAAAGTGATCGCAGTTCTCAACCAATGCAAGCTCGAAGTGGAAATAAAGATATTAAATATTTCAATTGTGGTCTTAAAGGTCATACAGCCGGTGCCTGTGACAATGAAACCAAAGGTAAAAAGTGTTTTGAATGCAACATGTTTGGTCATATTGCCAAAGAGTGTCCAAAGAAATCTGAAAAACGCGAAGTCAGTAATATACGAAAACTAAACACATCAATCTCACGTATGTATAAAGAGATAACTATCGACGGTTTAAAGATGAATGCTTTTATTTACACTGGAAGTAAATATAATCTTATGTTCGAAAATACTTATAAAAGAATAAAACAGCCAAAGTTAGGGTTTGGTAATCGAACAAGTATTCGTAATTGACGGTCAGGAATTCAAATCGGTATTTCTAGTAATCGATCCACAATTTCTCGATGAAGATTAATCGATAAAAATAAATCGTCACGGAATAATTGTAAGAAAAAGTGACACTATCGAGCTTGAAACAGAAATTTCGGTGTTGATGAATAAATGATGATAAATGTTGACGAGATTGGCTTAAATATTGAAGCTAACGCGAGCAATTACGCAAAGAACGAGGTACGCGAACTGATATAAAACTATAAACCCGTAAATGCAAAATCGACGTGAAAAAGCAAATCGTGGTCAATGATGATACCCCAATATACTCGCGTTATAACGATCGTTCCGTAGTAGACCAACAAGTTGATGAATGGTTAAAAGAAGGTATAGTCGAGCACTCTGAGTCAGAGTACAGTAGTCGCTTAGTCCTGGTAAAAAAACGAGATGGATCTCCAAGATTATGTATCGACTATAGAAGGATTAACAAGGTAATATTACGAGACCATTTTCCTTTACCCTTAATCGAAGACCAACTGGACAGATTGGTAAGTGCAAAGATATTCAGCACTATTGACTTGAAAAATGGATTCTTCCATGTTGATGTCGAGGAGGAAAGCCGAAAATATACATCGTTTGTAACCCACAACGGGCAATACCAGTTTCTGAAGGTACCATTTGGACTAGCGAATTCTCCTAGTGTTTTTCAAAGACACATCAACGCTATATTTCGAGAGCTGACACGTAAAAATATCGCAATTACATACGTAGATGACATCATTATTCCAGCTAAAGATGAAGACGAGGCTCTATCAAATCTTGAAGAAGTCCTGAAACAATGTGAAAAGTACGGCTTGATGATAAAAAAATGCAGTTTTCTTAAAAAAAGAGTTGAGTTTTTGGGGCATGAAATCGAAGACCAAAAGATATGTATTTCTGAAAAGAAAATCAAAGCTGTAACTAAATTTCCACTGCCCACAAACCAGAAGCAACTCCAACTCCATACTTTAGAAAATTTATTAAAAATTTTGGATTAATAGCTAAGCCTCTAACGAATCTTCTAAAACAAAATGCTAAATTCCATTTTAATGATACCGAAATTGATTCATTCAACAGGTTGAAAACATTGATCACAGAGAAGCCCGTATTAAAAATCTTTAATTTTAACCATGAAACTGAATTCCACACCGATGCTTCCATTGATGGGTTTGGAGCAGTTCTTTTACAAGTTTTTCCCGAAGATGGACAACTACACCCTGTATATTATATGAGCAGGATCACAACAGATGCACAGAGGAAGTTTACTAGCTACGAACTGGAGATCCCAGCTGTTATTGAAGCTCTCAACAAATTCCGAGTCTACTTACTGGGTATCCGCTTCAAACTCGTAAGCGACTGCAATGCTTTCACCAAAACAATGGAAAAACGAGACGTTGGCACAAGAGTGGCCAGATGGATTCTAATGCTACAAGAATTTGACTTCGAGGTGGAGCATCGAGAAGGTACTCGTATTCGGCATGCCGACGCCTTAAGCCGAAATCCAGTAATTTTAATCACCGATGGAAGCGCAATCAGCAAACTAAAGTATCTTCAAGGACAAGACGAGATAAAAGCCATTATCGATATTCTCTATGAAAAAGCATTACACAATGATTACTTCATGAAGGCCGGTCTTTTATGTAAACTGGTGGACGACGTCGAAGTAATAGTTGTTCCTATATCATTTCAGCGTGATCTTATCAAAGAAGCTCATGAGAGAGGACATTTTTCTATCAGGAAGACGAAAGACATAATCGCAAAAGAATATTGTATACCGAAACTCGAGGCCAAAGTTGAACGACATATTCGATGCTGCATTCCATGTATTATCTCAACCACTCCAAACCTTCCACATTGATTTTTTGGGTCCGCTTGAATCCACTGACAAGAGATACAAACACATCCTAGCTGTTATAGATGCATTCACCAAATACTGCTGGTTATATACGACTAAGACGACATCCGCCCAATAAGTTATATCGAGATTGCAAACACAAAGTCTCACATTTGGAAACCCAGTCCAGATTAGTACAGATAGAGGATCTGCATTTACATCTGAAGACATTAAGGCGTATTGCCGCTCAGAGAATATCCTTCATCACGCTGCTACTACCGGACTGCCTAGAGCAAATGGGCAAGTAGAGAGACTTAATACCATTATTATATCTGTTTTATCCAAGCTTTCTATTGATGACCCGAGAAAATGGTACAAGTTTGTGGGAAGAGTTCAGCAAACAATAAATTCAACTTACTGTAGAAGCACACATATGACGCCGTTCGAGTTGTTAGTTGGAGTCAAAATGCGTACAAAGTTTGATATCCAGCTGAAGCAAATGATTGATGAGGATATAATAAGTATGTTTAGAGAAAAAAGAGTTGACCTAAGGAAGTATGCTAAACAGCAAATGTACAAAGAAGGCGATCTTGTTGCAATTAAACGTACTCAATTCGGAGGTGGACTGAAGTTAAAGCCAAAATATTTAGGTCCTTATCGAGTAACTAAAGTCAAATCAAAGGATACTTATGATGTCACTAAAGATGCACACTTTGTAGATGGTCCAAAAAATACGACAACATGCGCGGAATATGTGAAGAAATAGATACCATATGTAGACGATTACGAAGATGTTGCGGATAACTAAGAAAACTTATAAAGTAAAGATGATAATACCGATGATAATGATGATGACAACTCCGAAGATGATGATAACGATGATTCTAACTATGATTACAACGACGATATTGAGAATGACTGCTACGAAGAAGATGACGACGATGCTGAAAACCACGAATTTAATGATGAGACCTCTAACGACGAAGATAAAGGTGACTCCAAAGCCGATGAAGACGACTTTGAAGACGACGACGACGCATTTGGGGCAAATGCAATTAAGGATGGCCGATCTGTGGGGTTGGTATGGTAACGATGTAAGGCCAGACCCACTCCCGAAGCAGCTGATCGACAACGTGGCAAGAAAAGCAGAGAAGACGGTGTGGCAAGGCAGAGTTGAAAACGAGGAGTCTAGTGTGTGTAAACGACGAAAACGAAGTTAAAACATTCCATTAAATCCATTATATAATTTGTCAATACCCATTGTGCACATATTCTTACTATAATAATTATTTTAATAAATAAATAATATACTTAATATAACAACAATTCTAATTCTTGTGGGTCCCAATCCCACAAATATATAATATATATGTATATATATAAAACCACATATCCCCGATTTTCGGTCGAACGTAGCCGTGAGACGATTTAATCGACTCCATAGCCGGCAAGTTTTGTCCGCATATCGAAATGGCAGCTTTGGTAGTCGAGTCCACTGCCCATAGAGTGCCATCGCCTGCTTTATACGGCTCGCTCAAAATCACAGATCCTGTGCAACTGCACAATGTTTGAGATTTAGTCGAATAAACTTCATCCCGATTTGATTGTTGATACAGCGCCGGCAAAATGCATCCTGTCGACGCGGTTTGCTTCAGCGCAGTTATATCAGTTTGGGTCGTTATCGCAAGCCGCAGCTTAGAGTCCAAGCAGCCTACATCTTAAGCACCAGCTGGTTCGGACAACTGTGCTCTTGCAGCTAAAGGCCACATGTCCAAAGGCATTTGTAGCATCTCTGCAGAGTCACTCTTTGCCTGATCTGGCAGCTGAAGCAGCCCGCAACCAGGACTCTCTTTCTAACTAGAGAAACCGCAGAAGTCTGTGGCAAATATACAACTGCCATTTGGGTCTCGTTAAAGGTTGGCCGCAGCGTCTTCACCTTGATATCACTTTCCGAGATACCCGTTGCCACTACGATGTCGGTTGCCGTTACCATTCAATCTAGCTAAGTTCGGTGTGCGACACGTCGGTAACAGTTCGGACTTTAGCGCTCATGCCCAGTACGTTGCAAAGATCCTCTTGAATTTTCGGTCGCTATCTTTGCTTCTGAGCTCCAGAAGTAGATCGCCGTTTTGAGTCTTCCTGGCCCTTGTAACTCTGTCTTTTATGCAATCAAGACGCCCGTCGTCCCGTCTAGTTACCGTTTTCAGCATTTGCGAATACGATGTATACGATCGAATTAAGGCGGAAGGGGGCATCCGCGGAAGGGGGCATCCGCCTTAATTATAATGGCATCTGGCCGACCTCTGCGCGTCTTGCGCCTCGCTGAAACCACTTGCCAATCTGGGAATGGCTCATGGGTACCTACAGGCTCGCCCTTAGTGGTTTCCCTAGAAGTATTGGAGCATGTAAGTGCACTACAGCCTAGCATAGCCGCATTCGTGAGCTTTGGCTGCCCGCTGCCTCGCTTCCCTTTGGGCGGAGTATTTCTCTGCACGAGAGATTCATCTCACGGGCGCTTTGCACTGTCAGAGTGTACGCCAGAGTTCCCAATACACTTTGCTTTGGTAGCAGGCGATAAAGTCTACGTGGCCAAATGGGACTAAGTGACAGACCGCTGCAAATCTGAATTTGAATTTAAAAAGGCAACGGCAAGGGATCGGCTCGTAAGCGCCACCTGGCGAATTGAGCCCTGGGCGCAGCCCAAAGCCTTTTGCGTCGTCCAACACTGGTCGCACAACTGATCAGTGGCACTAGGTGGCCAACTCTACAGTTTATATTTCGCTGAAACAACTGCAAGTGCGCCCAGATCGGAGAGGATTCCGGATAGCAGAGAGAATTCTACGCACCAATACTATGAAAAGTCTGCTTGGGGAAAGTAGTGTCGCACTCAGAGTCCCACTCCATGGTTTAAAAAAGCTTTAATTATAGGCACTGACCCGACAAAACTACGGAGCACTTGGAAACACAACTTTCTCCACACTTCTATCCAATGTGATAGCGCTTCTATTTCTTCTACTTCTATTTTTTCCCTTAACCTAACCTAACTTAACTATGGGACTGTCTGTCAAATGAATTTTGTAAGACAATGTTCCAATTAGCTCGGCTATTGTTGGTGTTTAGTTTAGATAAAATAATATAACAATAAGACAATTATATTATAGAACAACGGAAATGTATTAGATTTCGATCTATAATCGGGTTACATACTATGTTATACTAATCTTAAAAGACATTTCCCATCGATATGGTTCATCAGTCATATGTAGACCTGATATGGTTAGCAGTCAACAATAAAGACCTAGGTAATTAAGCTGCTATGGATAGCTATTTTCAATAAAGACGTATTTTGCTGACCTAACACTATGTCGAAATATGGTAAGCTCTTTATTTTTACCTTAAAAGAAATGTATTATTTTTAGTAAGATCAGATACTAATTGTAGTTACATCGCGTGTCCATCGATGAGTCTTTGGCCCCCATCTCTACCTTTGTATTCTCGCTGCGAAGTCCAGCCATCTTATGTGTTGGTTGCGACAACTATCAGTCACTGGTTAATGTGCTAGTGCCTGTATATATACATAAATAAACCTTAATTCAAATCGAGAAATACTAACGTCTTTCATTGAACATTTTGGTACCGCGACAAAGGCGGCTCCAAGTTATAAGAATAAAGGACTTGGTGAAACCGTCATCAAGCGACCATTTTCTCAACGATAAAAATTGGAATCCTTAAAAAAAAACCTGGAAAATTGACAATCTTTAGCGTGGGCAGAAATTGATAAACATTACACATCAATCTGGGGTCCCGACATTAACAAAGCAATTGAATAACTTGGCCATCATTGCTCTGTATATACATAAAAGTCAACTTAGCGACTAAAACCATATAAAGTATAAAAGTTGGGATCACTTTCTCAAAGCGTTTAACAACGATTTGTGTCAACAAGGCGACCAAATCATAAAAAGTCATTGTTATGTAAAATAAAGTTTGTTGAGCTCATCAACTCTGTTACAGTCCCTTGAATAAAGTTTTTGCGTCAGCAATCTCTGACCTAGATTTTAGAAATTAGTATAAATAAAAATTTTTCACTAAACAAGAAGGCGATTTATACTTATTTCTTATTCTTATATGTGATAAACTAGACCAGGGGTAGGCACGCTTACAATCAAAAATGAGACTTTGCATTTGTGTGTGTGACAACAAACACCAAGTACGAAACGTTTTCTTGCTTTACACTGAAAAAATAGAAATATTTTTTATTTTTGTTAAAAAATTAAAAAAAAATTATCCTTACATAATATAGGTAAGAAAATATTATTAAATAATGCATATTAATGATAGGAACAATTTTATGACAAATAACGCATTGCGCATCGCCCTCCATATTTTCATTAATAAAAAATAAATTTTCCCAATCGGCACTAAACATTTTTTTTTCGGTGTATTCCAGTTAGCCGCTTTAAAAAGGTGTTGCTTCATCAAATGCTGAACAGCAACTGATTTATATTTTTTTGGCAATCATTTTTTTTTCTGAGAAGCATCAATCAAAATTTTTGCCGAAGTGACATTGCCGAACAAACACGAGCGTTTACAGTGTACGTGAAGCGGCAGCTCTGCGGCAGAGCTAGTCTGGGAAATGGGCCGTGCCGACCACTGAACTAGACCAATTTAAGGAACGAGTCGGAGCGTTCCCTGTCTTTGACCAAATAAATAAACTCCCATCGGGTCAAGTACTAGTATAAATAAGAAAGTACATAAGAATATATAAGAATATGGAGGAGTTCTATAAACAACAGACTGAACTAGGGGAGAGGCGATTCACGCCTTTATTCGGAATGCCAAAAAGCAATCTATCGCCGGGAGAACGAAGCTATCGTATTTTGAGGAGGAACTTGAGCTTCTAGAGTACATGTGGGAAAACTTTGAAAAAAGTCATCAGGAGCTGATGAACAAACTAAACAACGTGCCAACAAAAGATGACTACTTTATGACGGACTATTTCAGCAGGATGAAGGCTGTCGTAAATAATAAAGTGGAAGATTGGAAGGACCACTTGGCAAAGATAAAAATAGAGTGGCAAGCTCGCCAAAGAGAGGAGGGGCGAGTCATGATCCAACCACTGGTGCCCAAGCAAAGTGTTCTGCTGGAGTCATTGTCCAGGACGTTATGTCAAATAGTGCCTGAAGAAAAAATGAATTACAAATCTGTAGTCCACAAATTATGGATGCAAATTGAGGTAATCCAGAAAATCCAGCCGAAGCCGGATATAATATAGCTACGTTTGTGGCCGCAGAAAATACAATGCTTAAATTCTGTGTGGCACCAGCACAAAATATAGTGATACAATCACCGCCTGTATTGCAATCGATACAATCATTGCAACTACCCAAAATTCCCATTCCAAAATTTGATGGGGATTATTTAAAATGCAACAATTTCATGACATCTATATAAAGGTGGTTCATGAGTCAAATGTATCCACGACACAGAAAATATGGTACTTAAAATCTAAACTTTCTGGAAAAGCAGAGGACAATTATAACACTGCTTGGTCAGTATTGCAGGAACGTTTTAATAATAAAAGAGTTCTAGTAACAGCCATACTGACAAAGCTGTTTGATCACCCTAATGTGGGAAATGACACAGCCTCTATAAAGAACTCGCTTGAAAAAAAAATGTAGGCGTCAATATGAAATCGTCAGATGCTGTCATAATGTTTCATATGACAAGGAAATTGGATAGATTCAACCACGCACTATATGAGCAATCTCTTTCCAACGCAAGCGATCTGAAGGAATGAAAGAGATCCTATCATTCTTGGAACAGCGCTTTCTAACATTAGAGGCGATTGGAAAAGAAACGAATATGGTAGCATTGAAAAACTAAGTCCAAGGAAGACATGCGCAAGAGCATCTGGGACAAACAGTCCTGGATAGCAGATCACAAGTAAATCTTGTCTCAGAAAGACTGGTAAAGAAATTATCGTTAAAAATTAACGAGACTCATCTGCACATAATGGAGTGCGTGGTCAACCACAGATAAGCAAGGCACGAGTTAGCTTGCTTGTAAAGTTAAGATACAACAAGTTCGCAATGCACAGAACAAATAACGACAATTCCATAAACAGACAACATTCAAGTATACCCATCGTTTGATAAAGCAGGAAAAATTGATATGCTGTTGGGTGATAGTGATCACTATGCTATACTGCTACTAGAAAGGAGACGGGGCAATCAAAACCGTCCAACATTACAAAATTCAGAGTTTGGATGGATTGTTGCTGGCAGAATTATTATGTCAATGTCAGTTTCAATCACCTGTATGGTAGGCATTACCAATCCAGAGGAATCTCTAGAAAGATTTTAGAGCTAGACACACTAGAGTTAATAAAAAGGTAAAGGAGTCCGGAGGAAGAGTATTGTAAAAAATTCTTCTAAGGGTGCTATTTTATGCATCATGCAAAAAAATCATGGGAAGTCATTGAACGACTAGATCAGTTGTAGACCAGAGTCAATTCCTCTCAATTCTACTGCAGTTCAGGACACACAATTATGTGTTCACCGCGGATATTTAAAAAATGTATCGTCAAGTACCCGTCGGATTATTTTAATCAGATGATTGTGTGGAGACAGGATCCCAGTCAAGAACTAAGGTTTTATCGTTTGAAAACGGTGACGTATGGAACCACATCAGCCCCCTAATTAGCAACAAAGTGTCTGGAATGCTTGGCGCTGAAAACCATGGAAAAATTGTCTGCTGGAGCATTAGCATTAAAAAATGACTTTTAAGTTGATGATTGTCTTACAGGAGCAGACAGTTTACCAGAAGCCCTGCGAATATGACAAGAGCTTCTAGAAATACTGAGACCCAAGGGTTTCAACTAACGCAAATGGTATTCAAATAGCAGTCAAATTCTAAAGGAAATTCGAAAGGAAGATACGAAGAAGGCGATCCTTTCCGCGAAAAGGGAAGTTTATCTGCAGCTGTGTAACTCCGCAGAGCACGATCCATGGGGAAAAGCATACAAAACAGTGGTCAAGCGGATACACGCAAACCGCCAGCCCGTTCCATCTGAAGCTGAAGAAGTCGCACAAATTATCGACGGCCTCTTCCCCAACCGTCCGGTTTCCCCAGGTATAGCCCAACATCCAGTTCCAGTATCCCACACCATTCATGCGATCTCGTGTGATGAAGTCCTGGCCGCGGCCAAATCGCTGCAACTCGGCAAAGTACCCGGGCCAGTTCGGATCCCAAACCGCGCCGTAAAACTGGCCCTGTCTCTACGAACTGATGTCTTCGCAGCCGTCTGCAATCATTGCCTCACCGAGGGAGTCTTTCCCGAGCAAAGGAAGATACAGAAGTTGGCCCTCCTGGCAAAGCCGGTGAAGCCAACAGATACCTCGCCGTCCTATAGACCGATATGCCTGGTGGACTCTATAGGCAAGGTGTTTGAAGGCCTCATCGGAACGAGACTGAACGCTTACGTCAGCGAGTGCGGCGGTCTCTCGGCCAATCAATTTGATTTTCGCAAGGCAAGATTCACAATTGACGCAGTCAGGAAGGTGGTCGGCATCGCCAGCAGCGCCATCGAAGAAACAAATTGGAAAGAAGGCTCAAAAACGGTTTTGCCTTGTTGTTACGCTTGACGTTAAAAACGCCTTCAACACTGCAGATTGGAGTTGCATTCTCAGTGCCATCCATGATCTCGGCGTCCCTCCGTATGTTCTTGCCATCATTCGGAGCTTCTTCAGGCAGAGGATCCTGAGATACGGCACCTCTGATGGCCCTAAAAGTCGTAATGTGTCTGCTAGAGTGCCACAAGGTTCGGTCCTGGGTCCGCTTCTTTGGAACCTGATGTACGACGGAGTGCTGCGTTTTCCACTTCCTCCAGGATGCGAAGCCATCGGATATGTTGACGACGTGGCTATCGTGGTTGTTGTCAAGGAGCTGGTAAAGGCAGAATCAGTGGCCACGGAAGCAGTATCACGCGATGGCTGCAGTCGATTAGCTGCAGTCGGTCCTGATCAGCAGTAGGAAAACAGTACAAGTAGAAGGTTCTACTATCACCTCAAAGCGGGGCATCCGGTACCTGGGTGTGTGGCTAGACACTCGTCTATGCTTCAGAGAGCATCTGTAGAACGTACAACGGAGAGCAGCTAGCATATGCACAGGCCAGGCGTTATCAAGGCTAATGCTGAACACGAGAGGACCGAAACAGAAACAGAGACTATTGCTGATGAGTGTACTGAAATCGGCCATTTTGTATGTGGCACAAATCTGGACCAACGCCATACATATCACAGCGTACAGTAGGGACATCACCGTTACCTACCGTCTCTGTGCGCTGAGTGTCTGCAGCGGTTTTAGGACGGTCTCTGAGGATGCTGCACTGGTCGTTGCAGGCATGATCCCCATCAACTTACTTGCGGACGAGGACAGGAACATTGCGGACGCAAAAAGGCGCGGCAAACTAAAGCGGACAGCTAGCGACGACGCAGACGGTTGCAGAGCTTCGCCACTTGGCAAGAGCGGTGGGATTCGTCTAACAAGGGGAGGTGGACCTACACCCTTATCCCCAAGATCAGGCCATGGATTCAAAGGAAGCATGGACAGGTATCTTTCCATCTGACACAGTTCATCATAGGACACGGCTGTTTCAGGTCCCACCTCTATAGATTCAGACACGAGGCTGAGCCGTATATAGGTGTTACATAACCAAACTAATGTAATAAATGAATTAAAAATATCAAAGAAGCTAACATCGGTTCTGCCGAAGTTTATATACCCTTGCAGTCCATGGCCATAATATTTTTACATGTTCCAAACTCTTTTTCTGTATCTCAATTCATTAATGCACAGAACCTTTCAAATATCATTTCAATTTCTTCTTCTTCTTCTTGCCCATCCCCTTTTACACGCATGCCGCGATTCGCACGCATACACATATAGTTTATGTAGCGTTGCGTCTGTATGTGTGCATGCGTGTGCTCTATTGAGTTGATGATGACGTAGTAGGCAGCTAGCTGAACCGATTTATATCGGCTGTAACTTGTGTTCTATTTATCAGATCAGGTGGGATCTGAGATTTTATATATAATACATGGGGATTCTCCAATTTTCGCAAAAATGTTTCCTCCAGAGCTATATGATATAGTGGTCCGATTCTGCCAATTTTCATACTTTATTTTCCCCAGGTAATAAAAAGCACCAAAAAAAAATGACATACTTTCCCTGGTTCGGTACTTCAGTCTGATTTCACTACTCAGATTGTCAAGTGGCGTTTTTCCGAATAGTTTAAATGCCGACATCACAAAAATGTAACGGCAAATTATGATCGATCCAGTTCATACGCCATTTTAGAGAATCCTTTTCCGAAGCAAAGAGGGTCAACTTGGTGATTACGAGTTTAACACTGTCACGTTCGGCATTAACTGTGCTCAATTCTTAGCCATCCGAGTACTTCAACAACTCGCAAATGATGTACAATCCAAATTTCCTTTGGCTAGCGATAATGCCAAGTCCTATATGCATGCTAATGACGTTATGGCAGAGGCTCACACTGAAGAAACTGCAATCGCATTGGTCAATGAACTTCAATACACTCTTGGTTCACCTGGCATTCCTTTGTAAGTGGACGTCTAAAGTGAAGAGCGTGTTCAGTTGCATCCCAAGGTGTCATTTGTTGAATGTTGATTTCCTCAATATCAAAGCCAGCACAGCAAAAACACTTGGAATCCGATGGAAAGCGACCACGGTTGAGTTTTATTTTGTTGTCTCAACCCAAGAAATCAAGTGAGCTTATACTAAGCGAGAAATCCTCGGGCAGATCGCCAAGATATTCGATACCGCTGACTGGCTGGCTCCCTTTGTGATTCAAGCCAAAGTATTCATGCAAGAGCTTTTGCTACTAGAGCTAGGGTGGGATGATCAATTGCCCCGTTAACTCCATCACAGGTGGCACGATTTTACAAAGATCTACACCTTTCTTGACCAGATTCGAATTCTATTGTTTTTGTGGTGCGACACAGCGGCCTTATGGTGCCGCGATTTACGTGCGCGTTAACAATGACCAAGGCATATCGTGCTGCCTTCTTGCAGCTAAATCTAGGGTAGCCCCAGTCAGAACGGTTTCATTGCCCCGCCTTGAGTTGTGCGGAGCCACGCTCCTAGCTGAACTGGCATAATAATGCTGAAGTATTTTATTGGTCAGATTAGACCATCGTTCTGTCATGGTTAAGTAATACATGGACAACGTTTGTCGCTAATTGAGTAGCGTCCTTTTTACGCATCAGATCCCTCTGCATGGGGGAAGTCAACGTATCATCCGACAAAGATACTGGATTCTAAGACTGCGGAATCTAGTCAAATCGGTGGTTAATTTACGACCACCGGGATAGATTTCGCAGGTCCCTTCGACATCAAAAGTTTCACCGGCCGCGCCTGTCGCATATCAAAGGGATATGTGTGTGTGTATTAGTGTGTTTCGCTACCAAAGTCATTCACCTTAAGGTAACTTCGGACCTAAATACAAAAACTTTTCTGGCAGCATTCGCTCGGTTTGTATCGCGGCGAGGGTGTCCCTAGCAAGTGCAGTCTAACAATGGTAAAAACTTCGTAGGCGCGTCCAGAGCTCTCGAAAAAGATTTCTTAAGGTCTACCCAGCAGAAAATCTTATCCCACTATAGCCATCAAAATCTGTGCTGACATTTCATCCCTCTCGAATTTGTGTGGTCCTTCCTCACAAATAACAATGGCCGAGCTTCCAATAGAAATATGTGTATTGTAAGGTCCTACATTAATCCGATTTCTTCATTATTTGTTCCGGCAGCTTCCTGATATCCGTCATCTACATCTCGACTCTATGGCTACAAGACCACGTTCAGTAAAGGCGTCGAAGGAGGAGGGCAGAAGTTCGCGAGGAACTGAGTCCTTCCGTTGCCGAGTCTTTTTGCCTGTCCCAGCAACACTCCGACGGAGCATGCCTGAGCGGCAATAGGTGCCGTCAAAAAAGCTAGTCCCAAAACACAAAGGGCCTCATGTGATAGATAAGGTTCTCAAGAATGACGGAATTTTAATAAAGGATGTGGAAGGCCTTTAGCTAAGTCGTAACCCTTATCAAGGTGTTAGGAGTAGCTACAATATAAAATATTGAATAGGCAAAAGAAAAAGTGACTAGAAGTTATGCTTAAGCAATAATTCGAGATAAAAGTGAAAGTTAATAATATCATAAGTAAAGTTAACAAATAAAATTAACTACTAATACTCCAAATTCAATTCTGACATTGGTTGATCTATCAAACGCTCAAAATTTACACATCAATATACTTATAAATTTAAAATGATTATTATAAAAAGAAACAATTATATGTAGTTTTGTTCACACATACATATGTCTATAAAAACCAAAAAATGAAAAACACAAAGTAGTCGAAAATACGAAAAAAAAAAATCCAAGAAGCTGACTTCTGCTGACGTTTCTCCACCCTTGCAATCCTTGGCAGTAATATTTTTATATGTTCAAAATTCTCGATATGTAACTAAATTCAACAAATCACAAAAAAAAATATAAAATGTATTACTCTGTATAGCAAGCGTCAAATTTTTCTTCTAATTCCCTCACTCTAACCAAATCACGGCACGCATACCCATAGTTAATGTAGCGTTGCATCTCTGATTGATTGCGAGCAATGACGTAGTAGCGAGCTTACTCAAATGCAGCACTTAAAAGGATAAACCGTAACAAAAAAGATTTTCTTCAAACTATTGAAACTCAAATACTCAAAATTTATCAGTAATTTGTTTATTTATTTATTTACGTCAACTAACACAGCAGTGGACGAAAAACCTTAAGCTAAAAGACGGAAACAACTTATTGAAGAAGGTAGCTTAGCTTTATACACAACTAAACATCCCCGACCCGGTGGAGGTGTTTTATATGCACAAGGTGCCAGCTATGCTCCGATTCACAGCCAATATGGTCAGAGATGAGTTGCAAGCAATCCAAATCTAGTCCAAGTCCAGATTGTATTTAGCGGTTTTGTTGTAGATGGTTGAAAAGTATAGCTCGAAGAGAAGTGTCAGACAGATGAGGAGAGATAAGGTAAGAAAGATTCTTAAAAGATTGGCAAAGAACACGAAAAGGTTCGTGAAGAGAGTAGTTATTCAGACATCTACAAAGATGAAAAGGAAAAAAGTTTCTGGTCCGACGTGAGGGAACACAAAAATATAGCGCATCTAGTAAATTGGTAGAAATGACATCACCATTGACTAGTTTATGGAGAAAGAGAATGCCAAATACGAGCCTACGGTTGTAAAGTGAAGGGAGATTAATAAGAAGAAGTCTGTTAGAATAAAAAAGAAGGCGAAGACTTGGGTCCCAATTAAGACCGCGTAACGCGAACTTAAGGAATTGCTTCTGAACCGATTCAATACTACGCTGGTGAACATGATATTGAGTGTTCCACACTGGCGAGCAATATTCGAGAGTAGGGCGAACTAACGAAGTGTATAAAACCTTTGTTACATAGGGATCATCAAACTCTTTGGCCCAACGTTTAATAAAGCCAAGAACGCTGCATGCTCTATTGACAATTGAAGAAATATGAACATTAAATGAAAGTTTTGGGTCAAACATAACGCCTAAGTCTTTGAAGGATGGTACACAATCTAACAGAACAGACTTATTAGAGTAATGAGCTAGGAACGCAGACAAACGACTGAAAGTCATAAAAGAACACTTAGAGGCATTAAGGTGTAATTTATTAACGTGGCACCAATCACAGAACGCAAGTTCTGTTGGAAAGAAGGATCATTATAGGAATAACAAATCTTGACGTCATCCGCAAACATGAGCACGCGTGAGTGAACCAAGGCCAAGGGTAAATCATTTATAAACAGGGTAAATAACAGTGGGCCCAGATGATTGCCTTGGGGTACACGTGACGTAACTTGAATAGTTTTAGATATTGAGGAACGAAAAGACACCTTTTGGGTGTCTTTAACCAAGCCAACAGTTTCGGGGAAAAACCCATGGTGTTAAGTTTCGTAAGAAGCATAGAATGTTCAACCGTATCGAAAGCCTTACTAAAGTCGGTATAAATAACATCAGTTTGTCACTTTTTACGGAAGCCATGGTGTACAAGGGTAGTCAATTCTAAAAGGTTGGTAAGCGACGAACAACCTTTCATGAAGCCATGCTGACAAGGAGAAATAATGGATCAGGATAGGGGTTGAAGAGAAGACGTAATAATTTTCTCAAACAGCTTAGGTATAGGAAAGTTTGGCAATGCCACGGTAGTTGGAAATATCCGATTTGTTGCCCTTTTTAAAAAGTGGAATAATACAAGACTCCTTCCAAACATCAGGAAAGCTACAAGTCTCACTCGATCTAAAGAATAACCGGGATAAAGGCAACTAGGTATATTATCAGGCCCGGGTACGAAGGAAGACTTCATAGATGATAAGCTAGAGATAATTCAGTATTCAGTAATACTAGGAAAAAACATACAACTTAAATGTGGGATTGAGAAAGGATAGCATGTGGGATCCGAAGCAATAGTAGAATAAGTCGACTGAAAGAATTTAGCAAACAGATTAGTCATGTCTGAATCATTATTAGCAGTCTGGTCATAATGTCCGAAGGTGCAAGGTAGAAGTTAAGAGCGTCGTTTAGAATTAACAAAGTTGTAAAATCTTTTGGAGTTCTTATAGAATTCAACCTTACAGCGCACGATATATTTATTGTAGCATTGAGTATTTAAGAGACAAAATTGAGGTTTAGCTACACAATAATTTGCATAGTTAAGTCGCGAACCAGTTTTTTTTAAACCTTTTAAAAAATCTCGATTTAATGTTACGGAGATTAGACAGCCTACGTGTAAACCAGACCGGCGCACTGGAGACTGTAGAGACATTCACATAAGGAACGCATTTATCAATTAGAGAATTAAATGCAGAGTCGAGAAAATTGACTGCACAATCTATATCACAGCACTCAAATAGAAATGACCAATCAAAAGAGAAAATAAGATTGTTAAGAAGATTAAAATTTTTTTTTACGAAGACATCTACGACGAGAAACTGAGATTTTATTAAATGAATTAGTAACGGAATTGTAAGAAATAATAACTTCAATGGTAGGGTGATAAGGATCTTCAGGCTTCACAAAGGGCTGTGTTTGAGATACAGAACTAACTGACGGATCCGAGACAAAAACAAGATCAAGGATTCTTTTAGAAGAGTTAAGTAAAGAGTTCAACTGACATTCAAGTAGGCCATCAAGAAAAGCATGTTGAGATGAAGGAATTAAGAAAGATAGATTAACGTCAAACAGCCAAGAAATATTAGGCAAGATAAAATCACCTAAGACTATAAAGAAATCACGATCTTTAAGACGACTAAAAATAGTTTTCATAGCATCAGCATGGTTCATGTAGGTCAAGATATCTGAAGCTGGAGGAATATATAAACAAGAAATATATAAGCTAAAGTTGGAACATGTAACTTCGACGCAAATAAACTCAACACCTAAGGGCAGATCAATCGGCACAACACTTGAACACAGATTCGAGTTGACAGCAATGAGTACTCAACCGCCACGACGACCAACACGATCAAGCCTATAAGAAATAAAGTTATTAGAAAGAATTTCGTTATCCAAAACAGAGGAGTTGAGCCAAGTTTCAGAAAAAGCTAAAATGTCAGCCGAAAAGGTTTGGCTATCACAGTACAGTTTCGAGAGCTTGGTAAGAAGTCCTCCTACATTCTGATAATGAATGTAAAGGCTAGAAGTTATTAGTTTTTTGAAGCAGAAGATAAATTAGGAACGTGGACAGGCAACGGACGGGAGCGCTTATTGGGCGCAAACTCGTGTATAACTAAGCCGTCTGGCCAAAAATTTGGGTCTACCATAGCTGAGAAATACTCATTTGGTACTGTAATTTTAAAAGACGAAGTTTCGAATTTTTGAATTTAAACCTTAGCAGGGCATATAGCTGTAAGCTGCCACAGACGACTCAGAAGTATCTGGAGCAAGGCTAGAAATAAATAATTGTTTGCGATGAGGCACTACAATTTGTGAAGGCGCAGGACCATTGGAATCCACAAGTGATTGAGAGCCAGCTTGATCGTGTAATTGATCAGAGATCCCGTGAGGGACGTACTGAGGTACACCAGGGCTTCAATCTGAAGAGAAGAGCATAAAAAGGGACATAAAGATGGTGTAGGCGAAAGTAAAATGAGAGAAGATATAATAGAGAGTGCTGGCGACTGCTTATGAGGCAACTTAAGGGTACATTGTTTGGCCCACTTCGCTCATCGAAGGTGGAGCGAAATAGAATTGCGACAATAAATGTATGAGAGATGTAGAGAGAAACTTTAAACGAAGATCCCTATACATACGGCTAAAGTTAAGCTGCTAACTGATTATCGCAGAGCCAGCACCATATTGCTCTATACTGATCATCAAAACGATCAGTATACTTGCAGGTAGGTAGACAACAAGCCATTGAAAAGCCAAAAGAAACACAAGGCAAAAATATATAAAAATATATAGAAAATTTAAAATTTAAATACACAGCACTAAGATAATTATCGATATAAAATCAATAAATACAAATAAAACAAAGAGACAGCTAGAGTGCACAGCACAAGAAGGGGTGCACAGCACAAAAGAGGGTGCAAGAACAGTTATAGCCAAGCTTTGAGAGGTGGCGTTACAAAAGTAATTACGCGGGAGAGACGCCGAGCACAAGCACAAAGAAGAGCAATGACGAGAGAGAAAAAGAAAAAATTTTAAAAATGCACCAAACACTAATCGCGAAAAAAAAAACTAATTAATTTGGCAAATTCTGCAAATAAAACACACGGGTGTCATGCAAACCACACCAACGAAAGCGTAAACAAACTAAGCACAATTAAAAATTGAGAGAAACAATAAATATTGATAAAAACTCAGGACCTATAAAAAAAAACACGACCGTCACGTCAGAGAGCAGAATAGCTATGTAATAAATATTATTCCCTAAAAAAGAAACAAATACATTTCCATTACATTTTACAAACCCTAAACTAATAAAGTGCCTAGTAATATTTTAATATAAAAATATAAATTAATATACGCTATAAAAAAAAAAAAAACTTCTCTACCTTTTGCAATTCTTATAGGGTCGTCCAAAGGTGGCAGAATAGTAGACCCAAAATGTAATCAATGAGATACATGTTGCACGATGGTACCCGAAAAATATACTAGGTACAATTCGGACTTTAATGTCAGTCAATTCACACTAACTATATACCAACACACAGAAGAATCATAAAGAAAAAATATATGAGATATATAATGACCAATTCGTAACCTATTGTTCACGCCACCAGGTGAACAGCAGTGAGCGGCGAAGAGCAGTGAGGAGTGAGGAAGGTTTTTTGATCCTCGGCGGATACGATCACGCCAAGGAGCGCGACTTGACTTCTAATGGGAATCGCCATTATCAGTCTAGCACGAGATTTTGCTTCGAATACCCGCAGTTTTCCATTTTGCTATAAACCAGTTTTTATTAAACCGAAATTTCGTGTGTGCAATTTTTCTGTAAATAAAACCATAGAATTAAACGAGATTACCACGCGTTTTAATTTCCACTCACACAACCCCATCACCTCACCCACACCAGATGAAATTGTCTAACCGCTCTTGAGCGCTTGGGTGTTAGTACAGAGAATTGGGATGTCCTATTCATCGCCATATGTACTAGCAAGATGCCAAAGGCTACGACGAAGATTCAAGCGTTCCCTGCGAAAGCCCAGCTCAAATCGTCGTCTTTCAATCTTTGCCATCAGGAAAATCACCCAATACGGCTTTGCTCAAGATTCCTCGACATGTCCGTAAAGAGGCGTTTGGAAACTATTAGACAGCAGGGATTCTGTTTGACCGCTCGGTCAAGTGCGCATAATTGTCATTCGTGCATGAAGCATCATCACACCTTGTTGCATCCTAGCGAGGTATCCGCGTCGTCATCGTCCGCTGCACAAGTCCCGCCATTCAACGCCACCAACGGCCGCTCATATTGATAGGATTATCGGTGTAGACCTTTTTCCCCACATCCTCGAAGAGCGACCCTTTTCTAAAACTCAGTACGATATAATAATTCAGGAGTACAAGGAATTAGGCAACATTTAACGCATCGAGGCCATCCACCCGAGGAGTCAGCGTGAACGATGTTTTGCACATCGGGCCAACTCTCCAGGTCCATCTTACGCTTCAAGTACAAAAATGACGGTTCTTTCGGTTCGTCTTTATCGCCGACATCACGCATCGGCAAATCCTAGACGATCCCAGGTATACCCTTTTCAGCAGATCCTCTACCGAGATCATCACGACAGTATTCAGGACTATGATTGTCACAAGATGTGCAATCGATGTATCCTTGGGCGAGCGAAATCCTTCGGAACTATATGTACGTTGATGATGTCCTAGCCGGCGCTCATACTAAAGACGGCGCTCGTCTCGCAATACGAGAGCTTCAAGCAGCCGTTCAATCTGCGGGTCTCCCGCTTCGGAAGTGGACCTCCAACAAGAAGGAAGTACTTTAGGCTATCCCAAGAGAGCAACTACTGTGAGAGGACTTTTTCGAGTTGGAAGACGCGACCACTGCAAAAACCTTGGGCATTCGCTGGCAAACCGCCGAGGACGTCTTTTTCTTCACCGTCGCGGACCCACAACTGAAAGAGTCGATCTCCAAGAGACAAGTTCTGTCCCATATCGCAAAGCTCTTCGACGACGCCGGCTAGTTAGCCCCATTTGTTATTCGAGCGAAGATCTTCATGCAGCAAATCTGGTAAACCGAACTTGGCTGGGATGACGCTCTGCCGCCTCTCATGCTGCAGCAATGGCACGAATTCCTGCAAGATTACCCAGGCCTCAGTCAACTCCGCATCCCCCGTTGGCTAAACACCAGCGATACTCTCTCGTGGGAGCTTCATGGCTTCTGTGACGGGTCCCACAAAGCGTACGGAGCAGCCCAATATGTGCGGGTTAGTTATCGCGATCAAGTAAGCGTTCATTTATTAACGGCTAAGACCCGTGCAGCCCCGGTCAAAACAGTCTCGCTGCCTCGCGGAGCGGTTTTGCTAGCCTATCTCTGGGCGTCGATCGCTCCTGAACTTCCACCGTCAAACTCCCAGTTTTGGACCGACTCCACCATTGTGTTGGCTTGGCTTAATAAGCCCCCGTGCAGTTGGTCCACCTTTGTGGCCAATCGAGTATCGAGCATCTCCAAAGGCACCAATACCTAGTGCTGGTCACACGTGCGTTCCGGGGACAACCTCGCTGATCTGGCAAGCCGTGGATTCTCTGCGGCTGAGCTGTCGGACAGTAGCCTTTGGTGGCATGGGCCGGACTTGCTTCGGCGGGATGCCGAGTACTGGCCAACTCTCAGTAGTGAGTTTCCAGACACCCAACTGGAGCAACCAGTTCAGTGCCACACCACCGCGAACACTCTGCTCGACGACGTCAGCGAACGGTTCTCGGACTATGGTAGGGCATTGCGAGTCACCGCATACATCCTACGCTTCGCCGCCAAAAGGATTTCGACGCCTTCCACGGTCCACCTCAGCAATGACAAATTGTTATCCGCTGAGCGGGTCTTGATTCGGATCTCACAGCGTCGAGAATACGCCGTGGAGATACGGGCCCTGGCGTAGGGCGATACCTCCCACCAACCAGCACTTTACTCAATTTGAACTCATTTCTCGACCAACATGGGATACTCCGCTCATGTGGACAACTCCGAGCCGCTGAATCCCTCCGTTACGACGAGCGTCACCCTTTCTCCTCCCCTATAAGGGGCCGATCGCGACCCATATGGGAAGACTGTGGGAGGCCGGGGTCGAAAGTTTTAAGACCTTATTTTACAAGTCCACGTCTAACGTTAAGTACACATTCTAGGAACTTTCCACTCTACTGCGTCGAATCGAATCCCGTTGCGAAACTCATTCTGCTGCAAGACAAAAGCGGTCCTGAGCATCCATAATGGTTCCCTAATCTTCTATCTTCCTTCCGAATGTCCTCGTCTCCGTTAATGTTATTCGTTCCCCTTGAATTGACTAATCCCCTTTCTCCTCCGTAATTTCTTTTCGTTTCAGTCCTTCACACTGTCTTTCCACAGCGACATGGCCGCCACGCGTTTGCCGCACCGTTGCAGCCATCGGTCTGGTCCGCGCGGGATAAACTCCTGCTCTTCGGCATTATCAACGGTTCCTGAACGTCGGGCTAAGAAGCGGCTCCGGGCGGTTTAGACAGTGGGGCCTCTTTCGCTCGCGGCCATTAAGTGAAAGACTGCTCAAGCGCGCACAATCGTCATACGTGCAAGGAAGGACCACCGATATGTTGTGTTATTGCCATTCAAAAGTCCAAATAGTCCCGACTTGTGTCTCTATAGACCCATCACGCTAGCTCAATTCCTGCGTGAATTCTTAAGAAACCCCTTTAATTAGGCCACATGCTTCGGGTGATGCCACCTCAGGATGGGATAAACTTATATCTCCCGGATCACGCTGTATTTAAGTCCGACAGCACAACCAGCAAGGTACGCGTGGTATTTAACGCATCGAGTCCATCCACCCGAGGAGTCAGCCTGAACGATGTCTTGTCTAAAGCGCATTTACTCCGAATATGGCAAAACGTTCGTAGGGGCGTCAAAAGTGCTCAAAAAAGACTTTCTGGCCGCCAAGCAGAGTATCTTGAATTCATTCCCCCAGCTGATTTTAACCTGCCATTTCGTAGGACTGGCTTTTCTAGTCTTCGAGATCTAGGTGTTTATGTAGACGGACGGACATGTCTAGATCGTCTTGGCTGTTGATGCTGATCAAAAATACATATACTTTATGGGGTCGGAAAAGCTTTCTTCTGCCTGTTACAAATATTTTGGCGACTTAATATACCATTTCACATTATGGGTGCATGGTATAAAACTAATTCTAATGATCCATCCCGCTCCAAGGACCAAAAATAAATCGCGAATTCAGAATATTATTCACAAAAGTTCTAGGTAAAAAATATTTTAAATTTTAGAATTATTCCGATGACCCACGTTTTCGGTGGTTGAAAAATGTTAATACTTCATGCTCGGCGTTGGCCACTTGACATCGCGCCGCTATTATATTCTTTAATGTTTGATTGGTTTTATGCAATACTTGACATATGATGCTTTACGACTCATTTTTATTTTGTGTACTTAATTTGGTGAACCTTTTCATATAAACGCAACGGTTAATCTTAAATATTCTTTAAAAGGTCTCCAAATTAGGCGTTTTTAATTAAGTTTTAAATTGAGAAAAATAACTAGTAAACCACTTTCCAATTTTGTTGTTGTTATTTTATCTGCTTCTAATAGGTTTTATATCATATTTCAAATTTATCATACAAATATTTGACCAACGTCAAATTTCGGTTTGTATTGGATGGTATCTAATCTAATCCATTATTTAATATTATATATCTAAACATTTCTGATGTGTATTGTTGTGCTGCTTCAACGGCCTCCGATTTACTTTCTTTTAAAGAATTTAAAAGACATACATTTGGTCTGATTTGGTGAAGCCATTTCATATGATCATGTTGTTTAATCTTAAACAGTACTCGAAGAAGATACACAATTATATAGTTATTAATAGCGCAAACACTTGTAGAATTCATCCGACTAGGAACATTTTTGATTTCAAAGTTTTTAAGATTCTCTGAGTAAAATCTGATACCATTCTTCATTATTAGCTTCTGCTCTCTGACGTGGCAGTCGTGTGTTTGGCACCTGATTTTTAATAATTTCAATCTGATCGGATACATAGAACACAGACGCAACGCTACATAAACTATATCTATATGCGTGCCAATCGCGGCATGCATGTAAAAGGGGATGGCGAAGAAAAAGAACAAGTTGACTGTTGAAAGGTTTTGTTTGTGCATTAATGAATTGAGTTACAGAAAAAGAGTTTGGAACATGTAAAAATATTATGGCCATGGACTGCAAGGGTATTTAAACTTTGGCATAGCCGAAGTCAGATTCTTCAATATTTAATCAACTTTTATACCTATGCAAAAAGGGTATATTTATTTTGGTCAGAAGTGTGCAACGCATAGAACGAAGCATCTCCGACCATATAATGTATATACATTCTAGATCAGCACGACGAGACGAGTTTACATGTCCGTTCGACTGTCCGTCTGGACCAACGCAAACTCCTCCTAGACCGTAAGAGCTACAGAGTTGAAATTTTGCATGTATCATATTGCTCCCATAGGAAGGATCAGTTGAAAACAATGACTTTGTCAATAATTTCGTTACTTTTTACGCTATTGTCATAAAAATATTATTAAAAGAAATAAATATTTATTAGTTTAATATACCTATATTTTTTTTATGAGATCGGGTGACTATATCATATAGCTGCCATATGAACGACCGGTGACAGTGACTCCTGTTGTATTTTTTACTACAAAAGTTAGCCCCGGCTGTCGGGTTTTTTGTTTCTTTCAATTTTTAATTGTGCTTGGTTCGCCGGTGGGTTTTGATCATAGCTTGTTGCCCGTTCTTTCCCCTACGATCTGCAAGCGAATAAATCAAACACAATCGATTTCGGTCCGAGCAGCATACTTCGTTTATTTTCGTAAAACAATCTTTTACCGAATATGTCACAACCACCGACAGGAGTGGCGCTCACACAGAAATGGTTATTAAAAGACCGATTGATTGAAAATATCAACGCGAACGACCTTCTCATACTCACATTCATACTCAAACGATTTTTTAAATCGTCTTTTAAGCGGTCGGACTTGTTGCTCAAAGTCTCATAGAAAATTACTCATTTTTCGACCGCATTTTTTGACCGAAATCGGACAACAATTGACGTCCTTGTGTTTTATTTGCATTATTTGCCAAATTAATTCGGTTTTTGGTGCTTTAGTGTTTAGTGCATTTTATTTTTTGCTGTTTTTCTTTGTTTTCTCTTCATTACTTCTGTATTTGCTCCCTGGCCTTAACGGCCGCGAATATGAAACATTTTTTGGTTTGTCTGTGACTAAGCCTGAGCTTGACTTAATGCGCTGGACTTGCCCATCTTGCGCCAGTCAGCAGCTTGACTTCAGCCGTATGTATAGTGATCTCCGTTTAAAGTTTCTCTCTTTAAACAAATTGGCCAAACATCTGTCTAACGAGTGTGACTGTACGCTAGATTTATTGTCGGAATTCAATGTCGCTCCACCTTCTGCGAAGTTGACAAAGAAATGTACACTTGAGTTGCCTCATAAGCAGTCGCCAGCACTCTCTATTATATCTTCTCTCATTTTACTTTCGCCTACACCATCTTTATGTCCCTTTTTATGCTCTTCTCTTCAGATTGAAGCCCTGGTGTACCTCAGTACGTCCCTCACGGGATCTCTGATCAATTACACGATCAAGCTGGCTCTCAATCACATGTGGATTCCAATGGTCCTCCGCCTTCACTAACTGTAGTGCCTCATTGCAAACAATTATTTATCTCTAGGCTTGCTCCAGATACTTCTGAGTCGTCTGTGGCAGCTTACATTGGTAATATATGCCCTGCTAAGATTTTAATTCTAAAGTTTAAGTTTTCTAGGCCTCGCGAAATCTCCTCGTTTAAAATTACAGTACCAAATGAGTATTTCTCAGCTATGGTAGACCCAAATTTTTGGCCAGACGGCTTAGTTATACACGAGTTTGCGCCCAATAAGCGCTCCCGTCCGTTGCCTGTCCACCTTCCTAGTTAATCTTCTGCTTCAAAAAACTAATAACTTCTAGCCTTTGCATTCATTATCAGAACGTAGGAGGACTTCTTACCAAGCTCTCGAAACTGTACTGTGATAGCCAAACCTTTTCGGCTGACATTTTAGCTTTTTCTGAAACTTGGCTCAACTCCTCTGTTTTGGATAACGAAATTCTTTCTAATAACTTTATTTCTTATAGGCTTGATCGTGTTGGTCGTCGTGGCGGTTGAGTACTCATTGCTGTCAACTCGAATCTGTGTTCAAGTGTTGTGCCGATTGATCTGCCCTTAGGTGTTGAGTTTATTTGCGTCGAAGTTACATGTTCCAACTTTAGCTTATATATTTCTTGTTTATATATTCCTCCAGCTTCAGATATCTTGACCTACATGAACCATGCTGATGCTATGAAAACTATTTTTAGTCGTCTTAAAGATCGTGATTTCTTTATAGTCTTAGGTGATTTTATCTTGCCTAATATTTCTTGGCTGTTTGACGTTAATCTATCTTTCTTAATTCCTTCATCTCAACATGCTTTTCTTGATGGCCTACTTGAATGTCAGTTGAACTCTTTACTTAACTCTTCTAAAAGAATCCTTGATCTTGTTTTTGTCTCGGATCCGTCAGTTAGTTCTGTATCTCAAACACAGCCCTTTGTGAAGCCTGAAGATCCTTATCACCCTACCATTGAAGTTATTATTTCTTACAATTCCGTTACTAATTCATTTAATAAAATCTCAGTTTCTCGTCGTAGATGTCTTCGTAAAAAAAATTTTAATCTTCTTAACAATCTTATTTTCTCTTTTGATTGGTCATTTCTATTTGAGTGCTGTGATATAGATTGTGCAGTCAATTTTCTCGACTCTGCATTTAATTCTCTAATTGATAAATGCGTTCCTTATGTGAATGTCTCTACAGTCTCCAGTGCGCCGGTCTGGTTTACACGTAGGCTGTCTAATCTCCGTAACATTAAATCGAGATTTTTTAAAAGGTTTAAAAAAAACTGGTTCGCGACTTAACTATGCAAATTATTGTGTAGCGAAACCTCAATTTTGTCTCTTAAATACTCAATGCTACAATAAATATATCGTGCGCTGTAAGGTTGAATTCTATAAGAACTCCAAAAGATTTTACAACTTTGTTAATTCTAAACGACGCTCTTAACTTCTACCTTGCACCTTCGGACATTATGACCAGACTGCTAATAATGATTCAGACATGACTAATCTGTTTGCTAAATTCTTTCAGTCGACTTATTCTACTATTGCTTCGGATCCCACATGCTATCCTTTCTCAATCCCACATTTAAGTTGTATGTTTTTTCCTAGTATTACTGAATACTGAATTATCTCTAGCTTATCATCTATGAAGTCTTCCTTCGTACCCGGGCCTGATAATATACCTAGTTGCCTTTATCCCGGTTATTCTTTAGATCGAGTGAGACTTGTAGCTTTCCTGATGTTTGGAAGGAGTCTTGTATTATTCCACTTTTTAAAAAGGGCAACAAATCGGATATTTCCAACTACCGTGGCATTGCCAAACTTTCCTATACCTAAGCTGTTTGAGAAAATTATTACGTCTTCTCTTCAACCCCTATCCTGATCCATTATTTCTCCTTGTCAGCATGGCTTCATGAAAGGTTGTTCGTCGCTTACCAACCTTTTAGAATTGACTACCCTTGTACACCATGGCTTCCGTAAAAAGTGACAAACTGATGTTATTTATACCGACTTTAGTAAGGCTTTCGATACGGTTGAACATTCTATGCTTCTTACGAAACTTAACACCATGGGTTTTTCCCCGAAACTGTTGGCTTGGTTAAAGACACCCAAAAGGTGTCTTTTCGTTCCTCAATATCTAAAACTATTCAAGTTACGTCACGTGTACCCCAAGGCAATCATCTGGGCCCACTGTTATTTACCCTGTTTATAAATGATTTACCCTTGGCCTTGGTAATCGTCAAGATTTGTTATTCCTATAATGATCCTTCTTTCCAACAGAACTTGCAATCTGATCTCGATGCGTTCTGTGATTGGCGCCACGTTAATAAATTACACCTTAAAGTGCTCTCTATGTCATTCAGTCGTTTGTCCTTATTCCTAGCTCATTATTCTATTAAATCTGTTCTGTTAGATGGTGTGCCGTCATTCAAAGTCTTAGGCGTTATGTTTGACCCAAAACTTTCATTTAATATTCATATATCTTCAATTGTCAATGGAGCATGCAGTCTCCTTGGCTTCATAAAACGTTAGGCCAAAGAATTTGATGACCCCTACGTAAGAAAGGTTTTATACACTTCGTTTGTTCGCCCTACTTTAGAATATTGCTCGCCAGTGTGGAACCCTCAATATGATGTTCACCAGCGTAGTATTGAATCGGTTCAGAAGCAATTCCTTAAGTTGGCGTTACGTGGTCTTAATTGGGACCCGAACCAGACTTCTTCTTATTAATCTCCCTTCACTTTACAACCGTAGGCTCGTATTTGGCATTCTCTTTCTCCATAAACTAGTCAATGGTGATGTCATTTCTACCAATTTACTAGATAAGCTATATTTTTGTGTTCCCTCCCTTTTTCCTATTTACCTTAGTAGATGTCTGACTAACTACTCTCTTCACGATTCTTTTCGTGTTCTTTGCCAATCTTTTAACAACCTTTCTCACCTAATTTCTCCTCATCTTTCTGTCACTTCTCTTCGCGCTATACTTTTCAATCATCTACAACGAAACCTCTAAATACATTCTGGACTTGGACTGATCTTGGATTGCTTGCAACGCATCCCTGACCATATTGGCTGTGAATCGGGGCATAGCTGGCACCTTGTGCAAATAAAACACCTCCACCGGGTCGGGGATGTTTAGCTGCATATAAAGCTAAGCTACCTTCTTCAATAAGTTGTTATCTGTCTTTTAGCTTAAGGTTTTTCGTCGACTGCTGTGTTAGTTGACCTAAATAAATAAATAATTGACCTTATTAATATAAATTATGCATGTCTCATTGCCTGTTGAGTTGTCTATTGTAAATAAATCTTTGGTAACCATGTCTAAGTAATCAAGGAGCTGGCAGATTTTATCCTTAAATATTTCCTGCTTAACATTAGCGTTTTCATTACTGGAGGTCGCATTCCCGCTCGACTCTCATTTGCTATCATCACAGATTTCTGACATGTTCGCCCCTGCTTCAAAGCACCCCGACTTACTAGTGCCTGGTTTTTCTGACTCTCTTATGGCTATAATTTTGGCAACTATATTTAACAGCTGTTCATGTACTTTATCTCTGTAATACTGATGATCGAAAGTCCCATACTGGAGCAATTTCTTATGATTAAGTATCCATCGATTACTTATCTCTTTTACTTCCTGTAACACTTTGCTAGTCACTTTTCTAGAAACTAGTGCTTCTAACTGCATTAACCTGCCATGCAACTCTACCTGCTTCTCTAACAATTTTGCAGTCTTATTAGCAAACATTTTATGTGTGACAATAAATTGATTTTTGTATACCCTTGCATAAGGTATTATAAAATTGGTCAGATGTTTGTAACGCACAGAAGGAGACGTTTCCGACCATATAAAGTATATATATTCTTGATCAGCATGAGAAGCTGAGTTGATATAGCAATAAACGTCTGTCCGTCTGACCGTCTGACCATCTGTACGTCTGTCCGTCCGTCTGTGCGTATGCGTTTTACTCAGCCATCTTAAGACCTATCGGGATGAAATTTTTTGGGGCTTTTTATTACCTGGGAAAAACAAAGTATGAAAATTGGCAGAATCGGACCACTATATCATATAGCTCTAGAATAAACATTTTTGTAAAAACTGGAGTATCCCCAGGAAATTTACCAATATGATAGTATTATATATAAAATCTCAGATCCCAAAATTTGAATCTGATCGGATAAATAGAACACAAGTTACAGTCGATATAAATCGGTTCATCGGCTACCGGCAGCGCCCAAGGCAGTGCACACATACAGACGCAACGCTAAATAAACTATATGTGTATGCGTGCGAATCGCGGCATGCGTGTAAAAGGGGATGGGGAAGAAGAAGAAGAAATTGAAATGATATTTGAAAGGTTCTGTGCATTAATGAATTGAGATACAGAAAAAGAGTTTGGAACATGTAAAAATGATTTAGCTTGTCGCGCTAGACGGTGCCGGTGCTGGTATTCGCACAGGCTGTTGGGGCGCCGGTGCTGATTTCTCGGATATCTTTGTCTCCCTGGTCTAGCTTGTCGCACTAGACGGTGCCGGTGCTGGTCTTTGCACAGGCTGTTGGGGCGCCGGTGCTAGTTTCTCAGATCTCTTTGGCTCTATTTTTTTTTTTTTCGATATTAGGGCTTCGAATACCCCACACATGAAAACACTCCCACCGCCAAAAATGCCACAGTTGCTCCACTAGCCAAACTGCCTTTATAATCGGACGCACGCACTATTTATTTATTAAGCAATAATATTTTGCTTTTATTTTATACTCTGTCTCTTACCACTGGTGGGGGAAAACAAGAGTTATTTTATTTTTATACCATACACCCATAGGGTGAAATTGTATATTAAAGTCGCCAAAATGTATGTAACAGGCAGAAGGAAGCTTTTCCGACCCCATAGAGTATATATATTCTTGATCAGCATCAACAGCTGAGACAATCTAGCCATGTCCGTCCGACCGACCGTCCGTCCGTCCGTCTGTATGAACACCTAGATCTCGGAGACTATAAGAGCTAGGGCCACCAAATTTGGTAAGTAGACTCGTGTAGTATGTAGAGTGAACAAGTTTATTTCAAATTTCTGCCACGCCCCCTACCGCCCCCGCAAATTAAATAAAATCGATTTTCTCAAACACTATAGCAACTAGAGACACAAAATTTGCTATGTATATTTACTTAGTAAATGCGCACATTTAGTATTTGTAAAAATTTTGCCACGCCCCCTACCGATTTTCTCAAAAACTATTCTAGCTAGAGACACCATAGTTGGTATGTATATTTGCTTGGTAATTGCGCACATTTTTGATGTGTAAAGATTTTGCCACGCCTCTTTCCGCCCCCGTAATTTGAAAAAACTTGATTATCTCCCGTAATTTTCTACCTTGTGCAATCAAATTTAGCACACTTAAATTTGATACTAATATCCAGCAAAACACCAAATTTGATCAAAATCGGAATAAAAATAGTCAAGTTATGCATATAAACGTTTTTCCATATGGCCGGAAGTGGCCGTTGGCTGGTGGGGGCGCTAGGGTGCTCGTATGCTTCAGTGAGCGAAATACTAAGATATGCTTGTAAAAAGCATGTGAACAGTTTTTTTTTAAGCACGAAAATGCATTGGTTATTATAAATTTAAAATATTTGTTTTACTGGTGTATGGTATACCCAAGTCGGCGAGACGACTTACTTACTTCATTCTACATATAGCTGATCTTAGCATTTACACTTGCATAAGAATTTAGACTTTAAGGATCTGATTCTTTTTCAGAGTCTCTTACCACTGGTGGGGGAAAACTGCAGAGTTCCCTTTTTCTCGAACCCGATTTTCATTCGTTGAATTCAAAATATGAACTGATTTTATTTACAAAAGTGTTGTGTATATAAATGAACTCTTAGAATCAAGGTGGCGACAATTGTTCTTAAAATTACTTATTCTAATGACCCATGTTTTTCGGGGGTTATAAATTATTTATACTTCATGCTTAGCGTTGTTTACTTGATAACGCGCCGTTGTTTTCCACAGGGTGTGGATGCATGTTTTGTTTGGTTTTCAAGCAATAGTTGTCATTTGAATCTTTATGACTTATTTTTGTTTTATGTTTTTGTTTCGTTTTGTGTGTTTCTTCAGTGCATCTGATTTGGTGAAGACATCTCAGATGAACACAATGTTTAATTTTAAACAACAAATGAAGATTGACAACAGACAACAGATTACCCGCATATATGGATGTGCAGAGAATCCAGCACAGCATGCAGACGTCTTTACAGTTGACACCAAATTGGAAATTTTGTCCAATGCTTGAAATGAATTTGTCAAGTTTGGTGACGAATTGGACCTTACAGAAGATTACGAAGTATACGATGATAAATATGAAAGGGCGAATTCTCGCCTTAAGACGAATACTCGATACTCATTCAGCATTTGCCTGTAGTAGATGCTAACTACGAGGTTGCATGGAAATCGTTGAGTGATAGCTACGAAAAGCCCCGTTATTTGGTGAATCTGCTATGGATACATTTACCGCCTTGCCGAAGGTTGTTGAGCGAAATTCATCATCGGATAAACTGGCCGTGACTGTTGGCTCATATACTTGCTTATCAGCAAGGCTGATCATATAGCGAGCAAACTGAGGGATGAAAAAGAAAAAAGGCAAGCACGCATCATGCTTGCCATTACAGGTAACTGTATGAAATGTCATAGCACATACTGTCGTCCTATCCTCAATTCCAGATCTTGGCTGTCAAGCAACGTTACACCTTTGCAAAGGGGAAACTCGTGTGTTTTAATTTTTTGAGGACTGGTCATGAAGTAAGCTTCAATCGAAAATTGCTGGGCAATGATTATATTTGGTAAGTTCTCACCGGAGAGAATTTATGCGATGGTCATGGGCACCCTATTGCAGTCAACACCATATTATAATCACATCGGTGAACACTTCAAGACAGCCAACACCATCTACGTCACCATACGATCAATATAGATGGACTACTGCAAAGATTTTGGGAACTAGAGGAAGTTTCATCACACACAACTTAAAAAGATGAGGATGAAAGGGTCGAGACACACTTCCTGTGTACGCACACCGGCAACTTCAAGGAACAACCCCTACAATTTGCGTGTACATTTCTCGCAGTCGAGCGTCGTCTAATGAACGATGCCAGCCTGAGGTGAAACTATACTCAGTTCATGGCATATATCATATATCGAACTGGGCGAAATGCGGGAATCAGACGTTGCCACAAATGTCTCTAAGATGTCATTCTCTTCGCCACACCAGCCGGCATTAAGGAAGAGCTAAAAAGCAAACAAATTGCCAACAATGAGGGCAATGAAATTGATATCTCAAAGATGGCAGCAAAGGTGCTTGTGATGCATTGCCGTCCAGGAGAAGATGTGCTAACGTACAAGGTTTCAGTATCGAAACAATTAAGTTGCACTAACCGACAAGTGCTGTCTGACACGGCACGCTTCTTTGACCAACTCTGTTTTTTTTGGCGTCAAGTTTAAAATCCCGAGGCTCAAAATTGCCAGCGAAGCAAGAGCACTTATGGCAAAGATACCGAAAGGACGCGATCGACGCGACTTTCACCATTAAAGCAGAAATTGTTGACACGATTAGAACTTTGCGCTACTATTAGCTCGATTGTTCTAAGCTGTAAAATCTGGTCTGCGCCAGAGGGATGTTGAGATACACACATGGTCCGATTCTACAATTGTTTTGTCATGGCTTTCGTATCAACCCTGTAAATTAATAACTTTTGTTGCCAACCGCACGACAGAAATACTCGAGACCATACCACGTAGCGCTTGGAGACATGTCAGCACTAAGGAAAATACTGCGGATTATGCATTACGATAGCGAGTAAATAAATTAACTTTGATTTAAGATGGAAGGGAACATTTTGGCTGCACGATTGTACACTATACTCAAAGGCTATGTATAAATCACAAACTTGCTGCTCCATTCTAGAGACAGCACCAGAATTTGAGTTCAATACAAAAATCTTGACAACCATTTCCGAGGATATTGAGTATTCCCCATTTGATATACTACTTGAAAGCGTATCATCTTGGATCAGACTCATTTAAGTCGTTGCACATGTATTTTGCTTTGTTCATGGAATTAAATCAAGCTAGCCTACATATTCATGTTTGATGAAATTGTCAGAGCAAAGAAGGTTTGCTTACGACAGGCACAAAATCGATTTAATGACGATAGACAGCTGTTTTTGAGGAAGCGCTCTTTAGAGCGCCGATTAATTATAAGCAAACTATCTTCCTAAGTTGACGAAAATGGTATTATATTTGCGGGTGGAAAGGTCGCGGCTACCTGCATGTGCCGAACATCCGGTAGTTTTGCCTAATCACCATCGCCTTGTGGAATTACTGCTGAAACATGAGCATCATGTCAATCTTCATCCAGGAGTTGCAGCAATGTTTGTGATAATTCGCCGGAATTATTGGATCAGTGGTGCACGAAATCTTATTCGACGTATTACACATGAGTGGTTAAACTGTTTTAGACAGCATCATTATACTGCACATTAGTATATGGCGAATTTTCCGGCTGTTTCAGTTCGGCAAGCCTTTCTATTTGATCATGCTGGATGCGATTATGCTGAACCTATATTGTTAAAGGTTCACAAGGGACAAGACCCTAGAAAGGAAAAGGGCTACATTTGCGTGTTTGTATGCAGGATTAGTTCAGCTCTTCATCTGGAGCTGGCCACTGATCTCAGCACAGACACATTCTTGGCGGCTTTAAAATAATTAGTAATAGTAATAGTAATAGTAATAATAATAGAGGTTTTTAGAAAGGAAAGAAATGCCGTTGATCTGATTACGGGACAAAAAAGACTGTAATCAGAGCATAGGACTCGAAAAGGTATGGTATGCTCGGAAACTACTTTTTTTATTCTTATTTGGAACAAATGACCTCAAGTCTGATAATATCTTAAGATAAGTTAGTTATAATTCCGAATCCAAGCGCACTAACCGTGACTTGCACTAAACAAATTAATCAAATATAAATTAACATTTATATTTCTCAATAAACAAATTAATCGAATATAAATAAACATTTTTATTACTTACATAAAAAATTACTGAATACCACACACTCATAAGGAAGAAATAACAAGACAAGTCGATAAACTCATTAAAGATAAAATAGTTGAACCCTCCGTGTCTGATTATAATAGTCCGTTACTACTGGTGCCGGAAAAGGGTTTACCAGGATCAGAAAAGAAACGATGGTGATTTGTAATAGACTATCGTCAAATAAACAAAAAATTGTTGTCCGTTAAATTCCCATTACCAAGAATAGACGATATTCTTGATCAACTAGGCAGAGCCAAATATTTTTCATGTCTAGATTTAATGTCCGGTTTTCACCAAATAGAACTAGAAGACAAATCGCGAAGCATTACGTCATTTTCCACTAGCAATGGATCTTATCAGTTTACTAGACTACCGTATGTTTTGAAAATAGCACCAAATTCCTTTAAACAAATGATGACAATTGCTTTCTCTGGATTAAATCCGTCACAAGCTTTCCTTTACATGGATGACTTAGTAGTCATCGGCTGTTCTGAGAAACACATGCTCAAAAACCTAAAGGATAATTTTGACATATGCAGAAAACACAACTTAAAACTGCATCCAGAAAAATGTTCATTCTTCATGCACGAAGTGACATTTTGGGTCACAAATGTACTGACAAAGGAATATTGCCAGATGACACCAAATATGACGTCATTGAAAAATACCCAGTACCAACAGATGCTGATAGTGCTAGAAGATTCGTAGGTTTTTGCAACTACTTCAGACGTTTTATTAAAAACTTGGCAGAACATGCACGTTCGATAACACAACTATGTAAGAAAAACGTAGATTTTGTTTGGTCTGAAGAATGCCAAAAAGGATTTGAATATATGAAACAAGCTTTAATAGAACCCACACTGCTACGGTATCTAGATTTTAGCAAAGAATTTTGTATAATAACAGATGCTAGCAAATATGCAAGCTGCTCCAGCTTATACTCAAACTTATGGTGATAAGCATACGCTTCTCGTTCATACACTAAAGGTTAAAGTAATAAGTAAGTAGCAATATTATGGCAATAAATCAGTAGACTTTGATTTAGAAATAGGGGACAAAGTTTTCCTAAAAAACAAAACTGGTCATAAGCTTTATTCAGCCTATTTAGGACCATTCGAGGTTACAGACATACCTAAAAATAACAATATAAAAATTAGAAACGACAAAAATAAGATACAAACAGTACTATTAAAAATATATTCATACAATTAAAACTATTTCGAAAAAATCAGAAAGAAAATTTGTCTGACCAGACACAAACCAAAAACAATTTTTCTAACATATAAGCTTTTAATCAATCATCAATAATCAGTATCATTAATCAATAATTAACTCCATAATATTACGTTATTTTCTATATTCATATCTAAAATCAATTAATACAAAGAGCTCAACTTATAACACTTTGTTGCAAGCATAAGCAATTCTGTATGTACGCAGTAAAATATAATGTATAAAATATATGATGTATGCTCATAAACAAGGTGCACATAAGGTAGTTGCAGCGTGGTCGCAACTCCCTTATGCAGATTGGCAACGCAGCAGCAGTCGTGAGGTATCTTGTTAAGTAAGTAGTCGGCGTTTAGCAGTCAGCAGTCGATGTTCAGCAGTCTGCAGTTGGTGTTCAGTAGTCAGAAGTATCAGAAGTCAGCAGTCGTAAGCAGCAATAAGAAGCCGATAAATTAGCAGTACACAGAACCCGAGATTTAAGTTGCATATTGTAATCATTATTCGCCCGTCCATGATTTATAATACTATTAATAAACTATAATATAATACATTTGCGGACTCATTAGAGGACCCCATCTTAAATTTGGGGGCTCAACCGATCGCAGACTTTGGAAATACATGATTGAAAAGCTGACAGTAGAAAGACTGATACAGCGAAAGTTTTCGACAGCAGAAAGAACGAGAAAGCGAGTACAGTCAGGGAAAAAAAACGAATTCCAATTTCGCAAGAAGACGCGATGCTCCGGCGCCAATCGAAATAAATAAGACGAAAACATCAAGTGAGGAAAAAGAGACAGAAAGAAGACCCGATGCTCTGGCGCCAAACGAAATAAACAAGATGACAACATCAAGCGAGAAAAGAGAGACAGCAAGAAGATGCGAACGAATCGAAAAAAGAGACGAAGGTAGCAACGACATAAAAGACACGAAGAGTAAAAATCGCTAGCAGGCTTCCAATAAGAGTGTTACGAAATCGCATCATTGTGTCGGACCAAGATATCAAATTAGCCCCGATGTCACACCCAGGTGAAATGGTAAATGAATTAGAGGCAATTGAGTACAATGCTAGTTGAGAACACCACGACTCTTCAACAGCTGGTACAACTAGTTTCTCTGAAGGTCCATGCCGACGAAATAGACAAAAAAATGACATCAAGATGGTGGTGGAGAACTATGCCAAAATCATCCTAGTACGTTTTGCAAATGAAACGTATCGCTGCCCGTGGGATTATTGATATGGAGTCAGTTATTAAACACATCCTTAATGGATTGAACCTGAAGAGTGACTAAAACAACACGTTGTCCGGCTGCAAGTCACCTCAGGAGCTGAAAGACAAATATGATATTTACGAAAAAGTCGCTAATACCAATGTTGAGCACGAAACGGCAAAACGAGCTCCGCAGCAGTTTACGCCGAAATCAAACATCAATAGGAGTGACGAGAAGAACCTTTGCTTCAAATGCGGATCAATGGCGCATCTGCGCAAAGACTGTAAGGAGGAAGTTAATTGTTTCCACAGCCACCAAACTGGACACTTGTTTAAAAATTGTCCAACTTCCTACTCTGTAAACAGTGTGTATCAAGAAAACCGACTCAAATCGTTGCAGATAGGTGAGGTGAAGGTAAAGGGACTGATAGATACCGGAGCCGACGTGTCCCTACTTAGAAAGTCTGTGTTCAGCCGAATGCGAGGAGTCCAGCTGCTAGCAAGTACGTCACAGTATACTCATGTTGTTCTATCGATGATTGAGGATTTTGTCGAAAGAAAGAAGACAGCTGACTGCCCGATCAGATTGAAGATAGTGCCTGACGACAACATCAAGCCATTTCGACACGCACCAAGCCGAATACCCATTACCGAAGCAGATGTGGTCAAGCAGCAGATCGACGAATGGCTGAAGGGTGCTACAATACGACGTTCATCATCTAACCCCGCCAGTCGTATAGTGACCGTGAAAAAGAAGGATGGCAATAATCGGGTGTGTATTGACTATCGGCAGTTAAACAAGATGGTATTGCAGGATTGTTTTCATGTGTCTATCGTCGAATATGTTTTGGAAAAATTGGGCAATGCAAAAGTTTTCACCATCATGGACCTTGAAAATGGATTCTTTCACGTTCCAGTGGAGGAAAGCAGCAAGAAATACACCGCAATCATAACGAAAGAGGGCTTTTTTGAGTTTAACCGCGCTTTTATTCGTTTTGTTAATGACGTATTTCAAAACCTCATTAATTATAACGTTCTCGATCTTTACATAGATGATATCATAATACATGCTGAACGAATGTCTCACGAAATTGCGTAAAGTTTTGGATGTAGCAGCTGAGTACGAGCTAAAAATAAAATGGAGGAAATGCCGATTTCTGCAGACTGAAAGTGAATTTTTGGGTCACCAAATTGGAAACGGAAATATAAAACCGGGAGCAGAAAAAACCAGAGCCAGAAAGTTTCCAATGCCAAAATACATCAAGGCTGTTCAGGTTTTTCTCGGACTTACTGGTTTTTTACGGAAATTTATAAGAGACAACTTATTGATCGCCAAGCCGCTGACAGATCTATTGCGAAAAGATGTCGAATTTAAAATGCCGCATTGCTACAATGGCAAGAGGTTCACCCCGTTCTGTTTTGGAGTAAGAAAACCTCAGAGTCTGAAGCATGGCTGCATAGCTATGTACCAGAAGCTAAAGCTATATTTCTAGCTTGCATAAAATTTCGGCAGTATATTCTTGGAATTAATTTTAAGCTTGTAAGATATTCCTTGGGATGTTGCCCAATGGGTTCTATACTTGCAGGACTTTGATTTTGAGGCAGAGCACAGACCAGGAGAGCGGCGGAAACACGTGGATTACCTAATCCGATACACAAGTCAAATAATATTAGTATCGTCAGTAGTCACAGCGAAGATTAGAAAAGCTCAGCAAGATGATACGATGATTAAAGCAATTTCCGAAATTCTTAGAAGCAAGCCGTATGACAACTTTAAGCTTAAAGGAGGTTTGGGGTACAAGGTGGTACAAGGAACAGATTTGCTCGCTATACCAAAATCCGTAGAAAGAGAAATAATTACAGAAGCTCACAACGCAGGACACTTTGCAGTGCAAAAATCCATCCACGCAGTACAACAAGGTTTTTTGGATACCACATCTGGAGGGCAAAGTGATGCAGATAATAAACAATTGTATTAAATGCATTATCTACAACAAGAAACTTGCCAAAAAAGAAGGGTTTCTTTATCAAATCGTCAAAGGATTTAAACCGCTGCACACTTTACAAGTGGATCACTTCGGACCGATGGATGCCACATCAAAGCTGTATAAATACATATTTGCAATATTGGACACAAAAACCACTAATGCCGACGAGGTCATCAAAAAGAATGGTCAGATATATTCGGACATCCAGCTGGCATCATAAGTTATCGTGGATCGGCATTTACATCGTCTAGTTTGGAGGAGTATACGAAGCAGAATGGAATTGAACATGTCTGGAGCACCACTGAAGTGCCAAGAGGAAATGGACGAATTGAACCGATCGATCCTTAACATTATATCCAAGTTATCATGGGAGGAGCCTGAAAGATGGTATAAGTTCGTACCGATAATTCAAAAAGTGATTAATTCATCTGTCCACAAGTCCACAAAGCGGTCTCCATTTGAGCTGATGCTCGACGTGAAAATGAGAAGCGAAACCAAAAGCGATAACTTATAATTGCTCGAGAATGAAATGTTTGATACCTTTGACTCAGAAAGGCAAGAGATGCGTGACAAAGCAAAAGAAAGTATACGGATGGCTCAAAAACGTTATATTCATTATTATTCGCCGTCCATGATTTATAATTCTATTAATAAACTATAATATAATACATTTGGGGACTCATTATACATTACATTATACATTACATATATTCACATTAGCAATAATGCACAAGCTTAACATAGGCTAGAGACCAGCCAGCGTGTGAAAGCTGACCAAGCACTTTGATGCAAGCGCTCCAAATTATATGTATGTATGTATATACTGACACTCTCCCTCTCTTTGCAGCTGTCGCATAAGTCGCAGCTTAAGAATATATATGTAAACATAGGTCAAGCAAAGAATATTTATCTGAATATTACCAAAAAAAAACGGCACTGACGTGTTTGTCCCTGAATTATTTATTCAAAGTGAAACCCTGTCATTGCATTTGGATGGTCTTAGAAAATGAACACTTAAAAAGGAACTTTTATGTACGATTAGAAAGATATTGAAGAATGCATTCCAGCAAAAGGCTGGGGATGCCAAGCGCGTTCAACTTGTAAAGAAGAAGAGTATGATTAACAGAGTCAAAAGCCCTACTGAAGTCAGTATAAATGACGTCAGTTTGCACGGCAGTCTTGAATCCTTTGATCGAGTAAGATGTAAATTCTAAAAGGTTAGTAGTTGTCGATAGAGCTACAAAAATGCTGCAATTGATATGTTATTATTTTCTCAAATGCTTTAGGTATGGCAGACAATTTAAAAATACCCCTATAATTGGAGGCTTGGGACTTTTTTCTCTTTTAATGAAGAGGAATAATATATGATTCCTTCCAAAAAGAAAGGATAGCGATAACGGTCGTAACTTTGTTGGTACAAAATGCGCACTGGATGAAAAGGTGCAGCTTCTCGCTTTACTCAAGGTATTCAGTTGATTTTCATTCCCCCATATTCTTCACATAGCACAGTGGTCGGTGCGACCATAGGCCAAAAATAAAAAAAAAAGTTAAATTTATCGCTAAAAAAGTGTCCCCATTATTTTAAAACACATCAAACTTTTTTAATCAGCTGTTATTTTTTATATGTTTTTGCTGTGCCCTTTAAAAATAACGGATAAATGTAGAGCAAAAAAGTTTACTTCTCACTGCAGCGCGTGAAATTATAACAATTTGAAAAAAGGTTTATTTCACAATGGAAGTATTTAATATTTTAAGTAAAGGTATTATCTATTATATGTAATTATTTTCACATACTCAGTGTTTTCTGTTTATTTTTAATAATAATAAGTGTGATATTTGTTCAATTTTCATAAGAAATGTATATGTAAACCTAAATTTTACTTTAATTTTTAATTATAAGATATTCGATGATAACGATTAAAAATATATTGTAATATTAACCAATATTTGCAGATTATTTTGTCCAACTTTCAGTTGCAAGTCTTGGCTAGCCGATGCGTAACCTTGAAAAAATCAAAGCAGTCTCACAGTTTTCGTGGCACTTTTTGTGCGTGCAACTGTGGTTTTTGTAAGGTCTTTTGTTAGTATCGTGTTTGTCTTGGTTTTCGTCTTGTTGTGTTGCTTTGTGATTGGCTTTTATTTATTTATTTTTTTATTTATTTATTTATTTATTTACTTCAACTAACACAGCAGTCGACGAAAAAGTTTAAGCTAAAGACAGATAGTAATTAATTGAAGAAGATAGCTTAGCTATATACACAACTAAACATCCCAGACCCGGTGGAGGTGTTTTATTTGCATAAGGTGCCAGCTATGCCCCGATTCACAGCCAATGTGGTCAGGGATGAGTTGCAGCCAATCCAAGTCCAGAATATTTTCATTGGTTTCGCTGTAGATGATTAAAAAGTATAGCGCGAAGAGAAGTGACAGAAAGATGAGGAGAATTTTTTTTTTTTTTTTATATAGCGGACGTTGACGATACTATGCGCAGTACGTTTAAGTGGCCCCTACGACACCAGGACAAAGCCTGTTACGCGCAAGCCCAAGCAGATCACTGCCCACCTCCCACCCGGCACGAATCGAGTGAACAAATACACAAGATAAAAAACAGACAAACAAATAATACTATAGTAATCTATTAACTAAATGGGATAGGATAGATGTTTTAAGCATATTGATAGAAAACTCTAAGCTGGTTACAGGGAAAAGAAAGTTGTAATCAGAGCAGAGGACCCTAAAAGGTTCATGCATGGCATAGTTAGAAGAACAACGACTAAGGGATAAAGGTATCAAAGGATGTCTACTCCGTCTACATGGTACCGACAGATTTACCTGAGCTAATAACTCAGACGAGTCGATATCACCAATTAGGAGCTTGTGCAAGAAAATGACACCAAGCATAGTTCTACGGTTAGTTAGGGAAGGAAGGTTAATCAAGAGAAGCGTACTAGAATACGAAGGCAAATTGACATTGCGATCCCAGCTTAAGCCACGAAGAGCAAATAGCAAGAACTGCTTTTGAACGGATTCAAGTCTAATCTGGTGCGACTTATATTGAGGTGACCAAATGCAAGATCCATACTCTAAAATAGGACGGACAAGCGAAGTAAAAAGAACTTTAGTTGTATAGGGGTCATCGAATTCTTTTGACCATCTTTTAATGAAACCCAGGACACTCATGGCCTTTGAGACCGTGGTGGAAATATGGGTGTTAAAATTTAACTTATGGTCCATAAGTACGCCCAAATCACGAAGGAAGGTTACCCATGTTGGATGGCGAAATAATAGAGCTGCAAAAATGTTGCAATTGAGAAGTTATAATTTTCTCAAAACCTTTTGGAATAGCGGACAATTATGAGATACCCCTATAGTTAGAGCCTTCGGACTTTTTGCCATTTTCATGCAGAGGAATGATATACGACTCCTTCCAAATAGATGGAAAAGAGGACGATTTGACAGACAATAGAAACAATTTTAAAATGGGTTTACATAATGCGTTTGCACAGAACCTGAGTACACATCCAGGAAGACCATCTGGCCCCGGAGAATAAACGGGTTTAACTAATTTAAGTTCGCTAAGAATAGAACCTTCATCAATCACTGGATTGAAAATACAATTAGCCTTTTCTAAATGATAAGGATACGGACTTGCTCGATATTCCGTTGAGGCATAAGTTGTTTTGAAAAAACTCGCAAATATATAGGCAATTGCCTGATCAGTGCTCGCTTTTTTATTTTGAAAAGACAAAAAAGATGGGTGCTCCTCTGTGCGTTTAGAATTAACAAAATTATAAAATTGTTTAGGGTCAGAAGAAAACTGAAGCTTACACCGCTGAAGATAATTCTTATAGCATTGTGTATTAAGCATCATGAATTTTGAACGAGCGACTGTATACAGAGCATAGTCTGATGAACGACGTGTTTTTTGAAACTTCTTATAATATCGTGTCTTCACATTTTTCAAATTGCACAGCTCACGAGAGAACCAGGGAGGTTTGTTAAGCCGCTCCAGCCTACCAAGAGGCACACAAATATCAAAGAGTGAATTCAGAGTATCATAGAAAAAACGAGCAGCTGAGTCCATATCTCTACAATCGTACAGATAAGACCAATCGGTAGTAGCAATGTTTTCATTAAGGCTGGCAAAGTCAGTCTTACGATGAAATTTGTCTTCTGGAAGAACAAATGGTTTGATCCTAGAAACCTCACAATAAGAAGAATCCAATACAAAAATAAGATCTAACGATTTTCCATTAGAATTTAAGACAGGATTGACTTGGGATAAAGATAAGCCTAGAAGGCCATCAATAAAATCATGTGACAAAGAGGGCAGCAACATGGTACATTCATCTGTTTGTGACCATGCTAAAGCGGGTAAATTAAAATCACCTAAAACTATGAACATGTCTTGACTGGAAACCAAAGAGGAGACAAACTGAATTGCCTCTAAATGATTTGAATATACCACCATGTCTGACAATGGTGGAATATAGGAACAAGTAATAAAAGCATTAAAAGATTTAAAATTTACTTTGACACCGACAAACTCAATCTCCTGGGTACTAGAAAATTGAATTATTTCAGATGATAAAGCAGCATCAACAGCTATCAGAACGCCACCACCTATGCGAGAAATCCGGTCACGTCTGAATATAGAAAAGTTTGTGGAAAAAACCGATGCATCGGCAATATCAGGTTTTAACCACGTCTCTGTAAAGGCTAGAATGTTATGTTCAAAAGAAAGACTATCTACATAGAGATTAGGAAGTTTACATTTCAGTCCTCTAACGTTCTGGTAACCCAGGTTAAGGGACGAAACTAGTTTTTTGACACACCAGCACATGCTGATGTGGCAGGAATAGTATTAGTTGTTGTTGTTGGCAAGCGAATCGGTTGCCGATTTTTCTTTTTTACAGTATATTTCTTAACTATTATATGTTTCGGCCAAAAATCTTCTCGACATATGGTGTCGAAAATATTGGCATAAACACTAATTTTAAAGGACGAAATGTCCCGAGAATAAGAAAATTTAAACTTTTCCACCGCAATATTCGAGACATCATCAGATGTGACAACAGGGTCTAGCCTAGAAACAAATATAGGTGAGAAAGGTTGTTAAAAGATTGGCAAAGAACACGAAAAGGTTCGTGAAGAGAGTAGTTAGTCAGACATTTACTAAGGTAAATAGGAAAAAAGTTTCTGGTCCGACGTGAGGGAACACAAAAATATAGAGTATCTAGTAAATTAGTAGAAATGACTTCGCCGTTGAATAGTTTATGGAGAAAGAAAATGCCAAAAACGAGCCTACGGTTGTAAAGTGAATGAAGATTAATAAGAAGAAGTCTGTCAGAATAAGAAGGTAGGCGAAGACTCGGGTCCCAATTAAGACCGCGTAACGCAAACTTAAGGAATTGCTTCTATACCGATTCAATACTACGCTGGTGAACATCATATTGCGGGTTCCACACTGGCGAGCAATATTCGAGAATAGGGCGAACTAACGAAGTGTATAAAACCTTTGTTACATAGGGATCATCAAATTCTTTGGCCCAACGTTTAGTAAAGCCAAAAAGGCTGCATGCTATATTGACAATTGAAGAAATATGAACATTAAATGAAAGTTTTGGGTCAAACATAACGCCTAAGTCTTTGAAGGATGGTACACAATCTAACAGAACAGACTTATTAGAGTAATGAGCTAGGAACGCAGACAAACGACTGAAAGTCATAAAAGAACACTTAGAGGCATTAAGGTGTAATTTATTAACGTGGCACCAATCACAGAACGCAAGTTCTGTTGGAAAGAAGGATCATTATAGGAATAACAAATCTTGACGTCATCCGCAAACATGAGCACGCGTGAGTGAACCAAGGCCAAGGGTAAATCATTTATAAACAGTGTAAATAACAGTGGGCCCAGATGACTGCCTTGGGGTACACCTGAAGTAACTCGAACAGTTTTAGATATCGAGGAACGAAAAGACACCTTTTGGGTTCTGCCAATAAGATACAACTTTAACCAAGCCAACAGTTTCGGGGAAAACCCCATGATGTTAAGTTTCGCGAGAAGCATAGAATGATCAACCGTATCGAAAGCCTTACTAAAGTCAGTATAAATAACATCAGTTTGACACTTTTTACGGAAGCCATGGTGTACAAGGGTAGTCAATTCTAAAAGGTTAGAAAGCGACGAACGACCTTTCATGAAGCCATGCTGACAAGGAGAAATAGTGGATCTGGATAGGTGTTGAAGGGAAGACGTAATAATTTTCTCAAACAGCTTTGGTATTGCCGAAAGTTTGGCAATGCCACGGTAGTTAGAAACATCCGATTTGCTACCCTTTTTAAAAAGCGGAATAATAAAAGACTCCTTCCAAATATCGGGAAAGCTACAAGTCTCACTCGATATAAAGATAACCGAGATAAAGGCTTAAATAGGGAAATCGAACACATTTTAAGGATGCAACTAGGTATATTATCAGGACCGGGAACGAAGGAAGACGTCATAGATGACAAGCTAGAGATAGCACAGTCTTCAGTAATACTAGGAAAAAACATACAATTTAAATTTGGAATTGAAAAGGCATAGGGTGTGGGATCCGAAACAGTAGTAGAATAAGTCGACTGAAAGAACAGATCTGAATCATTATTAGCAGTTCAGTTCAGACTTAACGTGGAAGGTAGTACATTAGAGCGTCTTTTGGAATTAACAAAGTTGTAAAATCTTTTGGGGTTCTTATAAAATTCAACCTTACAGCGAAAAATATAATTATTGTTGCATTGAGTGTTTAAAAGACAAAATTGAGATTTGGCTATACAGTAATTTGCATAGTCAAGTCGCGAACCAGTTTTTTTAAATCTTTTAAAATATGTCGATTTAATGTTACGAAGATTAGAGAGCCTACGTGTGAACCAGACTGCCGCTCTGGAGACGGTAGACACATTTACATAAGGAACGTATTTATCAATTAGAGAATTAACAGCAGAGTAGTAAAAATTCACTGCACAATCTATATCGCAGCACTCAAATAGAAATGACCAATCAAAAGAGAAAATAAGACTATTAAGAAGATTGAAATTTGTTTTACGAAAACATCTACGACGAGAATTTGCGATGTTATTAAGTGATTTAGTAACGGCATTGTAAGAAATAGTAACTTCAATGGTAGGGTGATAAGGATCTTCAGGTTTCACTAGGCGCTGTGTTCGGGATACAGCACTAACAGTGGGATCAGAGACAAAAACAAGATCAAGGAGTCTTTTAGAAGAGTTAAGGAAAGAATTCAACTGATATAGCGGACATTCAAGTAGGCAATCAAGAAATACATGTTGAGATGAAGGAATTAAGAGAGATAGATTATCATCAACAAGCCAAGAAATATAAGGCAAGTTGAAATCACCTAAAACTATAAGGAAATCACGATCTTTAAGACGATTAAAAATAGTTTGCAAATCATCAGCATGGTGCATATAGGTCATGATATCAGAAGCTGGAGGAATATGAACAAGAAATATATAAGCTAAAGTTAGAACATGTAACTTCGACGCAAATAAACTCAACACCTAAGGGCAGATCAATCGGCACAACACTTGAACACAGATTCGAGTTGACAGCAATGAGTACTCAACCGCCACGACGACCAAGCCTATAAGAAATAAAGTTATTAGAAAGAATTTCATTATCCAAAACAGAGGAGTTAAGCCAAGTTTCAGAGAAAGCTAATATGTCAGCCGAAAAGGTTTGGCAATCACAGAACAGGTTCGAGAGCTTGGTAAGAAGTCCTCTTACATTTTGATAATGAATGCAAAGACTAGACGTTATTAGTTTTTTGAAGCAGAAGATAAATTAGGAAGGTGGACAGGCAACGGACGGGAGCGCTTATTGGGCGCAAACTCGTGTACAACTAGGCCCTCTGGCCAGAAATTAGTGTCAACCATAGCTGAAAAATACTCATTTGGTACTGTAATTTTAAACGAGGAGATTTCGCGAGGCCTAGAAAACTTAAACTTTTGAATTAAAACCTTAGCAGGGCATATATTACCAATGTAAGCTGCCACAGACGACTCAGAAGTATCTGGAGCAAGCCTAGAGATAAATAATTGTTTGCGATGAGGCACTACAGTTAGTGGAGGCGGAGGAGCATTGGGATCCGCAAGTGATTGAGAGCCAGCATGATACTGTGATTGATCAGACTTCCCGTGAGGGATAGATTGAGGTGCACAAGAAACACAAGGCAAAAAAAAAAAAACAAATAAATTTATATATATAAAATTTAAATACAAAGCACAAAGATAATTATCGATAAAAATCAATAATTACAAATAAAACAAAGAGTGCACAGCACAAGAGAGAGTGCAAGAACACTTATAAGCCGAGCTTTGAGAGGCGGCCTTACAAAAATGATTACGCGGAAGAGAAACTAAGCCAGGGCCCGGCACAAAGAGAGCCAACGAAAACTGTCAATGTTTGTGTGCACTTGCTTGTGTGCGTAAGTTGCTTTACACTGCGCAAATTGCATGTGACGAAAACAAGAAAAATAAAAGTGCGATAGAAAACCAATAATTTCGAATTAATACATTTTTTGAAAGTCAACTATTTGCTTTACTTCTATATTATTTGGATAACTTTTTATCCGAAGAAGATTTCGAAATAGTTATCTGTTAGACTGTTTCGAATAGAATATTGCAAAAGTTGCCATTTACATAAAAAGAATGAAGGCATTAATTTTTTCATGTGTAGCGATCGAGCAAAGCGACGTAGATGTGCTCGCGTCGAAATGCTGAGGGCAACTAAATCCACCCTCATGCTCTGTGTGAGGACTTCGGCAGCCGTTCGGTTACACGTATACGAGGTGCCGAACGTGTTCGTCCCCCGGGGGATATGAGTGCCGGGCTCTGAACTAAGCACAAGCAGAGAGAACAACAAAACCACTAGCACTGATGTTATGATGGGGGCGATAAGGGGAGCAACTGCAAAAGCATTGACGAGAGAGAAAAACAAAAAGAAAAAAAAATTAAATGCACCAAACACTAATCACGAAACAGAAAAAAACTGTTTAAACTATTTAATTTGGCGAATTATGGAAATAAAACACAAGGGTGTCAAGCAAAGAACACCAGCGAAAGCGTAAATAAACTAAGCACAATTTAAAATTGAGAGAAAAAATAAATATTAATAAAAACTCAGGAGCTATGCAAAAACACGACCGTCACGTCAGAGAGCAGAAGCTTTTTTGCTTTTAAGTTCATTTGTAAATTTTCTTTTATTAAACTATATATGTATATGTATGTATTTATATTTTAAATTATATGTATTATTACATATTTATATTAGTATTCATATTTATAGGAGCTTCATACGAATGCGAATTTAGTCGTATTCATATATATAATAAGTGGTGTTCGGAGACAGGTGAAAATCCAATCAAGATTCAAAGGATGTACGAATCTTTTAAAACAAAAATAGAAAATGATGGCTATATAGTGGGAACTGAATATTTGGATCAATTGGAAAAACATGTTACTTACTGCTACAAGAGAATTGCCGTATTTTGGCGTGACTGTAAACGAAATAAAGCATTTGTTTTAAAAAAGTATTCGGAGTGGCTCGCGAAAAATGAAGTGTTTTCATTTAAGTCCGATGTACAATTTACATACAACACCTGAAAAAAATATTATTATCCGTGGTCGTCCCAAAATTTGTTTCGAGACCACGACCGGCATCCACACGATATTGTCGACCTGTGCGATTTCAATTTATAAAGGAATCAACAGAATTGAGTATAGAGGAAGAAAGATACTATAAACACAAAATGAAAAATCTTGTTCCGACAAAGATAATTGTTGGTAAGAAAACAGTATCTGTTCAGCATATGGGATTGATCGTTGACAAGCCCAAAGTTTGTGGATTCGGGAGTTGTCTGAGGAAGCTGCTGAGTCGAGAAAAAAGGACATAAAAAAATTTCGTCTGAGCTATACAAGAAATATTTCTCGCGTAGCAACGAATGAAGACCTACTTAATAGTTTACTAATTTTATCGGATCCTTTCATAACAGGACAACGAAAGTTACCACCTAAAAACAAGACAGTTTTTAATAAATATGTTTCCTCTCTTTTAGAATACTCAATACTTTTTCATTAAATGTATATATGTAGGTAAAATCAAAGTAGACCAAAAATCAGTTCTGCTGCGACTATTTTTCTGACTGCTGTTTTCGTCGACTTCCGAACTGCATACTTATTAAAGCTACAAATAAAATCAACATTCTGTCTTAAAATGTTTATATGGTGACTTAGAGCAGGTGGTGTAACTTTAGGAGGGGGGTGACTAACGAACGATTTTTTTTTTGTTTTTTTTTTTTGAGCAGATGCAAAAATAGATTATAGTCGTTAATTCGCGACTATTCTGCACAACATCGGATACTGAAATCGACTACCTGTCACCGGCACATTTCTTAAGTGGCAGAACTTTTACAGCAGTTCCTGAAGACAGCTATTTGGAACCAATTGTCATTTCATTTACGTCTGAACATATGAATGACCTTGAACATCTTACTATGAATAGTAGACTGCTGGCAGCGCTGTCGACAGCTTTTGAGCAGAGTCCATTTTAATGAAAGTTTGGGAATGTGATGTTTCATAATCAAGACTTTCACATTATTAGGTTTTATAAAGATACTCCAACGGCTTCACCTATTCTTTGTAAATCATTAAATTATATATGGTCCGATACCTTTTTTTCCTTTTACCCCTTATTGCTAGAATATCCGTTTCTTTTAAATTATCATAGGTTATCGATTTTAGAAATAATAAATCATATGAAACTTACCGAATTTTCTTAAAACTTCCAGCCATATTCGCTTTTTAAATACAAAAATAAAAAAAACAAAGACTCCAAGAAGAACATTGAAAGAATCGCTAATTGACCAGAAAAACGTTTTCTTATGGTCATAGAACAGAATGCTGACAATTTCCAAAAGCCATGTTATACCCATAACGATGCATAACTTGGTGTTCATTACAAAACGAGTCTTGTCGATAAAAAAACGACTTTTTAGTGCAGACTTATCCATGTCTGAGCTTTGCATCCTATATATTTGGGTTTTTACTTCATTGCAATATTTCATTGTAAGTAAAAATAAAACGAAATTAATGGTAAAAAGTACTCCAACTGGTCCAGAAAAAAAAAGTAAGCTTGCAGATCCAATAGTATCATCTGTAAAAAAAATAATGTTACTATAACAATGCGTATTTCGAATTGAACATATATTTCTCTGTTTAATTACTATAGTGATTAAAGCAATAAAGTTGTTAAATTTTTTGTACAATAAAAAAGTCATCGTAGAAAAAAGAATATTGTGTATGTACTTATATTTCGCAGTCGCAACCAAATATATTGTTCAATCGGTAATACCATATGCCTATTTTTTATTCTTATAGGTGGGTGGTGTCGAAATTCAGAAGTAGAAAGAGAAGAGGGAGAGAGCCAGATCGATCCCTTTCTCAAAGCGCGTGTCATAACATGCTCTAAAATTGATATTGTTGCTGGTGACTTTCATGGTTATGGTTGTGGGTATTTCGTCTTTAATAGCTTTAATGGCTCTCACTCACAGATGCAAATTGCTGCTTTTTTGGTACAACACCTGGTGGCTTTTATGTGTAGCAGATGTTATTATCTTGTTGTTTACGTAGAAGATAGTGCCTCATTTTATTTAATTTCGTTCACGAAAATTACATTTAATACAGCAATTTGCCAGAAGAAAAAACAGAACAACAGAAAAATTTAAAGCTTGTTCTAAGTTAAGAGAAGAATGAATTAAGTAAGTCGTCTCGCCGACTTCGGTATACCATGCACCATGTGAAAAATATTTTAAATTTCGAATATGTCTATTAACTTTGCCTCATACCATGTGCTATCTCGCTCACCCTCACAAAAACACACGAGCACTCCAGCGCCTCCACTAGCCTACGGCCAACTCCGCCCTTATGGACCGCCTGGTAAAACTCGATTATACGTATATTTTCATATATTTGTAGTCTGATTTAAAAAATTTGGTAGGTTGGTAGATATTGATAGGGCTCACCAGTGGGCTGAACTTGGTTTCGATAATCAAAAAGTTGCAGGAGGCAATCGGTTTTTTCTAGATTCTGGAGGCCAAAGTAGGCGTGGCAAAAATGTTAAATATCAATAATCTGCACGCATACTAAAGAAAGAACACTAATTACCAAGTTTGGTGGTTCTAGCTTTTTTAGTTTTCGAGAAAATCAGTTTTAATTATTTTCCGAGGCGGAAAATCTCGGCGTGTTCTAAGCCACTACACATTCCAAATTTGATGGTTCTATATTTGTTCGTTTTCGAGAAAATCTGTTTTATTTAATCTGCGAGGGCGAAAGTAGGCGTGGCAACAATTTGAAATAAACTTGAACAGCGTAGGTATTACAAAAAGTCTAAGCACCAAATTTGGGGACTCTAGCTCTTATAGTCTCCGTGTTCATACGGACAGACGGACGGATGGACGGACGGAGGGACGGCTGGACGGACGGAGGGACGGATGGACGGACGGAGGGACGGAAATGGCTAGATCGACTCGGCTGTTCATTCTGATCAAGAAAATATATACTTTATGGGGTCGGAAAAGCTTCCTTCTGCCTGTTACATACATTTTGGCGACTTTAGTATACCATTTCACCCTATGTGTGCATGGTATAAAAATATCTTAACAGAGCAGTCAACATGAAAAAAGTTTAAATTAAAATCAGATAATAATTAATTATAAAAAAATGAGATAAACCTTAAACACAAATAAACATGGTGTTTTATTAAAACAAGGTTATTGAAACATCTACTTGTGCTGTGCACTCTTTGTTTTATTTGTAATTATTGATTTTTTATCGACAATTATCTTTGTGCTCTGTATTTAAATTTTATATATATAGATTTACTTTTTTTTTTTGCTGTGTCTCTTTTGGCTTTTCAATGGCTTGTTGTCTACCTACTTGCCAACATTCTGATCGTTTTGATGATCAGTATAGAGCAATATCTTGTTGGCTTTGTGATAATCTTATTCACTTAAAATGTGCTGGCCTCAATGGCCGCGTATATGACAAATTTTCTGGTTTGTCTGTGTCTAAGCCTGAGCTTGGCTTAATGTACTGGACTTGCCCATCTTGTGCCAGCCAGCAGCTTGATTTAAGCCGTATGTATAGGGATCTTCGTTTAAAGTTTCTTTCTTTAAACAAACTGGCCAGACAGCTGTCTAACGAGTGTGAATCTAGCGTACATTTATCGTCGCAATTTAAGTTTAATCCACCTTCTGAGAAGTTACCCAAGAAATGTACCCTTGAGTTGCCTCGTAAGCAGTCGCCAGCACTGTCTATTACATCGTCTCCCATTTTACTTTCTCCTACACCATCTGCTTGTCCCTCTTTATGCTCTTCTTTTCAGATTGAAGTACCCATTACAAGCCCTGGTGTACCTCAATCTATCCCTCACGGGAACTCTGATCAATCACAGGATCATGCTGGCTCTCAATCACTTGCGGATCCCAATGCTCCTCCGCCTCCACTAACTGTAGTGCCTCATCGCAAACAATTATTTATCTCTAGGCTTGCTCCAGATACTTCTGAGTCGTCTGTGGCAGCTTACATTGGTAATATATTCCCTGCTAAGGTTTTAATTCAAAACTTTAAGTTTTCTAGGCCTCGCGAAATCTCCTCGTTTAATATTACAGTACCAAATGAGTATTTTTCAGCTATGGTTGACACTAATTTCTGGCCAGAGGGCCTAGTTGTACACGAGTTTGCGCCCAATAAGCGCTCCCGTCCGTTGCCTGTCCACCTTCCTAATTTATCTTCTGCTTCAAAAAACTAATAACGTCTAGTCTTTGCATTCATTATCAAAATGTAAGGGGACTTCTTACCAAGCTCTCGAACCTGTTCTGTGATTGCCAAACCTTTTCGGCTGACATATTAGCTTTCTCTGAAACTTGGCTTAACACCTCTGTTTTGGATAATGAAATTCTTTCTAATAACCTTATTTCTTATAGGCTTGATCGTGTTGGTCGTCGTGGCGGTGGAGTACTCATTGCTGTTAACTCGAATCTGTGTTCAAGTGCGTGCCGATTGATCTGCCCTTAGGTGTTGAGTTTATTTGCGTCGAAGTTACATGTTCTAACTTTAGCTTATATATTTCTTGTTCATATTCCTCCAGCTTCTGATATCATGACCTATATGCACCATGCTGATGATTTGCAAACTATTTTTAATCGTCTTAAAGATCGTGATTTCCTTATAGTTTTAGGTGATTTCAACTTGCCTAATATTTCTTGGCTTGTTGATGATAATCTATCTCTCTTAATTCCTTCATCTCAACATGTTTTTCTTGATTGCCTACTTGAATGTCCGCTATATCAGTTGAATTCTTTCCTTAACTTTTCTAAAGGAATCCTCGATCTTGTTTTTGTCTCTGATCCCACTGTTAGTGCTGTATCCCGAACACAGCGCCTAGTGAAACCTGAAGATCCTTATCACCCTACCATTGAAGTTACTATTTCTTACAATGCCGTTACTAAATCACTTAATAACATCGCAAATTCTCGTCGTAGATGTTTTCGTAAAACAAATTTCAATCTTCTTAATAGCCTTATTTTCTCTTTTGATTGGTCATTTCTATTTGAGTGCTGCGATATAGATTGTGCAGTGAATTTTTACTACTCTGCTGTTAATTCTCTAATTGATAAATACGTTCCTTATGTGAATGTCTCTACCGTCTCCAGCGCGCCAGTCTGGTTCACACGTAGGCTCTCTAATCTCCTTAACGATAAATCGAGATTTTTTAAAAGATTTAAAAAAACTGGTTCGCGACTTGACTATGCAAATTACTGTATAGCCAAATCTCAATTTTGTCTTTTAAACACTCAATGCAACAATAATTATATTTTTCGCTGTAAGGTTGAATTTTATAAGAACCCCAAAAGATTTTACAACTTTGTTAATTCCAAAAGACGCTGTAATGTACTACCTTCCACCTTCAGACTTAATAACCAGACTGCTAATAATGATTCAGATATTGCAGATCTGTTCTTTCAGTCGTCTTATTCTACTACTGTTTCGGATCCCACACCCTATCCCTTTTCAATCCCACATTTAAATTGTATGTTTTTTCCTAGTATTACTGAAGACTGTATTATCTCTAGCTTGTCATCTATGACGTCTTCCTTCGTTCCCGGTCCTGATAATATACCTAGTTGCATCCTTAAAATGTGTTCGATTTCCCTATTTAAGCCTTTATCTCGGTTATCTTTATATCGAGTGAGACTTGTAGCTTTCCCGATATTTGGAAGGAGTCTTTTATTATTCCGCTTTTTAAAAAGGGTAGCAAATCGGATGTTTCTAACTACCGTGGCATTGCCAAACTTTCGGCAATACCAAAGCTGTTTGAGAAAATTATTACGTCTTCCCTTCAACACCTATCCAGATCCACTATTTCTCCTTGTCAGCATGGCTTCATGAAAGGTCGTTCGTCACTTACTAATCTTTTACAATTGACTACCCTTGTACGCCATGGCTTCCGTAAAAAGTGTCAAACTGATGTTATTTATACTGACTTTAGTAAGGCTTTCGATACGGTTGATCATTCTATGCTTCTCGCGAAACTTAACATCATGGGTTTTCCCCGAAACTGTTGGCTTGGTTAAAGTCGTATCTTATTGGCAGAACCCAAAAGGTGTCTTTTCCTTCCTCAATATCTAAAACTATTCAAGTTACTTCACGTGTACCCCAAGGCAGTCGTCTGGGCCCACTGTTATTTACCCTGTTTATAAATGATTTACCCTTGGCCTTGGTTCACTCACGCGTGCTCATGTTTGCGGATGACGTCAAGATTTGTTATTCCTATAATGATCCTTCTTTCCAACAGAACTTGCAATCTGATCTCGATGCGTTCTGTGATTGGTGCCATGTTCATAAATTACACCTTAATGCCTCTAAGTGTTCTTTTATGACTTTCAGTCGTTTGTCTCCGTTCCTAGCTCATTACTCTAATAAGTCTGTTCTGTTAGATTGTGTACCATCCTTCAAAGACTTAGGCGTTATGTTTGACCCAAAACTTTCATTTAATGTTCATATTTCTTCAATTGTCAGTAGAGCATGCAGCCTTCTTGGCTTTATTAAACGTTGGGCCGAAGAATTTGATGATCCCTATGTAACAAAGGTTTTATGCACTTCGTTAGTTCGCCCTATTCTCGAATATTGCTCGCCAGTGTGGAACCCGCAACCTTCGCCTACCTTCTTATTCTGACAGACTTCTTCTTATTAATCTTCCTTCACTTTACAACCGTAGGCTCGTTTTTGGCATTATCTTTCTCCATAAACTATTCAACGGCGAAGTCATTTCTACTAATTTACTAGATACGCTATATTTTTGTGTTCCCTCACGTCGGACCAGAAACTTTTTTCCTATTTACCTTAGTAAATGTCTGACTAACTACTCTCTTCACGAACCTTTTCGTGTTCTTTGCCAATCTTTTAACAACCTTTCTCACCTAATTTCTCCTCGTCTTTCTGTCACTTCTCTTCGTGCTATACTTTTTAATCATCTACAGCGAAACCAATGAAAATATATTTGACTTGGATTGGCTGCAACTCATCCCTGACCACATTGACTGTGAATCGGGGCATAGCTGGCACCTTATGCAAATAAAACACCTCCACCGGGTCGGAAATGTTTAGTTGTGTATATAGCTAAGCTATCTTCTTCAATTTATTTATTTACGGCGCACTAGAGTCGCCTATCCATATAAGGACTTGGCGCACGTGACAAAAGGAAACCCAGAACCGAATGTGTCACAAAAAATATAAGAAACGATAAGTTCAAATGAATATGTATGTGTATTTACATCCATATATATGCGTATATACAAATCCAAATTCTGGCGCTGGTATTTGAGATGTTTGTTTGTTTTTGCGAAACGCCGACTCGCTGGGTGCAATTAATAGAATAGGTAAATACGCGCGTATGTTTGAAGAAAATGTAACTTAGCAGACCGTTTGATATAAATTCTCTTTTTGTATCATGTCCTTAACTACATAGTTTCCGTTGTTGTAGTAGTTTTATTCGCCTGTCGCTCCTTTTGTGTTTTGGCAATGCCTTTTTTACTTTCTTGCCGGGAATTGTGGTGCATCGGTGGGAACACTTCAAATGCTTTTTCGAGGATTGGTGCGTTCCTTTGCACAACGTATGCTTGTCATTTTGATAGTTTAGTTTATTTTAATAAGTTTTTTTTTGTTGCTGCTTCTATAGCGATTTTATGCTGTATTTTGTAATTCTTCAGCGACAATCAGTTAAGGTCTTTGTCGTCGACGTAGTCCATTATATTAGATAAATTTTTCCGCTTAAAAAGCACCACTATATCGTGAAATGCTGTGAGAGTATTTTTACATGTAAAAGTTTTTAGTGTTTTTAGTTTTGCATGTAAAAGTCGAATTCGAAAACTTTTAATATGACATCAGGATACTACGTCATTGTTCCAAATCAGCAGAGCACACGCATACACATACAGACGCATCGCTACAAAAACTGTATGTGTATCCGTGCCAATCGCTGCATGCATATACAATGAGGGTGGAGGAAGAGAAAGAAAAAGAAATTGTTGGTTTGGTCTGTGCATTGATGAATTGAGTTATAGAAAACGAGTTTAAAACATCTGAAAATATTATAACCAAGGACTGCAAGGGTGTTTAAATTTCGGCATAGCCGAGTTTAGCTTCTTTGATGTTTCCTATTTATTTATTTATTTATTTACGTCAACTAACACAGTAGTCGACGAAAAAGTTTAAGCTAAAGACAGATAGTAATTATCCGTTATTCCCCTTTAAATGTTTTTTCATATTTGTCATATATATTGTCCATCCATATTTATTTACCCATATAAATTTTAATATCCATTGTTTTTCTACATATATAATAATTTGCACTTTATTTCTTTATATATTTCCATCCATATTTATAAATAAATATAGGTACATATATTCTTTTTATATATCTATTTTTTCCCATATATATTTATTTTACTTCTATATACATAAATATATTTTCATCCATATTTACAAATCCATATATCAATTTTTATGTTCAGTCTTTTTTTCTACAAATATATTTATATATATCCTTATTAGTGCGATCGAACATTGTTCTGCCCATACCTTTATTAACCAGGCTCCTTTTCCAAGGCTATGCGTGAAAAAATTCTCCCTCAATCATACAGTACACTTCTAATTTTTTTTCTCGAACGCGAATTCGAACATTGTCGTTGATGAGCCATCCAAATCCGCCTTGACGTATAACAGCCTCTTGTCTCCCTCAGTACCTCCTGATGAAGTTCGGCCTCCGAAAACCCCGGTAACCGCGGAGCGTACCAACATTCCTCGCAAGACCGCGTCTACTCGTAGTCCCAGCGAATCTCCGAAGTCTCGTCCGTCCTTGTCCAGTCTTCCTAAGCTTCCGCAAGGAAATGTGACGTAGTGTGCCGACCCTCCGGTCACCAGATCCATATACCAGCGCTGAGCACAATCCAGCATGTCCCTCCTCGATTTTGTTCTGGCGTGCGACGCGTTGACTATGTTTGAAACTCGTAAGAGTAAAGCTCTAACTTCCGAAATGCCATTATTTTCCAAGAAAAAGCAACTGGAGCAGCTGAAATCCCTTTTGGCTACCGTCGAAACGGAATATTCCTGTTGGGACAAGGCCTTGACAGCCCAGAAAGAGGAGGACAGTCTAGCAAACATAAAAACCATCATGGCGAAGCACAAGTACGCTTACTAAGCGTATGTGCGGTGCGGAACATTGTTCGGAGAACTCATCGAACAGCTGTCGGCACAGACTGCGAGTCTTGAGTCTACCTTCCGCGACTTGTTTGTTGCCACTTACACCGCCAATCCGTATCATTCGCAAGTGGCTCTACCACTTGAACGCCAAGACCTAAAGGGTCAAAGTTTTCCCTGACGAATAAGGGGTTTCCAAGCCGCGTTGGAGAACCTCACCGGGCGGTACAAGAACAGCCCGGCCATTAAGTGAAAGACTTCTCAAGCGCGCATAATTGTCATACGTGCAAGGAAGGACCACCGATATTTTGTGTTATTGCCATTCAAAAGTCGAAATAGTGCCGACTTGTGTCTCTATAGACCCATCACGCTAGCTCAATTCCTGCGTGAATTCTTATATATATCCCCTTTAATTAGGCCACATGCTTCGGGTGATGCTACCTCAGGATGGGATAAACTTATATCTCCCGGATCACGCTGTATTTAAGTCCGACAGCACAACCAGCAAGGTACGCGTGGTATTTAATGCATCGAGTCCATCCACCCGAGGAGTCAGCCTGAACGATGTCTTGTCTAAAGCGCATTTACTCCGAATATGGCAAAACGTTCGTAGGGGCGTCAAAAGTGCCCAAGTGCTTGGCCGCCAAGCAGAGTATCTTGAATTCATTCCCCCAGCTGATTTTAACCTGCCATTTCGTAGGACTGGCTTTTCTAGTCTTCGAGATCTATGTGTTTATGTAGACGGACGGACATGTCTAGATCGTCTTGGCTGTTGATGCTGATCAAAAATATATATACTTTATGGGGTCGGAAAAGCTTTCTTCTGCCTGTTACAAACATTTTGGCGACTTAATATACCATTTCACATTATGGGTGCATGGTATAAAACTAATTCTAATGATCCATCCCGCTCCAAGGACCAAAAATAAATCGCGAATTCAGAATATTATTCACAAAAGTTCTATGTAAAAAAAATTTGAAATTTTAGAATTATTCCGATGACCCACGTTTTCGGTGGTTGAAAAATGTTAATACTTCATGCTCGGCGTTGGCCACTTGACATCGCGCCGCTATTATATTCTTTAATGTTTGATTGGTTTTATGCAATACTTGACATATGATGCTTTACGACTCACTTTTATTTTGTGTACTTAATTTGGTGAACCTTTTCATATAAACGCGACGGTTAATCTTAAATATTCTTGAAAAGGTCTCCAAATTAGGCGTTTTTAATTAAGTTTTAAATTGAGAAAAATAACTAGTAAGCCACTTTCCAATTTTGTTGTGTATAGTTTATTTTATCTGCTTCTAATAGGTTTTATATCATATTTCAAATTTATCATACAAATATTTGACCAACGTCAAATTTCGGTTTGTATTGGATGGTATCTAATCTAATCCATTATTTAATATTATATATCTACACATTTCTGATGTGTATTGTTGTGCTGCTTCAACGGCCTCCGATTTACTTTCTTTTAAAGAATTTAAAAGACATACATTTGGTCTGATTTGGTGAAGCCATTTCATATGATCATGTTGTTTAATCTTAAACAGTACTCGAAGAAGATACACAATTATATAGTTATTAATAGCGCAAACACTTGTAGAATTCATCCGACTAGGAACATTTTTGTTTCAAAGTTTTTAAGATTCTCTGAGTAAAATCTGATACCATTCTTCATTATTAGCTTCTGCTCTCTGACGTGGCAGTCGTGTGTTTGGCACCTGATTTTTAATAATTTCAATCTGATCGGATACATAGAACACAGACGCAACGCTACATAAACTATATCTATATGCGTGCCAATCGCAGCATGCATGTAAAAGGGGATGGCGAAGAAAAAGAACAAGTTGACTGTTGAAAGGTTTTGTTTGTGCATTAATGAATTGAGTTACAGAAAAAGAGTTTGGAACATGTAAAAATATTATGGCCATGGACTGCAAGGGTATTTAAACTTTGGCATAGCCGAAGTCAGATTCTTCAATATTTAATCAACTTTTATACCTATGCAAAAAGGGTATATTTATTTTGGTCAGAAGTGTGCAACGCATAGAACGAAGCATCTCCGACCATATAATGTATATACATTCTAGATCAGCACGACGAGACGAGTTTACATGTCCGTTCGACTGTCCGTCTGGACCAACGCAAACTCCTCCTAGACCGTAAGAGCTACAGAGTTGAAATTTTGCATGTATCATATTGCTCCCATAGGAAGGATCAGTTGAAAACAGTGACTTTGTCAATAATTTCGTTACTTTTTACGCTATTGTCATAAAAATATTATTAAAAGAAATAAATATTTATTAGTTTAATATACCTATATTTTTTCTATGAGATCGGGTGACTATATCATATAGCTCCCATATGAACGACCGGTGACAGTGACTCCTGTTGTATTTTTTACTACAAAAGTTAGCCCCGGCTGTCGGGTTTTATGTTTCTTTCAATTTTTAATTGTGCTTGGTTCGCCGGTGGGTTTTGATCATAGCTTGTTGGCCGTTTTTTTCCCTACGATCTGCAAGGGAATAAATCAAACACAATCGATTTCGGTCCGAGCAGCATACTTCGTTTATTTTCGTAAAACAATCTTTTACCGAATATGTCACAACCACCGACAGGAGTGGCGCTCACACAGAAATGGTTATTAAAAGACCGATTGATTGAAAATATCAACGCGAACGACCTTCTCATACTCACATTCATACTCAAACGATTTTTTAAATCGTCTTTTAAGCGGTCGGACTTGTTGCTCAAAGACTCATAGAAAATTACTCATTTTTCGACCGCATTTTTTGACCGAAATCGGACAACAATTGACGTCCTTGTGTTTTATTTGCATTATTTGCCAAATTAATTCGGTTTTTGGTGCTTTAGTGTTTAGTGTATTTTATTTTTTGCTGTTTTTCTTTGTTTTCTCTTCATTACTTCTGCATTTGCTCCCTTCATCGCCCAGATCATACCATCAGTGCTAGTGTTTATATTTTGTTTTCTCTTCTTTTTGCTATTTTTCAGCTTTTCTCCCGCGTAATTTTGTAACGCTCTCAAAGCTCGACTTATATCTGTTCTTGCACTCTTTACTCTGCTGTGCCCTATAGTGTCTCTTTGTTTTATTTGAAATTATTGGTTTTATGTCAATAATTAACTTAGCGCTGTATATTCCCCCAAAATCCTCTCGAAACCCCTTTGACTTTAGCGTACATTTACTACCGCAATTCAAGTTCATTTCACCTACTAAGAAATCATAGAAAAATTCGCCAGCCCTATCCATTACATCACTGCACAAATCCAGGTGTCCCTCAATCTATCCCTCATGGTAATTCTGATCTAGTATTGGATCATGCTGGTTTACTTATCGATTCCAATGGGCATCCGCCTCCATCAATTGTATTGCCTTATCGCAAACAATTATTTATCTCTAGGCTTGCCCCAGATACTACTTGCAAGCATTCTGATTGTTTTGATGATCAGTATAGAGCAATATCGTGTTGGCTCTGCGATAATCTTATTCACTTAAAATGTGCTGGCCTTAACGGCCGCGTATATGACAAATTTTCTGGTTTGTCTGTGTCTAAGCCTGAGCTTGACTTAATGCGCTGGACTTTCCCATCTTGCGCCAGTCAGCAGCTTGACTTCAGCCGTATGTATAGGGATCTCCGTTTAAAGTTTCTCTCTTTAAAAAAACTGGCCAAACAGCTGTCTAACGAGTGTGACTGTACACTAGATTTATTGTCGGAATTCAATTTCGCTCCACCTTCTGCGAAGTTGGCCAAGAAATGTACCCTTGAGTTGCCTCATAAGCAGTCGCCAGCACTCTCTATTACATCTTCTCCCATTTTACTTTCGCCTATCCCATCTTCTTGTCCCTCTTTATGCTCTTCTTTTCAAATTGAAGTACCCAATCTGTCCCTCACGGGAACTCTGAACAATTACACGATCAAGCTGGATCTCATTCACTTGTGGATTCCAATGGTCCTCCGCCTTCACTAACTGTAGTGCCTCAACGCAAACAATTTATTTATTTCTAGGCTTGCTCCAGATACTTCTGCTTCATTCAAAAGTTTAAATTTTCTAGGCCTCGCGAAATTTCCTCTTTTAAATTACAGTACGAAATGAGTATTTCTCAGCTATGGTAGACCCCAATTTTTGGCCAGAGGGCTTAGTTGTACACGAGTTTGCGCCCAATAAGCACTCCAGTCTGTTGCCTGTCCACCTTCCTAGTTTATCTTCTGCTTCAAAAAACTAATAACGTCTAGTCTTTGCATTCATTATCAAAATGTAAGAGGACTTCTTACCAAGCTCTCGAAACTGTACTGTGATAGCCAAACCTTTTTGGCTGACATTTTAGCTTTCTCTGAAACTTGGCTCAACTCCTCTGTCTTGGATAACGAAATTCTGTCTAAAAACTTTATTTCTTATAGGCTTGATCGTGTTGGTCAACTCGAATCTGTGTTCAAGTGTTGTGCCGATTGATCTGCCCTTAGGTGTTGAGTTTATTTGCGTCGAAGTTACATGTTCCAACTTTAGCTTATATATTTCTTGTTCATATATTCCTCCAGCTTCTGATATCATGACCTATATGCACCATGCTAATGCTTTGCAAACTATTTTTAATCGTCTTAAAGATCGTGATTTCCTTATAGTTTTAGGTGATTTCAACTTGCCTAATATTTCTTGGCTTGTTGACGATAATCTATCTTTCTTAATTCCTTTATCTCAACATGCTTTTCTTGATAGCCTACTTGAATGTCCGCTATATCAGTTGAATTCTTTACTTAACTCTTTTAAAAGAATCCTCGATCTTGTTTTTGTCTCGGATCCCTCAGTTAGTTCTGGATCTTAAACACAGCCCCTTGTGAAGCCTGAAGATCCTTATAACTCTACCATTGAAGTTATTATTTTTTCAATTCCGTTACTAATTCATTTAATAACATCTCAGTTTCTCGACGTAGATGTTTTCGTAATACAAATTTCAATCTTCTTAACAATCTTATTTCCTCTTTTGATTGGTCATTTCTATTTGAGTGCTGCGATATAGATTGTGCAGTGAAGTTTTTCTACTCTGCTGTTAATTCTCTAATTGATAAATGAGTTCCTTATGTGAATGTCTCTACCGTCTCCAGCGCGCCAGTCTGGTTCACACGTAGGCTCTCTAATCTCCTTAACGATAAATCGAGATTTTTTAAAAGATTTAAAAAAACTGGTTCGCGACTTGACTATGCAAATTACTGTATAGCCAAATCTCAATTTTGTCTTTTAAACACTCAATGCTACAATAATTATATAGTGCGCTGTAAGGTTGAATTCTATAAGAAGCCCAAAAGATTTTACAACTTTGTTAATTCTAAAAGACGCTTTAACCTACTACCGTCCACCTTCAGACTTTATGACCAGACTGCTAATAATGATTCAGACATCGCTGATCTGTTTACTAAATTCTTTCAGTCGACTTATTCTACTACTGCTTGGGATCCCACATACTATCCCTTTTCAATCCCACATTTAAATTGTATGTTTTTTCCTAGTATTACTGAAGACTGTATTATCTCTAGCTTATCATCTATGAAGTCTTCCTTCGTACCCGGGCCTGATAATATACCTAGTTGCCTTTATCTCGGTTATTCTTTATTTCGAGTGAGACTTGTAGCTTTCCTGATGTTTGTAAGGAGTCTTTTATTATTCCACTTTCAAAATATCAAAGAAGCTAACATCGGCTGTGTCGAAGTTTATATACCCTTGCAGTCCATGGCCATAATATTTTTTCATGTTCCAAACTCTTTTTCTGTATCTCAATTCATTAATGCACAGAACCTGTCAAATATCATTTCAATTTCTTCTTCTTCTTCCCCATCCCCTTTTACACGCATGCCGCGACTCGCACGCATACACATATACATAGTTTACGTAGCGTTGCGTCTGTATGTGTGCATGCGTGTGCTCTGTTGATTTGATGATGTCGTAGTAGGCAGCTAGCCGAACCGATTTATATCGGCTGTAACTTGTGTTCCATATATCCGATCAGATTCAAATTTTGGGATCTGAGATTTTATATATAATACTATCATATTGGTAAATTTTCGTGGAGGGGCGGAACGGTTTGTAGTGTACAACTTGGCGGGTGCCAATTTCTTTAGGGTCTGGTGAGTGCGTGATGAAATTAAAACGCGCGAGAACTTCGGTTAAAATTAATTCTAATTTATTTATTTATTTCACAAGATATCCCGACACATACGAAATGGTTCGGGTTGAAAAAATTACAATATCGAAAGATAAGAGCGCAAGGAAAAAGAACGGGTGTTCGGATTAAAACTCGTACTGGATTGAATATGGCGATTCACAGCAGAACCCCTCGTCACCCTCCTCAGTGTAACCGAATTCGGTTTGGGGAAAAAACCCTACCCCTCACTCTCTGCTGTTCACCCGGTGGCGTGAACATACCGCCCCCCTTGCACGAGTTGCAATTGCCTCGGTGGACATGTCTAAGCATGGGGGATGGCAGCGTTCTGGATCGCCAAAACACGGGTGGAGATGGAGGGGGAACTTTGGATGCAGATGGAGTAGGCGGCACGATGGCTGATGACCTCTGGATAGAAGTCCGAATGAAAGGCGGGTGCCTTTCGGGTCTTTGCTCTTTGGGTTGGATGTACGCGACTGAGCTGTCGATGTGCAAGAGCGTGTGGTGTTGCTTGGCACATCGATGGCATCCTGCTGTGCTCCTGCAGGAACCATTGGAATGCTCATGAGCCAAACAGTTCGGGCAGTATCCGTTGCTCAAGACTACCCGCAGCCTGTCGTCAGCTCGTAGTCCTCGAAACTGTCGGCACAGACGGAGCGCGTGTGCCCCTTGACTAACGCGGCACCTGAAGCAATTGGAACTGCGTTCTAAATCGGATGGTGCTGCTGTCCTTAGAGACATCTTCGGACTGCTGGAGGAGATGGACCGAGACCTTCTGGATTTTCCAGTAACGGATCCACAGAGAAATCAGATCTTTGGGAAATAAAGGACGCTTCGGATCCCATATCAATCAAAGCGCGGATTTGAAACTGCTTGCCACGATGATGAATAGTTACCCTCGCAGTACCCAGGAGGCCAGTGTTGCGAGTGGAGGCGAAGTAACTTTCCACGTTTACATGAGGGCTGCTGGAAGAATCGGGGGACGCAGGATTCGGAATTATACAAGCATCAGGTGCTGAGCTCTATTGCACTTGAGCGGAAAAGGCCTGAGCTCGTGCCGTAGGATTTCGGCTTACGGATGGAAAGGTCTGACCGCTAGAGCTTGGTTGAAGGACATCTGTGGCCTCTAATACACGGTGGCGATCAGTTAGGAATCTATTCAGGTCGTCCCAGGATGAGACGGCGGTCTTATTTGGAACGGACTGTTCCCACAACAAAAGGGTGGATTTGGGCATTTTGCTCGTACAGATTGCTATGAGAAGGATATCCCAATTGTCTGTACGAGCCCCGGAACGCTCAAGACCGATTAAGCAACCTTAAATTGACGTCTGCAGTTCTCTCAACGCTTTGCCAGACTCTTGTGTTACAGCTGGGATCTGTAGAAGCTGCTTGGCTTGGCTCATAATCAATAATCGATTATTTTCGTATCGCGCAGTGAGGTCATCCCACGCCGACTGGAACCCTTCATTGGTCAAGGGTGACCTAGAAACAATAGCTCTGGCTTCACCGCGAGTTTTGCAACTTAAGTGGTAAGGCTTGGATTATGGATAAAAATCGCGGTAAACAAATCACGGAATGTAGGCCAAGCCAGGCTGTCCCCGTTGAAGATTTCGACTTCACACGGGGGAACTGTGTGGCTTTGATGGGTGGAATCGACGGAGAGCCTGACTGGTGGGGGAGCCATTTTCGCGGACAACTGCTCGATTCGCTCTCCAAACAAAGTCCCGCCTCGCACATATACCATATAACAATATTAATGTTTAGCTTTAATTGTAGCTATGTGCTTCGGACTATCTTCGTTCTTTTAAGCCGTCAAGGCTTTATAGCATCGTGAAAACTCTGCCTCGACTTTTGCCCAAAGTGACTTAAGCTGGTCTAAGTGTATTTTAATGGAGACGAGTGGCACATCGTCAGCTAAAGCCTGGGCCTCGCGAGCCTCGAACCCCGTTAATGCCTCGCAAACGGCAACAAAGTCGGAAAGAGACATCGTAGAGTGTTCTCTGAGCTATTACGAATCGAATGGAAACAAATAACTTCGTGGAATTAGAGCTCTCAAGCGAGGAGATCGAAACGAAGCTGTAAGTGGACTGTATACTTTAAGGATAGAGAAGGAGTGAGAAGGAGAAATGTTTTCTCTTTTTAATGAACACAATGAATAAGCATAGATAGCATAAATGAAATTAGAAGGATTTATAATTTTTCTCGCAGTTGTGTGAATAATTATAAGGATATATAATCACTTCGATATTAAAATTTATAGAATGTGGAAAAATGTTGAAATTTATAAGAGTATTTAAAAATATGGAAATATTGAGATCAGTAGGATTGATTGGGAGTGCCGATAACTTTTCAATGAAAAAAAAAAAAAAAAACTCGGAATTAATTTTCATTAATCGGTCAAGATCAATTTCATGGATCTGTGAGGAAAAGATCAAAATGCACCAAGACAAGCCAAAATATTAATTCCAGATAAATAAAAATGTACTTATTTTTCTTTAGAAAATATTTTGCGAATTAAATTCAATCAGTCGATTGAAATATTTTTGCACAATACGAAAATCACGAAGGAAAAAATGGATGTCGTGACCGAGTCACGGCTTGTCTCAAGTGTCAGCACTGATAAGACTTGAGTGCCAGCACTGATCGGGAGTCAGATGTTCTGCCGTTGTTTATGTTTTGTGAATTTAATTAATTGTAAATTTTTAACGAAGATCACGGTTTCCTACTTGAATTATGTAGGTTTCGAATTATTAAATTGCGGAAAGCCAATCGGAGTGGCTGCAATTAATTTTGCGTGGGTGAATTTAAATTGTATGTGGTCATAGGTATGTTTTTTTTTTTTTTTTTTTAATTCGTTTATTTAAAAAGTGAAGATGTAGTGTAGTGAGTAATAAAAGTTTTAACAATAAACAGGACAGGTGATAACATAGGTTATATAAGTAGAAATAAGAGTACAGAGATTAGGAGAGAGAAAAAAAAAAAAAAAGAAAATGCTGCCATACGAATCCTGCGGAACTGCCTTGCGGTATTGCGTCGCAGGGATAATGGCGGGCATCAGTTATGCCCCTCCAGCGTGACGTTCTCGCTCAAGGAGCCTCAGCTTGCTCATAGTCACGAATGCATAGTTGCACACTGCTGACCATGACCGCTTTGTTCTCATCATGTTTTTTTGTCAAATTGGCGACTGTGGGTGTCTCTCCCATTTCCACCGCCAGATTCCGTCGCTCTTCCTGGAACCTTGGGCACTCGAATATGATGTGTTCCGGTGATTTCGCCACATCTTCTTGGCACCATGTGCATTCATTACTGGTTTCGTGTCCAAAACGGTGCAGATATGTCCTATAACAGCCATGACCACTAAGGAACTGCGTAAGCTCATAGGTGACTTCGCCATGACGCCTATTTATCCAAGCATTTATATCGGGTATCAGCTTGTGGGTCCACCGACCTTTTGTTGAGCCTGCCCATCGATGCTGCCATTCTGCCACGGTAGCTTCTTTCGCCATTTTGATGATTGTTCGCCTGGTCGTGGGGGTCCATACTTGTCCCTGCCGTTGCTGGAAGATCATTTGAGCCTCTTTCGCCAGTATGTCAAGCGGTGTCATCCCTGCAATGACTAGCGCCGCGTCATCGGAAATGGTCCGGAAGCCACGGCAAACACGCAGAGCGCCAAGACGGTATGTAGAGTCAAGTCCTCTTCTGTACGTTTTCCGCTGCATTGCTTCTGCCCATACCGGTGCACCATAGAGTATGGTCGATTTGACAACGTTCATAAGCAACATTCTCTGTGCTTGCCGTGGGCCCCTTGCATTCATCATTATGCGACTCAATGCTCTACATGTTTCTGCTGCCTTTGTATTGACATGTTGCAGGTGCTCCTTAAAAGAAAGTCTTGTGTCCAGTAAGACACCAAGGTATCTTATCGATCTGCTAGATTGTATGGTACACGTTTCCAGTTCGATTTTGGCAACTTCCACCGTCTTTCGGCTGCTTACAAGGACAGCCTCTGTTTTGTGGTCCGCTAGTGTCAGCCCTGCATCAGAAAGCCACTGTTTTGCTGCGCCCATGGACACCACCGTTTTCTCCTCCGCCTAACTTAAATGTTTTGCGACGACCACTAGCGCTACATCGTCAGCAAATCCTACTATGTGGCATTCTGGGGGCAAATTTATGCGCAGTATGCCATCATACATGGCGTTCCACAGGAGCGGGCCAAGTACAGAGCCCTGCGGTACGCCTCCCCTGATTTCATAGGATCGTACTCCATTTCGGGTGTCGTAATTTAATACGCGATTCCGGAAGTAATCCTCTATGGTGAATATGAGGTTCTTGGAATCTGTCAAGTGCATCAATTATTTTTGTCCAGTTGGCCGTATTAAAAGCGTTTTTAACGTCGAGTGTGGTTATAAGGCAGTATTTTTTCCCGCCACCTTTCCACCGTTGCCCTTCAATCGCCTTCTCCGCTATGTCGACTACTGTCGATAGTGCATCCAGCGTGGATTTGGCCTTTCTGAATCCAAATTGCATGGGCGAAAGGTCTCCAGCCTGTGAGATGGCGGCTTCTAGCCTTGTGCTGATGATTTTCACTAGCATTTTCGCCGCAGCGTCAAGCATGCAGAGTGGTCGGTAGCCAGAAGGATCTTCAAGCGGCTTGTTCGGCTTCGGAATAAGCACCAGGTTCTGCTTTTTCCATATTTCGGGAAACGTGCACTCTTTGAGACATTTGGAAAATACATCCGCAAATTTTTCCGGCTGCAAGCGGGCAGCTAGCTTAATTGCTTTGTTAGGAATTGCATCGGGGCCAGGGGCTTTGTTGTCTTGCAGGTGCCCTGCTGCCAATAGCACCTCCTCTGTAGTTACCGGGCTGTATTCGCTTAACGTGGGACTGTCGTTCCTTGGCAATACCGTTGACGTACTTGGGAACAGCGTTTTAACGATATGCTCCATATGTTGTTCTAACGGTGCTGCTGGCTTTATCGCCTTAAGCTTTTTCATGGCTAGCTTGTATGCCATACCCCAGATGTCAGTTTCAGCCTCGTTGCACAGATCCAAAAAGCACTTACGCTTGCTATCCTTGATTAGCCTGTTGAGTAATCTGCGGCGATCAGCATATTCTTGCTGCAGGCTGGTGAAGTTTCCTTGTCCTCGGGCTCTCTGGTAACATCGCCTCGCTCTCAGGCATCTATTCCTGGCCTCAGCAATTCCAGCATAGGTCATAGGTATGTACATACATACATATGTATGTATGTACGTATGAGTGTGCTTACCGCGGCAAAAATTATTACATATGTATGTACATATATAGTATAAGTTTGTATGTATGGATTTAAAAATTATTTGACATAAATAATTTATGCCGATGGACTAATGATCGGCCCGTGGAGTGTGCTTTACACTTTAAGTAAAGGTAAGTGGTACTTTACAAATTCTCGATTATTAAACACCTCTACTTGCAGGTTAGAAAACAGCTGTTTTTACATGTATGTATGTATATTTGTTTTATACATACATACATATGTATTGCTATGCAATTGGACTTTTGGACAATCAGAATTTCGAAGAATGGAAAAGAAATGCACTTCATAAACACAAAAATGATCGGGAAATACCAGGTAATAGGTCAGGTATGTACATACAAGTATACAAAAGTGTGTAGGTCGCTATGGAGGAGCGGGAAACCTCACACTTTTATAAGTTTGTAATGGGATATAATGTGAATGAGAATTTTAATAAGAAATGTTGTACTTATCAGGAATTCCGCCGATGCAAGCTGGAATAGCGGAAGGATATCCGGCTCGAAGGACCAATGTTCGTGGAGGGGCGGAACGATTTGTGGTGTACAACTAGGCGGGTGCCAATTTCTTTAGGGTCTGGTGAGTGCGTGATGAAATTAAAACGCGCGAGAACTTCGGTTAAAATTAATTCTAATTTATTTATTTATTTCACAAGATATCTCGACACATACGAAATGGTTCGGGTTGAAAAAGTTACAATATCGAAAGATAAGAGCGCAAGGAAAAAGAACGGGTGTTCGGATTCAAACTCGTACTGGATTGAATATGGCGATTCACAGCAGAACCCCTCGTCACCCTCCTCAGTGTGACCGAATTCGGTTTGGGGGAAAAACCCTACGCCTCACTCTCTGCTGTTCACCCGGTGGCGTGAACACATGGCGATACTCCAATTTTTGCAAAAATGTTTCCTCCAGAGCTATATTATATAGTGGTCCGATTCTCCCAATTTTCAAACTTTATTTTTCCCAGGTAATAAAAAGCCGCCAAAAAAATCCCGATAGCTCTTAAGATGGCTGAGTAAAACGCATACGCACAGACGGACGGACAGACGGACATGGCTATATCAACTCAGCTTCTCATGCTGATCAAGAATATATATACTTTATAGGGTCGGAAACGTCTCCTTCTGTGCGTTACAAACATCTGACCAATTTTATAATACCCTCTGCAAGGGTATAAAAAGGGCAATAAATTGGTTATTTCCAACTACCGTACATTGCCAAACTTTCCGCAATACCTGAGCTGTTTGAAAAAATTATTACGTCTTCTCTTCAACACATATCCAGATCCATTATTTCTCCCTGTCAGCATGGCTTCATGAAAGGTCGTTCGTCGCTTACCAACCTTTTAGAATTGAAAACCCTTGTACACCATGGCTTCCGTAAAAAGTATCAAACTGATGTTATTTATACCGACTTTAGTAAAGCTTTCGATACGGTTGATCATTCTATGCTTCTTAGGAAACTTAACGTTATGGGCTTTTCCCCGAACCTGTTGGCTTGGTTAAAATCGTATTTTATTGGCAGAAGGTGTCTTTTCGATGATGTATTTTCGTTCCTCAATATACAAAACTGTTCGAGTTACCTCAGGTGTCCCCCAAGGCAGTCATCTGGGCCCACTGTTATTTACCCTGTTTATAAATGATTTACCCTTGGCCTTGGTTCACTTACGCGTGCTCATGTTATTCCTATAATGATCCTTCTTTCCAACAGTACTTGCAATCAGATCTCGATGCGTTCCGAATTGGTGCCACGTTAATAAATTACTCATTATACTATTAAGTCTGTTCTGTTAGATGGTGTGCCATCATTCAAATACTTAGGCGTTATGTTTGACCCAAAACTTTCATTTAATATTCATATACCTTCAATTGTGAATAGACCATGCAGTCTTCTTGGCTTCATAAAACGTTGGGGCAAAGAATTTGATGACCCCTACGTAACAAAGGTTTTATACACTTCGTTAGTTTGCCCTACTTTAGAATATTGCTCGCCAGTGTGGAACCCTCAATATGATGTTCACCAGCGTAGTATTGAATCGGTTCAGAAGCAATTCCTTAAGTTCGCGTTACGCGGTCTTAATTGGGACGAGTCTTCGCCTTTTTTCTTATTCTAACAGACTTCTTCTTTTTAATCTTCCTTCACTTTACAACCGTAGGCTCGTATTTGGCATTCTCTTTCTCCATAAACTAGTCAATGGTCATGTCATTTCTACCAATTTACTAGATACGCTATATTTTTGTGTTCCCTCACGTCGGACCAGAAACTTTTTTCCTATTCACCTTAGTAGATGTGTGACTAACTACTCTCTTCACGAACCTTTTCGTGTTCTTTGCCAATCTTTTAACAACCTTTCTCACCTTATCTCTCCTCATCTGTCTGCCTGTCTCTTCGAGCTATACTTTTCAATCATCTACAACGAAACCAGTAAATACATTCTGGACTTGGACTGGATTTGGATTGTTTGCAACTCATCCCTGACCACATTGGCTGTAAATCGGGGCATAGCTTGCACCTTGTGCAAATAAAATACCTCCACCAGGTCGGGGATGTATAAAGCTAAGCTACCTTCTTCAATAAGTTGTTTCTGTCTTTTAGCTTAAGGTTTTTCGTCGACTCCTGTGTTAGTTGATGCAAATATAGGTGTATTTTCGTTCTAAATAAATAAATAAATAAATAAATAAATAAATAAATAAATAAATAAATAAATAAATAAAAAAATATGACTTGTCAAGGTCTCAACTAAAAGTTAAAAGTCTGGGCCTCGTAAAATATCCTCTTTAAAATTACTGTACCAAAAGAGTATTTCTCAGCTATGGTAGACCCAAATTTTGGGCCAGAGGGCTTAGTTGTACACGAGTTTGCGCTCAATAGGCGCTCCCGGCCGTTACCTCTACACTTTCCTAATTTATCTTCTTCGTTGTCTGCTTCAAAAAACTAATAACGGCTAGTCTTCACATTAATTATCAAAATGTAAGAGGGCTTCTTTCCAAGCTCTGTCAACTGTTCTGTGACTGCCAAATTTTTGACATATTAGCTTTTTTTGAAACATGGCTCATACCCTCAGATTTGGATAACGAAATTCTTTCTAATAACTTTATTTATTATAGGCTTGATCGTGTTGGTCGTCGGTGGAGTACTCACTGCTGTCAACCCTAATCTGTGTTCGGATGTCGTGCCAACTGACCTGCCATTAAGTGTTGAGTTTATTTGCGCGGAAGTTATATTTTCTATTTTTAACTTATATATTTCTTGTTCATTTATTTTCCGGTTTCTGATATTATGACCTATGCTGGTGCTCGCCAACAATTTTTAGTCGCCTTAAAGATCGTGACTACCTTTTAGTATTAGGTGATTTTAACTTCCCCTATATTTTTTTGCTGGTTGATGATAATCTCTCTTACTTAATTCCTTTGTCTCAGCATGTTTTTCTGGATGCCCTACTTGAATGTCTCTATATCATAGCTCGCCAATAACTGTTAACCATTTCACACTGTCGCGAAATAAGTGTTCTTCACTGAGACTTTGAGCAAAAGTCTGAGAGCGACCGATTGGATTGTTCGTAAATAAATTTTGCTCGCGCTCAGTCGAAGATCACTTTTTTCTGTTCCCTTTTGCTCTGCGCATTCTGGGACCGTTTGCTTCTGAACGACGATTCAAAAAGTCTTTTGCGCACGTATGTGTGTATGTGAAGTTTCGTGGGTTTTACGCGTCAATTTGCTTTGTGAGTTTCGATTGAGCACAGTGGTTTTAACAAAATGGGACGTGAAACTAATAAAAAAGTGCATCAATTTTTTCAAGAAGATCTAAAGTGAAATTTAATGTCGCAATTTTACACAACGTACCACTGTGCATCGAAAAGAAGGCAAATAGTTGAAAAGACCGTTTGCGTTGAGTTTTTCAGTCAATCGGTCTTTTGGTGAGCCTCACTGTGTGAGCGTCAATCGTTTCACTCTTTACGCCCTGTTCACTCAAAGACCGATAAGCAAATTGCTCAACTGTTAGCGCTCAACCGAAAACCAAATCGAAAACAACCAAAGGGTCTTGCTCAAAGCGAGGGCGAGAAAGTATGATTTTTTTCGGTTGTTCTCGCGAACAGAGCGTAAGGAAAAAACGGTTAACAGTTATTTGCAAGCTATGCTCTATATCTATTTAATTCTTGATTACCTACTTCCATGTTCGTTATACCAGTTGAATTCTTTACTTAACTCTTCTTCTTGTTTTTGTCTCGGATCCTACTATTATTTCGGTATCTATTTAGATTGTGCAGTTAATTTTTTCTACTCTGCTCTTAATTCTCTAACCGACAAATGCGTTACTTACTCGAGTACGAAAGAAAACGTCAGAAAAGGAGGTGATAAGCTAATGATTAATTATTTCTAAACATATTTGTAGTTTTAAATTAATTTTACAATTATTATTATGTTATGTAACATTCATGAATTGAATTTATTTAAGCATTAACCATATTTCTACAATAAATAAGGAAGATATAGGTCCGATGCATAAAGAAGGAATCGATATAAAGGTCATATTCAGCTCACATGACAAACTAAAAATTAACCTCAAAATTTAAAATTTCAACTCGCTATAAAAAAAAACGAGCTAACTTAAAAACCCAAATGGGGGTTTGCTATTTAATAAATGTACTTTCAGTAAAACAATAAAATTATAAATGTCTTTGGATGTTTAATGCCTTGGCATTATTACACTAGACAACTAAATACACAAATTTCAAATACACACAAATTTCATATAGTCGAGTCGGATTTCACACTAAAAAGTTATGGCAATTGACAGCTGCCTCAGAAAACTGGTTCATAATTATACCTAGCAATTCTTAAATTTGTTCTTGAAATAATTGTTTATTTCTACCAACCATCTCTAAAGTAAAAAGTAAAATAGAACTATATAGTAATAAATAATAGAATTTATGTTGTAAATGCAATAGAGCATCCAAACTTGTATTTAAGCGTCTTCTAAATACAACTAATTACAACCTATTGGTCAATATAAACATGTTACAATTTCGAACTATGAAATTCTTAAAACAAACCCAGAAAATATAAGTCAAATAATCCTTTTTCAATTAAAGAAATTTTCCGACACAAATAATAATCAATAATGTATTTGGACTGGGAACCAAATCAATGTCAGTAATGTAATGTAAGTAATTGACTATCGCCAAATTAACAAAAACTACTATCTGACAAATTTCTACTTTCCAGATTCGAAGACATTCTAAAAAAATGTAGTTGTATGTGGGCACTTGCTTGTGTGCATACAAATTAAACGAGTTTGATTATCTGTCCTTTAGGACATTTAGATTATTCGTTTATTAAATGTAATTGTTTGTTTAGCTCGCAACTGAGCTTATTGGTTGGTGAATTAGAACTAAACTTAAATTACCCAGACCCCAAAGATGCATCCCTCAGACACAGACCACGGCCCATCGCAGAGCCGCCGGCAGATTGCTGACTCCGCGCCTCGTGACTCTTCTTGGAGCGGTCACTCAGCGTGGGCATGGTGGTGTCGGGTGTCCCATGTGCGTCCGGTCTAAGTGCGCCCTCAGCATAACTTGTGTTGTGCGTGTTAACTTACATTACTATACACTGTGCAAAATGAAATGTGATCAAATTCTACCTCAAATCAAAAAAAAGAGCAATACTGTTAGAGTGTATACAGTGATTAAGTTTGTTTCAAATTTTAGCCACGTCCACTTCCGCTAACGCAATTTAAACAAAGGTGTTTTTCTCAAAGACTAGACTAGCTAGACACACCGCATTGAGTATGAATCCGAACTGATTTTCTCGAAAACTAACAAAGTCAAAGTCACAAACCTTGATGTTTAGATTTTTTTAGTAGGTGCGCAGATTACGATTATTTGGAATTGTAGGCACGCTCCCTTCCACCCCCATAATTTACAACAAAATTTTTGACTGTTAAAATATGTCCACCCATTCGTCATACTAATTTTTACAAACCTACCAAATTTGATTAAAATCGGAAATCTAGAAACAAAATATACGTATAATTGTGTTTAGCTGGACGGCTTTTAACCGCGTAGGTAGCGGCGCTAGAGTGCACGTGTGGTTGTAAGAGTGACCGAGGTAGTATTTTCTATGTTGAGGCATGTAAAACAATTTAATACTTTTTCACTTGGTGCATGGTATACCGAAGTCGGCGAAACGACTTACTTACTTCATTTCATGTGTGTTTTCACAACAAACCGACATAAATCCGTTTGCTGTAAAAAGCTTTATCAACCCTTACGGCGAAATGATTTACTTACTTTATTTCATGTGTGTTTTCTCAACAATCCGACATAAATCCGTTTGCTGTGATGCTGTGAAAAACTAAATCAATCCTTACGCTCTTTATTTTTTTGTGTGAGGACTTCGGCAATCTTTCAGTTGTTCCTCTGCGTGTAGCATAGGAGGTGCTGAACGTGTTCGTCTCACGGGGAATATGATGCCCAACTGGGTCCATCTAAGTACTTCTCGTGCCACGACTTAATGTCAGGTTTCCCCAAATTGACATGGAAGAAAGTTCAAAAAATAAAACATTTTTTTCGATAAACAATGGCTCATATTGCGATTACCAATTGGCCTTAAAATATCACCAAATTCATTATCGTAGGTCACAAATGCAGTGAAAAAGGAGTCCTGCCAGATGACACGAAATATGTTGTCATAAAAAATTACCCTGTTCCTCATGATGCGGACTGTGCTAGGCGATTCGACCACATATTTATAGAAACCATTTTATAGTAAAATCGGTTCACATACTTTTGACATATTTTGATAAATGCGTTTTCCAAATTAAGCAGTATACGGCAAGAACTAGAGGTATACGATGTTACAGTGGAATACCTAAAGGGGAAAGATAATTTTGTTGCAGACGCTCTTTCGGAGATTACGCTATTAGAATTTAAAGACATGCAAACTAAAGTACTGAGATTCACTACCAGGCGACAAACTAGACGAGAAAAAATATGTACAGTTGAAAATAATGAAGTTTTGGCAAGACAAAGTCATCAAAAGGTATCCAAGCCCAGCGTACATGAAGCCATTGTAAATGATGAAGAACGTAAAGTAATGACCTTGCGCATAACAGACTCTAAATATGTCTTTAAATATTTCCATATCGCAAAAATTGAACTTAACGATTTCAACAGTAATGGAATTATGGACTTAGGTCAGCTTTTCTTAAGGCTAGAAAACGAGTCCGGTATTTTAAGAATTAGCCAAGTCAAAGTGGCACCGGGCGAAAAGGTAGGAGTAAGTTTAAATAGATACTTAAATGAAGTAAGAATGTCGTCTCGCCGACTTAGGTATACCATACACCAGTAAAACAAATATTTAAAATTTATAATAACAAATGCATTTTTGTATTTTTACAAAAATCTGTTCATATGCTTTTTACAAGCATTTCGCTCACTCAAGCATACGAGCACCGTAGCGACCCCACCAGCCAACGGCCAACTCCGGCCAGTTGGAAAAACGTTTATATACATAGCTTGCCTATTTTTAGTCCGATTTTAATCAAATTGGGTTTTGCCGGATATTAGTATCAAATTTAAGTGGGCTAAATTTGATTGCACAAGGTAGAAAATTACGGGAGATAATCGAATTTTTTTAAATTACGGGGCCGGAAAGGGTCGTGGCAAAATCTTTACATATAAGATATGTGCGCATTTACTAAGCATATACACATACCACCTACGGTGCCTCTAGCTAGAATAGTTTTTGAGAAAATCGGATTTATCTAATTTGCAGGGGCGGTAGGGGGCGTGGCAAAATTTTTACAAATACAAAATGTCGCATTTACTAAGCAAATATACATACCAAATTTTGTGTCTCTAGTTGCTATAGTGTTTGAGAAAATCGATTTTATTTAATTTGCGTGGGCGGTAGGGGGCGTGGCAGAAATTTGAAATAAACTTGTTCACTCTACATACTACACGAGTCTACTTACCAAATTTGGTGGCCCTAGCTCTTATAGTCTCCGAGATCTAGGTGTTCATACAGACGGACGGACGGACGGTCGGTCGGACGGACATGGCTAGATTGTCTCACTTACTGTACAAAGGTGAGCAAGAACATTTTGCTTGGGAGCCATGGGAGCGCACGAAGAGAAAAAGGTAATGTTTGCAAGAAATTTATGTTTCTCGAATTTTATGACGGGTCATAAGCGACTTTTTTGGGTTCATAAAGTTTTTGCGATAAATAAATTTTTCTCTGCCCAGCCATTGCCGGTAAAGAGCTATGGGAGCCAAAGAGGCCCCTACGTTCCAACTATGATGTCGCTTTGCTCGATCGCTACACATGAAAAAATTAATGCCGTTATTCTTTTTATGTAACTGGCAACTTTTGCAAAAATATTATGAACTAATATTTTTAATTGAAAATTCAACGCACAAGCGCAAAAATGTATGCAATATACATATGTACATAAGAATGGAAGCTTTCCAAAAAATAAAAAAATCTATACCTATATATTTGTCAGTAGGAAAAGTATTCATATTATGCAAGTATTCCAAATTTTTCTTGTTTTTCGTCACATGCAATTTGCGCAGTGTAAAGCAACTTACGTACACAAGCAAGCGCACATCGAAAATTTTCGTTGGCTCTCTTTATGCCGGGCCCTATATGTATGTATGCGGAAGGCATGCATATGTTATGAAGTGTAGTACATATTCATAGCTAAATCATTTAATCCAAAGGGTTCAACTTGTTACACCACAAGCAAGTGACACTGACGTGTATTTTACGTTGACTTTGATTTTATTTAAACTATTGGAGTCTGGTCTTTACAGTAGTACTTGGTTGCTTGAACTGCCACGTGCATAGTCAGCATTCCCACGCGCTGCGATTGATCCGTAAATAAGTGACCAATCAGATTACTTAAGCACAGATATGTTTATAAGCAGTGATTCAAAGTTAGGGTATTTGTATAATTATGCTTATTGAGACAAGGAGTCACAATGTATTAACTGTATGAACACTGTAGTTTGTATAGAACTATACTCCCTTTTTAAAGAAATTACGTAATATATACATATATTCATTTAAAATTATAAGGGATACCGATACACACGCAAATGCCTCCGTTTGAAAAAGTGACAAAATCACAAAGTATAAATTCAAGAAATAGAACGGGTGTTCGGGTGAAAAACTCGTACGCAATTAATATGGCGATGCCCATCCGAAAATCAAGTCACGCCCCCAGAGGAATATAACATTCCGCCGGAACGAATTGTCGGACCTCGCCTCGAGGACGGCCGTGCATGCTTGGTCGACCCCGACCTTGGTCACAGCCAACCCCAGGGACCGGGCAAACGAAATATTGATGCGGCTCTCAGCCGCACACGCATCGAGGAGGACGCGGGTCTCGAGGGATTTCTAGCCGTTCCCCAACCGGATGACTGCTGTTGGCGTGACAGTCGTCGTCCTGGCTTGGAGCAGGGAGGACAAGGAGATCTCGGGGGCGCCTTCTGGGGAAGCGGAAGATGATCGGACACGGAGTTGTGGTGGTGGTGCATCACGTCCGGGGGAGGTTGACTGGCTGCGACGCCGGGCTAGGAAGCGTCGTCTCGTCGGTTGGTCGGCCATATGAAGCAGGGTGTGGTGATTTTGCCCGCATCGCCGGCAACCATGGTAATTTCGGCACGCGTCGGATGAGTGCTCGTGTGCCAAGCAGTTGGGGCAGTACTTATTTATGAGCACCGCCCGGAGCCGCTTTTCCCCTCGGAGTGCGTCGCGTGTGGAACATCGGCGGCGCGGCAAACGCGTGGGGGCCATGTCGCTATGGAGAGGCGATCTAAAGAACGAGACCATCAGCAGAAGGCGCTCAATTCGCCCTAAGCGCCACTCGTTGGAGGTTATCTTCGGACACGATCACGAGGTCGCCGGTCTGGAGACTGCGAGCCGGTGATTTCCACTTATTCCATATGTGGAGCTCCTTAAGGTATTCACTCTTCGAACAGCGGCAGAAAGCCTGCTGCATTGCCTTCAGTCGCTGCCATCGGTTGATTAGCGACATAGGCTCGACTAGAATCTCCGGTTCCGCAATGGATAAGAGCGGTCCTGCAATCAGGAAGTGTCCTGGGCTCAGTGCCAGCAGATCCTCTGGGTCCTCGCTCATGGGAGAAATTGGCCTGGAGTTTAGGCACGCCTCGATTCTACACAGGAGAGTGGAAAGTTCCTCGAACGTGTACTTAACATGAAACGAGGACTTGTAAAATAGGGTCTTAAAACTTTTGCCTGCCTCCCACAGTCCTCCCATATGGGGGGCGCTCGACGGAATGAACTGCCAGGATAAAATATGCTGGGAAAATGCCTTCATTATATTAAGCTTGGTGGCGTCCAGAAAGTCTTTTTCGAGCGCCTTGGAGGCCCCTACGAAGGTTTTGCCGTTGTCGGAGTAAATGCGCCGTGGGCATTGTCTTTGTGCGACAAACCGACAGAAGGCTGCGAGAAATCGTTCAGTGGTCGGAGGTAGCCTCGAGATGGATTGCCTTCGTGCTGAAACACACAAAGACGCAGACGTAACCCTTCGTAATAAGACACGCAGGCCCCGTGTAATTCTTCATCTCTTGCCCGTGTGGGTGAAGGGCCTGAAGTACGGGATGGTCTCTAGGGAGATCTCCCATCATTTGAGTCTGTAGTCGTCGACGATGAACGATGCAGACTTTACACCTCTTGATGTGGAACTTCACCAGATTCTTGATCCGTGAAATCCAGAATTTGGTTCGCAGATACCGCACTATCAGTTGATTGCCGCCATACAACGTGATGCGGTGGGCGAATTCGACGAGCAGGCGCGTGAAATGGGTATTACAGGGGAGGAGAAAAGGGTGACGTTTATCATACCGGAGGGATTCAGCGGCCCGGAGTCGTCCGCAGGAGCGGAGTATCTCATGTTGGTCCAGAAATGGGTTCAAATAGAGTAGCGTGCTGGATGATGGAAGGGGTCGCCCTTCACCATGGGCCCGTATCTCCGCGAGGTATTCTCGACGTTGGGAGATCGGAATCAAGGCGCGCTCGACGGAGAGCAATTCATCATTGGTGAGGTGGACCGTGGAAGGCGTCGTAATCCTTTTGGTGGCGAGGAGGTTCGCTAACGTCATCGAGTAGGGTGGTCGCGGTGGTGTCTGGAAGTTCATTATGCAGAGTTGGCCAGTACTCGGGATCCCGCCGGAGACAGTCCGGCCCATGCCACCAGAGGCTACTGGCCGATAGCTTGACCGCGGAGACTCCACGGCTTGCCAGATCAGCGGGGTTGTCCTCGGAACGCACATGTGACCAGCTTTGGCTACGGGTACTTTTGGAGATGCTGGATACTCGATTGGTGGACCAATTACACGGGGGTTTATTAAGCCAAGCCAAGTGGAGTCGGTCCAAAACTGGAAGGTTGCAGGTGGGACTGGGAGTTCAGGAACGATCGACGCCCAAAGATCGGCTAGCAAAACCGCTCCGCACAACTCCAGCCGAGGCAGCGAGACGGTTCTGACTGGAGCTACACGGGTCTTCGCCGTTAATAAATGGACGCTTACTTTATCGCGATATCGAACCCGCACATATATAGCCTTGCTCCGTACGCTTTCTGTGACACGTCACAGAAGCCATGAAGCTCCCACGAGAGCGTATCGCTGGTGTTTAGCCAACGGGGGATGCGGAGTTGACTGAGTCCTGGGTAGGAGTTCCTGCCATTGCTGCAGCAGGAGAGGCGACAGAGCGTCATCCCAGCCAAGTTCGGTTTACCAGATTTGCTGCATGATTATCTTCGCTCGAATAACAAATGAGGCTAGCCAGCCAGCGGGGTTTGGAGAGTTTAGCGAAATGGAACAGAACCTGCCTCTTGGAGATCGAGTCCTTCAATGGGGGGTCCGCTACGGTGAAGAAGAAAACTTCCTCGGCGGCTTGCCAGCGGATTCCCAAGATTTTCGCAGTGCTCGCGTCTTCCAGCTCGAGAAAGTCCTCTCGCAGCAGGTGCTCCTTCTTATTGGAAGTTCCCTTCCGAAGCGGTAGGCCCGCAGATTGAAGGGCGGCTTGAAGCTCTCGTATGGCGAGACGGGCGTCGTCTTCAGTATGAGCGCCGGCAAGGACATCATCAACATACATGTAGTTCCGAAGGATTTCGCTCGCCTGAGGGTATATCGCTTGCACATTTTGTGCCATTTGTAAAAGGACTCGGATCGCCAAGAATGGCGTGCAGTTAACCGCAAACGTGACAGTTTGTAGCTCATAATCCTGAATACTGCCGTAACGATCTCGGTAGAGGATCCGTTGAAAAGGGGTATGCCTGGGGTCGACTCGGATTTCTCGATACATCTGCGTTATGTCCGCGTTGAAAACGAACTGAAAGAACCGCCATTTCAGTACCTGAAGCGTGAGATCGGCCTGAAGAGTAGGCCCGGTGTGCAAGACATCGTTAAGGCTGACGCCTCGTGTGGAGGGGCTCGACGCATTAAGTACCATGCGTACCTTAGTAATGGTGCAGTCGGGCTTAAACACTGCGTGATGGGCGAGATTGAAATTCTTTCCATCCTGAGGCGGCGTCACCCGAATCATATGGCCCAATTCCTCGTACTCTTGAATTATGGCATCGTACTGCGTTTTTAGGACGGGATCCTTGAGAAAGCGTGCTTCATTCCGCAGGAATTGAGACAGCGCGATCGGTCTTGAGTGACCCAAGTCGACGCTATTCGGACCTTTGAACGGTAGGGACTCAACACATCGGCCGTCCTTCCCTCTTCGGGTGGTCTCCTGGAAATTCCGATCGCAGAATACGTCGTCCTTCTTTTCCGGCTTTGCGGGAAGGTCTTCCACCTCCCGAAACCTGGTGAGGAGTACATCAAGTTTTGCTTCCGGACTGACTCGCGTCTGTACAGCGAAACCTAATCGAGAGACCGGAGGGTCAGGCATAATAGCTCCACACAGAACCCATCCAAAGATGGTTTCTAGCCCGACGAAATCATCAATATCCTTTTTGATCCGCTTTCCGAGGATGTGGGCAAACAGTCTACACCGATATTCATATCAATAGGCGCGGGCTTGTTGTAGTACGGGTCAGCCAGGGGGCAATCGAGGCACTGCGTCGGAACCGTGTTAAGAAAGGGAGCCGCGGGAATGGCCCCCGCCAGTTTTCCTGCTCAGCCTGTCACACGGAGGAGACAGCAACAGCAGACACATTTTGTCGTGTCCTACGTCGCACAGTTGGGCCACTGCTCGGATAGCGTTGCAAAAATCAGTTTTTTCATGATCGATGATGATATATGCAATCAAGGGAATACTTCAGAGATTATGAATCCGTAAACTTTTTGACATCGGTTGAGATTCATGGGTGCTATAGGCGCCCAAATGATAATTTAAAAAAAATTGAAACTTTAAAACTGAACATTTGCGATTTCAACAATCGATCTTGGATTTTTTGGATTTATTTGAAAAGTATGCTCTTTATTAATATCATGTTTCATAAATTTTAATAATTACTTAAATCGTTATTTTAACTTTGGTGGAATACAACTAACAAGTATCACCTAGTATCACTACCGGACAACATACACTAGGAAGGTGAAATATTTACCTATCAGATGTATATGGTCCCAATATGCGGAGAAACTAAGGCAACCTCGACTAAAAATGCGCTGCAGGTATAAGGAAGAACAAGGCCTGTAGCTTCTTTGTATTTAAATGATAACATGCGTAATGCTGTTTTGCAAATACGACCTGTCTATATACCTTTCTACAATGTTAAATTGCTAATTACCTGTTTTGGAAAAACTGACAAGACAGGTAAATGTTATTTAAGATGATGAAAAATTGGTCCTAGTTGTAGGTTGGTCGTTATTATTTCCGTTTACCTAATTGGATGTAAATATTCAGTTTTTACCTAACTAATACAAAAAGGGTAATACCGATTTTTCATTCTACCTAGTTAATTCAAAAAATATAATATAAAGAGCTAATTGTTCCTCTCGTTTGCGACAGTTTATTTTTAACCCCATAAGTGGAAACACCTTAAATCCGGATTGAGAAGTATTTGTCAATATAATTCAAGACAGTTTTATTTATTTGTGCAAAAATGTTGTTAAAGAATGAAAGAATTTTGAAAGTAGTCCACGAGTGTGAAAACTTAAATGATTTTGAAATGGGGTTGCTGAAAGACATGGGCGGTTCGTTCGAAAACGCTGGTAGGGAGCTGATGGAAATACTTCAGGCAGGTTTTATGTTAGTGTTAGTCAAGAGATCATTAAAAGCTTGGCTGTTATCTTGAATGTTATAAATTGCAAGGAAATGGTAAATGGTGAAAAATTTTCTGAATATATTTCAAAGATTGCTCATCTTTTGACTGAATTGTATCCGCAAAAAAAACTTACCCCAACGGTACATAGGATTTTGGCTCATGGAAAGGATTTAATGGAATATCAGTGTTTACCACTTGGATAGCTATCCTAAGAAGCACAGGAATGTAAAAACAAGGACTACAAAAGGTTCAGATACACTAATACATTAAAAACTTCTCGTGTTAGACAAAATGAAGACCTCTTTAACATGCTAGCAGCCTCTTCGGACCCACTTATTGCATCACTGAGACACGTGCGATCACGAAAGGATTTGGAAAATAGCAACTATAGCCCCGAAATGTTGAGTTTATTAGATATTGATGTAAATGTTGAAAATTATTTTGAAGAAAATCAGCCATCAAAAGCAAATTTTCAAAATTAACCTAAAAAAAAAATTAAAAAAAAATTTTTTTTTCTTTTTGTAATTCTGTTAAAAAATTAAATTAAAACATTAAAAAATGTTACATAGTCGTCTAAAACAATGAAAAAATTCCATTTGTGATTGAAAAAACCGGGTTTCGCTCCATTTTTAAAGGAAAATCATGCTTGGAAATATTTTCTGACTTTGAATATTACAGCACCACGAACACCCAGCACTTTTGACAAACATTCATTTTGAAGCTTAAGGTATTTTTGATCATACGCTTTTTAAATTCTTGAAATCGCTTTATTGGTTTAGAAGCTATGATTTTTGCAATGCTAAATGCCAGAGGCCCCACTCTGCGTCGTTGCCGCACCCGCTCTTGCCGTGCTCTCCGCTGCAGTACCTGCTGCCGCCGTGCCCGACGCTGCCATTTCCGCCTCTGCTTTGCCTGCCATACCCACATCTGCTGCGTCCGCCGCTGTCATACCTGCTTCTGCTGTGCCCAACGCACCCGCCTCTGCTGTGTCCGCCGCTGCTGTTCCCGCCGCTGCCATACCCACCTCTGCTGTGTCCGCCGCACCCGCCTCTGCTGTGCCCGCCGCACCCGGATCTGCTGTGTCCGCCGCTTACATGTCGGCTATGCATGCTGTTGCCTCGCTTGCCGCTGCGGACCCATGGGAAGTCTTCCGTCTTCCGCTACCGCCATCACACCTGCTGCCAGCCTGGACGAGCAACTGACGACACTCCGAAAACAGCATGAGTTGCTACAGCTGCAGCAGCAGATCCTCAAGCTGCAACAGAGCATGGATGAATCCCGAGCACCGAGACAGCAGGTCAGTGACTTGAGTGCCATCGAGAGCATGGTTGCTAGATTCTCAGCTGATACAGCATACGACGTGAAAAAATGGCTGAACGATCTGGAGGATGCGTTCGAAATCCTACAGCTAAACGAACGTCTACGCCTGGTTGCATGCCGTCGCATGCTGGAGGGTACGGCGGCGGTGTTGCTGCGCACAATATCGGTGCACAGCTACGGGGAACTGAAATAAATCCTTCTCTGAGAGTTTGGACGCTCGCGCAGCATTGAAGAGGTGTAGCACGCTCTGCGTAGCCGGCGCATTAGGCCAGGCGAAGGATGTTTGAGGTATGCAATTTAGATGCTGGAGATTGCAATGAATGCTCCGATTCCTGAGAACGACCTTGACGACCTGATCATCGATGGACTGCGGACAGCTCTACTAGAGTCGGCATGTTGTACTCAGCTCGCACGGTGGCTGAACTAAAGCCCCTACTGGAACGCTACGAGCTCTGCCGTGTACAGACGGTCGCCTCCAAGCAAAGCGCCAGTGTGAAGGTGCAGCCAACACCAATTGCTTTGTCGTCTGGGAACAAATCTTCAGGCCCTGCCACGAGTGAGACTAGATGCTTTAACTTGTTGGGGTGGGGCATTATAAAAATTAATGCCCGAAACCAATCAGACCGCGGAATTCCTGCTTTAAGTGTGGCACAGAAGGCCACATCTATAAAAACTGCCCATCTCGGATGGGAACTGCCGCCGCCACCACTGCCGCCGCCGCTGCTGATGATGTGGGAGATAGATTAAACCATCTACAACTGGTGAGTGTTGCTTTTGTTTGTGATGAAGTGCAAGATAGGAAATTTATAAATATGTTTTCCCTCCTCGATTCGGGAAGTCCGAAGAGTTTTCTCCGTCAATCTGAAGTCCCCCCAACTGCCGTCTTAGCCCCAGTAGACTGTACTGCCGTGGTTTAGCTAATAGTCAACTTCTGTCACTTGGTCAAGTCCAGTGTATTGTTCACTTCCTCAGTACTGAGACAATACATATACATACGTTTGAAATTTTGCCGGACAAAGCAACCGAACTCAGATGATTATGGGCAGAGATCTCCTGTACAAAATTAATATTAGAATTTGTAAACTTAAAGAAAAGAAATATGAAAAAGAAGTTATAGTACTCATGAATAAACCTACTGAATTTATAAATACGAAACTTACTGCTGTTCTGAAGACATTTGATATATTGAGGAAAGATATAGCGGTACTACCGCTCGATAAGAATGAGATTGTATCTGCCGAATTGTTGTCTGATTCTCCCCTTCTAGAAACTTCTGCTATACCTTCGGAAACACTAAATGATGCACTTATGGCTATAAATGCCATTGAGGTCCCTGCTGTCGATGAGTCAGATTTTGATACAGAGCCCACTTTACGGGAAGAGCAAGCCGCAGACTTAAAGTCTATTATTTCCACTTCATATGTACAGGTTGCCCCAGAGTTAGTTAAGCCCGTGAATTATGAGATGAAAATAGAACTGACTAGCCAAACTCCCATTTTCTGCCGGTATCCTGGTCGCATCGCATGACTTCGAAACCCATCTGGAGGTACTAAAGGAAATACTGTATACGCTAAGAGTGAACGGGCTACGACAGCCTCCGCCGCCGAATCGAAACTACATAGTTACGAACTAGAGACGTTAGCGATCGTATATGCCCTGAAATGTTTTGAGACGTACCTTAAGTTCATCCCGTTCAAAATCGTTACGGATTGTAATTCCCTAGCGCTGACACTGAGAAATGGTGGGCATTCCGCTAAAATTGCTTGCTTGGCCCTGCTGTTAGAAAATTACAACTACACGATTGTACACCGCTCGGGGTTTAGTATGCCCCATGTCGATGCTCTGAGCAGAGTAGAAACTGCCGCATACGTTGACGATTTAAACCTCGACTTTCAACTGCAGTTAACTCAGAACCGTGACCCTGAGATTGTCAAACTCCGAGACGATTTAGAAAAACATGAAATAGCAGATTTCGAACTGTACCGATTTTCGAACCGTGTAGTGTATCGTCTGTCCGCGACGAGTGTACCCCAACTTTATGTCCCTTCCGAAATGACAAATCATGTCATTCGAATAGTGCATGAAAAGCTTGGCCATATGGCCACGGAGAAATGTTGTACACAAATCAAGAAGTACTACTGGTTTCCGTGTATGAAGTCTTACGTCAACAATTATATTAAAAACTGCCTCAAGTGTATTTACTATTCCGCTTCCGCTCAAGACAACCGTGTCACGCTGCACAGTATTCCGAAAGTGCCCCTTCCGTTTGATACCATTCATATTGATCATCTAGGTCCCCTTCCGTCCATACGCTCTAAGAAAAAATATCATTTGGTTGTCATTGACGCGTTCACTAAACTCGTGAAGCTGTACTCTGCTGTCACTACTAATTCGCGTGAAGTATGTCAGTCGTTAAAATCTCAGTATTTTGCAAATTAAAGTAGACCCCGCCGAATTATCAGCGACCGCGGTGCCTGCTTTATTTCTTTCGAATTTGCAGAATTTCTGAGGGCCAATAATATAATTCATGTGCAGAATGCCACTGCCTTACCCCGGGCCAACGGCCAAGACGAGCGGGTTAACCGTGTCTTGGGCCCTATGCTAGGTAAACTGTCGGAACCAGTGGACGGATTGGGCCCAACAATTGCCTAACATAGAGTTTGCATTGAATAACTCTGTCCACTTCACAACAAAATTTTCCGCTTCTGTACTCCTATTCGTTGTTGAACAACGAGGTGTTGTAGTGGATAAACTAACCGAACGATTGGGTGAGAGGACGGCGGAGATCGATGCCTCAGAGGTAGACGTCCGGAGAGTAGCCTTCCGTAACATTGTCAAGTCTCAAGAATATAATGCTGAGTATTATGCGAAGCATCACCTCCCTGCCGTTAGTTTTGATGAGGGGGATTTCGTAGTTATTAAGAATGTGGATACTTCGGCAGTTACAAACAAAAAACTTATCAGACGGTATCGTGGCCCTTACGTTGTTCATAAAAAACTTTCGAATGACCGATATGTTATCCGGGATGTGGAAGTAGGCTTGGGCAGCTCATGAGTGAGTGATCCAAAATGAATGGCTCACTGAACTGAGCCACTGAGTTGGTTCCTTCAATTTGGATCATTTTGGCTCACTAGCTCATTTCGGCTCACTAGCTCATTTTGAGTCAATATTTCAGTTTTGCTCACTCACTCTTATGGCTCATTTTGCGATCTTCTGAATTGGCGTTCGCAAAGTAAACGTTGGCGAATCGTGTTGTTCGTTTAACTTACTATACAATGTCGTTAATTAAAAAGCACAGCGAAGTTTGGGATTATTTTGAGGACGTGAGAACTCAACAGGATAAATGCAAGATTTGCAAAAGTGTCTTAAGCTGCAAGTCACAAAGCAATGCAAATAAGCATTTAAAAACCAAGCATCCAGCAGCTATTGAGACCGTTGTACGACAAAAAATATATTTTTAATTAAAAGTTTGTTCTGCTAGTTCAAAGAAACAAAATTTTAAAATATGTAATATTTTTAAATAGCTTAAAACGTAACGGATTTTACTTTAGTTCTCACTGCCAGTGAGCCAAATGAGTGAGTTGGCTCACTTCGAAACAAAGAACGATTGATAAAGTGTATGGATTTTATTCTGAAGCTAGCTTACACACTTCCTCGGCCAGGAGAAACAAAAACGGATAAAACATCTCGTGAGGATATTCAGAGCAGGAAGGAGATTATACAAGCTGAATTCTCTCGGAAGCTGGGACTGAAAGTTGACTGCCCAAAGTACGGATACGGAAAAACGAATGATGGAAATACTTCAAGGAGATTTTTTGAAAATGATGAAGTGACATCTTTTATAACAGGTGTTAGTCAAGAGATCATTAAAAGGTTGGCTGTTATCTTGAATGTTATAAATTGCAAGGAAATGGTAAATGGTGAAAAATTTTCTGAATATACTTCAAATATTGCTCATCTTTTGACTGAATTGTATCCGCAAAAAAAACTTACCCCAACGGTACATAGGATTTTGGCTCACGGAAAGGATTTAATAGAATATCAGTGTTTACCACTTGGATAGCTATCCTAAGAAGCACAGGAATGTAAAAACAAGGACTACAAAAGGTTCAGATACACTAATACATTAAAAACTTCTCGTGTTAGACAAAATGAAGACCTCTTTAACATGCTAGCAGCCTCTTCGGACCCACTTATTGCATCACTGAGACACGTGCGATCACGAAAGGAGCAACTATAGTCCCGAAATGTTGAGTTTATCAGATATTGATGTAAATATTGAAAATTATTTTGAAGAAAATCAGCCATCAAAAGCAAATTCTCAAAATTAAACTAAAAGATTAAAAAAATTTTTCTTTTTTTCTTTTTGTAATTATGTTAAAAAATGAAATTAAAACATTAAAAAATGTTACATAGTCTTTTAAAACAATGAAATATTCCATTTGTGATTGAAAAAAACCGGGTTTCGATCCATTTTTAAAGGAAAAACATGCTTGGAAATATTTTCTGACTTTGAATATTACAGCACCACGAACACCCAGCACTTTTGACAAACATTCCTTTTGAAGCCTATGGTATTATTTATCATATACCTTTTAAATTTTTATTGGTTTAGAAGTTATGATTTTTGGAATGTAAAATGCCAAAAGGCCGCACTGAGCGTCGCTTTGGCCCATGCCATTAACTGCCGCGTCGACTGAATTAAAGGGGAATCGGCCCCCGAGTCGATCAACGCACGAATATGGTGATCCACACCACGATGGTGCAGAGTGACAATCGCAGTGCCTAAAAGGCCTCTGCCTGGGGTAGATGCAAAATAACTTTGAGCATTTGTGAGCTGGTTGCTCGTGGACGGACGCTCTGTGGCGCTGGATGGTGGGACTTGCGCAGCGGACGGCGCGGACACGGACACATCACTAGGATGCAACAGAGTATGATGACGTTTTTGGCAGGTATGGCAATTAAGCGCACTGGAACAGCCCTTCACCTGATGACCGCGGGCAAAACAGTTCAGACAAAGTCCCTGCAGTCTAATGGTTTCCGAACGACTCTGAACAGGCATATCAAGAAAACTAGGGCAGAGCCGTATTGGGTGATTCTCCCGATGGCACAGCTTGCAAGACGCCGGTTTGAGCTGAGCTTTTGCTGGAAACGCTTGGACCTTCATCGTTGCAGAGGATTTGCGGGGGCCAATGGGGATGGCCTGGACACTTGGGGCCGACTTATGTTCTTCGGTGGCATCCAGGACACGATACCGATCGGAAAGAAATTGGTTCAAATCGGACCAAGTTGAGACGACAGTCTTATTTGGCACTGATTGATCCCACAGGAGGATTGTGGCCTTCGGAAATTTGCTAGTGCAGATGGCGATAAGTAAGACATCCCAATTCTCAGTACTAACACCCGAACGCTCAAGCGCGGTAAGACACCCTTGAAGCACAATCTGCAGCTCTCGCAAGGATTTGCCCGACTCTGAAGGAGTTGTCTGGCTTGAGTCATGACAAGCAGACGGCTATTTTCATACCGTGCGGTGAGGTTCTCCCACGCGGCCTGGAAACCCCCATTCGTCAGGGGGGACTTAGCCACTATGGTTCTCGCTTCCCCTCGCGTCTTGGCGTTCAAGTTATAGAGCTTCTCCACTTGTCACAAATACGGATTGGCGATATAAATGGCGGCGAACAAATCGCGGAATGTGGGCCATGCTAGGCTGTCACCATCAAAAGTCTCCACCTCTCACGGAGGAACTCTATGCCCCGGCGGCCCCGACGGCGCGGTTGGCTGACGCGTAAGACGCGTCATCTGTGCCGAGAGCTGTTCGATGCGTTCTCCGAACAACGTCCCGCATCGCACATACGCTGCGTAAGCGGATTCGTGCTTCGCCTTGATGTGGCTTATGTTTGCCAAGCTTTCCTCGTCGGTTTGGACTGTCAAGGCCTTGTGACAACGGGAGTATTCCATCTCGACAGTTGACCAGAGGGATTTGAGCTGCTCTAAGTGCATTTTTATGGAAAACAAGGGCACTTCAGAAGTTAGAGCTTCACTTTCACGAGCTTCAAACAGCGTCAGTGCGTCGCACGCCAGAACGAAATCGGAGAGGGACATTCTGGATTGTTCTCTACGCTGTTGTGATACGGATCGGGTGACGGGAACGTCAGAACAATGTGTCACAATAACGTGCGGGAACTGAGCCTGGATTGAAAGCTTGGAACGACCTTTGTGTTCACTCCAGTCTTTAACCGAGAACCTGCGACCCTTAGGTAGGCTGGACGAGGACGGACGGGACTTTGGGGATTCGCTGAGGCTGCGAGCAGACGGGGACTTGCGCGGAAGACCGAACCTTCTCCGGAGTTACAGAAGGAGACGAGAGACTGTTAGACTTCGGCGCAGTCTTCGACGGCTCCGTAGATCGACTCAGGGGACGACCTTACCGACGAAGTCCGAGTTTGCGCGCTCTTTGGTTTTGGAAAAACAACAAAAAAAAGGAGAAGTGGACTGTATGAGGACGCAAGAATTTTCTCACTGTGCACCGCAGGATTGCGGGAGAATTATCTCGCGTGTGGCTCGCAAACGGAGCCCTTTTAATAGGGATAGATGCGGAACAGTATACGAACGCACGAATGCGGATCGAAAATTACACGTAGACAAAGCGGATTGATTACAAATCAAATTTAGATAGATTTGTAAGTAACGATGGGACTACGTATAAAACAAAGCACGGATGAAATGTATAAATAATGATATATAGGGCAAAGAATATAAATTTTTATATAAATCTGGATGGAAATGGATATATATATATATATGAGCACAATAAAGGCTGGAAAAAATTATATATGTGTGTATTTATAAATATGTGCGGATATATATATGTGCGCGAAATAATGGCCGGAAAAAATAATATATATAATTTATAAATATGGGCGGATATATATATGTGCGCAAAATAATGGCCGGAAAAAATCATATATATAATTTATAAATATGGACGGGTATATATATATATGGGTATAATTGCTGGAAAAAATATTTATGTATGTATCTATAAATATGGACGGATATATATATGTGGGCAAAATAATGGCCGGAAGAAATTATATATATATTTATTTATAAATATGGACGGGTATATATATAGGCACAATAATGGTCGTCGGAAATAATGTAATTTGAATTTGGCGCGCTCGAGCCGCCTATCGATATCACGACTCGACTCACGTGTCACAACTACTCCGAAAACAGCTGCCGGCCACTGTTTATATATTTGGTTTTTGGTTTTTGTTGATTAATTGTGTTATAATAATTTTTTGTGGTTGTGCAGAGAGCAAAAAAAAACAAAACGAGCGGTTTTACACCTCGCGAGTGTTGTGCGCGAAAGGAAAAGAACAAACGATCAGTGCATATGGACAAATGCCTTGATATATGTACATACATGCGTAAGTACACAGGTAAGTATATGTATGTATGTATGCACGCGAGTTTAGTTAACAGTTGTCTGTTAACATTTAATTAAATAAAATAATATTTTTGTCTTTCTTTTTAATTGTATAAAGCTATTTATTTCATTTTAGTTCTTCACTTGTTCACATTTTTCCAAAGAGTGAGCTCAAAAGCTTTCTGATAGTCGAGATAGGGCTTTTGAGCTTTTATTTCTAGATCGAGCTAGTTAAATGTAGATGAAGAGAGAGAGAACTTTGACTACATAACTCGCGCGTTGTTCACAAAAACGTAAGTAATTTGTTATTTAGCTAACTCGATCGGATGGATGATAGGAAATTCAATGCCCTTGTTGGGTTCCTTTCCTCTCCCTTTTTTTTTTTAAATGTGCGACACCGAAATGGATGATGTGTATGTGGATATGTACATATGTGCGTGCATCAATATATGACGATGTATGTATGTAAGTAAGTGCACCGGTTTGCGGATACGCACGTGAGGAAATTAATTGGGCAATTGAAATAATTCGACCACAAGAAATCGCGGTAAATACTTAAATTACTATTTTTTTGTGGTAAATGTGCAACACCGAAATGGATTATGTGTATATGGATATGTACATATGCGCGTATATCAACATATGACGATGTATGTGTGTACGTAGATACACCGGTTTGCGGATACGCGGTGAACACTTTAATTACTTTTTTTTTTTTTTTTACTACACCACTTTAATAATTTTTGTCTTTTAAACTTTTACCCGGACTTGGTAAACAGCTGTGGAAAATACATGTACATGTACATTTATATTGTCACTCATCGAAGTCGGTCGTGTTTTTTTTGCGCTCTTGCCTGATTACAGTCTTTCGTTCTTTTGTAAAGTGAATTTATAATATTCAATTTAAATTCATTGCTTTACCAATTTTTAATAACTCGTTATACTCATTGCGAAGTTTGCGTTAAATTTTTACATATATACATATATTAATATCAAAACTTTAACAAACGCAAATATAATTTTCTTGTTGCCCTGCTTAGTTTTTGATTTCCTTTTATTTATTTTTTTGCTCCCACCCGCGCTCTCAATTTACAGTTTATAGTTTGTTTTTCTTTGTGTGGTGTTGGTGCTCTCTATTCTTTTGTTTTCTCTTTTGATCGCGCTCGCGGCCGTTAACTTCGCGCTGGTGACAAGCTTTTGTTGTGTGTTTTATTACAAAAAAAAAAAATGAATATATTCCCTTTTTTTGTTTTCTCTTTCTAATTTGCATATTGCAGTTAGCTTTTGCCTTGGTTTGTATACGTCTCTCTTAACATATACATATATACATTTTCCCTTTTAATTTACATATTGATTTATAATTTGTTTTTGATAATGTAATGCACTTTAAATGTGCTGGTTACACAGTCAAGGTGCGGGATAGTATTGCACAGGGTGGCGGCCTTAAATGGGGCTGTGATTAGTGTCGAGGCTTGGAGCTCGAGATGCGAAGTTTTATGAAACGGACTGGGGATGCATTTAAAACCCTGTCAGCTGGCGTTCATAAGCTCCAAGAAGAGCTTTTGATGGAGGTTCAATTCAGAAGTTCTAAATTTTTGATTGAATCTCCGACGCGAAAGAGGGCCAGGTTCACGGCGCATCCCTCAGTCCGTCGGCACATCGTTATCTACCAGTTCCGGCTTCCGACAATGACCCTATGTCACCAAATGTTCAGCAGCTGATATCGTTTAGGAGTCCGGCCTTGGCAGATGTGGAGTCTCTTCCCATTTCCCCTGGAGACAGTAACCCACCTACTAACACGATATCGGTTGTAGTTTCCGAACCGTCCGGGCAAACATTCGTTTCCAGGAATATTGCCAATAAAGTAGTTACAAGTGGAGCTAGTAAAGTGCTTCTGCTGCTGCTGCGTCTGCTGTAGCCGCTACTGCTGTGCCTAGTACTCCTGGTTCCCTTGTTGTAGTTCCACCCAAAAAGCAAATTTTTATTTCGAGGCTTGACCCCAACACTACTTCTGAAGAAGTCATAGCCTACATCCAGGGCAAAGTTCAAGCACCAAACATTACTGTGGAAAAGTTCCGTTTTTCATATACTCTTTCATTTCATTTCATAAAAAAGAAGAATCGGCCTCCGACTAGCTTGCTACCTGCCTCTGTGAATAACGTTCCTTCCGGCTCGTCTGCACCTGTTGGCGAGTCAAAAAACTAATTTCGTCCTTAACTCTGGCCTATCAGAACGTACGGGGACTAAAGACTAAACTGTCTAAACTCTATGTAGATAGTCTAGCTTTTGACTTTCATATTCTTGCCCACAAAATATTTAATATATAGACATGATCGGACTATCCGTAATGGTGGTGGCGTTTTGATCGCTGTTGACTCGGCGTTCTCGTCTGAAATTGTCCAGTCCTCCAATCAGGAGATTGAATTTGTTTGTGTTAAAATTTCGTTTCATTCTTTTTCTGCCTATATTACTTGTTCGTATATTCCACCACAGTCCGACTTGACAGTATTCACTCACCGTTTGGAAGCTATTCAACTTATTTCCTCGTATCTCTCTGACAAAGACTTGCTCGTTGTTCTGGGAGATTTTAATTTACCGGAAATCTCCGGTTATAGTTGCTGAAAGCCTCCGCGATGCAGATACACTTACAGTGCGATTGCAGTCACTAGCCACACTCGATCCTAAGCAGCAGATGTCCCTACTTTCTGTGACAAACATATTTCTCCAACTTAAATGGATTACACTAAAAGATGATCAAATTCAAAAGATGATTGAAATAATTTTGGTACTAGCCATGCAGGAAATTTCCCAAGTCCGACAATTTGCAAAAATGATTCTTTGTAAAATAACTGAAATGTGTAAAGAGAAAGGGTAAGTTGTGAATTGTGATCTGGAATTGATTAATAACGGACTAAATTTTTATTAATAGATTTTGTATTCCCATAGTTAATACTCTGCTGAGCTCTACCAAAGTAAATTTTCAGTTGATTGGGCCACAATTAGAAGTACGTTATTTGTTGCCTGATATAAATTTTGAACCCTATCTACGGGGTTGGGAATTATATATGTCCAACATAAAACCTGCTCATTTGAAAGATGATGCCGCCTATCACATTATTAAATTTCGAAATGCTGTGAAATTGGCATCCATGGAGTTTTGTCCAGTCAACGAGCATAAAGCGAATTTCAATTCAATAAGCCACATATATCCCAAGCCAGATTTTGGGCCACATCAAATAACGGATAATAGTGCTGATCTTATAGTGATAGCTAGCCTTATTGATAATCTGGCCACTTTAAATGACTTGATGGAAACCTGCCACGCACTTGGTATTCGGACTTTAATTGTTAACGACTCGACAAAATTAAGGTAAGGCAGTTTTGAAACACTCTCGTATAAAATAACATATTTTATTTAAAATACAGTCCAACCACTGAGCAAATCGCCAGGCACCACCACCAGGCAATCGCCTGGACCCTTTCATTTGACTCTTTATTACTGTTGCCCTCCTTGTCACATTGTTTCATAGATGGTCTGCTTGAGTTGTCCCTAACTCAAATAAATCCTGTCCGGAATAGTCGTAACAGATCACTAGATCTGGTATTTGTGTTGGATTCTTTCAACTGCGATGTTTTCAGGACTGTTCCCTTAGTTATCCCTGAAGACAACTTTCATCTAACTCTGCATGTAACCATTGACCTTCCTTTTTGGGGTTATGTCTCGGTATAATAACTCGATGCCTCCAACCCGATGTTTTCGCAGGGCAAACTTTACTAAACTTAAAAAACTCTTGTTAACTAATGATTGGACATATCTGTATACTTGCACTAATATGGACTCTGCCATTTCTGTCTTCTATAAAACTCTTGAGTCGTTCTTTGATGTTTGTGTCCCGCGTGTGACTCAAGGATGGTCTGATAGCCCTCCTTGGTTCTCACGTGAGTTACGTTGAAGAACGTAAAATCAAGATGTTATAAAAGATTTAAAAAATCCGGTAAAGCATCTGATTTTTCCCTATATGTAGTTGCTCGATCAAATTTTATGGTGCTGAATTCACATTGCTATAAGGATTATCTTCAGCGATGTAAACTTAGGTTTTCTCGCGATCCTAAGCAATTTTATAAATTTGTCAATGTTAAACGTAAGACATCAGTGCACCCGTCTTACTTGTCTTTCGAAAACAATAAAGCTGACAATGATCAGGCAATTGCCGACATGTTTGCTGATTTTTTCAAAACAACCTCTTCCTGTTCGATTTATCAAGCAAATCAATTTTAACCTCATCACTTGCAATCGTCTAATTGCATTTTAGACCCTGTGTTTGATGAAAGTTCGGTTCTTAGCGTGCTCAGTTCCGTCAAACCAATATATGCACCTGGCCCTGATGGAATACCAGGCTGCGTATTAAGGTTTTGCGCAGAGGCCCTATGTAAGCTAGTACTTAAGTTGTTTACACTGTCCGTCACATCTTCCGCCTTCCCGCCTATCTGGAAGGAATCATATATAATTCCTCTTCATAAAAAGGGGAAGAAGTCCGAAGCCTCCAATTATAGGGGTATTTCTAAATTGTCTGCCATACCCAAAGCATTTGAGAAAATAATAACATCTCAATTGCAGCATTTTTGTAGCTCAATCATTTCGTCATCCCAACATGGGTTTAAAAAACGTAGATCGACAACTACTAACTCAATCAATCAAAGGGTTCAAGACTGCCGTGCAAACTGACGTCATTTATACTGACTTCAGCAAGGCCTTTGACTCTGTTAATCATACTCTGCTTTTATGTAAGTTAAACGCACTTGGCATCCCCAGCCTTTTGCTAGATTGGATTCTTCAATATCTTTCTAATCGTACACAAAAGGTCCTCTTTAAGTCTTAATTTTCTAAGACCATCGAAGTGACCTCTGGAGTACCTCAGGGTAGTCAGTTGGGTCCATTGCTATTCACTCTTTTTATAAATGATCTTCCATTGGTAGTGTCACATTCTCGGGTGCTTATGTACGTGGATGATGTTAAGGTTTACCTCAGTTTTAAAGACATATCGTCTTCTTGCCTACTTCAATCGGATCTTAATGATCTTCAGAGTTGGTGTGAAACCAACCTATTAAACCTTAACGGCTCTAAATGTAAAGTTATGTCTTTTATAGATGCACTCCATTCTTAGCAACTTATTATCTTAACGACACTGCCTTAGAACGGTTAGATATTATCAATGACTTAGGTGTTCTTATGAACCATAAATTAACTTTTAATTCTCATATTTCTGCTAAAGTTAGTAAAGCTATGAATCTTTTTGGGTTTGTGAAACGATGTTCAAAAGAGTTTGACGATCCCTACACAACCAAAATTCTGTATACTTCTTTAATCCGTATCTTAGAGTACTGATCTTGCATATGGTCACCTCAATATGAGACGCAACAAAGTAAAATTGAATCTGTTCAAAAGCATTTTCTGCTATTTGCTCTTCGCGGTCTAAATTGGGATCGCAATGTCAATTTGCCATCATACTCCAGCAGGCTTCTTTTCATTAATCTTCCTTCTTTAATTAATCGTAGAGTAATGCTTGGTGCTATCTTTATTCATAAACTTTTAATAGGTGAAATAGACTCTCCTGAGCTATTGAACCAGTTAAACCTATCTGTACCCCGTAGACCTACTAGAAATTTTATTCCTCTATACTTAAAACACTGTAGTTCTAACTATTCGTTGCATGAACATTTTCGAGTCCTATGTTCCGATTACAATCTCCTGTATCCCGTAATCAGATCAGAAGCCTCTCTTTCTTTTCTAAAAATCTCTATTTTATCACATTTAGCTCGTAATTAGGTGTAGTTAATTCATATTTTAGTTGATTGTTCGTTTTATTTGTATTTTTCCACGGGATCGTGCCGTCCAATATGCGGCTGCGCCCCACTGTCGGACGGGCGGGAGGTGGACAGCGCTCTGCTTGGGCTCGCGCGAAACAGGCTATGTCCTGATGTCGTATGGGCCACTTGAACGTACTTCGCATTGTACGCGTCAGCGTCCAGACAATATGTGGGTGTAAACGAGTTTTACATATGTATGGTAGATGGAGAAAATAAAAGTGGAATTGGACAAGTGCGGAAAAAAAGGCGTGGTCGTGGAATGGAAAAAAAAACGTTGGACAAACACATTAAGGATTGGGAACTACCATGTAGCCTTGGAACAGGTCAAGTATGTACATATAAGTATATAAAAGTGTGTAGGTCGCTATGGAAAAGCGGGAAACCTCACACTTTTATTAGTATGTAGGGGCAAATGAAATGTGAATAAAGAAATTTTGTGCCTATCAGGAATTCCGCCGATGCAAGCTGGAGGAGCGGAAGGATATCCGGCTCGAAGGACCAAAGTTCGTGGAGGGGCGGAACGATTTGTAGTGTACAACTTGGCGGGTGCCAATTTCTTTAGGGTCTGGTGAGTGCGTGATGAAATTAAAACGCGCGAGAACTTCGTTTAAATTAATGATGATTTTATTTAATTCACAACCGCAAATGCCTCGGTTTGAAAAAGTGACAAAATCGCAAAGTCTAAATTCAGGAAATAGAACGGGTGTTCGGGTAAAAAACTCGTACGCAATTAATATGGCGATGCCCATCCGAAAATCAAGTCACGCCCCCCCAGAGTGACCGTAGCCGCCGAGGATCAAAAAACCTCCTCACTCCTTACTGCTCTTCGCCGATCACTGCTGTTCACCCGGTGGCGTGAACAGTTCATTTCTAAAATAGATCTAACTCTTTTATTAAATTGCTTTTGCGACATTGTTCGCGCTTTTGCTGGGTGGTGGCAACCAAATGGCAACCAAATATTTGGTTAGATCGCAAATTAATGTGTCTATGTTTTCATTGCCATGTTCCGATTTTGTTAAAGGACCAATGGTATCCACTATCACTATGAAGAAAGCATTTATTGGTGTTTTTTATACCATACACCCATAGGGTGAAATGGTATATTAAAGTCGCCAAAATGTATGTAACAGTCCGACTTCATAAAGTATATATATTCTTGATCAGCATCAACAGCCGAGACGATCTAGCCATGTCCATCCGTCCGTCCGTATGAACACTTAGATCTCGGAGACTATAAGAGATAGAGTCAGCAAATTTGGTATGTAGTCTCGTAGTGTAATATGTACACTTATCGAGTTTGTTTCAAATTTTTGCCACGCCCCCTACCGCCTCCGCAAATTAAATAAAACCGATTAAATAGAACCGAAGACTCAGAGAGCGTGTAATTTAAATGTTGCCAATGTGATCCATTCCCCACTGATAACAGCTAATAATATTTTACTGCCATCACTGCATATCAAATTGGGAATTGTCAACATTTTTATTAAAGCACTGAATCGAGATGGTGAAGCTTTCAATGCTTGACACAAATATTTCCAAATAATATTTGAGCATGGCAAAAATAAAAGAAGGTGTTTTCTATAGATTCTTCTTTCAGGTGTTGAAATAAATCTAAGATAAAAAAAATTCATTTTAGGTATTTTAAACGGACCAGATATTAGAAAACTTATTAAAAATAGTGAAATTAGAAAGGCAAAAATAAAAAATTACGTGGAACTGCGTTAAAGCTGCTAGAAACAACTGCTTGGGAATGCGTTGTACTGAACAATGGCAAGGGAATGTGGAAGATATGTTAGAGACCTTTAAACATATGGGTGGTAATATGTTTTTAAAGATTCATTTTCTAAACTACCACAAAGACTGTTTCGGACGACAAGTCCCGATAGAGTTCGATGAACTCGTAGAACGATTTCTTCCGGTTATATTTTAAATCGTAAATTAGATAGGTCTGGTATTTCTTCTGCTGCGATTGATCTAAATAAAATCTCATATGATAAACAAACTTTGAGTAGAAAATTTTCAATATTAACAAAAATTTTTAACATTTTAGCCCGAAGATCGGGAACAGACGGATATAGTGATAGATGTCTTCCCAACATTTATTCTAAGAAATAATGTTTTGGAAAACAAATGAATATTTTAAAAGTTAGAAGCGAACGAAAAAAAACCATCTTCGAAAAATGACAACGTTGATGAAAAAATGTTGCAAAAAACTTTGTATGAAACTTTCGTGATAACTTAAAATACTAATGATGCAGATCTATTCTTACGATCCCAAAAAGGATGAAACCATCGAGTTTTGCCTTGTCTTTTTATACCCTTTTAGAGGCTGATACAAAATTGGTTAGATGTTTGTAACGAATAGAAGCAGATGTTTCCGGCCCCATAAAGTGTATATATGTATTATTGATAAGCATGAGAAGGTGAGTCGATATAGCCATGTACGTAAGTCCGTCCGTCCGTCTGTCCGTCCGTCTGTCCGTCCGTCTGTCCGTCGGTGCGTATGCGTTTTACTCGGCCATCTTAAGAGCTATTAGAATGAAACTTGATATTTAAGCTACTTTTAACCCGGGGAAGATAAAGTATGAAAATTGTCAGGATGGGACTACAAAATCATATATGTATGTATGTAGAACAATAGAGGAAAAATGGTTAAAGAAACTGGAGTATCACTATGAAAAACTAATATGATAGTATTGGCCGTAAAAAATAAATATGATCAGATAAATAGAACACAAGTTACAGTCAATATAAATCGGCTCTGCTCAAACGCTGCCTGCTGCCTACTACGTCATTGCTCGAATCATATATGTATGCGGCATGCATGTAATAAGAAGAACAAGAAATGCAAAAGTCAGTTGAAAGGTTCTGACTGTGCATTAATGAATTGAGTTACAGAAAAAGAGTTTGGAATCTGTTAAAATATTATGGACAAGGTATATAAACTTCAGCACAGGGATGTTGATGTTTTGCCTATTTCTTTTGCTTTTGTGTTCTTCCATCTTACCGTTGTAACAAACTTGTGCGCTCTTTAGTACAAATTATTGCTGCATGTGTTAAATTTGACGAGCTCTTTCGCTCTTTCCTATTTCTGTTTAATTGCGCTCTCGTCTTTTGCCTACCCACGACTCACTGATACGTGTTTTTGTTTTTGTGACTATCATAAGTGTATCCTTGTACTTTTTACTCTTTAGTTGTGAAGGCTTGATCTGCACATAAACCCTTATGTCAGATCTGGTCAGTATATTTTTATACACAAATCTTGTTACCTTTAAAATTTTTCTGTTTTTTTATTCCTTTTTTTTAAATTAAATTAAATTTTTTATAAAATGGTTATCTGCACTAAAAAAAATGCATAGATGCCACTAATGCGGTTGACTCCCATGATTATATTCTTTGTTGGCTGTGTGACAATGCGGTTCACGTTAAGTGTGCACAAACTCCACGTGGAGTTCACTGTGGTGGAGAATCAGTTCAGAAGCCTATCGCTTATGAATGAGTCTCCAAAAGGTAAAAGGACAAGTCCTTGGAGTGCATCTCTACCTCTAGATGCGCCAGCGTCTCTTATCGTCCCGACCGGTCTCATGCACCGTCTACTCCCAATTTACAACAATTGATATCGCTTAAGAGCCCGGTGGTGAATCCGGTCATTTAGGATTTACCGTTATCACCTGGAAATAGTCTCTTAAAAACGGTACCAACTGTAGTGTCCGATTTCTCCGGGCAATTACAAATTTCAATGGCAATTGCCGATAATTATTTAATAGTAATCGGGGATCCCGTGAACAAGTTGAATGCTGCATTGAGTGACTCGTCCAACGTTGCTGCTGCGGCTGACGATTCTGCCAAAATCTTTGACACGATATGTCGCGTTGATTTTTTTCCGAAGCATATAATGGTGAAAGACAATACTGTAAATACGGCCACCGATTCGCCTGCCAACAACAACTAACTCCATTCCTGACACATCAGCAACTGCTGGTGTGTTAAAAAACTAGATTCCTCCCTTAACATGGGTTGGAATATTAGAGGACTGAAATCTAAACTTCCTAATCTCTATGTAGATAATTTTTCTTTTGATCATAACATGTTAGCTTTTACGAATACGTGGCTAAAACCTGACATTGCTGATGCATCGGTTTTTTCCGCAAAATTTTCTGTATTCTGACGGAAATGAATATCTCGCGTAGGTGGTGACGTTCTGATAGCTGTTGATGCTGCTTTATCATCTGAAATAATTTAATTTTCTAATACACAGGAGATTGAGCTTATCGGTGTTAAGGTAAATTTCAAATCCTTTAATGCTTTTATTCCTTGTTCATATATTCCACCATTGTCAAACATTGTGGTCTATTTAAATCATTTAGAGGCAATTCAGTTTGTCTATTTTTTAGTTTCCAGTCAAGATATGTTCATAGTTATAGGTGATTTTAATTTGCCTAGGATGGTCACTAACGGATGAACCTACCATGTGGGTGCCTCTATGTCACATGAATTTATTGGCGGTCTTTTAGACTTTCCAATAGAAAACGTTTAGATCTTATTTTTGTATTGGTTTCGTCAAATTGTGATGTTTCCTAGGAATAAACCATTTGTTCTTCCCGAAGACAAATTTTTTCTTACACAATTCATCTGCACCCTGATTTACCACTACTTGGTTCTAATGAGGTACCTCTAAGTCGGTGCACCGCGGTGCTTTCAAAAGGCGGAGTTTGCCTGCCTCACTAAGAACATTGTTACTACTAATTCGTCTTATCTGTACAATTGTAAAGATATGAACTCAGCTGTTCGTTTTTTCTATGATACTCTGCATTCACTCTTTGATATTTGTGTGCCTCTTGGTAGGCTGGAGCGGCTCAACAAACTTCCCTGGTTCTCTCAAGAGTTATCCAATTTAAAATGTCATAGAACTAACTTCGGCTGTTCCGTAGTTTATATACCCTTGCAGTCCTTGGCCATAATATTTTGACATGTTGCAAACTCTTTTTCTGTAACTCCATTCATTAATGCATAGAGAGACGGGCATGGCTATATCGACTCAGCTTCTCATGCTGATCAAAAATATAAATTAACACTTTCCTTGTTCTCCGTAGGAAAAAAATAAAATTTATTTAAAAATCTTTATTAGTTTTACGTTCACAAATCTTTTAATTTACTGGAAGACTTTAAGACAACTACTATGAACAAGGATCGCGGAGCTCCAACGAAGTTACAAGTTGCACTCAGGTTGAAGACTGACTTTGGGTTGATCGATTATGTTTGGATGAAGCCTCTGGTATTGGGCGTCGTTGGTGACAGCGACGTCTGCTGAGTCCAAAAGTCCAACGCTGGCGTGGGATCTGTTTATCGATGAATTGATTTAGGCGACTTGAAGTCTGGTGTACCGAACTTGATCTGTTTATTGCCGAATTGTAGAATTGGGCGACTTGCTGTCTGATGTACTGAACACGACACCATTCCCATAGGAATGTTTAGTCTGGTAGTTATTGTTTGTGCCGATGCCCATTATGACGAGTCTTGACTATTGTAAGATGAGTGTGGGCGCGGTCATAAAGTATTTATAGGTTTATAGCATGCCTGGTCTTAACTCCTCCCCTCTTAAATGCGGACGTCCTCGGTCGCTACCACATACTGTACGGGTGATACGGATGTGATCGGCATGGCCATCGGTGGATTGCTTTCTGTTGGTCTGTGGATGCATCGCTTCTTGAATACCCAGTAGATTATTGCTGTAATACTCAAGAGTGCTAAAATGATCCAGTAGGATGATGAAATGATTACGTTATTAGTTTGAATTTTTTCCAAGTTATTTGTATTGTTCAGATGTAGTTCTTTAATCATTTCCAATGATAAGATCTCGCCTTGGTGTTTTTTATCTGATATAAGTTGTAGTAGTGGCGGCTGGACTTCGACTTCACGTTTGGTCTTCATGATGTACCACGCATCGTCTATATTGATGGTTGCGTTTTGCGACTGGATCACGAATGTTCCGTCCAACGTAAGATTTTCTCCGTCAATGTTGATGGTTCCTTTAAATTGGTTTAGCAAAAGTGTGCCGGGAGCCACCTCTGAATGCGTTTTAACATGTTGATTGTTCGTAGTTGGGCAATTTGGTTTTTTTCTGTAGAAATACGCTCCTATACATTTGCTATTCTTTAAGTCTATTAAATCTTCCAGTTTACATAGTATCTTATCATTTAGATTTTTACATTTGTTCTTATTAGCTAACCCGAAATGTTGTCTATTACATTTTAGTATATGCCCATAGTCTATTTTTTCTATTGTTTTTTCATTTTTTATGGGTAGTGCAATAATTTTTTTACATTGTTCTTTTATTACCCTAGGAATACTAACAATATAAAGAAGGGCTCTGCCATCAGATGCAATGCTTACTTCGGCGAATTCTATTAGCTCTTCAATATTTACAAACGTTAGGCTTTCTTCAGCAATTGATTCAATGATATTTATTTCTGCTGGTGATAGAATTAAAGAATTTATGGTATTGGCCTTGGCCCAATCTATTGCATAAATGACATTAGTGATTTCTTCTCTCAATAAGCTTAATTTGTATTTTGACATTTCTATTTCTTTTGCTTTATCTTCTGTTTCGGGTTTGTTTTTAAGTAACAAAGAGTTAGTTATTTTAACCAAATCATTTATCTTATTTTCTACTAGGTTATTTATTATTACTTGTTTATTATTATTCTTTAGCTGTTCATTGATTTTATCGATTACAATCTTGTGATCTTGGTGATCTGGGGTACCCGCGAGCCACTTCCACGCTGTTCCAAGTATATCGAGAGAGCGTTTTGCTCTAAATCTCATTGGCTTTAGTCGTTCGATTTCATTCTCGATTCGAGTTATTTCGTAAATTAAAAAAGGGTAGTACGGATTTGTTTTCGTTTTATTTTGTACAACCTCCTTCAATACTGACAATGCCTGTTGATACTTTTCTATCTCTACCACGTGGATGATCTTAAAGGTACCATTCTGCCTTGCTGCTATTCCGGTTTCCAACATTACCACCCTAGATTTTGAATAATCCAAGATAGTCGTGTGTCCCCAGCAGGCTGGTAACAAGATTAACCTGTCGAAAAAGGATGTGGATCAGTATTTTAGCTGATTCTTATGCACTATCCTGCCTGACATGGTTTTAACCTTTGTATTCAAATCTTCAGCTACTTTTTCTTTTTTATATCTTGGGGTTAGTTTAGAACCTAACCTTCTGTTGATCTTAACATATATTGTGTCACCTGGATCGTAAATTTTTATAGGTTCCTTTTTCTTATTATGATATTGTAAATCGGAATCTTGCTTATCTGAAATTTTCTTTGAAATTTTTTGCCTTTCGAGTTCTAGTTTTTCTGGTGAGTGTGCTAAGTGTACCGCAAAGAATGCTTCTATTGGTTTTTTATTAGTGGTGCTATGGATCGTTTTATTATACTCATCTACAGCTCTGAATATTAGGTCTTCAAATTCCAACTCGGGATGCTCAACCTTTAAACATCTCATAATTTCTGTGAATGTCGAGTGGAATCTTTCTACTTGGCCATTGCTAGACGATGTATATGGTGGGGTTGTATGGACATTTATGCCTAGCTGATCATTCAAAAGAAATTTTATTGACGCGGAATTCAGGGATTTCTCATTATCCATGACTACTGTTTTGGTCACGCCGAAAGCTACTAATAACTCGCGAAGTGGTACCTTTAAATGTTCCGCTGCTTTTGAATTAACTAGTTTTATTTGCACATACTTTGAGAACTTGTCTATTGCTGTTAGGATAATTTTATTCTGTGTTGAGTATAAATCTATGTGTATGATTTCTCCTGGATACTTAGGAATGGGTGATGGTTGAATTTCTTGATTTGGGGGGTGTCTTTGGTATTTTGAAAGTTTGCATGTTTGACAGGCTTTTACTACTGCTTCTATTTTCTTTTTCATACCGGGGAAAAAAAATTTCGATAAAATTTGTTTTTTGTTCTCCAATGCGTTTCTATGGGCTCTAACATGTTCTTTTGCTATGATTTCTTGCTGTTGGCTATGGTCATGGACATCTGTAGTTTGAATCTGCGTGAATCTTGCTTTATAGTTCCTAAAATGTTCTGGAAATATGGATTGGATTTTTCCCATAATACCTTCGGAAGTGAAAATACCATTTACCATTCTAGGATCCATTTTTGCTTTTAAAATTGTTACAAGATCACTCTCTGAATAGTTTCTCCTTACTACTGTATGTCTATGGTATGTAGGGAACGGTAATTCGAATGTCGTTGATTCGTTATCGCCGGTGAGAATTATTAATTGGTTTTTAAAGACGTTAATGGGAATGTCCATTGTTGGTATAAGTTCATGACCTGAGCTCTCATCGCTATGCACAGTGGCTGCTGACGTGCTGCTAGCATTTATGCTAGTAGGATTTCTAGAAAGAGCGTCTGCTACTACATTTGAGCTACCCGGTTTATACTTCAACTCATAATTGTACTCCTCCAGGTAACTTTTCCACTTTTTCAACTTTGCATTGTTGTTCTTCGGACTAAGTGCATAGGTAAGCGGTTGATGATCAGTGTAGATGGTCACTTTTGACTTACCATAGAGATACATCCTCAACTTTTCCAAGGACCATACTATGGCTAACATTTCCCTCTCGTTTGTAGCATAATTTTCTTCTGTTTTAGATAACGCTCTAGATATAAATGTAATCGGTCTCCCGTTTTGTTCTAGTGACGCACCTATTGCTATATTCGAGGCATCTGTAGTCAGATGGAATTCCTGATTGAAATCGGGATATGCTAATACTACGTCTTGTGAAATTAATGAATTTTTCACTTTCTCAAAAGAGTCATATTCTTCTTTGCCAAAACGAATTTCGATTTTATTGGAAATATTCTTTTTAGTTCTACCATGTTCGCCACGCAATAAGGCTGTAAGGGGTCTTGCTAATTTAGCAAAATCTTTAATGAATCTCCTATAATAGCTGGCTAAACCCAAGAAAGACCTTAATTGTTTTAGGTTCTTTGGTGTGGGGAAATTTTTGATAGCCTGCACTTTTTCTGGGTTGGTTTTAACACCTTCCCTTGATATTACTACTCCTAGGAAATCAACACTATGTTTGAGGAATTTGCATTTATCTACCTGTACTTTCATGTTTGCTTTTGACAAAGTAGAGAATACTTCGGCCAAATGACGAAAATGTTCTTCCTCAGATTTGCTGAATATTATGATATCATCGATATAAACATAGCATATTTTTCCTATATGTTCTCTTAATATGTCATCAAGGGCTCTTTGAAATATTGATGGGGAATTTTTCAAACCGAAGGGGAGTCTGGTAAATTCATATTTCCCTCCGTTTACAGCGAACGCTGTTTTCTCAATATCAGATTTCTTTAGAGGAATCTGATGAAATCCACTTTTCAAGTCGAGAACAGAGAAATATTTGTTGTTGCCCAATTGAGCAATCATCTCTCCAATTTCAGGAATTGGATATTTATCCGAAATGGTGACTGTATTTAGTTTCCGATAGTCAATGACCATCCTATATTTTTTCCTTCCCAGACTGTCGCTTTTCTTTGGGACAATCCAAACAGGGGAATTATAAGGCGACCGTGAGGGTCGTATTATACCATCTTGTAGTAATTCTTGAATTTGTTCTTCAACTACTTCTCGCAACGAAGCTGGATACGGGTAATGTTTTGTATAGACTGGAGTGTCTGACGTCGTTCGAATTTCTCCTTGGACATTGGTAGCATAAGTCAACTTCATGTCTGGGCTCGCGAACAGCGATTTGTATTCCTCTTGAAGTGCTTCTAACTTTAATTTTTGCTGACCTGAGAGTTGATCTGAATTGATCGTGTGGACTTGCTGAGTTTGCATTTGTCTCATTTTAACAACATGAGAGTTGTTGACGTATAATAAGTTTTTTCCCACATCTATAATGGCATTAAGTTCTTTTAATGTATCGTTGCCTAAGATTCCATGAAACGATTCCAAATTTGGCAGTAGAAAAAAGATTATAGGTTTGTTGGGTTCATTGAAAAGACCCAAGTGGACATGTTCCGTAATTAGGATGCGTCCACTTACAGTTCTCGCATAGAACTTGTGCTCGTTTGTTTTTACATTTTTGGCTATTTCTGGTTGGATATAATTTTTATTTGAACCGGTGTCTATTAAAAAATTGTATACTGTTCCGTCTTTGTCCCGGACTACAAAATACGGCAAAGAGGAACATTTCATCCTAAAAAATTGACAGTATCCTCAATTTGTGGGAGAGGATCTTGGACTATGGTTTGTGATACCTCTTTATTTTGCGGAATTAACTCGGACATATCACCTTGAGCGGTGAAATATTCTTGCTGTTGCTGATACTCTGAAAACTGTGAATATGGGACTACTTGGAAATAGTCATCTTCCTCTTGATATTCAGACTGAACTTCGGACATATTAACCTGAGGTTCTTCTTGCATTGGAGTACTATATGATTCATTTTGTGCTTCAGCTCCAATGTGGAACTGTCTTTGAATTTTATTCGGAAAATTTGTTATGGGCTGATTTACTCTTTTCAACAAAATTGGCTGTTGTGAGGGATTGGTATTTGGTCTGTTTATGTAATTTACTTTTCTGGTCATGATGGAACCGTCTACTTCCATTGGAGTGGGTTTTGGTTGCGGTTTCGGGGTGAATGGTCTAGGTGGTGCATTAAAAAATGGCTGGTTATTATTACGGAACGGATTATTCTGAGGAATATTATAGCTCTGTATCTGTCTGGGATTATACCAGTTTGTATTAATGTGTGGTTTAGGTGGAAGTACTGGAGGGTACTGTGGTTGAGGGAACATATTGTTCTTATTGTGTTGTACTGGTTTATGTGATATGTTCGGACGAGGGTATTGATAACCGAGGCCGATAGAATTTTTAGCGCGTTTATTATCTACTGCATCTATTAATTGCAATGCATGTTTTAGATTAAGAGGCTGCGCCATACTTAATCTGTCTGCTAGATCACCATTTAAGCCTCTAATAAAAGTATCTAAAGCTCTGTCCTTTATTTGTTTTGACATGACCATTCTAACTTCTGGGCTGTGTCCCATATTCTTGATTTGATCAATAATCAAGGACATTTGTTGGTGGACTGCAAAATAGAATTCATGGATGGTACTATTCTTCTGGCTCATGGAAAACAATTGGTATTCCAGCGTACCTAGGTCTCGTCTATCCGAATACTCTTCTAAAAGACATTTCGAGATTGCATCCCAATGCAATGCGGTATCATTTGCTTTCAACACTGAGTCTGCATGACCGGTAATTTTGTCTCTAGCCGTCAACAGTATCGCGAAATATTTTGGTGTTCCCTGTAAGGGAGCAAAAACCTCCATTATGCGTGAAGCTGTAGAAAACCATGTTGTAAACTCTGCTGGATTACCTGAAAATTCTCTAAGTCCTTTCACTAAATCTGGAACCCTTTCCAAATCGTTCCAATTGTCACTTAAATTTGGGGTTAAATCTTTATATACTGGGTTTTCTGATTGCGACGAGTTCAAGCGCTCAATATAATTCTCCATTCTAGCTGCTAATATAACATCTATAGCTGCTTCTAAGCCTTGGATAGAAACTGCTTCTATACTTCTACCTGCAGAACCTGAGGTTGATGCCATTTGTGGCTCTGTAGCTTGACGATTTCCTGGCTGAAGAACTGAGGCTTTTACCCAACTATCATCAGGCATTTTTCAATTTAAAAGGGGAAATATTTCACTTAAACGACAACAGATACGTAACACAATCGCGTCGAATATGTAATCAGGTTTTTTGTAAGAATAAGCAAGTTCGCGGCGCGGTTGGAAATGGCTTTTGGTTCACAGGATAATTGTTAGTAAGGATAAATATTTTAAGGGTTAGTTGATTTTTTCTTTTTTTTTGTAAACTTAACTAATTGATTTTCTTTTGATTCTTTTGTTTTTCTTTTAAAACTTAGCTTATTGATTTTCTTCTTTTAATTCTTTTGTTTCCTTTTTTAGGATTTTACTGATTGATTTTTTCTTTTTTCTTTTTTTTAACTTTCGTTTTGATTTAACTTTTCGTTTTGATTCACAATTTTCTCTTAAATCTAATCTTCTTAACTTACATTATAACTAGCATCTTCGGTGCTTTACTGATCGGCTTGTAGGAGGGCTCGCTTTTCCAACGTCGAAGGTACTAACGCTCCTGGGCAAACACTTTCGGGTTATCAGTTTTCCTCGGAACGGATCTTGGAGGAAATTGCAGCGATTGAATTTTTGACCCTGTCTGATTCTTAGCGTAGGTTCGATACAATGTTTTTTTTTCGTTGACACTTAAGGCATTTAACGCGTTTTATTGGTCACGATCACTGATATCTTTCACTAACACTCGATCAAGTTTTGTTTTAGCAGGGTCCCTGCTCGGGCGCCAATTAACACTTTCCTTGTTCTCCGTAGGAAAAAATAAAATTTATTTAAAAATCTTTATTAGTTTTACGTTCACAAATCTTTTAATTTACTGGAAGACTTTAAGACAACTACTATGAACAAGGATCGCGGAGCTCCAACGAAGTTACAAGTTGCACTCAGGTTGAAGACTGACTTTGGGTTGATCGATTATGTTTGGATGAAGCCTCTGGTATTGGGCGTCGTTGGTGACAGCGACGTCTGCTGAGTCCAAAAGTCCAACGCTGGCGTGGGATCTGTTTATCGATGAATTGATTTAGGCGACTTGAAGTCTGGTGTACCGAACTTGATCTGTTTATTGCCGAATTGTAGAATTGGGCGACTTGCTGTCTGATGTACTGAACACGACACCATTCCCATAGGAATGTTTAGTCTGGTAGTTATTGTTTGCGCCGATGCCCATTATGACGAGTCTTGACTATTGTAAGATGAGTGTGGGCGCGGTCATAAAGTATTTATAGGTTTATAGCATGCCTGGTCTTAACTTATATATACTTTATGGGGTCGGAAACGTCTCCTTCTGTGCATTACAAACATCTGACCAATTTTATTAATTTTAATCTGATCGGATAGATAGAACACAAGTTACAGTCAATATAAATCATCTCTGCTCAGCCGCTGCCGGCAGCGCTGCCTGCAGCCTACTACGTCATTGCTCGAATCATCAGAGCACACGCATACACACACAGACGCAAAGCTACATAAATTATATGTGGATGCGTGCCAATCGCTGCATTCTAGTAAACGGGGATGGGGAAAAAGAAGAAGAGATTGAAATGATATTTGAAAGGTTCTGTTCATTAAAGAATTGAGTTACATAAAAAGAGTTTGGAACATGTAAAAATATTATGGCCATGGACTGCAAGGGTATATAAACTTCGGCACAACCGATGTTAGCTTCTTTGATATTTTTATACCATACACCCATAGGGTGAAATGGTATATTAAAGTCGCCAAAATGTATGTAACAGGCAGAAGGAAGCTTTTCCGACCCCATAAAGTATATATATTCTTGATCAGCATCAACAGCCGAGACGATCTAGCCATGTCCGTCTGTCCGTCTGTATGAACACCTAGATCTCGGAGACTATAAGAGCTAGAGCCACCAAATTTGGTATGTAGACTTGTGTCATATGTACGCTTATCGAGTTTGTTTCAAATGTTTGCCACGCCCCCTACCGCCCCCGCAAATGATATAAAACCGATTTTCTTAAACACCATAGCAACTAGAGACACAAAATTTGGTATGTATATTTGCTTAGTAAACGCGCACATTTTGTATTTGTAAAAATTTTGCCACGCCCCCTACCGCCCCCGCAAATCAAATAAAACCGATTTTCTCAAAACCTATTTTAGCTAGAGACACCATAGTTGGTATAAATATTTGCTTAGTAATTGCGCACAGTTTTGATGTGTAAAGATTTTGCCACGCCCCCCTCCGCCCCCGTAATTTGAAAAAACTCGATTATCTCCCGTAATTTTCTACCTTGTGCAATCAAATTTAGCACACTTAAATTTGATACTAATATCAAGCAAAATACCAAATTTGATTAAAATCGGAATAAAAATAGTCAAGTTATGCATATAAACGTTTTTCCATATGGCCGGAAGTGGCCGTTGGCTGGTGGGGGCGCTAGGGTGCTCGAATGCTTGAGTGAGCGAAATACTAAGATATGCTTCTAAAAAGCATGCAAACAGATTTTTTTAAAAATACGAAAATGCATTGGTTATTATAAATTTAAAATATTTGTTTTACTGGTGTATGGTATATCCAAGTCGGCGAGACGACTTACTTACTTCATTTTTTTTAACGTTTAATATATTTTTGTTCAAGCTACTCTTAAATTAGAGCCTACCAACAAGCTTAAGATATTTTTCTTAGTCTCGTACTTAAGCTAAATCCTTGGGATACTGCAGGCGGCCCTAATCACTTATTATTGGGCATTTGGATGTACATCCAGTTTTGCAGAATACTTTAGTTGCTGAGCACCTTTTTCAGATTTTACGTTAGGTATATTTAGATCATTTTGAATGTTGTCTTTCCGTATGTACCACGGGGCGCGCGTGATTGTTCTTAAAATCCTCGACTGCACCCTATGTATAATGTCGACATTGCTGGTACTTGCATTACCCCATAGTATGGCACCGTAAATCCAGAGGACTTTATACTCCAGACGTAGAGGGGAGCGAGCATTGATGATCCAATGTGAGCTATTCGCTTTTAGTTTTAGCTATGATTTTTTTGCTTCGATGTGCTGGCGCAAAGTTAACCTTCTGTCTAGGTGGATGCCAAGGTAAGTGACATCCACGGCTTAAGGAACTGGTACGTTGTTTAGCATTAGAGCGGGAGAGTTTCTTCTGTTGAGCGTAAATGTAACATGTTTGCATTTCCGCTCGTTGACCCGGATACGCCAGGTTGCTAGCCATTCCTCTACCACCGTTAGGTGTTCCTCTAATTTTGCAGAGGCTTGTATTGGGCATTTGGATCTGCTGACGATTGCCGTGTCATCGGAAAAAGTAGGCGTTGTAAGTCCTACCCTCGTTGGTACGTCTGCACTGTACAGCAGGTAGAGCAATAGGCCGAGTACACTTCCTTGCGGTACACCACAGACCCATTACATCTAACAACGAATTTCCTATTGTATCGGTAAGATTCCATGAGTTTGTGGGTATACTGTGGGAGTTTTTGCCGGATTTTGAACATCAGACCCCCAGCCAAAGTATCGAAAGTCTGGGCAACATCGAGAAAAACAGCCGCACAGTATTCTTGTAGTTCGAATCCTGTTCTTATTTCGGATGTAATCCGATTGACTTGTTCAATTGTCCCGTTTTTTTCACGGATGCCAGAAATGAGTGTAGTCGGATCTGCAGTACCTTTTGAAAAGCTTCGAAAGACATCATCCTATAGAATGATGGCTGGGTTTTGTCCTTTCCCACTTTAGGTATCATGATGATAGTGGACCTTTTCCACGCTCTTGGGAAGTAGCCAATTTTTATTATACCATTGAACAGTTTGCAGATGTATGTATAGGTCGTGGCCAGGGGCTTCTTTCGGCTTCAAATGGTTTTTAATAACTGCAGTGATCTCGTCCGATTGGAGTTCCGAGTACTCACTATCCGTTAATGTGCTCGAAGGGCGAAGTACAAATGAGTTTGATGTTGGATTTGGCTGGAAAACCATTTTAAGATGTGTGGCAAACACGGATGCTCTCTCTTCGTCACTGCGGGCCCATCCACCGCTTGAGATTTATATTGGTTTTTGCCTGGAAAACCATTTTAAGATGTGTGGCAAACACGGAATGCTCTCTTTCGTCACTGCGGTCCCATCCACCGGTTGGACTCCTTATCGGTGAAACTGTCTCTGTAGGAGCGCTTAGAGTTGGGTGGGCTTTACACAGGGGATGTTTAGTGCTGGTTGGACTGAGCTTTTCTATGTATTTCCTTTGAGCCAATCTTTCCTCTTGTCTTAACGCCTCACAGTGGGGCCTTCTGGCATTTAGCATTGCAAAAATCATAGCGTCTAAACCAATAAAGCGATTTCAAAAATTTAAAAAGCATATGATATAGAATACCTTAAGCTTTAAAATAAATGTTTGTCAAAAGTGCTGGATGTTCGTGGTGCTGTAATATTCAAAGTCAGAAAATATTTCCAAGCATGTTTTTCCTTTAAAAATGGATCGAAACCCGGTTTTTTTCAATCACAAATGGAATTTTTCATTGTTTTAGACGATTATGTAAAATTTTTTAATGTTTTAATTTGATTTTTTAACATAATTACAAAAAGAAAAAAACAAAATTTGTTTAAATTTTTTTTTAGGTTAATTTTGAAAATTTGCTTTTGATGGCTGATTTTCTTCAAAATAATTTTCAATATTTACATCAGTATCTAATAAACTCAACATTTCGGGACTATAGTTTCTATTTTCCAAATCCACGTCGCACGTGTCTCAGTGATGTAATAAGTGGGTCCGAAGTGGCTGCTAGCATGTTAAAAAGGTCTTCATTTTGTCTAACACGAGAAATTTTTAATGTATTAGTGTATATGAACCTTTTGTAGTCCTTGTCTTTACATTCCTGTGCTTCTTCGGATAGCTCTCCAAGTGGTAAACACTGATATTCTATTAAATCCTAGGTCCATAAATAAGGAAAACGCCTCTTCCTCAGTGTACTTAGTGGGGACTAAGTTTGTTGGGGTTGGAATACTTTCCTTAATCCTATGTAGTCGAATAGGACTGGCGATCTGCACAGCTTTCGTAATGCTCGCCATTGCCCTCTCTTGTTCCTTTTCATACTTTGAAGAAAGTGCTTCTGAAAGATGCTCCGTTGTAATGCTTTCAGTAGCACCCTGAAGCTTTCGTTTCCTTGTAAACGTTGAACAATCTTCCACATCTTTATGCGGCCTTTCTCTTCCTCGGCTAGTTGATGGTTGATCATCTTCGTGCTCCGAATCTACGAATGCCGTATACTCCTCTAGCCAAACTTCATTTTTTTTACGAAATTTGCCAGATTTCTGCCGCTTGCGATTTTCGCCCTAAGTTATATTGTGTATATTTGATTTTCAACTTAAGCTCCGTACTAGCGTTTTCGAATGAACCGCTCATCTCCTTTAGCAATCCCATTTGGAAATCATTTAAGTTTTCACACTCTTTAAAAATTTTTAAAATCCTTTCATTCTTTAACAACATTTTTGCACAATTAAATAAAACTGTCTTGAATTATATTGACAAATACTATTCAGTCCTGATTTAAGGTGTTTCCACTTATGAAGTTGAAAATAAACTGTCACAAACGAGAGGAATAAGTAGCTCTTTATGTTATATTTTTTGAATTAACTAGGTAGAACGAAAAATCGGTATTACCCTTTTTGTATTAAATAGGTAAACAACTTAATATTTACATCCAATTCGGTAAACGGAAATAAAAACGACCAACCCACAAATAGGACAAACTTTTCAGCAACTTAAATAACATTTACCTGTCTTGTCATTTTTTTCAAAGCAGGTAATTAGCAATTTATCATTGTAGAAAGGCATATATGTAAACAGTTTGTATTTGCAAAACAGCATTACGCAATGTTATCATTTAAATACAAAGAAGCTACAGGCCAATACGCATGCGCTCTTCTTCTTCCTTATACCTGCAGCGCATTTTTTAGGCTAGGTTGCCTTAGTTTTATGGCTTACGCATCGCTGTCGCAGGTCTCCGCATATTGGGACTATACACATCTGATGGGTAAATATTTCACCTATGTATGTAGTCCGGTATTGATACTCGTTGAGTCTTGCTAGTTTTATTGCATCAAAGTTAAAAAAATGACAATATTTAGTACATTTTTTAAACGCTTCAAGTTCAATAACTATTTAAGTAGTTATTAAAATTTATGAAACATGCTATTAATATAGAACATACTTTTCAGATAAAATCCAAGATCGATTGTTGAAATCGTCCAATATTCAGTTTTAAAGTTGCGATTTTTTTTTAAAATTATCATTTTTTCCTTTTCACTAAAAATGTCTCAACTTTGGGCGCCTCTAGCACCCATGAATCTTAACCGATTTCAAAAATTTTTCGGATTCATAATCTCTGAAGTATTTCCTATCGATTGCATATATAATTTTTGCCAAACGCGATCATGAAAAGACGTATTTTTGCAACGCTATCCGAGCAGAGGCCCAACTGTTCGCGTTGGAGAGGTTGCGATTGGCATGCATTAGGCGAAGTTTTGCTGCTGATGAGCGAGGAATCTGCAATTCTCTTCTTAGACGTCGTTTTTCAGTTATTAGTTGTTCTATCCGCCGGTTTGTAGTGCTGTCAACAATTTTAGTGTAGAGGCTGGTGGAGTAGATACTTTTGCTGCAGCTCCCAGCATTGACTCAAGTGCAGAGACGCACATGCCAATATCCTCTGCAGCATCCAGTTTCGGAGAACAGTCAATGTGGGCACTCATGTACATTTCAAATTTAAGCCAGTTTGTTTTGTTGTTTGTAAGCCTATATGGGCAATCAAGTACTTGAGGTCTATTCAATAGAGTGAATAGCACTGGAGGGTGGTCGGAAGTCAAATATATCAGTATCTGAGCAGTGATCAGATTACGCGGATCGATTTGGTTACTGCAAAATCAATCAAGTCAAGCACTTTCTGTGGGTCTGTGTGCCAGTAAGTAGGCCTACCCGGTGAGACGCAATAAACCTTATTGAGTGAGTTAACAATTGTGTTGTATAACTTTACCAGGCGAGATCCCCAGTGCGTATGTTTGGCGTTGTAGTCGCCTGCTGCGATGAAGCGATCTCCGAGTGTGTTAAAAAAAGCGTTTACTTCCTTTTCAGAGATAGAGATTTTGGTATTTGAAAATTATTTTTTGATGTTAAGTGTGTTTTCGATATCAGCATGACGTCGATTTCACTTGAGTCTAGGAATAGCAGTTTATTTTTGTGCTTGGAGATGCCATTAGCATTCCAAAGACTTAGACGTAGGGAAGCTATTATTTATTAACGATAAGCTTCTGGATAAGCAGGTTTTAATTCCCCATCAGTTCGTGTATGCAGTTTTGCATGAACGTCATAAAAGTGGACATGTTTTGATTAAGTGAGATCAATAGGGCCTCTAAACCACTTGAAGTTTGCTGGCCAAGTTCTGGAGCGCTAGGATAATCTAACAGCCTTGGCGCGGAATACCCCCGGTGTTGTTTTGGAGACGGTGTACGTGACCTTTGGTCCAGATGGGGGTTTGCGCCCATTTAGGTGTGCTTTTAGATCCTTAAAGACAGGACATGCTCTGTAGTTGGTCGTATGGTTCCCTCCACAGTTACTACATATTCTTAGTGCGACGTTATTTCTGTCCTGGCAGTTTTTACACTGAGTTGGTTGGTATCTCTTATGGGGCTCCTCTACGGTGACTCTTCTGTGCAATAGGAGCTAAAGGTTGTAGATGGGATGCACTGCATTTGGCTTTGCCCGCTTTGCATCTGGTTGGAGCTCTTTTTTAAAGAGCGGCTGTGCGACTTTGTTTCTGTTGATGATATTAGCGACAGACTTAACCGCAATCCCTTCCTCAGCGTTTGCTATTTCTTGAGTAGGGACCGATGGCTCGATCCCCTTTAACACAACCTGAAGTCCTTTACTGCTTTTTAGCTGGTAGGTACAAGGTGGCGCAAAAGAAGTCATCCGATGTTGCTTGGCTCTTATTTTTTTTCTAAATGAAAAACTTTGATTCTGTTTTTTGATTATGTTTATTTATACCTTTAGAATTAATTGAATTAATTAATTAATAGAATTAATTTGAATTAACATAATCAAAAAACAGAATCAAAGTTTCTCATTTAGAAAAAAAATAAGAGCCAAACAAAATCGGATGACTTCTTTTGCGCCTCCTTGTACCTACCAGCTAAAAAGCAGTAAAGGACTTCGTTCTAATAGCAATATGATTATAATTAGGCGTCTCAAACGTGGTCTTTTTTCACTAAAATTTGCGGAGTGCATTAAAAAACACGTCTGCACGCGCCGGCGGTTAATTGAAACGATGAAACGTGAAAGTTCTCTTCTTAGCGAACTTAAACTAATTAAACCTGTTTATTATCCTGATCCAGGTGGTCTACCTAGATGTGTACTCAGGTTCTGTCCAAATGCTTTTTGTAAACCCATTTTAAAATTGTTTTTATTGTGTGTATATTTGAAAAGAGTCGTATTTGTATTATTCCTCTGCATAAAAATGGCAAAAAGTCCGAAGCCTCGAACTATAGGAATATTTCAAAATTGTCCGCTATTCCATAAGCTTTAAAGAAAATCAAAACTTCGCAATCGCAACAATTTTGCAGCTCTATTATGTCGCCATACCAACATGAGTTTGTGAAACGTAGATCTCCTACGAATAAACTTTTAAAATTGACCTCTCAGACTATCAAGGGGTTCAAAAATGCTCAACAAACTGATGTCATATACACTGACTTCAGCAAACCTGTTGATTAAGTTAAACATACTTTATTACTAAGGTACCGTAACAGCTATAAGGTAAATCTAAAAAAATCGATAATAATAATTATTTTGAAATTTTTTCCATTTAAGTCAAAAATAACTGTTATTTTTGATTTTAAAAATAAAACTCGGAAATAACTGTTTTTTTTTTGGTTTTTATTTTTTCCCTCAACGCATGACTGTTATTTTTGAGAAAAAAAAAAATAAAAATCATTTGTGATTTATATAAAAAAAATATTAATTATATAAATCATTTCATGATTTTTATTTTTTTTTTCTTAAAAATAAAAATCATTACTGACTTAATTTTAATTATGAATATTACTTTCTAAACCGAACGACATCGGGCTTTCACAATTCTTGGTTTCGAGAATATTTAGCAAATAGAAACAGAAAGTACTTTTTAAGTCTTCTAATTTCAATGACCTCAGGTGTACCTCAACGTAGTATTCTTGGCCCTCTGCTTTTCACACTATTCATTAACGATCTTCCATCAGTCATTATTCATTCGCGTGTATTTATGTATGCTGACAATGTAAAGGTTTGTCTCACAAATAAAGAAATAGATTCATTTAGTCCGGTACAACCTCATCTTAAAAATTTTTTATCCTGGTGCCTGGTTAATCTATTAAATCTTAACAGTATCAAATGTAAGGTAACGACTTTTCATCGTAACTCTTCTCAACTGCTCACTTATTTTCTAAACCGAGTTCTTTAGAACGTCTAAATATTATAAATGATTTGGGCGTACTTATGGACCATAAAGGTCGTAAAGGCCATGAGTGTTCTCGGTTTAATTAAAAGATGGTCAAAAGAATTTGACAATCCGTACACAACTAAACTTCATTTTACTTCGCTTGTCCGATCTATTTTAGAGTATGGATCTTACATTTGGTCACTACAATATGAGTCGCACCCGAGTAGACTTGAATCTGTTCAAAAGCAGCTCATGCTATTTTCTCTTCGTGGCTTAAGCTGGGATCACAATGTCAATTTACCTTCGTATTCTAGTAGACTTCTGTTGATTAACCTTCCTTAATTAACCGTAGACTTATGCTTGGAGTAATTTTTATGCAGAAGCTTCTATATATTTACTATACTATATTTAAAACACATATTCTCTGCTATTTAGTTCATGGATAGCTATTGTATTATGGTTTGTTTTTCTGCTTTTTCTATTGCCTGGGATCGCGAGTAACAGGCTTTATCCTGATGTCGTAGGGGGTACTAGAATGTACTGCGCATTGTATCGTCAACGTCCAATAAATAAAACAAAAAAAAAATCAAATTATACCTTCTACGCAACGAATCATCCAGATGGCAAAGCTCATGAGTTCAATCATGAGCTATTTTAATAAAAAACCGCATATCACACTTGTTCCTCTACTGATTTGAATCACAGTACGTACAAGCAACTACTGTAAGTGTCCAAACCAGCTGCAGCAACAGTACATTGTTTGCCTTGGACATCCTATTATGCTACCAATTTTTGAAAAGGAATATACGGACTTCAATAACACACCCGGAGATCGCTTCATTGCAGCAAGTGACTGCAACGCCAAACATACGTAACAAGGACTCTCGCCTGTGAAATCATAAAGGGAAACAGTTATACAACACAATAATCAATCCATTCAACAAGATAGATTGCGGATCTCCGGGAAGGCCTACATATTGGCCTACAGACCCACGTAAAGTGTCTAACTTTATTAGTATTGCAGTAATTGGGAGGACTCCGAGTAATGGGATCACTTCAGAGAAGCTGCTAGATTTAACTTAACCAGTCGCTAGTGCTTTTTGCTCTACAAACAACGCCGACATAGGCTACATACATGAGTGCCCACATTGTCTGTATGCGAAAACTCTATGATACAGAGGACATTGCCCTTATCGACCGCCTAGTAAAACTCGTTTATACTATAATTTCCAAGTTTGTAATCCGATTTAAAAAAAATTTGGTAGGTTGGTATATATTGATAGGGCTCACCAGTGCTGAATTTGATTTCGATAATCAAAAAGCTGCAGGAGGCAATCGTTTTTTTCTAACTTCTGGAGGCAAAAGTAGGCATAACAGTGTTAAATATCAATAATCTGCACGCATACTAAAGAAATCTAATTACCAAATCAGTTTGGAGAATTTTGGAGAAAATCAGTTTTATTTGGTGCTTCTATCTTTGTTAGTTTTCGAGAAAAGCAGTTTTATTTAATCTGCGGGGGCGTGGCAAAAATTTGAAATAAACTGGAACAGCGCAGATATTACAGGAGTCTAAGTACCAAATTTGGTAACTCTAGCTCTTATAGTCTCCCAGATCTACGAAGGAAGGACAGACGAACTTGGCTAGATCGTCTCGGCTGTTGATCTTGATCAAGAATATATGCATATACTTTATGGGGTCGGAAAAGCTTTCTTTTTTTTATTAGCGGACGTTGACGATACTATGCGCAGTACGTTCAAGTAGCCCCTACGACACCAGGACAAAGCCTGTTACGCAAGTTATGTAGTCGAAGTTCTCTCTCTCTCTCTCTCTCTTCATCTACATTTAACTAGCTCGAAAAAGCTAGGGTCGAAAAAGCTTCCTTCTGCCTGTGACATACATTTTGGCGACTTTAATTTACCATTTCACCCTATGGGTGCATGGTATAATCAATAATAGGCTTTTATATTTGTAGGAGTTTAGTTTATTTTAGATAAAACTAGTAGATTGCAGTAAGAAGAGACACAATATAATCGCAAGGCTTTTTGGTTGGTCTCTTAATTGTTGTCCTTACGTCTTTTATACAACCGTACTGACCTGTCTTTCGATTCGACTGCCTCGACTTCTTGCTGAATTCGCTCCGATGTTCTGGTTACTCATTCTTGGCGGCTGGCTGAGGGAAATGCCAGACTCAATGCCACAACTCGACCATCTAAGTAGGCATTCGCCTCGAATGCATCCTGGTCGTCTTGGCCAAATGGAACCCACGGCTTCATATATGAAGCGCAAGTCATGGTTCACCTCGGACCGGGCAGTTTTCCTTTCAGCTTAAGGTCGTCTTTTGTGTGCATCTTTATACTAATCAATAGTTCGAACGGCGTTGAGTGTGTGCTTCTGCGGTACTTTGAGTTAATAGTTTGCTGCACTTTTCCGATGAACTTATACCATTTGTTGTGGTCTTCTATTGAAATTTTAGACAACACGGGTATAATAACAGCGTAAAGGCGTTCGACTTGTCAGTTGGTTTGTGGAAGACTTGTCGTAACTGCGTGAAGTTCGATATTTTCCTCCTAGCAATATTGCTTAAACTCATCAGACGTAAACGCAGAGCCGAAATACAACAAAGGAGTTCGTCAATCCATAAGGAACTTTTAAAAGCTGGTACTGTTCGATTGAACTGTTGCTCCTTGCAGCCGATCTAATTGATCTTTGATCATTGTTAATGGAAAATGTTCTATTACTCTTATATTGTTATCCTGTAATCCATGCACTGTCGGGGACTGCTATCGCGTTTTTTTACTAATACGATCGCAGAGTTCAGACTCGCACTGTTCTATTATTTCGACTTTTAGTCACTAATCGATTTGGTCATCCAATATGCACCGTTCAGCGAAAGCGAATCTGCGTTTTCTTGAATAAATTGGAGTATCGTCTTTTAATAAAAAAAATGCATTTCAACATTTTTTCCGGTTTATTGTTTTTTATAAGTGCGCTTCACATTTTTCGATGTATTTGTATCAATGTCAATTTCATTGTTTTCGACCTTTATTCTCATTACCAAACTTATTTCCGTTTCATCATTATATTTTACAATAGCCTTCTCCTAGCATCACTTTATCATTTAGTAATTCAGGTGATACTACTAGAAAAACTAAATCAAACTCTTTTTGGTTTATACAATGCCTTTCTATAAAAGAACCAAGCGGTACCAATCTCTTTTCATCTCCGAAACCGAATAGAACTTTATCAACTTTAGTGAGCTTGGGTTTACTTTTTTTTAAACGCTAATAAATTGTTTCGCTTACTATATTATATTTGCCACCAGTATCAAGCAAGACTATACACTTTTCACTGTTGATTGATACTTCTTTAGACATAAACATATGAACAATTGATATTTTATTAGTGTTTCGAACATACATTGTATATGTATATGTCATTTTTAGGCTTTTTGTTTGGACAATTTTTTGCTATGTGTTCAAAACTATTCCAACACATTTATCAGACGTGTGTCCCCTTTATCCATAGTTATCATATTTGACATTAATTTTTTTTTTTTTCGTATATCGTGTAAATTTTTTGGATTACTTGACTTTTTACTCATTTTTTCGTAACATTTTATTTTATCCTTTTTAATCTTTTTTAGGTTATTAGCATTGTACAATATCGTTTTGTTCAGACTCAAGTCTTTAATTCCGTCAATAACATACTGCAAAAGATCACTGTTATCTATATTCTCAAGTGATGCAATCTTTCATTTTCAACAAATATTCTTGAACACTTTAACCTTTTTTTTATTATTTCTCAGAATTGCTTATGTAACTCAGCGCTATGTATTTCTGTTTTAAACTCAAGTCCTTTTATTGCTCTTTTGGCAAAAACAAATTTTGTAAACTATCCCATTGCATCATGTCAGCCATGTCTTCAAAATCCTCAATGCTTACTTCAACTGATAAAGTTTCATCGGAAGGTCGTAAAGAGTCTTTTACGTCCCGATAATTCAAAGCAAATCTCGGTGGTTGCATGTTGATATTAGCTGAACTTTCTTATCAATATTGTTGGCTGCGACTGTAGAAAAAAATCACAAATGACTCAAAAAGTTTTGTTAGTAGGGTTTTTTTATATCATTTTACATAGTTTTACACAGTTTGCATCTTGCATAGTTTCGAGTGTATGGCTACATTTGACTAGTACATTAATCATTGATGACTAAAAGTAAAATCACAGAAACATCACGTCCCTCAAGGGCTGGGGGCCCTGGTACACCTCACCGCTTGCACTAGCCTTGGTACGGCCATGCTCTTGCACCTTTACAAACTTCAAGTTTCCTCACCGATATTAGCAGAGTACTGCTAATATCACAAATACTAAAGTCTCTGCCATTTCAGCACCAAGGGCTAAAAAATCTTCTGCCCTATATGTATATTCTTGTTGGTGATTCATTATTCTGGAGTAATTGTCTTTGATACCAAACATGACCTAGAAGCATAGGAAGCCTAATCTTAACCTAAGGACCTAGTGGTTAACTTTGACCATAGGCTATACAGACACACAAATTTCGGTGCAAATCGGTCATAAGTTAATAAAATTTCCAAGTTATCTCTGCATGGCATAAAGTTGTGATAATCGACTAAAGTCACATTATTATACCCTTGTAGAGGGTATTATAAAATTGGTCAAATGTTTGTAACGCACAGAAGCAGACGTTTCCGAACCCATAAAGTGTATATATTCTTGATCAGCATGAGAAGCTGAGTCGATATAGCCATGTCTGTCTGTCCGTCTGTGCGTATGCGTTTTACTCAGCCATCTTAAAAGCTATAGGGCTGAAATTTTTTCTGTGCTTTTTATTACCGTAGTCAGACGAAGTATGAAAATCTTTAGGTTCGGACCACTGTATCATATAGCTGTATACTAGAGCTGTGCGAAACATCGATGTAGTATCGATACATCGATGTTTCTCCTTTCGTAAAAAACATCGATTTTTTTTCTCCGATGTTTGATGTTTTTGTCAATTTTTGCATCACTTACAACAAAAAACCCAGTAAAAGCTAGAACGTAATTTTAGGAGTTATTGGTGTTGGCAAGCAGCGTTTATAATGGAAAAATATCTTAGAGTTTCAAATGGGCAAGGTATGTACATACATATATGTATATATTAACTGTACGTTCTTTCCAAGTTAATCTCTGTGCTTTGTATTATTTGTAGTGGAGTATGTAGGTTGTAGTGAGGCAACAAAACAACAAGAGGAAGACTCGCAAGCCAGAAAGGCGCGATATGGGCAGTCCAATGTGTGTAATTTTTTTGATAAGTCCTCGGATGGCAAAACTGACAAATGTTTAAAATGTGGTAGAATATATCAAACCAGCGGAAACACCACCAACATGGCGGGGCATTTACACCCAACGTTAACGGTGAGTGAGTTGCCAAAGGCTTCAGGACATATGGCGTCTTTTTTGGATAAAAAATATGAATCCTCATCCAAACGAAAGAAAGATTTGGACAGCGCATTGTTAAATTTTATTTACTCCGATTTACATCCATTTTACATTGTAGAAAACGAGGGATTTAAGCAATTTGTAAATGCTTTGGATCCCCGATACGAATTGCCTTCGCGATCAACATTGCTTTCAACATGTTATAATAATTTATTCATGAACGTGAGAATGAAACTGAAAAGCATTTTGCAAGAAGTGGAGTATGGCGCTTCTTTGCACATGTTATTAATTTAATAGTTCAACAATGCCTGAATCAAGACAAAATAAAAGTTATTACGGGGAAATGCAAAAGTATTGTGGGATTCTTTAGGAAAAGCACAGTAGCTTACGCCAAATTTAAAGAAGCTCAATGTACAGAGAAGCCATACAGCTTAAAGCAAGAATGTCCTACAAGATGGAATAGCGCATTCCATATGATTGAAAGAATTCTAAAAACAAATCATGCTATAAGCAGTGTTCTATTTTCAACCCCAAAGGGGCTTGCCCCGTTTTCGGCTGACGAAATTTTAATTTTAAAAGACTTACAAATTTTATTGCAACCTTTTGAGTGTGCAACATTGCAAACTTCTTCGCGAACATGGGTCACGGTATCATTAATAATTCCTGTAACTTGCGGACTTCTGCATAATTTGCAATTGTTAAAAAATGACTTAAAAACAGACGAAGGTCGCGAAAGCTGCGATTGCTTATTAGAGGGCATAAGGTCCAGGCTACTTCAATATGAAATTCGCAATGTTCCTCGAGTGGCACCGAGGATTTACTAGATCCTCGGTTTAAAAAAGAAGCGTTTTACTTACCATTCAACATCACTGAGGCTCAAAAACTCTTGGAAAACGACCTTTCTTCTTTCAACGCTCAGAAGTCTAGCCATTGCGCCGAACCACGCCTGCCAACATCAACCGCCACATCGCAGACATCCCTTTTTCAATTTTTGGACAAAATCAAAAGTTTGAAACATAAAACTAATAGAGTTCATTCCATTTTATTAATTCGTCAATATTTTAATCTAATCTGGAATCAAACTCCAACCCTTTAGATTATTGGAAGGTTGTATTTTACATGTTGATTCCAGCGTTTTCATATATTTAAGAATTAAATTTTATTATTACAGATCTCATCAGATAAAACATTGCAAAATTGCTGCAAAAAATATTTTTGTGTTCTAGCAACGCCGACTGAAAGCGAACGTATGTTTAGTAAGGCTAGAATCATAATAAGCGAGAAGAGAAGTTCCCTTAAGTTTAAGCATGTTGACATGCCTTTGTTTATAAATTCTAACAAGTGGATCTCTGATTAGCAATGATTGTTTTATAGTATTAAGTTGAAACATTGAATTTCTGTTTTATAGTATTAAGTTGAAACATTGAATTTCCGTTTTATAGGATTAAGTTGAAACATTGAATTTCTGTTTTATAGTATTAAGTTAAAACATTGAATTTCTGTTTTGTAGAATTAAGTTTGAAAAAAAAATTAAATTTCAGTTTTATAGTTTTTAGTTTGGAAAAAGGATGTTATTTTTAATAAAGATTTATATATATAAGTAATATATATATATATGTTTATTTTGATTAATTACAAGCCACAGTTTTGTGCGCTTGGAGTCCGAATTATAACTAACTAAACATTATTAAATAAACTACTCAAGAACCCTAAGCATTGGCCATCGGAATGCTGACACTGCGCCTCGTGCCGCTAGCAGCGGTCAACGTCTTGCGGGCCGGCTCATATTACCCAGACCGTGGGATCGCTGACCCAGCGATCGTGGCCACTGCCAAATGCAGTATTAGCTATATTCATTTGTCCATGTTACCTCCTCCCTCGCTTAAGTGTTCCCGGTACCTCGTAATGTTGACTTGTGACTCGGCTGACACCATTGACTTCTTTCTGAGCACATCATACTTGTTGACAAACGTTGTTTGGTTGATGGTAATCTTGTCGGTGAATGTCACCAGGTAGGTGCCGTTCACCGTTTTTTCGTTGCCGCTTCGTCTATGATGTCCATGGTGGCGTCGTTGATAATAACCATTCCCTCGTCCACAACTATTAAGGGTTCCAGGTGACCTGGTCTGGAGCTACAATTGGCTTGAGTTCCGGCTACTAATTGGTGCGTGCAGCCATTCGTGGGCGATCTTTTGCAGAATGTTGTGGTTACCGCCAAGTGGCAACCCTCGACTGAGAATAGCTCCATACCACAATCAGCAACTACGTTTCTGTTATTAAAATCTAAAATGATGTTATCCCGCTCTACCGGGTAAAGGCTGATTTTCTTACAGACAGATTCTGGGTGAGGATATTTGATTAAAAAGTACAAAATGTTAAAATTTTGAAAAACCTTAATACTACCTACATCTAATAAATCTGACACACTAATATTTGTGAGATTTTTGTTAGTCATTTCATTGACATCCAAGTCATCGAGGATTATTGGGTTCAACAAATTCGCTTTTGCCAAAGTGGTTGTTAGAATTAAATTTTCAAGGTCTGAAATGACCATTCTGTTTTTTGCTAGGATGGTTTCATAAAAGTGTTCGTGATTGACATTTTCTGTTTTACTTATTTGGTTTATGGAGTTCGTTATTGCATTCAGTTTTTCCTGTAATTTGTTGTTGATCTTGACTTGCTTATTTTCTGACTCTATTAATTGCTCTTGTTTAAACTTGATCTATTCCCAGTCGTCAAAATCAGGAGTTCCGGCCACTACTTTCAATGCAGTGCCTAAAATATTTAAGCTTCTAGCGCCGTTATGATGAACCGTCATCGTTTCTATTAGCGTGTCGATTTTCCTAATATCTGTCGAAATAATTCTTTTAATATGATCTTCCTTAAAGAATTCAATAGTTTTCCTGGTCTCGTCCGCGTATGTCCAGTACGAGGTAATGGTTGTCGTATGTCCGAGGTAGCTGTACTCTTTCCAAACTGTCACGTCTCCGTCCAGTATCTGTATAAAGTCTGCTTTGGTATAGTCCGTAATTTTCATGGTCATTGTCGCGTGTGTCCTCAGTATTGTCAGTATCAGTATAAAGTCCGTTCTGTAATTTCTGATATTATAAAATAGTCTTATTACTCTAGTAGTTGTAGAAGTGTGCAAACCTAATTTTAGAAAAACAATTTTTAGAGGTTCTATTTTAAATTGTCCTTATGGACCTCCCTCCCCTTTATAAGAACTTTAGTTCCCAAGTCAGCCTCTACAATTCCTTCTTTGTACAAAGGAGTAAGTTTGTTACCAAGCCGTTTGTTTGACTTTCTAGTTCTAGTTCTGTTTTCCTGTTCCATTTGTTTGTTCTGAGCGTCTTTTATCTTTTTGGCAATTTGCAATCCCTCTTCTAACGTAGTTTCATGAACTGCTTCGATGGGATTTTTGGTCAAGACTGAATGGATTGACCTGTTATACTTTACTGTTGCTGGTAGTATAACATCGATAGGGTCGCTAGCCTGAGCTGTTATTTTGTCGCATCGTGCGATCTCAAGTAACGTGCTGTGGAATCTTTCCACTTGGCCATTAGATATACTGTGTAGGGGTGGGGCGTTGACGATTTGTATTTCAAACTCATTTAATAGGAGGGACCTTATTGTTTCAGAGTTTATCGACCTTTCATTATCGCAATATATTGTCTTAACATTATCAAAGTAATCGACTAACTGTAGAATGGCCGGCTTTACGTCAACTATGGCTCTCGATGCTATAGGTAGGACTATCGCAAATTTAGAAAATTTATCTATGCAAGTCAGAACGAATCTTTTATCTGTGGAAAAAACGTCGATGTGTAAGGATTCTCCTGCGTAAGCTGGTACTGGTGTGGTACCCAACACATTTTTTTTTTTTGGATGCCTGCTACAGAGCAGGGCTGGGCTGCACGGTGCGCCCTGTTATGTTCGGTCACTACAATTTCTTTTTGTTCCGACTTGTCTGGTACATCTGTAACGATGTGTTTGCAATACCAGAATTTTGTTGCCGGATACAGTTCAACCAATTTGTGCTGAATGAGAGCAAGAGTTGGCAGTTCGCAACGTATTGCGTTTACCACTTCAGCATTTATTACGTCTTGCAGTGTTTGTAAGAGTGAATCAGGGTTTGATGTGCGTATTATGTGCCTGGACTTACTCTGGAAGAGAACGAATGTCTTTACCGAAGGGAACTCTGCTTCTTCAATCACGATCTGGTTTCGAAAACAATTTAAGGGCTTGTCGGATGCATCAATAGTGTAGGACAGAGACTCTTCACTATGGCAGGTTGCCCTATCGGATTCTGAATCTGGTGCTTCGAGAGCGTTAATGTTCTGACGCGAAAGGGCGTCTGCTACGAAATTTTCCTTTCCTGGCTTATAAATTATTTGTGCGCCATGTCCATCAATATATGCTTTCCAGCGTATTAGTTTCGCATTTGAATTTTTGTCTGATACGGCGAAGGTTAATGGCTGATGGTCGGTAAATATATTTAGGTCTCTTACCCCGTAAGGGTAGTTTCTCAAGTTTTTTAGTGACCACACTATGGCAAGAAGCTCTCTTTCGTTAGTCGCAAAATTTCTTTCGTTATTACGTAATTTACGGGATATCATGGTAATTGGTCTGCCTTTTTGTGAAAGGACACCGCATAGCCCATCACCAGATGCGTCTGTGGTAAGATCGAATGGTTGTCGATAATCTGGGTAGGCTAAAAAAACTTCTTCTGATGCTAAAATATCTTTTAGCTTGGAGAATGTCTACAATTGTTCTGAACTAAACTCGATTTTTATTTTCCGAAACATGTTTTTGCTAACTTTTCCATTATCGCCCTTTAAAATATCTGTAAGGGGACCTTGCGATTTTCGCGAAGTAGCGATAATAGCTGGCAAGGCCGAGAAATGATCTGAGATCAAAAAGGGTACTTGGCATTGGAAAATTTTTGATTGCCTGAACTTTGTCGGGTGAAGTTGTGATACCATCCCTAGATACGATAAATCCCAGATACTCCACACTTTTTTTAAAAAATTTGGATTGTTCCTGTGATACTCGCATCCCCGCGTCCTGAAGGCTTTTAAGGACCCATTCAATGTCCCTAACATGGTCTTCCTTTGTTTCAGAAAAAATAATAACATCGTCTATATAGACGTAGCATGTTGTACTTATCTTTTCCCTAAGGACGTCATCGATGGCCCTCTGGAAAATACTGGGTGCATTTTTGAGACCGAAGGGAAGTCTGCAGAATTCATACTTCCCATTATTGACAGAAAAAGCAGTTTTCTCCCTGTCTTTTTCTGCTAGTATTATTTGATGAAATCCCGATTTAAGGTCCAATGTTGTAAAATATTGGGCCTTTCACATGTTCGACAAGATTGTTGAAATCATTGGAATAGGGTACTTGTCATCTGTAGTATTTTGGTTTAGTTTCCTAAAGTCAATTACTAGCCTCTTTTTATGGAAGCCGTTTTCATCTGTTCCTTTTTTGTCGACCACCCAGGTCGGATTGTTGTAGGGAGATTTTGAGGGTCGAATTATGCCGTGGGCTAGAAGTTATTTAACTTCTGCGTTGACAAAGTCCGTAACGCCCATTGGGAGTGGGTATAATCTGGAGTATACCGGTTCCCCATTTGTTCGAATAGTTGCTACAGTATTTATGTTATATGGCAGAGCCTCGTCAGGGTCTGCAAACGCTCCTACTCTTTCGTCCATCATCTTGTTGAAAGACTTAAGTACAGCAGCCGGGACGTCTGCGTCGTCGATATAAATGAAATTTACTTGTGGGCAACGGGTAAAATTAATGGCTTCAGATCCATTTTTTGTAACTATTTGGTTGTTTAATAGATTGATAGTTGCTCCGACCTTTTTTAAAAGGTCGAAACCAATTATGCCGTCGAAATCTTCTGGGATATTTATCAAGAAGAAATGTGCTTTAAGGCCAAAAGTATGTATTGGGCATTTTTTCGTTACCATGTGTCAGGTCCCATGTATGGATCTGACATTAAATGGTTTTTCTGCAGGGGTGATGAATTTTAGTACCGCCATTGGACGAATATAATTTTTTGAGGCCCCCGTATCGATAAGTAATTTAATTGTTTTTCCTCCTACTGTTCTTGTGATGAACGGTAGAAGGGAGTGTCCCCTAAAAAATTACAAGATTCTTCACTATCTGACAAGTCATCACTAGCTGCCAGAGCGCTCGCTTCTGCTTTTGTCTCATAGGCTTCTTACCCAGGGGAATCCTGAGACGTGAAATGAACCTGCTGATTCTTTTTCGACCCGAATCCAGATTTTGTGGACTTATTTCCCGAATATCTGGTTGGTTGCCTATACTTTGAAGAGGAGTCAACCTCCATGGGTTCTGGTGTTGAGAACGCCTGAGCCCCAGGATTTTGTGGTGGCTTCCGTTTGTTATTTGTTTTTTCCTGAATCCTAGTATAATGAGGAGTCTTCTTGTATGCCCCTTGGCCATTTTCTGAGCTCTTTTTCTGATTAGCATTGTTTCGAAAATTTTGGTTCTTTTGTTCAAAGGGGCCCTGAGCTTTTTCCTCGGTAGCCCGCGCAAAGCTTGCAGCGAAGGCTGCGTAGTCGTGGCTTACTTCAGCTTCGTGCGCTAATGCTAGCGCAGTGGGTAAATCTTTGGGTTTTGCTGGTAGTACTACTACCCTGAGGGATTTCTTAAGCCCCGACACAAAGGAGTGTAGCGCATCGGACCTAAACTGCTCATTAAGCACGTTCGCTGACGCTGCCTCATGTGTCATTATCGTTTTATTAGTGAGGAGGGTCAATGTTTTTTCCACCTCGTCATAATACTGAGATAGCGATTGTTCCCCCTGTCGTAAGGTTCCCAATTTTTGCTGAATAACGCGAATGGGCGTTTTATCAGCGTAGGTGAAGTCTAGTCGAGCTATGATCGCGTCGACATTTTTTACAGTGTTGTACGATGCTAGAGTGGAACTAGCGGCACCTTTTACCTTATTCCTGATTATGCCTACTGCTTGGTAGTGGGGGGAACTGCCCCTATAAGGTCGAAATAGTTCGTATGCGAATGAAGCTGCGGAGCGCCATCAAATGTATTCGTTTTGATTGCCATCAAAATCTCGCAAGGATCTAACAATATCTAATGGTTCCTTACACTCTATTCCTGGGATGATTTCGGCATCCCAATAAACCTCAACCTCCGGTGCGACTGGTTTTAAACATTCTAGCTGAGTCCTTAAAGACTCCATTTCGTGGTTTAACTGTTGTGTGAAAGTAGACTGCATCTGTGCAGCTTGGTGATCAAGCGCAGTCTGCACTACCACTTGTACTATTTTCATCACATCCTCTTTTGTTGATATTTTATAATTTTCGTTCACTTGCTCACTGTTGCCTCCTATAACCCTTAATAATTCCTCGTCACTACTATCGCTGTTTTTCTGATTATTGGTGTGCGTATCTTTCACTTGCTCTCTGTTGCCTTCTATAACCTTTAGTAAATCTTCGTCACTACTATCACTATTTTTCCGGTTATCTCTCCACATGAACAGACGGGAACATAAATTTCGTTTAATAGTGTAAATTGTTTTTGATTCAATTAAAACGGAGAATGTCAACTTCAACGTTTTAGTTTAGTAACCACCTCTAATGCCAAGCGATTTATTGCATATTTACACAATCCAAGATTAATTTATTTAGACAACAAAAATCTCACTTACATTTTTATTTTTCTGTTGATAAACTTCTATCCCCTCTTATTGCTGGATTGTGGCCGACGGTATTCTGGTGGAGTTTTTTCCGTTTGTTGTTGCTGCTTCTCGTCTTCAATTTTTTCTTCGCCGCTGCCGTCACCAGTCCAGTGACGTGACTATGTTGTTGTTTTTTTTTATTTAATTTTTTTTATTTTTGTAGTGATAATTTCTTCACTACAATGTTTAAAGTTTTTTGTGTTTTTTGTTTTTTATTTCAATTCTATTTTTACTTAGAATTGTTTTTTAAATTTTGGGCACTTTTAGTTTACGTTGGGCGCCAGTAATATAAATGTTTATTTATATGTTTATTTTGATTTATTACAAGCCACCATTTTGTGCGCTTGGAGTCCGAATTATAACTAACTAAACATTATTAAATAAACTACCCAAGAACCCTAAGCATTGGCCATCGGAATGCTGACACTGCGCCTCGTGCCGCTAGCAGCGGTCAACGTCTTGCGGGCCGGCTCATATTACCCAGACCGTGGGATCGCTGACCCAGCGATCGTGGCCACTGCCAAATGCAGTATACATATATACATATATACATATATATATATATATATATTTTTTTTTTTAATATATATATATATTTGTTGAATCTACTCTTAAATAAAGATAAATCCTGGGGATATTGCAGGCGGCCCTAATCACTTGTTATTGGGTTGGTCTGTCATTTCTTTTAAGACGAGTTCTATTATTAGTTCGCGTAAGGGAATTGGCAAGAACATTTGGGTGTGCATCCAGTTTCGCAGAATACTTTAGTTGTTGAGTACCTATTTCAGATTTTACGCTAGGTATATTTAGATCATTTTGAATGATGTCGTTTCGTATATACCACGGGGCCCCCGTGATTGATCTTAAAATCTTCGACTGCGCTCTTTGTATAATATCGACATTGCTGGTACTTGCATTTCCCCATAGTACGGCTCCGTAAGTCCAGATGGGTTTCAGTACGGAGTTGTATAGGAGGACTTTATACTCCAGACGTAGAGGGGACCTAGCATTGATGATCCAATGTAGGCTACTCGCTTTCAGTTTAAGCTGTGACTTTTTTGCTTCGATGTGCTTGCGCCAAGTTAGTCTTCTGTCTAGGTGGATGCCAAGGTAAGTGACATCCACGGCTTGAGGAACTGGTACGTTGTTTAGCATTAGAGCTGGACAGTTTCTTCTGTTAAGCGTAAATGTAACATGTTTGCATTTCTGCTCGTTGACCCGGATACGCCAGGTTGCTAGCCATTCCTCTACCACCTTAAGGTGTTCCTCTAGTTTTGCAGAGGCTTGTATTGGGCATTTGGATCTGCTAAGGATTGCCGTGTCATCGGCAAAAGTGGACGTTGTAAGTCTTAGGACTTACTCGTTGGTAAGTCTGCAGTGTACAGCAGGTAGAGCAATGGGCCGAGTACACTGCCTTGCGGTACACCAGCTTTGATTTCAAAATCAGCGGAGACGGAGCCATTACATCTTACAGCGAATTTCCTATTGTAAAGGTAAGATTCCATGAGTTTGTGTGTGTACTGTGGCAGTTTTTGCCGGATTTTGAACATCAGACCTTCCAGCCAGACTCTATCGAAAGCCTGGGCAACGTCGAGAAAGACAGCCGCACAGTATTCTTTTAGTTCGAATGCTGTTCGTATTTCGGATGTTATGCGATTGACTTGTTCAATTATACCATGTTTTTCGCGGAAGCCAAACTGGTGTGAAGGGATTGTGTTCTCCGATGCCAGAAATGAGTTTAGGCGGATCTGCAGGACCTTTTCAAAAAGCTTCGAAAGACATGGCAGCAAACTAATTGGCCTATAGGATGATGGCTGGGTTTTGTCCTTTCCCACTTTAGGAATCATGATGATAGTGGACTTTTTCCATGTTCTTGGGAAGTAGCCAATTTTTATTATAGCGTTGAACAGTTTGCAGATATATTGTATTGCAATGATAGGGAGTTCTAGGATCATTTTCGGTGTGATTAGCTCATGGCCAGGGGCTTTTTTCGGCTTTATGTGGTTTTTAATAACTGCAGTGATCTCGTCCGATTGGAGTTCCGAGTACTCACTATCCGTTAATGTGTTCGAAGGGGGAAGTACAGATGAGTTTGATGTTGGATTTGGCTGGAAAACCATTTTAAGATGTGTGGCAAATACGGATGCCCTCTCTTCGTCACTGCGGGCCCATCCACCGGTTGGACTCCTTATCGGTGAAATTGTCTCTGTAGGAGCGCTTAAAGTTGGGTGGGCTTTCCACAGAGGATGTTTAGTGCTGGTTGGACTGAGCTTTTCTATGTATTTCCTTTGAGCCCAGCTTTCCTCTTGTCTTAACGCCTTGGAGAGGTTGCGATTAGTTTGCCTTAGGCGAAGTTTTGCTGCTGGTGATCGAGTAATCTGCCATTCTCTTCTTAGACGTCGTTTTTCCGTTACTAATTGTTCTATCCGCCGGTTCGTAGACCTGTCAACAGGTTTGGTGTAAGAAGAGGCATGTGGAGTAGATACTCTTGCTGCAGCTCCCATCATCGACTCAAGTGCAGAGACGCACATATCAATGTCCTCTGCAGCATCCAGTTTCGGCGAACAGTCAATGTGGGCACTCATGTACATTTTAAATTTAAGCCAATTTGTTTTGTTGTTTGTAAGCCTATATGGGCGATCAAGTACTTGAGGTCTTGTTAATAATGTGAATAGCACTGGAGAGTGATCGGAAGTTAAATCTAGTAGTGTTTCCGCAGTGATCCGATTACGTGGAATCCTCTTGGTTACTGCGAAATCAATCAAGTCAGGCACTTTCTGTGGATCTGTGGGCCAATAAGTAGGCCTACCCGGTGAGACGCAATCCATCTTATTGAGAGGGTTGACTATTGTGTTGTACAACTGCTTTCCTTTAGGATTTACCAGGCGAGATCCCCAGTGCGTATGTTTGGCGTTATAGTCCCCTGCTGCAATGAAGCGATCTCCGAGTGTGTTAAAGAAATCGGTAAATTCCTTTTCAGAGATTGAGAAGCGTGGTGGGCAGTACAGGGCGACCAGTGTAGTGTTGCCGCAGCTGGTTTGGACGGTTATAGCAGTTGCTTGTAGGTGCTGTGTTTCAAATCTGTTGAGGAACGAGTGTTTTATACGGTTTTTTATTAGGATACCGGTCCCGCCATGAGCTTTTCCGTCTGGATGGTTTGTTGCGTAGAAGGTATATTTTGGTATTTGAAAATTATTTTTTGATGTTAAATGTGTTTCCGAAATCAGCAAAACGTCGATTTCACTTGAGTCTAGGAATAGTTGCAGTTCATTTTTGTGCTTGGAGATGCCGTTAGCATTCCAAAGACATAGACGTAGGGAAGCCATTATTTATTCTCGATAAGCTTCTGGATAAGCAGGTTTTGATTCCGCATCAGTTCGTGCATACAGTTTTGCATGAACGTCATAAAAGTGGTCATGTTTTGATTGAGTGAGATCAATAGGGCCTCTAGACCACTTGGAGTTTGCTGGCCAAGCTCTGGTGCGCTAGGTTGCGGATTCTGTAGATGGCGGAGTGACGGGGTCTCTTTCGCGGGCTCCGTCTGTCCAGTTCGGAGCACACTAGCGAAGGATACACTAGGACTGGTTGTAGCAGTCATGTTGGATGATCTAACAGCCTTGGCGAAGAAAACCTCCGGTGTAGTTTTGGAGGCGTTGAAGATGATTTTTGGTCCAGCTGAGGGTTTGCGCCCGTTTAGGTGTGATTTAAGATCCTTAAAGACAGGACATCCTCTGTAGTTGGCCGTGTGGTTCCCTCCACAGTTGCTGCATAGTCTTAGTGCGACGTTGTTTCTGTCCTTGGTGCAAATTCCATCTTCATGATGTTCGCCGCAGCCAACACACACTGACCTAAGATTGCAATTGTTAGAGGTGTGGTTGTATTCCTGGCAGTTTTTACACTGCGGTGGTTGGCGTCTCTTATGGGGCTCCTCTACGGTGATTCTTCTGTGCAATAGAAGTTGTAGGTTGTAGATCGGGTGCACTTCATTTGGCTTCGACCGCTTTGCATCTGGTTGGAGCTCGATTTTAAAGAGCGGCTGTGCGACTTTGTTCCTGTTGATGATGTTGACAACGGACTTGACCGCAAACCCTTTTTCGACCAACGCGTCTGCTATTTCTTGAATAGGGACCGATGGCTCAATCCCCTTTAACACAACCTGGAGCTCTTTACTGCTTTTTAGTTGGTAGGTATAGAAGTTGATGTTAGCATTGCGGAGGTACTTTTCGATGATGCGGAAATTGTCCTCAGTTTGGGCTTGACATTTAATTTCTTTAATGTTACCCCTATTGAGAGGGGTTACAACAAAGTTATTTGCCCCTACTGTTTCTACTAGCTTCGAAATCAGGGCGCTGCAGTTGGCTCCACGGATGTATAAAGGGGGTGGTCTAGCCGATTTAACTTTATCTACAGCGCCGGCTTGATCGTCTTGCTGATCGGCAAGAATTTTAAAACGATTCCCGCTAAGGGGTGCTACTCGTTCATTTGGTTTGGTTATTTTCGGCGTATTGCCACTTTTTTTTCTTTTGCGGGCTTAGCTTCCGCTTAGTTATTTTAATATATCTGTCCATTCCAGTTTGGACAGAAGTCGTTGGGTTTACTATTGTGGCTGACTCTGGGCGACTTGTCGTTGACGGCTTGAGGCAGGACAATACTTCGGCAGACGTTGCAGTAGTTGCTGTCAACGAGCTGACGGTGCTGGTTGCTGTCAACGAGCTGACGGTGCTGGTTGGTGCAATCGGTGACCCAGTTATCGATATTGATGGAGAAGCACACTGCTCTCTCCACGGTAGGTTGCTGTTAATTGCTGAGTGGCTGGCTCTTTCGGTGTTATTGCTTACGTTAGCATTCGGTGGGGTCGGCGACACCACCGAAAAGTACGCGTTGTTGCGTTGGACCGAGAGTCGACGCTCACGTTGTTGTTGTACAATTAGTTCTTGTAGCTGTTGCTGGTGGGGATCGAGAGAGCTTGGGCCCGAATTGGTGGACATGGCTTTTGTAAAAATTACGCACTTTGTTGTTGCAACTTAGTATTTATTGCTATTAGAGCAATCTAATAGCAATATGATTGTAAATAGGCGTCTCTGAGGCGACTGAGAGCCCTACACAACTTTTTGCAAACGCAGACTTTTCTTTTTTTTTACACTCAATTTTTGCGGAGTGCATTAAAAAACACGTCTGCACACGGCGGCAGTTAAATTAGGTATGAAGGTATATATATAGAAAAACAAAAAATGTACCATATTACTTCGATGTAGGATCGATACTTCGATGTTTTTTCCTGAAAAACATCGAAGCATCGATGTGGCCAAACATCGATGTTTCAACAGCTCTACTGTATACGAAAAGTAGGTGAAGCAGTTGGAGTATCGCTATGAAATTCACTAATGTGATAGTATTGGCCATATGATTTATCAGAGCCTAAAATTTCAATCGGTTTTGGTCAACCGCTGCCGGCAGCGCTGCCTGCTGCATACTACGTCATTGCTCGAATCATCAGAGCACACGCATACATATAAACCGTCTGTTTACGCTACATAAACTATATGTGTATGCAAGCCAAACGCGACACGCATGTTAAAGGGGATGGGGAAGAAGAAGAACAAGAAATAGAAAAGACACTTTAAAGGTTCTGTCTGTGCATTAATAAATTGAGTTATAGAAAAAGTTTTGGAACATGCAAAAATATTATGGCCAAGGACTGCAAGGGTATGCCGAAGTTAGCTATTGTTGTTGTCTATTGTTGTATCACTTTTATTGTTTTTTTATTTATATTATATTATATTTTATGAAAGTTTAACTCCGACATACAACTGTGTTACACGCCTTTACCTCACATACAAACCCAATGTACGAATTATTATAAAGAATTAAACGTATTAAAATATTAAGGCACGATCGATCAGTATCATGCTGCGATTCCCTTTTTATAACCTCGTCAAAATTTTATATTTGCATCGGTCTGCATTACGATTAAATTCAGTGAAAGATTTCTTTACTTCGCTTACAGTAATCGCTTTAAAAAGCAACACCAAAAAAATACATAATGCAGCCATTAATCATGAAGCATATGTTTAAGTATTGTAAAAGGAGAATTAATCTTCGTCGAATATAAAAATTCCCTTGTTTTTTTTGCAATTCAAGTTTTTTGGGAATAAGAAAAATGTATTTTGAGTAGAAGTTTGAGTTCCCACAACATGATCATATACAAATTATGAAATAGAATGTACATTCAGGGTCCATTAAAATATGTTTTATTTTGTTACTGGCCATCGTCGGCAGGTTAAACCGAATGATGGTAACCAACATTTAAGCCATACTCAAGCTAAATAGTAAATATTCGGAATATTTCATCCTTATTAAGCTGGTTTGATAGGCGTTGATATATTTCATCTGGTCTTATTTGTTGAAAAGGCGAAGATTAATGAATTTAATTATTTTTGAGAATACAGTTTTCTCTCAAACTGGATATCGAACGAGGAGATAACGAACGATGATCACAAACCGGAGATCAAGTGCCAGAGAATGTACGAAAAATTAAAAGAGCCCAAATTTGCAATTCTCTTTACAAACCTTTAGCTCAGGCATTCTTGCGCAAAAGTATATACATACATGTGGATTGTTATGATCCGATTATTTCACTCTCTGCAATCCATCATCGATCACCGGCTAACTCGTATGGCTCAGGAATGGATTCGACCTCGATGGATGGATTAATCGGGTAACCAAAAATTATGCAAAAAACGCTACACTCGGACTGGGAGACGGACTTTGGAACTAATTATCAGCTGGTATGTTCACTAGGATCTACCCACCCTTCCTTGGGCTCCTTGGCAGCCCCCATGTTCTATAGACTAGCCCGTCGTCATCTCACCCCCATATAGACAAGACTCTACTCAGACATTTTTCCTTATTTTTCAGTTATATATATTATCTTAAACAATTTCATTTTTTTTCACAATATTGATAGAGCCTAACCAGGGTACCACTGGGACGTATACAAATATAAATTAAATACCTAAAATAAATAAACAAAATACAATCACTTATTCTAAGAGGCTAATGTTGAGGTTAAATGGAAACGAACGGCCGATTGGATCCAGTTGAATTGGCTGTCCAATGGCTCCTGTGTGTGTCCGTCCTGCGTCTCGGTGGCAATTCTTGGTCTTCAAGGATGGGGAGATGCTCCTTGTTATGGACCTGCCAGATGAAAAAATAATATTCGCACCCTGGTCCCGCATGTATCGATAGGGGCTACACCGGCTAGCTATCGAAGTCGTGAGACGGTCGTGAGTTACGATAACCCTTCCCCAATACCTGCAACAATAAACGAACAGGTAATGGACGAACAGATGAACACCAATACCATTAAAGAAATCCCCCGTCTGTGTCGGGATTCCTTCAGACGCCACTCCACAAAACATCCCTTAAGCATACTAACTGCACAATCACTACCATACAACAAACTTACTAATTGTTTACTTCAACACCCTTACAGGAACGATGTCGCCGTCGCCGCTCCATTTGGACACCGGACCTCCTCTTCTGGATTATCGAGGTCGAACGGGCCCTCCCTTTCCTTTGTGGCATATCGATGAGGTGTGCCACCCCATTAATATCACCATTATATCCTACAACATCGTCATCCTGGAGTCGTCGCGCTCCTGTCTTCCCATTTCCTCCCTTTAAAAAAAAATCAGCCTTGCATTTTTTGTATCTTCATTATTATTAACTATAATTAACAAAAGATTTTTGTTTTTCGCCCTATCCTGCCTTGGTGAATGCTTGATCAGATGTCTTCATCAGATTATAAGGTTTTAATGCAAAATAAGGATGATTTCACTCCCACCTACCTATTAGAGCTCTTTTAGGGGAGCGAAATCGAAAGAAACATTATCCCTTAACTAATGGTTTTCTTTTCACCTCTTTTCTTTTTCTTCTCTAGATATCCTCTGTTCAAAAACACCCCAAAGGTCATGAACAAACTGGAATTTTTTTTTCTTTTTACCGGACTATTATTTGTTGGTATATATGTATGTATGTAGTATTTATTTTACGGGTTTTTATTGGCAGTTAGTTTTACAATTGAATATTATGGCTTTGATATAAAAAGAAAAGGAAAGGTCTGTCCCGAGGCGTGTGCTCGCTTTCGTTGCAAACTTAGAAGTCAAGTGTGACCGTCTTTAATTATTATGTTATGCCGGCCTGGCCCTACGAACTGGCTTCAGAAGCGATGACCGCTTCTGGTTCTTTTACTGTCTATCGGTACTTCATCACCGGTTCCTACATGTATAAGGTTTAGAAATAATAAATAAAAAAAAAACAAGGAATGAACACCCGGGTAACGAAAGGACAAAAATAAATATCTAAAAATAAACAAAATAATAAATAAGGAAATAAATAAATAAATAAATAAGAAAATTAGCAACTTGAATAAATTAACAAATCAATATACATTAACCAATCAATATACGTAAAAAAAAACAAAGAAAAAAGACTGACAATTTATTTGAGTTAAATCAGATGGACGAGTTCGCTGATGACTTGGGGTTCGGAGTGCGCATAAAGATTTAACGGAGCTGAGGGCCAAATTTTTTCCGGTCAGCCCAAATTTGGCTGCTCCCATGTGGAGCGATGGGTGGAAAAAGAAAAGAAAGCGCACGCTATCGACCACTCTTCCACCGTCTCCCTTGACTCTGGCTTGGAACTCTTTCAGGTGCCCCTCTCTCGACTTTCCCCTCGGCGTCTCATGGGCCGGCGGGACAAATTCTTTCTTGTGGACAAGTACAGATAAAAAAAAATGTGGACAGGGGCGGCAAGTGCTCCTGCGCAGCTCAATCTAACCGACCTATTGGGATGATCACTGGAGATTTAAGATGTGCCTAATAACTATGGACTACTGGGCACTTACCCAATTTTTCCGGCCGGTCTCGCTTCGCTGCGCCTTGGGATCGAACAAAATTTCTCACAGAAAAAAATAATAAATTTTTTTTTTTTCTTTTGGCTTCTTTGGCCGAACATGAGATCCACGGCTCGATGAGAGGAGCTTATTTAATTTCTTTTACTTTTGTTGTAAATGATAATGAAATTATGCAAATTTATAATTCACTACACTTTTTCATTCGGAACTATCTTTTTTGATTTTTATACCCTTGCAAAAAGGGTATATTAGTTTTGGTCAGAAGTGTGCAACGCATAGAACGAAGCATGTCCGACCATATGGTCGGACTATGGTACTTTATATAAAGTATATATATTCTTGATCAGCACGACGAGACGAGTTCATATAGCCATGTCCGTCCGTCCGTCCGTCTGGATCAACGCAAACTCCTCCTAGACCGTAAGAGCTACAGAGAGAAAATTTGCATGTAAGCTTGTATATACTGCGGGCGTTGTATATATCGGATTCAGCCGGATCAGACCACTATATCGTATAGCTCCCATACAAACGGCAAAGTCCGGATAGTTTTCCCGAAGGATCGCCCGGTTGGCGCGTCTCATATCCAAACATAGTCGAATATCACCGTTTCCTTTAAAAGCAATCACTATTGGGGAAATCCACGGGCTGTGACCCTGAACATAGATCTCAAAGACCATAAATGCTAGAGCCAATGTCAATAAAAATTTGGATCGCTTTAAAATTAAAAAATGTGTTATGTATTTTTATTGGCGGTGCTACAAGATCGATGATCTTCTGACATATTTGTATTAAAGACTCGATTTTAATCTATGTGTATTAGAACTATTTGCCGTCTGACCATTATCATTTTTTACTGGCACTGAGATATTTCTTTTTTTCAGTTCACAATTTACTTTTAAAAAGGGACTAAAATGCTGCTTTGTTTCTTTTTTATCCAAAAGTGGGCCACTTTGAAAATAAGTGCTGACTTATATCTTCGACGTTCTTTTGAGTTGATTTGTTGTCCTTATCCTAATATGATAGCCCAACACGATAGCCCTGGCCTTAAGATGTTTTTTTCCAGAGATTACGCATTTTAACATATTCTTTTACCTTAATCTTATACTTTTTGTCTTTTTATCATTATCAGCATTAACAGCCGAGTCGTTTTAAGTTACAAATTTGTTTTGCCTCGATTAATAGATGAACTTTATTTAACTTCCGTTATTCGGACATTGGCCAAGTCATTGGCAATGGGATTTGGAGGGGCCAACAATAATAATCAAATCAATATAAATAAATAAATAACTTGGCTTTTAAGACGTTTTACGAGAATGTTCAAGTGGCCCATATGATACAAGGAAAAATCATGACTCACGGTCCCAATAAGAAAGCTGCCCACTTCTCATCCGAGCTATGAATGAACTAAATACGAGAGGAGAGATTTTTTAAGTAAATTAAGAAAAGACTTTGAATAATAGGAATAGCACGTTGTAATCAGAGCAGAGGACTCCAAAAGTTTCATGCATGGCATGGATAGTAGAACAGCGAGTAAGGGTTAAAGGTATGGAAGCATGTCTGATTCGCTTAAATGGTACCGATTGATTAACGTGTGCCAATAACTCAGGCGAGTCAATATCACCATTTAGGAGCTTGTGCATAAAAATAACACCAAGCATAATTCTACAGTTAATTAAAGAAGGAAGGTTAACCAATAGATGTCCACTAGAATACACAAGTAAATTGACATTGCGATCCCAGCTTAAGCCACGAAGGGCAAATAGCAAGAACTGCTTTTGAACGAATTCAAATCTAGTCTGGTGCGACTCATATTGTGTTGACCAAATGCAAGGATCCATACTCTAAAATAGGAAGGACAAGCGAAGAAAAAAAAAGTTTACAAATTTTTTGGACAAATTTTTTTGACCATCTTTTAATGAACATGAGAATTCACATGGCCTTTACGACCGCGATAAAAATATGGGTGTTAAAAGTTAATTGATGATTAAGATTCTTAAGGACTATTTTTTAATAAAAAATCAGTTGAGGAAAATAACGATGAAAAGTCATTACCTTACATTTCTATAGATTAAATTTAAAAAATTTTAAGACCAGCTTGTAGCTGAATAAATAAATCCATTTCATTGAGTGACACAAAGTACATAAGCACACGTGAATGAATAATATCTGATGGGAGAACTTTAATGAATAGTGTTAAGAGCAGGGGGCCAAGATGATTAGCTTGAGGTATACCCGATGTCACAAGAATGGAATTGGAATAAGAAGACTTAAAAATTTTCTTCTGTATTCTATTTGTTAAATATTCTCGAAACGAAGAAAGGTGAAAACCCGATGTCGTTCAGTTTGAAATGTCATAGGGTGTGATTTACAGAATTAAAAGCGTTGCTGAAGTCTGTGTATATGACATCAGTTTGTTTGGCATTTTTGAATCAATAGATTGTCAAGAAGGTAAATTCTAAGTTTCATAAACTCATGTTGGGATGGCAAAATAATAGAGCTGCAAATATTTGACAATTGCGAAGTTACATTTTTTCTCAAAAGCTTTGGGAATAGCGGACAATGTCAAAATACCCCTTACGTTCGGACTTTTTGTCACTTTTATGCAGAGGAATAATGACGTCTCCTGTTAAATAGATGAAACAACGGAAGATTAGACAGACAATAAAAAAGTTAAAAAATAGGCTTAAATAAAGCATTTGCACAAGATGAAATTGCACGATGTAAGTATGTAACTTGTTTTCAGTAAGATCAAATGGTTCGATTCTACAGACATCGCAATTGGAGGAATCCAATAAAAATATATGGTTTAAAAATTTTTTATTTTAATTTAAGACAGGATTGGCTTGAGATAAAGATTTGCCTAGAAGGTCATCAAAACAACTGTATTGTGACATAGAAGGCAGCAACTTATTCATCCGGCAACAGTTGCTGATGTGGTAGGAATAGTGTTAGTTGTTGTTGGCATGCGAATCGGTGCCCGTTTATTCTTCTTCACAGTATATTTTTTCGCTGTTAAATGCTTCGACCAAAAATCTACTCTACTACAAAGATATTGGCAGAAACACTTATTTTAAAGGATGAAATGTCCGGAGAATAAAAAGGTAAATCTTTTCCAAAGCGATACTCGGAAGAAATCTTTCTTCCGAATATAGCCTAGAAACAAATATATGTTTGTTTGGGTTTGTTCACGGGGCTCTCAAAACTATTGAAACTTTCGTCAATATCCATAGAAATTGATAATTGTCCAAACAAATCAGACACTGCATTTGGTACCGTTCTATAAAGATGGTAATGGCGTTAAATCTTCACTGACCGGATTCACCACCGGATTAAGGACTTCGCCAGTAACCACGAGAGTGAAAGGTCGACAAGTGTGAACAATAGCAGCGGAAAATATGCAATAGAACCTGACACATGACGACAAAATCTCAAAAAAAAATTGGGACATCCCGCCTTATATATGTTTTAGCTAAAGAGAACTACACATATATATCAATAAAATAAAGTAGCAGTCTAACACTCCTGGTTTGCATCCTGCAACTGTCGACATAAGTCAGCAAAACACAAAGGTTAGTGACACTGCGATCCTTTTGCTCAATAAAATGGAGGCAGAACGAATAAACCTACTCCCGCTGGTCCACCAGGACTATACCTCGATTTCCAACTAGAGTTACCCGAACCACTTGAATTCTATTGAGAACGCGTGATAGACTTTAGGGAAGATGTTTAGTATGCATATGACTGCTCAATGGGATTCATTAACAACTAGCAAAAACAGCCTGTGGGGGGATTCTTTGTGAACGTAATAGCTAGTATTTTCACAGCGTATTTTATGTATGTCGGCTATCCATATTTACCGAATCCCTTGCCTGGACTTTTATTAGAGAAGAATACAAAAGGGTTTAAGACATCATTTCTTGCAGGCGTTATAGATGATAATTGCGCTCCGCGTCTGTACCCACCCTACCATGAGCCTGCCAGCGAAAGTTATCGCAGACTCCCAAAACGAAAGCTAGGACTTCTTCTTCTACATCAGGGAACTAAAGAAATTAATGATTCATAATAAACTTAATATTTATTCAAACAATTCAAAATAATTAGCATCATCGTGCTATAGGATCGATCAATTTGATCTACAAAAATACTTCATTTTCAAAACAATGTTTAGCTAAATAGCTGAACCTCGGTACAAATCCGATTATAAAGGTTGCAAATGTTGCATGTTGATTCTTATTACTAATAATTACTCTACTACTTAATATTCATGATTTCCTAACTTTACTATAATTAAACTTTTCACATTAGTTGAAGAGAGAAAAAAAATTAAAAAAAAAATAGAGAAAAAAAAATATACAAGTTAAGACCAGGCATGCTATAAACCTATAAATATTTTATGACCGCGCCCACACTCATCTTACAATAGTCAAGACTCGTCATAATGGGCATCGGCACAAACAATAACTACCAGACTAAACATTCCTATGGGAATGGTGTCGTGTTCAGTACATCAGACAGCAAGTCGCCCAATTCTACAATTCGGCAATAAACAGATCAAGTTCGGTACACCAGACTTCAAGTCGCCTAAATCAATTCATCGATAAACAGATCCCACGCCAGCGTTGGACTTTTGGACTCAGCAGACGTCGCTGTCACCAACGACGCCCAATACCAGAGGCTTCATCCAAACATAATCGATCAACCCAAAGTCAGTCTTCGACCTGAGTGCAACTTGTAACTTCGTTGGAGCTCCGCGATCCTTGTTCATAGTAGTTGTCTTAAAGTCTTCCAGTAAATTAAAAGATTTGTGAACGTAAAACTAATAAAGATTTTTAAATAAATTTTATTTTTTTCCTACGGAGAACAAGCAAAGTGTTAATTGGCGCCCGAGCAGGGACCCTGCTAAACAAAACTTGATCGAGTGTTAGTGAAAGATATCAGTGATCGTGACCAATAAAACGCGTTAAATGCCTTAAGTGTCAACGAAAAAAAACATTATATCGAACTACGCTAAGAATCAGACAGGGTCAAAAATTCAATCGCTGCAATTTCCTCCAAGATCCGTTCCGAGGAAAACTGATAACCCGAAAGTGTTTGCCCAGGAGCGTGAGTACCTTCAACGTTGGAAAAGCGAGCCCTCCTACAAGCCGATCAGTAAAGCACCGAAGATGCTAGTAATAATGTAAGTTAAGAAGATAAGATTTAAGAGAAAAATTGTGAATCAAAACGAAAGTTAAAAAAAGAAAATCAATCAGTTAAATCCTAAAAAAGGAAACAAAAGAATTAAAAGAAGAAAATCAATAAGCTAAGTTTTAAAAGAAAAACAAAAGAATCAAAAGAAGAAGATCAATAAGTTAAGTTTTTTACAAAAAAAAAAATCAACTAACCCTTAAAATATTTATCCTTACTAACAATTATCCTGTGAACCAAAAGCCATATCCAACAGCGCCGCGAACTTGCTTATTCTTAAAAAAACCTGATTACATATTCGACGCGATTGTGTTACGTATCCGTTGTCGTTTTAAGTGAAATACTTCCCCTTTTAAATTGAAAAATGCCTGATGATAGTTGGGTAAAAGCCTCAGTTCTTCAGCCAGGAAATCGTCAAGCTACAGAGCCACAAATGGCATCAACCTCAGGTTCTGCAGGTAGAAGTATAGAAGCAGTTTCTATCCAAGGCTTAGAAGCAGCTATAGATGTTATATTAGCAGCTAGAATGGAGAATTATATTGAGCGCTTGAACTCGTCGCAATCAGAAAACCCAGTATATAAAGATTTAACCCCAAATTTAAGTGACAATTGGAACGATTTGGAAAGGGTTCCAGATTTAGTGAAAGGACTTAGAGAATTTTCAGGTAATCCAGCAGAGTTTACAACATGGTTTTCTACAGCTTCACGCATAATGGAGGTTTTTGCTCCCTTACAGGGAACACCAAAATATTTCGCGATACTGTTGACGGCTAGAGACAAAATTACCGGTCATGCAGACTCAGTGTTGAAAGCAAATGATACCGCATTGCATTGGGATGCAATCTCGAAATGTCTTTTAGAAGAGTATTCGGATAGACGAGACCTAGGTACACTGGAATACCAATTATTTTCCATGAGCCAGAAGAATAGTACCATCCATGAATTCTATTTTGCAGTCCACCAACAAATGTCCTTAATTATTGATCAAATCAAGAATATGGGACACAGCCCAGAAGTTAGAATGGTCATGTCAAAACAAATAAAGGACAGAGCTTTAGATACTTTTATTAGAGGCTTAAATGGTGATCTAGCAGACAGATTAAGTATGGCGCAGCCTCTTAATCTAAAACATGCATTGCAATTAATAGATGCAGTAGATAATAAACGCGCTAAAAATTCTATCGGCCTCGGTTATCAATACCCTCGTCCGAAAATATCACATAAACCAGTACAACACAATAAGAACAATATGTTCCCTCAACCACAGTACCCTCCAGTACTTCCACCTAAACCACACATTAATACAAACTGGTATAATCCCAGACAGATACAGAGCTATAATATTCCTCAGAATAATCCGTTCCGTAATAATAACCAGCCATTTTTTAATGCACCACCTAGACCATTCACCCCGAAACCGCAACCAAAACCCACTCCAATGGAAGTAGACGGTTCCATCATGACCAGAAAAGTAAATTACATAAACAGACCAAATACCAATCCCTCACAACAGCCAATTTTGTTGAAAAGAGTAAATCAGCCCATAACAAATTTTCCGAATAAAATTCAAAGACAGTTCCACATTGGAGCTGAAGCACAAAATGAATCATATAGTACTCCAATGCAAGAAGAACCTCAGGTTAATATGTCCGAAGTTCAGTCAGAATATCAAGAGCAAGATGACTATTTCCAAGTAGTTCCATATTCACAGTTTTCAGAGTATCAGCAACAGCAAGAATATTTCACCGCTCAAGGTGATATGTCCGAGTTAATTCCGCAAAATAAAGAGGTATCACAAACCATAGTCCAAGATCCTCTCCCACAAATTGAGGATACTGTCAATTTTTTAGGATGAAATGTTCCTCTTTGCCGTATTTTGTAGTCCGGGACAAAGACGGAACAGTATACAATTTTTTAATAGACACCGGTTCAAATAAAAATTATATTCAACCAGAAATATCCAGAAATGTAAAAACAAACGAGCACAAGTTCTATGCGAGAACTGTAAGTGGACGCATCCTAATTTCGGAACATGTCCACTTGGGTCTATTCAATGAACCCAACAAACCTATAATCTTTTTTCTACTGCCAAATTTGGAATCGTTTCATGGAATCTTAGGCAACGATACATTAAAAGAACTTAATGCCATTATAGATGTGGGAAAAAATTTATTATACGTCAACAACTCTCATGTTGTTAAAATGAGACAAATGCAAACTCAGCAAGTCCACACGGTCAATTCAGATCAACTCTCAGGTCAGCAAAAATTAAAGCTAGAAGCACTTCAAGAGGAATACAAATCGCTGTTCGCGAGCCCAGACATGAAGTTGACTTACGCTACCAATTTCCAAGGAGAAATTCGAACGACGTCAGACACTCCAGTCTATACAAAACATTACCCGTATCCAGCTTCGTTGCGAGAAGTAGTTGAAGAACAAATTCAAGAATTACTACAAGATGGTATAATACGACCCTCACGGTCGCCTTATAATTCCCCTGTTTGGATTGTCCCAAAGAAAAGCGACAGTCTGGGAAGGAAAAAATATAGGATGGTCATTGACTATCGGAAACTAAATACAGTCACCATTTCGGATAAATATCCAATTCCTGAAATTGGAGAGATGATTGCTCAATTGGGCAACAACAAATATTTCTCTGTTCTCGACTTGAAAAGTGGATTTCATCGGATTCCTCTAAAGAAATCTGATATTGAAAAAACAGCGTTCGCTGTAAACGGAGGGAAATATGAATTTACCAGACTCCCCTTCGGTTTGAAAAATTCCCCATCAATATTTCAAAGAGCCCTTGATGACATATTAAGAGAACATATAGGAAAAATATGCTATGTTTATATCGATGATATCATAATATTCAGCAAATCTGAGGAAGAACATTTTCGTCATTTGGCCGAAGTATTCTCTACTTTGTTAAAAGCAAACATGAAAGTACAGGTGGATAAATGCAAATTCCTCAAACATAGTGTTGATTTCCTAGGCGTAGTAATATCAAGGGAAGGTGTTAAAACCAACCCAGAAAAAGTGCAGGCTATCAAAAACTTCCCCACACCAAAGAACCTAAAACAACTAAGGTCTTTCTTGGGTTTAGCCAGCTATTATAGAAGATTCATTAAAGATTTTGCTAAATTAGCAAGACCCCTTACAGCCTTATTGCGTGGCGAACATGGTAGAACTAAAAAGAATATTTCCAATAAAATCGAAATTCGTTTTGGCAAAGAAGAATATGACTCTTTTGAGAAAGTGAAAAATTCATTAATTTCACAAGACGTAGTATTAGCATATCCCGATTTCAATCAGGAATTCCATCTGACTACAGATGCCTCGAATATAGCAATAGGTGCGTCACTAGAACAAAACGGGAGACCGATTACATTTATATCTAGAGCGTTATCTAAAACAGAAGAAAATTATGCTACAAACGAAAGGGAAATGTTAGCCATAGTATGGTCCTTAGAAAAATTGAGGATGTATCTCTATAGTAAGTCAAAAGTGACCATCTACACTGATCATCTACCGCTTACCTATGCACTTAGTCCGAAGAACAACAATGCAAAGCTGAAAAAGTGGAAAAGTTACCTGGAGGAGTACAACTATGAGTTGAAGTATAAACCGGGTAGCTCAAATGTAGTAGCAGACGCTCTTTCTAGAAATCCTACTAGCATAAATGCTAGCAGCACGTCAGCAGCCACTGTGCATAGCGATGAGAGCTCAGGTCATGAACTTATACCAACAATGGACATTCCCATTAACGTCTTTAAAAACCAATTAATAATTCTCACCGGCGATAACGAATCAACGACATTCGAATTACCGTTCCCTACATACCATAGACATACAGTAGTAAGGAGAAACTATTCAGAGAGTGATCTTGTAACAATTTTAAAAGCAAAAATGGATCCTAGAATGGTAAATGGTATTTTCACTTCTGAAGGTATTATGGGAAAAATCCAATCCATATTTCCGGAACATTTTAGGAACTATAAAGCAAGATTCACGCAGATTCAAACTACAGATGTCCATGACCATAGCCAACAGCAAGAAATCATAGCAAAAGAACATGTTAGAGCCCATAGAAACGCATTGGAGAACAAAAAAACAAATTTTATCGAAATTTTTTTTTTTAAAAGCCTGTCAAACATGCAAACTTTCAAAATACCAAAGACACCCCCCAAATCAAGAAATTCAACCATCACCCATTCCTAGTTATCCAGGAGAAATCATACACATAGATTTGTACTCAACACAGAATAAAATTATCCTAACAGCAATAGACAAGTTCTCAAAGTATGTGCAAATAAAACTAGTTAATTCAAAAGCAGCGGAACATTTAAAGGTACCACTTCGCGAGTTATTAGTAGCTTTCGGCGTGACCAAAACGGTAGTCATGGATATTGAGAAATCCCTGAATTCCGCGTCAATAAAATTTCTTTTGAATGATCAGCTAGGCATAAATGTCCATACAACCCCACCATATACATCGTCTAGCAATGGCCAAGTAGAAAAGATTCCATTCAAAATTCACAGAAATTATGAGATGTTTAAGGTTGAGCATCCTGAGTTGGAATTTGAAGACCTAATGTTCAGAGCTGTAGATGAGTATAATAAAACGATCCATTGCACCACTTAAAGAACTGTTGTGTATATAAAAGAACCTTCTTATAAGGGGCGACATTTGTTCTTAAAAATGCTTATTCTAATGTTTATATTTCATGCTCAGCGTTGGTTACATGATACCGCGCCGCTGTTATAATCTTAAGTGTTTTCCAGAGTGTGGATGCATGTTTGTTTGTTTGGTATTAAGCAATAATTGTCATATGCATTTTTATGACTTATTTTGTTTATGGTTTTGTTTCGTTTTGTATATTTCTTTGGTCAATCTGATTTGGTGAAGCCATTTCAGATGAACACGAAATTTCATTAAACACCTAGTTTTCTGAGCTTAACAGAAAGCCCTTTCAGCTGCACCAAAGAAATATACAAAACGAAACAAAAACATGAAACAAAAATAAGTCATAGACTCATATGACAAGTATTACTGGAAAAGCAACAAAACATGCATCCACACTCTGTGTATTTTTAAGATTATAACAACGTCGCGTTATCAAGTACCAACGCTGAGTATGAAGTATAAATAATTTTCAATTCCCCAAAATCGTGGGTCATTAGAATAAGTAATTGTTTAAGAACAATTGTCGCCTCCTACATTCTAATAGTTCATTTATATACATACGCAACACTTGTAAATAAAATCAGTTCACATTTTGAAATCAACGAATAAAGATGAAGCCCTTGGTCCTTCGAGAAAAAGGAACTCAACAGTTTTCCCCCACCAGTGTTAATAATCTGAGAGTGTTTTTCGAGCAAGTAAGTTGAATAATGATTACAATGGTAAAGGGAGTGATTGAAGTAATTAATGAGCGAGGCTTTACAAATTTATGAAAGTCAGATTAGAAAAATGAAGTAAGTAAGTCGTCTCGCCGACTTGGATATACCATACACCAGTAAAACAAATATTTTAAATTTATAATAACCAATGCATTTTCGTATTTTTAAAAAAATCGGTTTCCATGCTTTTTACAAGCATATCTTATTATTTCGCTCACTCAAGCATACGAGCACCCTAGCGCCCCCACCAGCCAACGGCCAACTCCGGCCATATGGAAAAACGTTTATATGCATAACTTGGCTATTTTTATTCCGATTTTGATCATTTTGGTATTTCGCTTGATATTAGTATCAAATTTAAGTGTGCTAAATTTGATTGCACAAGGTTGAAAATTACGGGAGATAATCGAGTTTTTTCAAATTACGGGGGCGGAAAGAGGCGTGGCAAAATCTTTACACATCAAAAATGTGCGCAATTACTAAGCAAATATTCATACCAAATTTTGTGTCTCTAGCTAGAATACTTTTTGAGAAAATTGGTTTTATTTGATTTGCGGGGGCGGTAGGGGGCGTGGCAAAATTTTTATAAATACAAAATGTGCGCGTTTACTAAGCAAATATACATACCAAATTTTGTGTCTCTAGTTGCTATGGTGTTTAAGAAAATCGGTTTTATATCATTTGCGGGGGCGGTAGGGGGCGTGGCAAACATTTGAAACAAACTCGATAAGCGTACATATGACACGAGTCTACATACCAAATTTGGTGGCTCTAGCTCTTATAGTTTTCGAGATCTAGGTGTTCATACGGACGGACGGACGGACGGACGGACGGACAGACGGACATGGCTAGATCGTCTCGGCTGTTGATGCTGATCAAGAATATATATACTTTATGGGGTCGGAAAAGCTTCCTTCTGCCTGTTACATACATTTTGGCGACTTTAATATACCATTTCACCCTATGGGTGTATGGTATAAAAAGATCAATACAGAATACTTGTAACAAAGATATTGTTCGATAAGTGCCATGAGAAAAGAAGATAAAAAACCGCAACTAGTTGTTTCATAAGCAGATTTGGAAAAAACTGTCCGATTTGCAGAGTTGTCAGGCATAAAGCAAAACATTGCTATAATTTTATGAGACGTCCAAAAAAGTACAATTATGTACAAGATGCTTGAAAGACAAGGGTCACCATTTTGAAGAAATACAGGAGAGAGTTAATACTGGTGTAACGGCTCAACCAATACTCTTGGCTACAGCCCTAATACAAGTTAGAAAAGAAAATGGAAAATTTAAAACTCTAAGAGCCTTATTAGATAATGGTTCACAGAGCACTATTTTGTCTGAAGAGGCAGCGCAAATATTAAAATTACCTAAAAGTAATCAGCATACTGAAGTAAACACGTCACTTATTTCAGTATGGTGATTAATCAAAGCTCTTTCATTTAAAATGGTAAGCGTGGATATGTCAAAACGGCAATCCTACCTTCTAGCTGATCCAACCTTTAATAAACCTGGTAAGGTTGATTTAATAATGGGGTTAAACGTATATACCCAAATCTTAAAAGGGGGAGTTACAAAGATTGATGGCCTACTAGGCCAAAATACTCAATTTGGTTGATCGTCTCGGGATGCACCAAATCGAAAAATAATAAATCTGTGGTGGCAACAACAATAGATGTCACAGGTATGCAACAGCGTTGGGGGAAGAACGAAGGTAAATGTGAAAATAAATCCAATACAATTCGAAACAAACTCAACAACAAAATTGAAGAAATAAGTCAGCATTTGACTCCTCCAGCGGGACCTCACCTTGGAGGTAAGATAAAAGCTGAGGTAAAAGAAATAATTTTTCAAAATAATAAAGAAATAAATTTATGCCCCGCAGGACCTCATTTCGGAGGTACAGTGAAAACTGGGGAAGAAAAAGTGGATATCCCAGTACAAAATAAGAATATTCAGGTGGCAATGGTTGAATTAAATAATCATTATAAAAAAAAATAATGTCAAAATAGATTCCGATAATAAATTGTCCGAATCTGCATTACAAAAAAGGCAGACAAGGCAAAATATTTATAAAAGGACAACAGCTAAGAAAAAACAGAACAAAAACTCAAATTTTAGCTATCGGCTATTGCCGATAAGTAAGTCGTCTCGCCGACTTGGATATACCATACACCAGTAAAACAAATATTTTATATTTGTAATAACCAATGCATTTTCGTATTTTTAAAAAAATCTGTTTGCATGCTTTTTAGAAGCATATCTTAGTATTTCGCTCACTCAAGCATTCGAGCACCCTAGCGCCCCCACCAGCCAACGGCCAACTCCGGCCATATGGAAAAACGTTTATATGCATAACTTGGCTATTTTTAGTCCGATTTTGATCAAATTTGGTATTTTGCTTGATATTAGTATCAAATTTAAATGTGCTAAATTTGATTGCACAAGTTAGAAAATTACGGGAGATAATCGAGTTTTTTCAAATTACGGGGGCGGAAAGAGGCGTGGCAAAATCTTTACGCATCACAAATGTGCGCAATTACTAAGCAAATATTCATACCAAATTTTGTGTCTCTAGCTAAATTAGTTTTTGAGAAAATCGGTTTTATTTGATTCGCGGGGGCGGTAGGGGGCGTGGCAAAATTTTTATAAATACAAAATGTGCGCGTTTACTAAGCAAATATACATACCAAATTTTGTGTCTCTAGTTGCTATGGTGTTTAAGAAAATCGGTTTTATATCATTTGCGGGGGCGGTAGGGGGCGTGGCAAACATTTGAAACAAACTCGATAAGCGTACATATGACACGAGTCTACATACCAAATTTGGTGGCTCTAGCTCTTATAGTCTCCGAGATCTAGGTGTTCATACAGACGGTCGGACGGACGGACGGACGGACAGACGGACATGGCTAGATCGTCTCGGCTGTTGATGCTGATCAAGAATATATATACTTTATGGGGTCGGAAAAGCTTCCTTCTGCCTGTTACATACATTTTAGCGACTTTAATATACCATTTCACCCTATGGGTGTATGGTATAAAAAGTGGAGCAAAGATCAGATTGGAACAAGTCGAAAAGTAAAAGTAGTTATTTTTTAAATTTTACACCATATAAAAAGGCTAGAAGTCGACATAGTAATGCACATCAGCAATGGGTAGATATCCCGAAACAAAAGTTGTTAAGCATTGGGCGGGCGATAATATGCCAAATATAAAATAATATGAAATCTAGTAGATAAACCATACAACAGAGTTGGTAAGAATAGGAAGTCAGTTACAATCGGTAAAGGAACATCAGATTAACTAGGTTTGATTGTCCATCATGTAACTTTTCATGCTTCTTTAACAATAGTTATCTTACTAATGATAATATTAATAAAAATTTGTTTATAAGGTTGAGAATGAAAGCTCTTCCATTAAAAACGGTAGACGTGGATATGTCAAAATGGCAATCCTACGTACTAGCTGATCCTACTTTTAATAAACCTGGTAAGGTTGATATAATAATGGGGGTAAATGTATGTAAATGTATGCCATTTACATTCAAATTTTTTTTGTTGCAAACGGAATCGTGAATTTGCCTATTCTTACAAAAAACTCGCGATAACGTCTTCGACGGGATTGTATTGCGTATTTCCCCTTTGAAATCGAATATCTGATAGTAGGGTGAAAGCCTTAGTCCTTCAATCCGGATATCGCCAAGCTACAGAGCCGCAAACGGCATAAACCTCTGGATCTGCAAGCAAAAATATAGAAGCAGTTTCCATAAAAGGCATAGATGCAGCTATCAAATGTTTCTTAGCAGGTAGAATGTAAAATTATATTGAGCGTTTAAACTCGTCGCAACCAGCATTATTAGCTCTTCGTAAAAGCGCGGTTGATTTAAATATTTCGTTTGATGGCTAATGATTTGAAGAATACAATACAATACAAAATTCATCACTTTTTCTTGACCTGGTTATTCTTTAAGTGGAAAAAAAAGTAATTTCGTTTCTTCTTTACCGTTTTCGGAACAAAATCAGATGCTAATTTCTCGGAAAACTTTTTAGCGGCATTACTACGTGAAGACATGTGCGTTGTACGCAAAGGGGTTTTGATTTATTCTTGCAAACAAAGAAAAAAATATTTTATCGAAAAGCAATTGAGATTATTATTAAAGAGGGCTACTACACAGTATACGTGGCAATATACATGGACATGGAACTATTGTGGAAGATGCGTTCTTCCATGCGTTGCACACTTCTGAAAAAATCAATATACCATTTTTATACCCTTCCCCTCTTTATACCCTCACCGTCCGTCCGTCTGTGCGTATGCGTTTTACTCAGCCATCTTAAGAGCTATCGGGATGAAATTTTTTTTGGGCCCTTTTTATTACCTGGGAAAAATAAGGTATGAAAATTGGGAGAATCGGACCACTATATCAATAGAGCACACGCATGCACATAAACTACATAAACTATGTATATGTGTATGCGTGTGAATCGCGGCATGCGTGTAAAAGGGGATGGGGAAGAAGAAGAAGAAATTGAAATGATATTTGAAAGGTTCTGTGCATTAATGAATTGATATACAGAAAAAGAGTTTGGAACATGTAAAAATATTATGGCCATGGACTGCAAGGGTATATAAACTTCGGCACAGCCGATGTTAGCTTCCTTGATATTTTCGAGGTATTTTCGATTGTTTCAGTCAGCTCAACGTAAAGTGCTCAAAAGAAACGCGAAAGAAAAAAATAATCAAAGTATGGTGCTTGATTTTTCGTTTGTTCTCGCGAGCAGATCGTAGAGAAAAGTCCGATAAACAATTATTTGGGGCTAGGCCTGTTTAAGATTAAACATCGTGTTCATCTGAAAAGGTGAAGCCATACACTCTGTGTATTTATAGGATTATAACAACGGCGCGTTATAAAGTAACCAACGCTGAACATGAAGATCGGGTCCTTGGTCCTTCGAGAAAAATGAACTCTATAGTTTTCCCCCATCAGTGTTAATAATCTGAGAATGTTTCCTGAGCAATTAATTCGGGTCATTGATTTACCGATGTTTAACAATAAATCCGCAAAAATTGTAAAGGAAATGATTGAGATAATTAATGAGCGAGGCTTTACAATTATATAAAAGTCAGATTAGAAAAAGATCAATACAGAATACTTGTAACAAAGATATTGTTCGATAAGTGTCATGAGAAAAGAAGAGAAAAACCCGCAACAAGTTGTTTCATACGCGGATTTGGAAAATAACTGTCCGATTTGCAGAGTTGACGGGAATAAAGCACATCAATGCTATAAATTTAAAGGTTTGACACCAATGGAAATGTATGAGACGGCCAAAAAAGTATAATTATAAACAAGATGCTGGAAACATTCAAGCATTAAAAAATATCAAAGAAGCTAACATCGGCTGTGACATAAATCTCGGCAGTACCCTTGCAGTCCATGGCCATAATATTTTTATGGCAAACTTGATCATGGCACATGGCAAACTTGATCTGCCAACGGTAATAAAAAGTATAGAACAAGAATTTAAACCCGATATATACATATATACTTTATGAGGTCGGAAACGCCTCCTTCTGTGCGTTTCAAATATATGACCAATTTCATAAGGGTATAAAAACGCACTATTCAAATGGTCTGTTCATTGTGCAGTAAAGGACACCATACTCTACACCAAGGGTGGCCACGGAAATTGTTTTTGGAAGCCAGAGCATCAGCGGCAGAGGCTGGGCAGAGAAAAAGGTCACTTTTGCGAGTCGACGCACACAAAAATTTGTGTGCCTGGAGTTTTATGACGGGTCATAAACGACCTTTTTTGGGTCGAGCGAGCGATCGTCGTCGAACTTGTTGACAGAGGGACGGCCAAATCCCAAATTTTGGGGGGTGGGGGAAAAGGGACTCGATCTCGAGCTCGCAACTTGTAGACAGAGGGACGGCCAAAAACCGAATTTCGCGGGGAGGGGGAAAAGGGTCGCGATCTCGAGTTCGCAGCTTGTGGAAGCAGCAGCAGTGTAAAGCAACTTACGCACACAGGCAAGCGCACACTTACATTGACAGTTTTCGTTGGCTTTCTTTGTGACGGGCCCTGCTCTACACCATTTTGAAGAAATACAGGAGAGAGTTAAGTTAGAAATGAAAATGGAAAATTTAAAACTCTAAGAGCCCTAATTAATAGTGGCAATATTTTGTCTGAAAAGGCAGCGCAAATATTAAAATACCTGAAATTAAACATCATACTAAAACAAGTGGCGTGTCTTCAAAAAAAGCCAAAGTTAATCAAAGCTCTTTCATTAAAAAAGGGTAAGCGTGGATATGTCAAAATGGCAATCCTACTTACTAGCTGATCCTACCTTTAATAATCCTGGTAAGGTTGATATAATAATGGGGATAAACATATGTGCCCAAATCTTAAAAGCGGGAGTTACAATCTTAAAAGAGGGAGTTACTTAATTTGGTTTCATCGTCTCGGGATGCACCAAATCAAAAAGTAATAATCTGTAGTGGTAATAATAGATGTCAAAGGTTTTGAACAGTGTTGGGAGAAGAACAAAGGTAAGTGTGAAAATATATACGACACAATTTAAAACAAACTCAAACTGGTGCCTGAGATGCGGTGGAAAGGACCACAAGGCGTGCAGTAACACACTTAACTGCTGTCTGTGCGAGGCGGTCGGCGCAACCAACAGAGCTCATGTGGCAGGTAGCCAGCGATGCCCATCGACGATGGGAGTACCACCAAGGGCGATTGATAATGTCCACCAAGATGATTAGATTCCTCCAGCTGAATCTAAGCTAAGGCGGAGCTCGCGATTATAAGCGCGCCCTTCAGAAAAAGGTCCACCGTCAGTTTGGTGGCCAGTACCTCCAGTAAAGCAGCACTCTGGTCATGTGGCGTCTCTCCGATCCAACTAAAAAACCCTCGGGCAGGAGAGCACTTCGTGCGCGCACAGGCAGACGGAAAATGGGTCTACAGCTGCTACCTGCCCCCCAGTCTAAGCCATGAAACCTTCTGTAGAGCGCTCGACGAGATAGTCAACGACGCGCGTTACGAATGCGAGAGGATGTAGTTCTTTTAAACAGAGGGTCACGTCTCACTTTCAGTAGAGCAAGCGGCGGGTCCATCATAGACCTCACCTTCGTCAGTGGCGGGCTATCCAGGGATTCATCATGGAGCGTGGGTAAAGTGTACACTGGCAGCGACCACGAGGCAGTCTTATTCTCCCTAGGCGCCACTCAACCCCGTCGTCTGGCGCTGCTCCAAAGCAGGGCATACAGGAGCGACTTTCTGGACATAACGGCCTTCTCCGATGCACTGGCAGCACACATGTGGACCCAAAGCACAGCTCAGCAGATGGCAGACCAGCTTTCTAGCATTCTGGAGGCATCGTGCAACGCGAGCATGGCAGTAAGGAGACCTTTCAAGGGACTCCAGCAACCGGTTTTCTGGTGGAAAAGCTCAATCGGAGATATACGTAGAGGATGCCTCGCCTCTAGGCGGCGCTACCAGAGAGCAAGGAAACGAGGATTGGAAACATAGCCGCAATTATGGGCAGTCTACAGCACACATAGGAAGAAGCTCAAAAAGGCTAGCAATGGCATCTCGTCCGGAAATATTCATGACAACCTTCGACCAGTGCACTATGGTCCGGATGCCATCCCGAACGCGCGCTTCGGCTGGCAATGGCATCTCGTCCGGAAATATTCATGGCAACCTTCGACCAGTGCACTATGGTCCCAAAGTCGTTTTTATACCCTTGCAGAGGGTATTATAAAATTGGTCAGATGTTTGTAACGCACAGAAGGAGACGTTTCCGACCCCATAAAGTATATATATTCTTGATCAGCATGAGAAGCTTAGTCGATATAGCCATGTCCGTCTGTCCGTCTGACCGTCTGTCCGTCTGTCCGTCGGTGCGTACGCGTTTTACTCAGCCATCTTAAGAGCTATCGGGATGAAATTTTTTTTGGGAGCTTTTTTTTACCCGGGTGAGATAAAGTATGAAAATCTTTGGGATCGGACCACTATATCATATAGCTCTAGAAGAAACATTTTTGCAAAAATTGGAGTATCCCCATGAAATTTACCAATATGATAGTAATAGATATAAAATCTCAGATCCCAAAATTTGAATCTGATCCGATAAATAGAACACAAGTTACAGTCAATATAAATCGGTTCAAACGCTGCCGGCAGCGCTGCTTGCTGCCTACTACTGCCATCATCAAATCAACAGAGCACACGCATACACACACAGACGCAACGCTACATGAACTGTATGTGTATGCGTGCCGTGCTTTGCTTAGAAAATGATGGAAGAAGAAAAACTTGTGGTAAAAAGAGAAATAATATTTTGTTTGTGTATTGATGAATTGAGTTGCAGGGAAAGAAATTTCAAAAAGGAAAAATATTATTGCCAAGTATACTGCAAGGGTATATAAACTTCGGCATAGCCGAAGTTAGCTTCTTTGATATTTTTTACATAAATTAATAGCTAAAGAACTGAGAAAGATTTTTTTGTCTGGTTTTTTGCATTCGATTATATAAAAACTGTAGAAACTTGGACTAGGAAAAGTGGGCGTGGCACAGCCCTCAATTTTTTTATTTTGAGAACAATCTGTATCAAATTTGGGGTTTTTGAGAGATAACTTACTTATCTGATTTATTTAGTAAGATTTAACAATACTATTACATCTCAATTACCTAAATTAATAGGAGTTTCAAATAAAATAAGTTGTAAGAATTAGAACCTTAATTTTTAATGTAAAGTTTTCATTCAAAAAATTCTGCATCCACATCAACTGAGTATTCGATGTACATATCGGATTGATCTGAGTCAGATCCATCCAAATCTATTTCTCCTAAATGAGATTCGTCATTCAGGTTTTGGCGCTCACTGATACTAAGAGCTGGTACTTACAATAGTGCCAGTACATCTGCAGGAATAGGTTTCTTTTTATTTTTATTTTTTCTTTCGGCCAGGCATAAGCTTAAGATTAATGGATCGCTAGTGTCCATAGCTCTGTGGAAAACGTCCTGCATATTATTTAGCCTACTATTTTTTCTGGCGTGCATTCTCCTGTCCTGCTTATATAGCTTGTTCCGTGCCTCCGATGCATTTTCACCCATGCAATCTACAGGAAGAGCGGATTCGGCAATAATTTTGGGTCCGTGAATTAATACTTTATGGACTGTTGGTGTCATGGGGTACCAAGGATATTTTTCCATAAAAATGCGTGCGGTCTGCTTACAATAAACTTCAAACTTATCAATATTAATCGAAAACTCGCTTGAAATAGCGATCAAAATAGTGTGGAGTCTATGAAGAAGATCGGCATCTAAATTTAATATTGACGATAGTATTTTGGTATCTGCAAAGGCTCTTCTCGCTGTATTACCGTCGTTTGAATTTCCACTTCCATTTTGTTTTGGCTTGTCAACGTGTAACCCTAGTTCGGACCAAAATCTGCCTTGAATTTCCCGTTTGCGTATGAGCATTAAATCTTTGTCTTTAGAGCCTCTAACTTGCCATTTTTTTTGCTCAATCCTGTACGATAAATTAAGTACGAACTCTAAAAAACGAATCCATGCATGCAAGGGACTTACACCATATTGAAGAGATTCAGGCTTAGAATTGAAAGTTTCCGAATTCATGTCTGATATTGACATCAATTGTAAAGGCTTTGCTCCACATATTGGACAGGTTTATGTCGATTTATTTCCTATTAATGTGTTTAAAACCTTACCATCAATCAAAGTCATGTAAAGTTCAAATTTTATAGTGAAATTACGAAAACAAAATGGCACTAACTTTTTTATTATGATGCTTTCCGCTTGTTGTGTAGCCACACGTCAAGCAGTTCTGCATGCCCGAACTCAAAGATGCCTAGGGAAATTCGTGATTGTATGGAACCGGGTGGATTTGGGTAAAAGGTGATTAGTGTTTTATATAGACAAGACATTGACAAATGCTTACAACAATCCACGACAATCCACTAACTTTTACTTCACGAAGCAAAAATTATTTTAGGTTACGGACGCTAAAAACAACACAGCATAAAACACATAAAATAAAGGACCAAACACATCTAAACAAGGAAATACATAGACAATCGAGTAAAAAACCTGGAGCTACATTTTCCATTGTAATTTTTATATACAGGACTATTACTTTTGATGATAAAAGCAAAACGGAAAATCACTAAATTGTACTTTCTTCAAGCCACGTGCGCAGAGAATCAAAAGCAAACTTTCAGGGCTTGAGAAAACTTTCAGGGCTGCTTTATTTATTTGATACTTTAATTTCTTTGGTTTGTTGAGTGTACTCAATTGGTAAATTTTTTTTTTTTTTATAAATCAAGATATTTTTTTTCCTAATTAATGTAAAAAAAAAACGACTTTGGGACCATAGTGCAGTGCCTAAAGGAGGGAGTGTTCCCATCTCAGTGGAAGACGCAAAAGCTGGTGCTGCTCCCCAAGCCAGGGAAACCAGCAGAGGATGTGGCGTCATATCGACCAATCTGTCTCGTGGACTCGGTGGGAAAAGTGCTGGAAAGCCTAATCAGCGCCAGACTGAACGATGCGATCAACGCAGGAGGCGACCTGTCCGCAAATCAGTATGGTTTCCGCAAGGCAAGGTCCACAATAGACCCGGTCTGCAGAGTAGTGAGCATAGCGTCTGATGCTATTGAGGGCTCTCGCTGGAAAGGAGTTGCGAAGCAATACTGCCTGGTGATCACCCTGGATGTGAAGAATGCTATTAATGCGGCGGACTGGGGTTGCATTCTGGATGCTGCCAGAACTTTTGGGGTCCCATCGTACATGTACGAAGTGATATGGAGCTTCTTTTCTGGGAGAATGCTGATGTATGCTGCGTCGTCTGACCCGTTAAGTGCTCAGTTTCGCGTCCCCTCCTGTGGAATATCATGTATGATGGCATCCTGCGACTAGACATGCCAGGTAGGTGTCAGCTAGTCGGCTACGCGGACGATGTCGCGGTTGTAGTGGTTGGCAAGGAGTTGAGGGATGTTGAGGTAACGGCAAATACAACCATTGCATCCATCACGACTTGCCTGAGCTCGGTGGAACTAGTTCTAGTGGCGCACAAGACAAAAGCGGTGCTAATCAGCAGCCGAAAGCTAGTGGAAACGGCCACCGTGACAATCGACGGCATCGAGGTGAATTGTGGTTGAATCGCAAATGCTGTAGGCAGCCCAGATCTGGGCACTGGCCATGGAGGTTGAGAGCTACCGTCGCCTCATCGGTCCGACTTACCGACTCTGCGCTCTCGGAGTCTGTAGCGCTTTTAGGACTGTTTCGGTGGATGCAGCCCTAGTAATCGCCGGCATAGTGCCATAGACGCTAGAAGGCGCAGTTTGACCAAATGGCAGGACCGATGGGACGCGGCAGTAACCGGCAGATTGACGCATAGCCTCATCCCGGGGGAGGAAGGAAGCACGGGCAGGTGAACTTCCACCTCACACAGGTGTTAAGCGAACATGGCTGCTTCCGCCAATACCTCAATAGGTTCTGCCATGATCACGCTCCAACGTGTCCAGCATGTCCTGAAGGCGCAATTGCGGGCGCCCACCAGCGGGCGGACAGCGGGTCGAGCGGGCGATTAGCCATTCCCTAAATGAGACCAGCTTGGTACCCAGCATGCTGGAAAGCAAGGCTAAAGGGGCAGCGGTGTGTGCCTACATTGGAGCCATCATTCACGCGCTTAGGAGACTGGAGCGGGAAAGATCCGGTTCAGCATAAAAGAGGCCATAACCCTGGCGAAGCTATTCCCACTGGGACGTACCGCCGGGCAGGCATCTTCTATGTTGTCAGTTTGTTTGTTTATTTTTCCTGTTCTTATAATGTAAACAAAAAAAAAAAAAACCTAAAAAAAAACAAAAACATGTGTGACACACACACAAGTGATCAAAAGCGGTGCGGTTCTATACTCGCGGGCGCTCCCTTACAAACTCGTTCGTCGTGTATCCTGAAGGCCTGAAAGTTAAATTCGACGGGTCAAGCTTGGCCTCCGTAAGACTGTCTACGTACCTCGTTCCGGGGATTCCTCTGCTGCCTGTGTGCTGGCCCTGAACTTATCTGTTCAACCTCCTCTTGGCTGGACCATTGGAGCCGGTAGGGCTGAGGGGGAGGCTGCAGATCGCCTCTTTCCTTTTTTTGCCGCCTCTCTCATGGTTGGCTGGTGTGGGTGAGGAATATCTTTTTATTTCACCTTTCTCCAAAATTTTCTTTGTTGTTGCACGTCGTCTTCACAACGTCACGTAACAGCTGATTGTACCAGTGTTGGGAAATGAGGTCCCTAGCCATAAATCGGCAGGTGGCGCCTCTGAGTCAACCGTTTCAAAGCTTCCTCTTTTTCCGGATTTAAATTCAAATTCACAGCTTGCAACCGATACTCTTCAACCAAATGAATAAATCTGTGGTATCCATCGATAACTAAGCCCGATGCGCAAGGGCAGAGGAGCAAAATAATTAATGGGAAGAGTCTGCTTTCGGCAGTCGCCCACGGCTCTTGCCTTCCGAGGCGGTCTGTGCTCCGGCACAGATGGTAAATGTTGCTAATAACTCAGAAGCACGAGCAATACAGGTGCAAGCAACAAAGAACTTTGATGCTCCAACAGTAGTTTCACAATTAGACGAGCTAAACGAACGGGAAATCTGATCTGACAGCTGGACAGTATCTTCAATAGAGCTGACTATGGGAAGAAGCCAGTTCGCCACGTAAATCTGAGTGCTAAAATCTCAATAGTGCGTATTATGAAGCTGCATGAAATACTGTGCCGCAAAATTACCGATAGCCACACCGGAAAAATGGTCGAAAAGATCGACACCGCCACACAAACAACACCGGCGAGGAACAACCATCTGGGTTTTCCCATAAATTTGAGCCAGCCAACTACGCCTAAACGCCAGAGAGAGGATGCCGCCACTCAGCGGAAAACCCCACCAAAACGTGGGAAAACGACGAAAACAACTGGAAACCAACTTGGCGAACACAATGCAGCCGAAGAGGATGCAGAATGGCGGACGGTGTCTCGCAAGCGGCCTAATAAGCAACCAGATTGGAGGGACAAGCCTGCGGCAATCGTGATTCAAGCCCAAGAGGGCTTCCCTTACCCCCAAATTCTTGGTATGGTTACAAGAAGAACAGATGGCAAACTCGATGGAGTCAAAAACAACGTAAGGCGCACAAGAAAAACCGCCAAGGGCGAGAACTCAAGCGAGACGGCAATCTGACTGCCAAAAATTGAGAAACGAGCTTAGTCAAGTTCTAGGCCAACAGGCGTCGGTAAGGGCTGTAGGAACCGAAGTTTGGATCGAGATACGCAAACTTGATACCTTGGTAGCAGCAGACCACATTATGGAAGCTTTAGGGAAAAGACTTGGTGATGCCACCGCAAACGTGCGCGTCAGAAGTTTACGCCATACTTTTGGTGACACACAGTTGGCTAACTTATCAATGCCGCGCTCAACTGCTGACTCCTTGCTCAAGATGGGATCGATCGAAATAGGATGGACGCTTCGCCCTATTCGGGAACGTCAATCAAAGCAGAGATGCCACAAATGACTAAACTTCGGCCACACGGCAGCAAAGTGCAGTAGCTGCATCGATCGCACCAATTGGTGCCAGACCACAAGGCAGCCTCATACAGCAACTTTCCTTTCTGTTTCAATTGCGTAGATGCCAAACGACAACAGGTGGGGCATTACACTGTCAGCCGACGTTGCCCAATGGCGAGTGCAGGAACAAACCAGCAGCAATAACTATGAAGATTCTACAAATAAATCTGAATCACTGTGCGGCGGCGCATGATTTACTAGCGCAATCAGTAAGGGAACTGAGTATAGACGTGGCGGTTCTGAGCAAACTATATAGAATCCGGCCTGGCAACTCATAGGCGGCAGACACCTCGGGGAAAGCTGCAATCTGGTTGTGCGGCAATCGCACTCCGGCTATGCAACACGTGGATACGCACATACGCACATAGACGTTTTGTCAGAGCATACATAGGCGACATATGGGTGTACAGATGCTACTTGGCACCAAGTCTTACTCTCCAAGAACAAGAGTCGGCTCTGGACCAACTCGCTTTGGGTAGTATGGGGTAGTGCCCGAATAAACTCCACTCGACCTTGCTGTGCTTAACACGGGAAACAAGCACACGTCTGCAGAGCTGGCTACGGATCAGTGATCGGCGTCACATTCGCAAGCAGGCAACTAGCAGCACAGACCAACTGGCAATTGTGTAGCCATTACAAGGCCGACGGAAATTTAGCCATTTTGTGCACCATCGGTAGAAACGAAACCACCGATCAAAACGCTTAGAGTGGACATTTTAAACAACACAGCTTTTGAGGAATCCTTCAGCATCCCACCTCTCACTTGTAGATGCCATACTAACAGCCTGTGATGCCAGCATGGTAGCCCGTAGATGCCACGGCAATGCTTTCTAGAACTGTGCAACGAGAACGATATTTGGGCGGCTGCTTATTAAGTGTCCATGAAGAAGCTCAACGCCAATATCGCCAAGACCCACTCGGATCGTTGCTACACGAGATGCTGGTTCAAAAGGCTCCAGGCCCGGATGCGATTCCAAACAAGGCGTAAAAACTGGCGACCCGTCTCCAGCCTGGAAAGTTTGCAGAAGTCTTTAATAAATGCATGCGCGATGGCATTTTCCCAGACATTTGGAAACTGCAGAAAGGAATACTGCTTGGTCATTACATTAGATGTGAGAAACGCCTTCAACACCGCAAACTGGAGCCGGATCTAAGCTCTCTTCGGGAGTTTCGGGTACCAGAGTACCTAGTCCTCATGGTGGACCACTATTTCCGAAATCGGACTCTGCGCTACAACTCCCAAAGTGGCTGGCGCACACATGTCGTCAAAGGAGGTGTCCCGCAAGGCTGCGTTCTAGGCCCAATCCTATAGAACGTGAAGCATGATGGCGTGTTTTGCTTAGGCTTTCCCTCCCACCTGCAACTCAGATACGTGCAAAATAAGGTCATCCAGGGCAATACGCTATTTGGGCATCTTATTGGACACTCGCCTTAGCTTCAAAGAACACCTGGAGCACGCAAACACCAAAGCAGTTTATTTACTGGTGATAATGGTGATAACTATGCATTGAACCTGGTCATACCGATTGCTCATTGTGGACGCCAACAAATAAGGTTGGTCTGTAACACAACCACTGGAACTAAGCTCAAAAAACTGTAAAAAAAATATTAAAGAAGCTAACTTCGGCTGTGCCAAAGTTTATATACCCTTGCAGTCCATGGCCATAATATTTTTACATGTTCCAAACTCTTTTTCTGTATCTCAATTCATTAATGCACAGAACCTTTCAAATATCATTTCAATTTCTTCTTCTTCTTCCCCATACCCTTTTACACGCATGCCTCGATTCGCACGCATACACATATAGTTTATGTAGCGTTGCGCCTGTATGTGTGCATGCGTGTGCTCTGTTGATTTGATGATGACGTAGTAGGCAGCAAGCGGAACCGATTTATATCGGCTGTAACTTGTGTTCTATTTATCCGATCAGATCTTATATATAATACTGGTAGTGTGGTAATACTCCAATTTTTGCAATTTTTCAATTTCAATTTAAATTTTTTATAGTGGTCCGATTCTGCTAATTTTCATACTTTATTTTTCCCAAGTAATAAAAGGGCACCAAAAAAAGTTTCATCCCGATAGCTCTTAAGATGGCTGAGTAAAACGCATACGCACAGACGGACGGACGGACAGACGGACATGGCTATATCAACCCAGCTTCTCATGCTGATCAAGAATACATACATATACTTTATAGGGTCGGAAACGTCTCCTTCTGTGCGTTACAAACATTTAACCAATTTTATAATACCCTCTGCAAGGGTATAATAAAGTCAAAAAACTGCCTCTATTTGATTATCGGTTTGGAGCAATAATCAATCGTTTTTGTTGGCAGCATCAAATTTACTTTACTGTATTGGAGCTGAAACGCAACGTTATTGACGCCTGGGAACAAATGCGTTCGGTATACCCAAAATTGTATACACTTGCACAGCGCTACTATTTTCTGCTAGGCACATTTGTACTAGCTGAGCGCCTGTTCTCAAAAACCCGGAAAATACGGCAACCAAAAAATGAATCAGATTAACTAAGGAACATTTGTCCAAACTTCTGTTCCTAAACCGTTTTGAATAAATAAATATCAAAGAAGCTAACATCGGCTGTGCCGAAGTTTATATACCCTTGCAGTCAATGGCCATAATATTTTTACATTTTCCAAACTCTTTTTCTGTATCTCAATTCATTAATGCACAGAACCTTTCAAATATCATTTCAATTTCTTCTTCTTCTTCCCCATCCCCTTTTACACGCATGCCGCGACTCGCACGCATACACATATAGTTTATGTAGCATTGCGTCTGTATGTGTGCATGCGTGTGCTCTGTTGATTTGATGAAGACGTAGTAGGCAGCAAGTTGAACCGATTTATATCGGCTGTAACTTGTGTTCTATATATCCGATCAGATTCAAATTTTGGGATCTGAGATTTTATATATAATACTATCATATTGGTAAATTTCATGGCGATACTCCAATTTTTGCAATTTTTGCAAAAATGTTTCCTCCAGAGCTATATGATATAGTGGTCCGATTCTCCCAATTTTCATACTTTATTTTTCCCAGGTTATTAAAAGCCTCCAAAAAAAATTTCATCCCGATAGCTCTTAAGATGGCTGAGTAAAACGCATACGCACAGACGGACGGACAGACGGACATGGCTATATCAACTCAGCTTCTCATGCTGATCAAGAAAAAAAGGAAAAAAGCTCAATTTTTTTACTTTATGTAAAAAAAACAAAGGGTTTTGTTTAATTTAACTAATTTTTTTCAATGGTTAACTGTTTAATAGGTATTTTAAATGAAATTATAAAAAACAGAAACAAAAACAATAACGGTGAAACTTAAAAAACAACAAAAACTTAGATTATACATGTTTGACACTGTCAAGAAACTCTTTACACATTTTGTTCTCTTCATCGGTTTTGCTCTCATTCTAAAAAATAACGGGGCTTTACCGATAACTATCCTTTTAGAATCTCTATGAATCTCTATTTTTGTGTTTATTTTTTCACTTTGTGCGAGATTTGGCTGAGTACACATGAAAAAAGGAATTAAAATTTTGATTAATAATGCCGGGAAAGAGATTAAGCTTCGATGTTGTCCAATTGATCTTGTACAATCGGCAGTTGGGGAAATCAGTTCCAGAATTAGTGGAAATGTTTTCCGTGTCGAGAAAAACAATATACAACGTTCTCAGTCGCGCGGAAAACGAGGGAAGACTTGAGGCAAAGGGTGTAGGTGGCCGGAAACAAAAGATATCTGATCGGGGAAACCGCCTTATGATGCGAAGGATCAAAGCAAATCCCCAAATTTCGACCAGAACTCTTGCCAAGGAACTTAAGGAAGAGTGTGATGTGGATGTGTCCCACGAAACGGTCCGTCAGGCCATTCTTCGGCATGGGTATTCTTCGAAAATGGCACGTAAGAAACCCTTGCTGTCCTCAACCAATGTGGAAAAGCGCTTCTCTTTTGCTCTTACTATGCTTAGGCACCCAGAGGAGTATTGGAAGGATGTTATATTTTGCGACGAGACCAAAATAATGTTATGGTTATGGTTTGGGCCTGCATATCCAGCCAAGGAGTCGGTGAACTGGTATTCATTAAAAACACCATGAATGCCGAGCAATATCTGCAAATTTTGAAGTCAAATTTACGCCAAAGTGCAACCAAATTTGGCTTTATAACCGAAAATCGGCCAACTTTTAAATTTTACCAGGACAACGATCCAAAACATAAAGAGTTTAATGTACGCAATTGGCTGCTTTACAACTGCGGAAAGGTCTTGGAAACACCACCACAAAGCCCAGATCTCAACCCAATCGAACATGCGTGGTCCTATTTAAAGAAAAAGGTTGGAAAAAGGAATCCAACAAACCGTGGACAGCTAAAAGCTTTTGTAATCGAAGAGTGGCAGAAGATACCCCTAGATTATATTCAAAACTTGGTCAATTCTATGAAAAGAAGACTCCAACATGTATATAATGCTAAGGGGGGCCATACTAAATACTAAGTTTTTCAAAATTAGCTATAGTTAGTTTTACATTTTAAATTTAGAACAAGATATATGAAAAAGGGAAATTTACTTCCTGATGCTGATTTTAATACCGCGAATGACGAAGTCTCTGACGAAAGCGACAACGAAGAGGATGGTAATAATGAAGTTGACGATAATGATGCACAATAAGAAAGAGGTAAAAACAACCCTTCAGTAGCCAGTGTTCCGTTTCAAGACGTTCCGTTTCAAAGTGTTCCTAAATTTGCTTTAAATTTTCATGATGTCGAAGATTCAATTAGATCGTTTAATGGCGAAGATGCTCTTTCCATTGAAGTATGGATTAATGAAATCGAAGATTTTGCAACGATAATGCATGGGAATGATTTACAAATGTTTATATTCGCAAAACGGTTATTAAAAGGATTAGCAAATCTTTTTGTTGCAAGCGAACGAGGTATTTCTAACTGGTTAAAACTAAAAAAGGCGCTACTCAATGAATTTAAGTCGACGACTAACAGTGCTCAATTGCATAAAATAATTGCTGATCGAAAAATTAGAAAGAGCGAGAATTTACAAGAATATTTCTTGCTGATGAAAGAGTTATCCACACGAGGCAATATCGAAGAGTCTGCATTGATCCAATATGTTATTGATGGTATTGACGATATCGGTACGAACAAATCAATGTTGTATGGAGGTAAAAATATAAACGACTTTAAAGACAAATGAAAATGCTACGAAGTAATGCGAGAGAAATCTAAGAATGAGAATCAGAATGTACTAAGTTTTAATAAACAAGTCCAGAAAAGTAATCTCAGTTCTCAACCAGTGCAAGTTCGAAGTAGAAATAAAGATATTAAATGTTTCAATTGTGGTCTTAAAGGTCGTACAGCCGGTGCCTGTGACAATAAAACCGAAGGTTTTGAATGCAACATGTTGGGCCATATTGGCAAAGAGTGTCCAAAGAATTCGGAAAAACGCAAAGTGAGTAATATACAAAAACTAAACACATTAACCTCACGTATGTATAAAGAGATAACAATCGCCGGTTTAAAGATGAATGTTTTTATGAACACTGGAAGTAAAAATAATCTTATGTCCGAAAATAATTATAAAAGAATAAAAAAGCCAAAGTTATGTGAGTGCAATACATTTTTATCAGGGTTTCGTAATGGCGACACGGTCAAAGCCATGGGTTCAATCGAACAACTACTAACGATCCACAATTTCTTGATGAAGATTTGCTGTTAGGCGAAGAATTTTGTACAATTGCGGAAGTAAAAATAAATTGTGATAGAATAATTGTAAGAAAAAGTGACAACTACTAACGATCCACAATTTCTTGATGAAGATTTGCTGTTAGGCGAAGAATTTTGTACAATTGCGGAAGTAAAAATAAATTGTGATAGAATAATTGTAAGAAAAAGTGACAGTATCGAGCTTGAAACAGATATTTAATGTTGGCATGATATTGAATATTTGAGCTAACGCGAGCATTTCCGTAAAGAACATTTCAAAATCGACTGACGTGAAAATGCGAATCGTGGTCACAGATATTCAGTACTATTGTCTTGAAAAATGGATTCTTCCAAGTTGATGTCGAGGAGGAAAGCCGAAAATATACATCGTTTGTAACCCACAACGGGCAATACCAGTTTTAGAAGGTACCATTTGGACTAGCGAATTCTAGTGTTTTTCAAAGACACATCAATGCTATATTTCGAGAGCTGACACGTAAAAATATCGCAATTCCATACATAGAAGACATCATTATTCCAGCTAAAGATGAAGACGAGGCTCTATCAAATCTTAAAGAAGTCCTTAAATCAGTGTGAATAGTAAGGCCCGATGTTCAATCTAAAAAAATGGAGTCTTTAAAGAAAAGAGTTGAGTTTTTGGGGCACGAAATCGAAGACCAAAAGGTATGTATTTCTGAAGAGAAAATCAAAGCTGTAACTAAATTTCCGTAGCCCACAAACCAAAAGCAGCTTCAAAGTTTCCTAGGATTGGTTGGATACTTTAGAAAATTTATTAAAAATTTTGGATTAATAGCTAAACCTAACGAATCTTCTAAAACAAAATGCTAAATTCCATTTTAATGATACGGAAATTGATTCATTCACATTGATCACAGAGAAGCCCGTGTTAAAAATCTTTAATTTTAACCATGAAACTGAGCTTCACACCGATGCTTCGATTGATGGGTTTGGAGCAGTTCTTTTACAAGTTTCACCCGAAGATGGATAACTACACCCTGTATATTATATGAGCAGGATCACAAGAGATGCACAGAGGAAGTTTACTAGCTACGAACTGGAGATCGTAGCTGTTATTGAAGCTCTCAACAAATTCCGTTTCTACTTACTGGGTATCCGTTTCAAACTCGTAAGCGACTGCAATGCTTTCACCAAAACAATGGAAAAACGAGACGTTGGCACAAGAGTGGCCAGATGGATTCTAATGCTACAAGAATTTGACTTCGAGGTGGAGCATCGAGAAGGTACTCGTATTCGGCATGCCGACGCCTTAAGCCGAAATCCAGTAATGTTAATCACCGATGGAAGCGCAATCAGCAGACTAAAGTATCTTCAATCAGACATCAAGTCGCCCAATTCCACAATTCGGCAATAAACAGATCAAGTTCGGTACACCAGACGTCAAGTCGCCTAAATCGATTCAGAGATAAACAGATCCCATGAACCTAGATCGCGGAGACTATAAGAGCTAGAGTTACCAAATTTGGTACTTAGACTTACGCCCCCGCAGATTAAATAAAACTGATTTTCTCGAAAACTAACAAAGATAAAACCACCAAATTTGGAATGTGTAGTGGCTTAGCATACGCGCAAATTTTGTTGTTTTCAAAATTTTGCCACGCCTACTTCCGCCCCCTATGTCACCAAATGTAGAGCGGCTGATATCTTTTAGGAGTCCCGCCTTGGCAGGTGTGGAGTCTCTTCCCATTTCCCCTGGAGACAGTATCCCACCTACTAACTCGATATCGGTTGTAGTTTCCGAACCATCCGTGCAAACATCCATTTCCCGGAATATTGCCAATAAAGTAGTTACAAGAGGAAGTAGAAAAGTGCTGGCTGCTACTGCTGCTGCTGCGTCTGCTGTATCCATCAAAAAGATTTTTGGCCGGAACACCTTGTTGTAAAAAAGTAATACAATAAAAAAAAAAGCTTGCTACCTGCCCCTGTGAATAACGTTACTTCCGGCTCATCTGCACCTATTGGCGAGTCAAAAAACTAATTTCGTCCCTAACTCTGGCCTATCAGAACCTACGGAGACTAAAGTCTAAACTCTCTAGACTCTATGTGGATAGTTCAGCTTTTGATTTTCATATTTTTTCGTCTTTGCATCGTGTAAACAAAAAAACGCTTACGTTAAGGTAAGAAGTCTATAAAGATCACCTTTCAAATATCATTTCAATTTCTTCTTCTTCTTCCCCATTCCCTTTTACACGCATGCCACGATTCGCACGCATACACATATACATAGTTTATGTATGCGTCTGTATGTGTGCATGCGTGTGCTCTGTTGATTTGATGATGACGTAGTAGGGAGCAAGTTGAACCGATTTATATCGGCTGTAACTTGTGTTCTATTTATCCGATTAGACTCAAATTTTAAGATCTGAGATTTTATATGAAATACTATCATATTGGTAAATTTCATGGCGATACTCCAATTTTTGCAAAAATTTTTCCTCCAGAGAAAAAGCCCCCCAAAAAAATTTCATCCCGATAGCTCTTAAGATGGCTGAGTAAAACGCATACGCACAGACGGACGGACAGACGGACATGGCTATATCAACTCAGCTTCTCATGCTGATCAAGAATATATATACTTTATATTGTCGGAAACGTCTCCTTCTGTGCGTTACAAACATCTGACCAATTTTATAATACCCTCTGTGCAAGGGTATAAAAATATTCTTGCCTTTACTGAGACTTGGCTGAAGCCTGATATGGCCGATGCTTCAATTTTCCCCTCAAAATATTTATTATATAGACATGATCGGACTATCCGTAACGGTGGTGGTGGTTTTGATCGCTGTTGACTCGGCGTTCTCGTCTGAAATTGTCCAGTCTTCCAATCAGGAGATTGAATTTGTTTGTGTTAAAATTTCGTTTCATTCTTTTTCTGCCTATATTACTTGTTCGAATATTCCACCACAGTCCGACTTGGCAGTATACACTCACCCTTTGAACGCTATTCAACTTATTTCCTCATATCTCTCTGGCAAAGACTTGCTCGTTGTTCTGGGAGATTTTAATGATTCTTTATTACTGTTGCCCTCCTTGTCGAATTGTTTCATAGATGGTCTGCTTAAGTTGTCCCTAACTCAAATAAATCCTGTCCTATATCTGGTATTTGTGTTGGATTCTTCCAACTGCGATGTTTCCAGGACTGATCCCTTAATTATCCTTGAAGACAACTTTCATCCAACTCTGGATGTAACCATTGACCTTCCTTTTGGTGTTATGTCTCGACATAATAACTCGATGCCTCCAACCCAATGTTTTCGCAAGACAAACTTTAATAAACTTAAAAAACTCTTGATAACTAATGATTGGACATATCTGTATACTTGCACTGATATGGACTCCGCCATTTCTGTCTTCTAGTAAACTCTTGAGTCGTTCTTTGATATTTGTGTCCCGCGTGTGACTCAAGGATGGTCTGATAGACCTCCTTGGTTCTCACGTGAAATCAAGATGTTATAAAACATTTAAAAAATCTGGTAAAGCATCGGATTTTTCCCTATATGTAGTTGCTCTATCAAATTTTATGGTGCTGAATTCACATTGCTATAAGGATTATCTTCAGCGATGTAAACTTAGGTTTTCTCGCGATCCTAAGCAATTTTATAAATTTGTCAATGTTAAACGTAAGACATCAGTGCACCCGTCTTACTTGTCTTTCGAAAACAATAAAGCTGACAATGATCAGGCAATTGCCGATATGTTTGCTGATTTTTTCAAAACAACTTATTCCTGTTCGATTTATCAAGCAAATCTTCCTTATCCTCATCGCTTGCAATCGTCTAATTGCATTTTAGACCCTGTGTTTGATGAAAGTTCGGTTCTTAGCGTGCTCAGTTCCGTCAAACCAATATATGCACCTGGCCCTGATGGCTGCGTACTAAGGTTTTGCGCAGAGGCCCTATGTAAGCCAATACATAAGTTGTTTATACTTTCCGTCACATCTTCCGACTTCCCGCCTATCTGGAAGGAATCATATATAATTCATAAATTATAGGGGTATTTCTAAATTGTCTGTCATGCCTAAAGAAGCTATGTAGTAGCTATGTACGACTCTGACTGTACGCTATGATGAGCCACTAAAATTTTATCTTCTGCTCTAGCTGTGCAGCCTGGTCTGTGGCTCAAAATTCCTTGTTCCGGTATATCCACTACCTCCTGTTGTTCGTTACCACATTGGACTCTGGCCTTAGTTTTAGGTGGGACCTTGAACAACCAACTACTGCTACTATCTAGTTCTACCCAGTAAGATCTTGGTTGAACAATTGTGGTGTATGTTCGATTTTCTATTCTGTTTCAAAGGTGTCAGCTCACAGGCATTATCATTGGCGTTACTCCAAGGCCAATTTCCTTCGCATGTTCTCCTGTTTGATTGCCAGGTTCGACATTTCTGCATTGCTGAATCTGACATTAAGTGATACGAGTCTATTTCAAAATTATATATTAAGTACTGACTGCTTATATACACTGTTACCAGTTGATTACTGACCAATCGAACGGGAATTGGAATAGCTCTGTAGAGAAAGGATGGATGTCTACTGAAAAGTGACATATAATTCATTTTCAGATGATTTTTCTTTTATTTTGGTTATTTCTAATTTCATTTGGCTTGGTTTTAAAATATTATTATTTAATTTACCATGGTTAATGTCTATCAATAAACTAATAATTCCTGTTTGAATTTTTTCACATTCATCAACCACGGCGATTAACTGATTTACAATCATGAAAAACCGAATGGATTCTCTATACGCGTATTAACTTTCTTTTAATAATTCTGTCATATTTTCAATCCGGTTGTTCATGTTGCCAAAGTTTTCATTTATCTCATTTATGGTAGTCTTAAGAATGTTTGCCGTGGAATCTACCACCGATGTCTGCTTTTCTTCTAGATGCTTTAAGTTCTGCTGATTTGTAAATAAGTTTCTCATGTTTTCTTCCATTTGTATCCTATCGTCCGCATCCATGACACCGAATAATATATGGTACAGTGAACCCATGAATTCAAATGGTGCTCGCTTGCGTCTTGTCTTTTCTTGAATCATGAATAGCATACTATTTTCCTCGATATCCTTAATTCGCTTAACCGTGTTGTTTAAAACAACATGCAACTGGTCTTCGAAATTATACAACTTTTGGCATAAGCCCCTCAATTTGGGAATCATTCTGTCACCTTGACTGAGCATTTCAAAATATGCCGACATGTCATAGTATACCACCAGATCCCATGAGGACGCTTCTACTTCCACTTCACCCATTGGATCTAAGTACAATGCGGCTGTTGCGTTTAGTTTTTTTACCGTTATTTTTGGTCGCAGTATCAACATTGCTAAAATCATTACGGTTCCTACTTTGGACAGATGACCGAATCTGGTACCTTTCTGACATCGCGGCTCCTCAACGTCTTCTGATGATTTTACCCCAATAAGTGGACAAATTTTATTTATAGGCCTTGTAATTGACCCTTCCTGCAATTTGACTTTTACTACTCTTACTTTATCATCCTTGCCTTTGTGAATTTCCTCAATCTTGCCCAGAGGCCACCTGGCTGGGTGACAATAATCATCTTTGATCAGAACGACCTGTCCATTCTCTAAATTCTCTGTGGTTCGTCGCCACTTATTCCTTTGCTGGAGAGTATATAGATATTCGTCTTTCCATTTCAACCAGAAATCCTTTTTCATTTTCTGTATTAATTTCCATCTGTCTAAATTTTCAATTCTTTCTTCTGATATGGACTCGGCTGCTTTTAATGTAGGTCTTCCAATTAAGAAATGACCGGGAGTTAAAATCTCGTTGTTGTCCATATCTTCATCCGTCGTATACAACGGACGTGAATTTAACACGTCTTCTATTTGGCACAACAATGTTGCCAGTTCCTCATATGTGAGGTTACTGTCTCCTATAACTGTTTTCAGATGATACTTAGCCGACTTTACCCCAGCTTCCCATATACCTCCAAAGTGAGGTCCTGCCGGGGGGCTAAAATGCCAGCTAATCTGTTCTCGCTCTAAAACAGGGGCAACCTGAACGCTATCTTGAACTGCTTTTTTGAATTCTTCATCAAGCCTCCTAGCCGCACCTACAAAATTTATACCATTATCAGAATAAATGTTAGCGCATTTACCCCGTCTTGCAACAAATCGACGAAAAGCTGCTAGGAAGGCATCAGTTGTCAAGTCACTAACAACTTCTAAATGCATTGCCTTAGTTGACAAGCAAACGAATATTGCTATGTACCCTTTGAATGTTTTTTGTCCCCGGTTTTTTGAGCATCTTATGTGATATGGACCGGCAAAATCAATCCCCATGTTATGAAATGGAGGTGACACCGTAACCCTATTTTTGGGTAGGTTACCCATAATTTGCTCCGCAGTTACTTGGCGGTATCTGGCACAAGTGACGCATTCCCTTAGGTATTTTTTGAGGGCGTTTCTCAATCCGAAAATCCAAAATTTCCTTTGAATTTGGCTTCTCATAAGATTAATTTCTCCGTGTAAGGTTTCCCTATGAGCATCTTTAATCAACAGCATAGTTAGATGTGATTTATCCAAAATCACAGGATGCTTAGTGTCAAAGCATATGTTGGCATTTTGCAATCTTCCCCCCACGCGTAATATTCCATCGTTGTCCAAAAATGGATTTAAGCTTAAAATTTTGCTTTTCATATCAATTTGCTTCTTCTGCGTAAGACATAAAATCTCTCTGCTAAATTTATATGCTTGTTGGTGTTTAATTATTCAATTTTTAGCATTCTTAAGCTCATTGACGGTTAAATATGACGGGTACACCTTATCTCTTTTTTTAATGCTAATAAATCTTAATACATATGCCGTAATTCGGGTCAGCTTATTCATACAGGAATACTTTTCAATTAGCTCCTGCATAATACTACTCTCTGTATTTAATAGTACGGAATTTACCATAATCTTGTCATCATCTGTTTTTTGTTTAGGCCATTTATGTTTTGTCTCACCGAGCCACTTTGGCCCATTCCACCACAATTCACAATCTTTTAACTTATTTGGAAAAATGCCCTTTGAAGCTACATCCGCAGGGTTATCTTCAGATTTTACATGGTTCCATGTTATTTCTTTGATTTTTAGGATATCCTCTATGCGACGCCTTATGCATTTTTCCTTACTAGCACCGTTCTTTATCCAGCAGAGTGTAATAGTAGAGTCACTCCAAGGATATATTTCAGATGGAACAGCAATAGATTGCTGGACTCTTTGTAGCAATTGCGATAGCAAGTGTGCTGCACATAATTCCAATTTAGGAATAGTCTTCGTATTTTTGATTGGATTAACTTTGTTTTTGCTGGCTTTTAAGGTAACTGCTTCACCTACTTTAGCATATAATACCGCTGCATATGCCTTCTCTGAAGCGTCAGCAAACCCATGAATCTGTAAAAACCTATTAGGGTAATCTGACTTCTTCCAGATACACCAAATTATCCCTGAAGGATTTCCATTCTATTGCTTCGTTATCGGACAACTCTTGGTCCTTATTTTGTTCAGCTAGCCACAACTTCTGCATAAATAACTTGCCTACTACCGTTACTGGTGCTAGCCAACCTAGTGGATCATAAACCTTGGCTAGTGTGGATAGCACACCCCTTTTATTCACCTTCCTGTTCTCGTCCCAGTGTACCTTAAACCTAAACTCGTCTTTAATTGGTTCCCACTGCAACCCCAAGGTTTTAATTGCCTCGTTCTTATAAATTTTTAATACTTTATTATCGCCTGTATCAATAACCTCTTCAACAATTTCGGACTTATTCGAAATCCATTTTATCAAATTCATTCCTGCTTTTTCCAGCTCTCTGGAAACCAGCTGAACTTTGTGTTTTGATTCTTGTACGGTATTACCAGTCATTAAATCATCCATGTAGAATTCATCTCGGATAATTTCACTAACCACTTTATCCTGACATCTGTTTGCTATCTCTGCAAGTACCCTTGTAGCTAAATAAGGTGCTGATGCCGTACCGTACGTTACTGTTGTCAATTTATTTTTTATTTTAATTAAGTGCACTGACTCATTAATTATGTCAATCACTCCTTTTACACTCTTTGCGGATTCACGGTTGTTCGGAAAATACCCTCCGATTATTTTCATACCGCTTGGTCAACAGTTCCCAAGCGGCACTATAACTGTCAGCTGAACCTGACAATAAATGAGCTACCATGCTCCTCGCTTCGCCCTTTAATGCGGATTTCCAATAATTAAACTTAAGAGTAGGACTCAGATCCTCTCTTTTTTCAATCAATTCCCCAAACAATTCCACAAACAGGTCCCATTCTCTAGGCTCTCCAGAAAATGTTGGTACCTGAATTTTCGGCAACACCGGTAGTTCGTCTCTCGCGGTTACATTCTCAGTTTTACAATCCTTATTGCTCATTTTCATTTCTAAGACTGACAATGAATTCTGGATATCGAATTCTAAATCATCCATAACATACTTTACTTTTTGTGCTTTCTCCCATAAATAATTAATCTTATTAATATATATTATGCATGTCTCATTGCCTGTCGAGTTGTCTATAGTACTTAAATCTTTGGTTACCATATCTAAATAATCCTGGAGCTGTCGGACTCTATCTATAAATATATCCTGGTTAACCTTAGCATTTTCATTACTGCAGTTCGCATTTCCGCGCGACTCTCCTTTGCTATCATCACCCATTTCTGATATATTCGCTTTTGCTTCAACTAACACCGACTTACTAGTGCCTGGTTTTTCTGACTATCCTGTAGCTATTATTTTGGCAACTATCTTTAACACTTCTTCATGAATTTTATCTCTGAAATACTGATGATCGATCCCCTGCTGTAGCAATTTGTTATGATTAGGTATCCATTGATTCCTTATCTCTTTTACTTCCTCGATCACCTTGCTAGTTAAGTTTCTAGTTTCTAAAGCTTCTAACTGCTTTAACCTTGTATGCAACTCTAACTGCTTCCCTAACCATTTGTCAGCCTTATTAGAAAACATTTTTTCTTATGCGTATATTAGGATACCGAAATAAGTATATAATAATAATAAAATGAAGTAAGTAAGTCGTCTCGCCGACTTGGATATACCATACACCAGTAAAACAAATATTTTAAATTTATAATAACCAATGCATTTTCGTATTTTTAAAAAAATCTGATTGCATGCTTTTTACAAGCATATCTTAGTATTTCGCTCACTCAAGCATTCGAGCACCCTAGCGCCCCCACCAGCCAACGGCCACTCCCAACCATATGGAAAAACGTTTATATGCATAACTTGACTATTTTTATTCCGATTTTGATCAAATTTGGTATTTTGCTTGATATTAGTATCAAATTTAAGTGTGCTAAATTTAATTGCACAAGGTAGAAAATTACGGGAGATAATCGAGTTTTTTCAAATTACGGGGGCGGAAAGAGGCGTGGCAAAATCTTTACACACTAAAACTGTGCGCAATTACTAAGCAAATATACATACCAACTATGGTGTCTCTAGCTAAAATAGCATTTGAGTAAATCGGTTTTATTTAATTTGCGGGGGCGGTAGGGGGCGTGGCAAAATTTTTACAAATACAAAATGTGCGCATTTACTAAGCAAATATACATACCAAATTTTGTGTCTCTAGTTGCTATAGTGTTTAAGAAAATCGGTTTTATGTAATTTGCGGGGGCGGTAGGGGGCGTGGCAAACATTTGAAACAAACTCGATAAGCGTACATATGACACGAGTCTACATACCAAATTTGGTGGCTCTAGCTCTTATAGTCTCCGAGATCTAGGTGTTCATACAGACGGACGGACGGACGGACGGACGGACGAACGGACGGACGGACGTACAGACGGACATGGCTAGATCGTCTCGGCTATTGATGCTGATCAAGAATATATATACTTTATGGGGTCGGAAAAGCTTCCTTCTGCCTGTTACATACATTTTAGCGACTTTAATATACCATTTCACCCTATGGGTGTATATAATGTATATGTATGTAATTATAACTATTTTAATTTATATCTTATCTGATGATCCTGTTCGCTGCTGCTTGTCCGGCAATGGGTAGAGTTCGCCGTTTTTTTTTTTTACTGTGTCGTCGCTCAGCTTCTGTTGTCCAGAGCCTATGGGCTCAGGCGGTACCGGTGCCGGTCATCGCACCAGACTTCCTTCTATTGGCAATGTATGTTCTCCAGCGGCCTCTCCTTTGCAAATGCTTATTCTAATGTTTATATTTCATGCTCAGCGTTGGCTGCTTGACACCGCATTGCTGTTATAATCTTAAGTGTTTTCCACAGAGTGTGGATGCATGTTTTGTTTGGTATTAAGCAATAATTTTCATATGAATCTTTATGACTTATTTTTGTTTATGTTCCGTTTTTGTATATTTCTTTGGTCAATCTGATTTGGTGAAGCCATTTCAGCTGACCACGATGTTTAATCTAAAACAGTGGGAGTGGCAACAGTGACCCAGCCCTATGGTATATCTGACTTTGAATCTGGAATTTTTTTTCTCATAAATCAAATTGCATAGTAAGTACCAAGAAGTAATTACCTTAAAGGTCGGCAAAAATCCATCTCTTATAATTTTTGTACCCCCAAAAGATGTCATTTAAAAGCACGAATTGTACTTTTGAATATTTTTCCAAAACTCCTTTGACGCTTGTGAATTGCCATAAATTAATGAGTGCAAAGGGTCTGGTGGAGGTTCTAATGCAGGCAATTTAACTTTTCCAGAAGCACAGCACATGGCAGGCGTTTCGTTCATAAATTTCAATGCTCTGCAATGCACACATTCTTTATTCATTTGTCCAATATTGGAATATATGCTATAATCAATTCTGCTATCATAATTATGAGCCGCCAATTCCATGTTGTTGTCAACCGTGTTCGCATTGCGTCTACGAAATTCTCTAACAACTGTGGCGTTTCGTGTTCGTCTACCAGTATTTGAACGTCTTGGAAGTGGCATTTTGAATGTGGTTTATATACAATTCACTTAATTTTTTAAATTAAAGCTATATGTTATACAACACTTTACGTTAGAGGTTTACATTGTATTGAAATGAATTCTTTTTATTCATTCGTTTTAAAACGCCTTAAGTTAATTGGTTAAATTCAAAATTAGCTTTCTTTTGAAAAACAAACCTTCCTTGGGCCATAACGAATATTTAAAAAATATCAAAGAAGCTAACATCGGCTGTGCCGAAGTTTATATACCCTTGCAGCCCATGGCCATAATATTTTTACATGTTCCAAACACTTTTTCTGTATCTCAATTCATTAATGCACAGAGCCTTTCAAATATCATTTCAATTTCTTCTTCTTCTTCCCCATCCCCTTTTACACGCATGCCGCGATTCGCACGCATACACATATGTGTATATATATAGTTTATGTAGCGTTGCGTCTGTGTGTGTGCATGCGTGTGCTCTGTTGATTTGATGATGACGTAGTAGGCAGCAAGCCGAACCGATTTATATCGGCTGTAACTTGTGTTCTATATATCCGATCAGATTCAAATTTTGGGATCTGAGATTTTATATATAATACTATCATATTGGTAAATTTCATGGCGATACTCCAATTTTTGCAATTTTTGCAAAAATGTTTCCTCCAGAGCTATATGATATAGTGGTCCGATTTTCCCAATTTTCATACTTTATTTTTCCCAGGTAATAAAGAGCCCCCAAAATACACCATACCATACACCCATAGGGTGAAATGGTATATTAAAGTTGCGAAAATGTAAGTAACAGGCAGAAGCAAGCTTTTCCGACCCCATAAAGTATATATATTCTTGATCAGCATCAACAGCGGAGACGATCTAGCCATGTCCGTCCGTCCGTATGAACACCTAGATCTCGGAGACTATAAGAGCTAGAGTCACCAAATTTCATATGTTGTTCATGTAATATGTACGCTTATCGAGTTTGTTTCAAATTTTTGCCACACAAAATACCGCCCGCACAAACTAAATAAAACCGATTTTTTCAAAAACTATAGCAACTAGAGAAACAAAATTTGGTACGTATATTTGCTTATCCCTTTCTGCCCCCGTAACTTGAAAAACTCGATAATCTCCCTTAATTTTTTACCTTGTGCAATCAAATTTAGTATACTTAAATTTGATACTAATATCCAGCAGAACACAAAATTTGATCAAAATCGGACAGAAAATAGCCAAGTTATGCATATAAACATTTTTCCAATTGGCCGGAGTTGGCCGTTGGCTGGTGGAGGCGCTAGGGTGCTCGTATGCTTGAGTGAGCGAAACTGAGATATGCTTGTAAATAGCATGTGAACAGCTTTGTTTTACTGGTGTATATAAAACATCAGATTTAGATCTAGCTTCTTTGATATTTGATAGCCCAATATTGATGAACAAAGCCATAAAATAAATATATCGTTATCCTCGAGACGTGTGCATAAATACTGAAATCATATTAAAATACTTTTTATTAAAAAACTCCTGAAACTGGAGCTACTGCCTAGGCATTAAAATGTTCGTTACAGTACGATAATGCACCCAACCATGCAGCGAAGCTTAAAGATGTTTATTTTAAAGTCTTTCAAAATGTGATTTTAGACTGGTCAACAAGCAGACCGGACACAAATCTAATGTGAGGCATGCTTATTGTTTAAAGCTGTTTCAGTTGATTTTTATTTTTTATTTTAAAGTTATGACACAAATTATAAATTTGTTCTAGTTACTTATTTTATTCCATTGTAATTTTTGTTTGGTAATATTTTATTCCATTGCAGTCCTCGGTATATCAGGTGCCTAAGTGGCTTAGTCCATTGGGCAACTGAACAACGAGGATGTAGTATGGATGTAGTTTTCGTTTAAGCGGAAGAACTTAGTTGCCAGTGCTTGTAAAATATAGCTCGGTTGATAGTTTACAACTATATCCAATACTTATAATAATAATAATAATAATAATTTTATTACATTTTTCTAACTTTGTCCTAAGCTCTTCGATTTAAATGGGCTGAAATATATTTATAAATTTAGGAGGTTTAAAGATAAATTTATTATTTTTTTAATAAATTAATTGGATCAGTTGTTATGTTGTTTTGCTTATCTACTTAGCGAAGTGTAATAATTTATTATTAAATATTTCATAATATGTAATTTAAAAAGTTTTGAAGAAGTTTCTGTTCTCTTGAAAACTTTATGAATTAAAGTTAATCGATTCAATAAAACCAAACAGATAAAATGATTTTTTAAATTTGTAGTGGTAGCTTTTTATCTGGTAACAAGGGATCTTGGTTTTTATTGGCTAAGCGTTCTCACGCTTGGAAGATTTTTGGGGACAGATTTGTTTATAGGATTTTTGTTTAGTCTCGATTGAAGTAAACATACGATGCTTTGTAGACTAAAGGGGGCTGAAGTTATGTGGAGTGGGAAGTGAAGTGGTGTGGGTGAATGGAGTTTTATATTTATGTTGACTGCTATTTACTGATAGCCTATCAATTTGTGTTCTAGCTCTTTATCGTTTTGAATTAAGGTGCCGAAACGATATTTATGCTTTGTGCCTATTATGTTAATGAGTCCTCGCTTTTTTATCTTTATTATTTTAATACCGTTCATTTCGTGATTAAATTTTTCGACTAAATATTGAATATGAACAATGTTATTATATGGTTCTGCTTCTTCTTCTTGTTTATATGGGCTTGTTTATACCAAAATCGTTCCTATTTTCATTTAATTATTCAATTTGTTTAAATTTGTTAGCTTGTGTATTATTAAAAGGTGTACCTTCGTAGATAAAGATATCCGCTGGTGTTCTATTTGTCGTTAGATGTTTAGTTTTGTGGATATAAGTATAAAGGATAGTTTCAAATTTGGTTTGTTTATCTTCTATACTAGATTCTACATTGATAACTCTTAGTTTTTCATTTGCAGTTCTGTGAAAACTCTGCACATCTGAAAAACCATTTTTGCTCGATGTTATACTTATATCAACGTTTTCTGATTGTAACCAATTTTGAAGTGCTACGCAAATGAAAGTTGAGTCCTTATCAGCTCTAATTTCTTCCCCTTTTTGTTTCAAGCAAATCACGACTTTTGACTTTTCCAACACAAAAGATCTGCAGGACGTGAAGGAATTCCTACCATTCTTGGAACAGCGCTTCTTAACATTAGAGGCGATTGGGAAACCAAGAATAGAAAATCGCAGCATTGAATACCTTGTGTGCTTTCTGTGAGAAATCAAAGCACAAACCCACCCTTCCAATGTGAAAAGATTAAAAAACTACGCAGCAGAGCGGCTTAATTGGGTCCAGAGACACAAGTTTTTTGTCAATTGCTTCAAGTAAATCTCGTCTCAGAGAGATTGGTAAAGAAGTTATCGTTAAAAATTAACGAGTCTCATGTGCACATAAATGGAGTGGGTGGTCAACCACAGATAAGCAAGGCTCGAGTAAGCTTGGTTCTAAGGTCAAGATACAACAAGTTCGCAATGCTAGTTGATTTGTATTGCCACACATAATAGGTGATTAACCCACAGAACAAATAACTCAGAAAGTCACATAACCAGACAACATTCAATTGGCGGACCCAACATTTGATAAACCAGGTAAAATTGATATGCTGTTGACCTTGTATTTTAACCTTTCCAATACTGGATATGCAAAATTTTCTTTAACTTTTCTATTTCTTATGAACTTAATTGAACGAGTCGAAACTGGTTTCTTCCCTCGATACTGTTATTTATTTCGTGTGCGAATGCTTTATATTCGAACTCTAGAGGAAGATAAGGTATTGATCCTTCTTTTTCTTTATGGGCGTATTTGAAATAGAATTTATAATTTAATAGTGTTACACTATTCACTTCATAGTTAATAACGGCATGACAAGATATTTTCTGCCTAATAGTATGTCATAGTTGATGAAAATTGATGGCAATACAATGTTTGTTGGTTGGGGCAAAGTCTGCTGGGTGCAAAAGATACGCTTATTATTCCTTTTATTGTCTGAACCCTTAAATTTTCTGAAGTTTCTGGAAAAAGCCTGTATCTATAACGCATTTTCAAGGGATGTTATTAATTTTTCGTTGGCTGTAGGTGTTTGATTGGATGTACAGTCGGATCTAATATCTCGAACTACTTTGATTGTTAGTTTTGGGCTTTTCTTTGGAACTTTTTTCAGATTGACCCTCTATCGCAGTAGAAATATTAATCTTGGCTAACGTCATATAAAGCTTGTCTGGTAATCTTTTGATAATGCCATATTTTATGGTGTTATTCATGGCATTTGTATTTAAAATTGTATTGGCGGCATCGCCTTCTATTGCCAACATATTTATTATAACTAATGACTTATGTTCTCCAATAAACTTACGAAGGTTTCCTCCAAAAAAAGTGTGGTAGAGCCGTCGTAGTAATTCTTCATAAGGCGTTTGGGCGTGTTGTGATGTCCGCTGGGCCTCCCAGTAAGCTGCATCTCTATGCCGTACATCAAACTACGTTGGCGAACGTCCCTCGTCGGTTAGAGTTGTAGAATATAGTCAACTTTCCGTATAAACGTGCTCAATGTCGAAGCGTTACCATCGGAAGTAGGCAACTGTCTAAGCATGGTAAGCGCCTGGTTCAGGTGAGATTCTGATGGTTCCAGTGTCATCTTGGATTAGATTTTGTTAAGAACTTTAAGTTTCGATGTCGCGCTTTAGACTTCATGAAAGGTTCTTTTGCGGATAAAACGAAAAATAGGAAACAAATTTTTTCGAGGGCTTTGGGCTTTATAGTTGTTTTTCCTTTTGCCCAAAAAGTCTCGATCATGGATCAACCTTAGATTCGGTATATGTAAGGGTGGTTTGACAAAAGTTTTGCACTTTAACTTGTTCAATGCAACAAAGGGTCTTGTTTCTAGGCAACCTTAGATTCGATATCCACAACGGTCGGTTATACACAAGTTTGCACACACTAAATAATTTTGTTTTATCCTACCTACTGTGCCAGTTATGAATCCAATTCTTTCATCAATTAAAAAAAATGGATAATTGAGACTCGAGAACGTATTGATCTTTATTTGGAGAATACGTGTTAAGAACTAACTTATAATTATTCATACAGATTTGTTTATGGTTCGGTTTACAGAGCTTTTGATGTTAGTAGTGGGAGTGGTTGTGGGCGAATGGAGTGTGAGCTTTTTATCTGGTGACAAGGGATTTTGGCTTTTATTGGTTAATTGATTTTTGTTATAGTCATAACAAATAGCTCCCATAGGAACGATCGGTGAAAAACAGTGGCTCCTGTATTTTTTGTAGCCCCGGCTTATCTGTTAGACTCTTTCGAATACAATATTCAATTAAAAATATTAGTTCATAATATTTTTGCAAAAGTTGCCAGTTAAATATAAAGAATAAAGACATTAATTTCTTCATCTTTAGCGATCGGGCAAAGCGACATACATAGACGCGCTCGCGTCGAAATGCTGAGGGCAACTAAATCCACCCTCTTGCTCTGTGTTAGGACACTAGCCGTTCGGTTACACGCATACGAGGTGCCGAACGTATTCGTCACCCGGGGGATATGAGTCCCTGGCTCTGGTATAGAGTATACCAGGGGTAGGCACAAAGAGAGCCAACGCAAACTGTCAATGTATGTGTGTGTTTTACACTGCGAGAAAAGAAAAGTGAACAGATATTGCCTCGATCATCCAGACTAAAGGAATCGTCGATCTGCTGCAAAAAAATAAAAAAGAAAACAACCACTAAATTAATTTTTCCATGTGCATATTTTCAACAAAGCGACATAGATCCACTTGCGTCAAAGTGCTGCAAGCGACTAATTCAGATTTTACGCTCTCGTGTGCAATTTGGGTTGACTTCGGCATGCATACAGATGGCAAAACGAGCAATTGCCAAATAAAAGTGCCCGCACGGGATATGGATGCCTACCCCTGGAGTATACAGAGAGCAGTTTTGAGGCCGACAAGACACGAATTGTATCCAGAGAGCAGCATTCACACAAACGACCGTAAAGAGCTCAGCTATTTTAGCTTACGAGAGGGACGGCAACTGATTTGAGACATAAGAGCAAGTAATTGACGAAGAAAATTTGTATAACAATATAGATTGATATCAATTGAATGAAAACATTGACGGTAGCTTAATATACATATTCAAATCTTATGATTTATTTGAATTTAAATTATGCCACACGACGAAATCCTGCAACTCACGGTAGCAGAGCTTAAAGAAAAGTTTACAAATAGTAAACGACCAAGAATAGAGAATAGAAAGAAAAAACAGAATGAGAGTTTGATCGAATATTTTTATGAAATGGAGGAGTTTATCGAATTATATCATATTAGAAGAAGAAAGTGCTATAGATTATATAAAAGAGGGTATACCAAATTCGAAGCAAAACAAGACTGTGTTGTATCAAGCCAAGGATTTTAGACAATTACGAGAGAACATGAAAATGTATGAGAAAATCTCTACTGAGAAAGAATGAAGAAGCGCCTTGATACTGCTATCACAGGTCAAAGGTGGTTAGAAGAAGGAATAATTCGTCACAGTGTATCTGAGTATTCTTCTTCAATTGTATTAGTACCGAAGAAAGATGGAGAAATGAGATTATGTTGCGATTATAGAAGGGTAAATCAAAAAATCATAAGAGATAATTTTCCCACTGCATTGATTGATGATAGGTTACAAGAAAAAAGAGTTTTTACAACTCGTGATTTGTGTGACGGCTATTCCCATGTGCCAGTTGAACAAAAGGCAATGAAACTGACTTCGTGCGTTACTCAAAATGGGCAGTTCGAATAAAATTTTGTACCGTTCGACATTAATAATTCAGCAGCTGTGTTTGCTAGATATATTTTTGCAATGTTGAGACCGTTGTTAAATGAAGGTATATTTTAATGTTGTACATGGATGATATTATTATTTCAGCGAGGAAGGAGTTTGAGGGTATATAGAGATTGAAAGATGTGATAAGTTCAACAGAAGAGTCGGGTGAAGCCGTCAATAGAAGATCCATTTTGTGGTATATGTAATGAGGTAATGAAAGCGTCGGATTTGATAGCAAACGCTCCATGTAAACACAGATTTCTGCAGCAGAATTTCATTCAATAGCGTTGGGATCAGCAAGTGTTAATACTTCTGAAGAAAATTTCAAAAAATAAGGTACAAAAGATTACAGAGGCAAAGGCAGGGTTAAACTTGGCAGCAAACCCGGTCTTAATACTAGATCACAAAAAAAGCAAGTAGAAAGTAGATCTGAAGATTTCATCTATCGAGTACGATCACTGACACGATCAAATTTAGATAACGACTGTGTATATATATTTATTATTTGCGGGTGAAGCCAACGATCGGTACTGGAAATTTCATAGTAACCATAGCATATAGCAAGGGAAATATTTTGTGTCAAATTTTATAAAACATTTGAAGATGTAGGACAGACTTAGATATTTGAGAAAAGATTAGAAAACACCTTGGTGGTGAAAACGAAGTTTTTGACGACTAGCAGTATGCCATAGACGACTTAAGCGATAGACTTCAACAAGGCATATCAGAAGAACAGTCTTCATCATAAAAATCCCAAACAAGTAACAGTTACGGGTAGACGTACGTTCTATAACGAAATTAAAACTGTGTTAATGAATTGACTGAAACTTATGAGATGTTAGACCAAACAATTGAGAAAGAATCATGTGAGGAAGTTCTTGCTATAACAGCAAACCCATCTAGTACAAAGTGTTGGCATTGTGACAAACATGGTCACCGTTTCGATGACTGCTTAGAACAGCGTAGTATCTTTTGCTACGGGTGTGGCGCTAAAGGATTATTTAAGCACACACATTAAACCCGTCGAAAATAGTTCTCAAATGGAAAATAAAGCCCAAGAAACACAAAAGAAGCCCATTCTAACTAAAATATAACCTTAATATCTTCATCTGCAAAACTACAATAAGGTAGGCGAAAGGATATTCCTAGGAATAGATTATATAAATTGTATTAGAAAACCCAGACGTTCAACTTTACGGATAAGAAAATTTTGGAAAGCGATTCGCGCTAACCACAATAAGATCGTTTCAACCATCTTTACTGAGTCTGACGATCGATTATATACGGCAATCACAATAGAAAACAGAAAATACAAAGATTTGCGAGCATTAGCTATGTAAACGGAAAGGCTGCCAAAGAATTGGTATACACAGGTAATTATAAAACTGCTCAGATAGAATCCATATGGCGAGAGTAGTAGGTAGACTTCAAAGACTTCAGCTTACCTCTAGAAGTTACAAAATTGGATGTAGCTTACTTACAAGAACTACCGAAGTATCATAATTAATCACCAGAGCAACAGAAAAGACAGTAAGGAAGTAAAAATAGATTGTGTTTAAATTCACGTTAGGTTAATCGAGTGACAAGGAAAGATGCTTATCCGTTACCGCACGTCATTCATGAAGGACAATTAATGACCTACCCAGACAAGATAAAAGCCATTAAAGAGTTTCAAACTGCGACAACCGTAAAACAGTTATTAGGATTGTCCGGCTGGTATCGTCGATTCGCCGAAAAGTACGCCACGATTTCTTTCCCTCTTACAAAGTTATTAAAATCCAGAAAGTGAAAATCCATTAAAGTGGAACGGTTCTGCTTCTAAAGCTTTCAAAGACTTGAAATCACAACCATTCACAATAGAAAACAGAAAATACAAAGCGTTAGCTGTGTAGACATTGGTAATTATAAAAAATGCCCAGATAGAATCCATACGGCGATTGGAACACCAAGTAGTAGTAATAGAGCATACGATCGATGTTGGTTCAGCAGTCCCCATAAAACAACGAACTTGGCACGTATTTGATTTGCTTACTTATGTTTGCAAAAAGCTAATCTCACCATTAACATAAGGAAATCTAAATTTTGAATGCGCGAGATAAAATATCTTGGTTTTATTGTACAAGATAAAAGCCATTAAAGAATTTTGAACTCCAACCACCGTAAAACAGTTAAGACGATTTTTAGAATTGTCCGGCTGGTATCGTCGATTCGTGGAACGGTTCTGCTTCTTTAGCTTTCAAAGACTTGAAAACGCGTTTAACCACTGCACCAATATTGATCACTCCCGACTTTTTAACGCTGACGCGTTATCGAGACAAAACGAGTTAGAGATATCTGAATATAAATTGAGTACTTCTATTGTAGATATACAATCAGAACATTTCAAATCCGCGAAATATCTAGAACTGATAGAACATATTCAAAGTAACCAATTTAAATTCTCCGATTTAAAAATTATAGAAGGATTCGTTTAAGAGAACCGTTTTTAGGACCTTGCCTTGTTTTGGCCACTTATCGTAAGCCAAATAAGAGCCTACGTTTCCAATTGTCATATTTGTCGTTCAACAAAGAGTCCATAATAATATTTAGTGCTCCAAGGATTTTTGAATTTTTGGAAATGTTCGTGGAGGGGCGGAAGGAGGATCCAAATAAAAATACGAATAGTTGGCGGGTGCCAATTATTTCTGATATGGTGAGCTGGTAAACAATTAAAAACGCGCGGGAACAATAGTTCGATTTTAAGGAAACTACAGAACATACCCCCGCCCTTGCAACATGTTGCAATTGTCACCCTGGACATATAGAGGATGGGGTACGGCGTCCTGGAGCGCCTAGATGTTACAGGAGCCGGAGACTACCCATCCGAACACGGTGCTTTGGGCTGCGGGAGTACCGTTATGACCGGGCACACAGCCTGGTTGGATGACCGCAGGGTAGAGGTCCGCCCCGCCACAAAATTGGGATCGGCCAAGACCAGATTAGAGAGTTTGCCCCGGACCTACTCCGGCACTTCCTGGATGGGAATGCGAATGAGCAGATCATCCTCTACTCGGAAAATGATGTTCCGACGCAGGATCCAACCTCGATTCTACGACGGCCGCACAAGCTTGGTCGACACCGACCTTGGTCACTATCAGCCCATGCGACCGGGCAAATCAGCCGCTCATGAATCTAGGAGGACGCGGGTCTCGAAGGACTTCGAGCCGTTCCCCAACCTGATGACTGCCGTTGGCATGACTGTCGTCGTCCTGGCTTGAAGCAGTGAAGACAGTATTTGTTGATGATAACCTCATCCCGAAGGTTCAGGAACCGTTGACAATGCCGGAGAGCATGGAGTTTATCCCGTGCGGACCGGATGATGGCTGCTACGATAAGGCAAACGCGTTGGGGCCATGTCGCTGTAGAATGACGATGTGAAGGACTGAAACGAAAAGAAATTACGGAAGGGAATGAGGATAAGTCAATTCATGGGGAACGAATCACATAAACGGAGTCGACGACATTCGGAAAGGGAACCATTATGGCTCTTTAGGGTTAGGACCGCTGTTGTCGTGCAGAAGGATGAGTTTCGCAACGGGTTTTCGAATCGATCCACGCCCTGTTTTGCCATCAGCTACTCGGACGATGCCATCAGCCCCGGGAAGAGTACGTTCGATTTGGCCTAAGCGCCACTCGTTGGAGGGGCGGTTATCCTCGAACACGATCACGAGGTCGCCTGTCTGCAGACTACGAGCAGGCGATTTCCACTTATTCCGATTGTGGAGCTCCTTAAGGTATTCGTTCTTCCAACGGCGGCAGAAGGCATGCTGGGTTGCCTTCAGTCGCTGCCATCGGTTGATTAAGGACATACGCTCGACTAGCGCAGCAATGGATAAGAGAGGTCCTCCAATAAGGAAATGTCCCGGGCTCAATGCCAGCAAATCCTCTGGGTCCTCTCTCATGGGAGGAATTTGCCGAGAATTCAGACACTCCTCGATTCGACACAAACGTGTACTTAACGTTAGACGTGGACCTTTAAAATAAGGGTTTAAAAGTTTTGACCCCGGCCTCCCTCAGTCCTCCCATATGGGGGCGCTCGGCGGAATGAAGTGCCAGGATAAAATATGCTGGGGAAATGATTTAATGATAATCTGCTTGTTGGCGTCCAGAAAGTCCTTTTGGAGCACCTTCGAGGCTCCTACGAAGGTTTTGCCATTATCGGAGTAAATGCGCTGTGGACATTGTCTCCGTGCGACAAACCGTGAAAAGGATGAAAAGGCCTTCAGTGTTGGGTCTGCAACGGTGAAGAAGAAGACGTCCTCGGCGGCTTGCCAGCGAATGCCCAAGGTTTTTGCACGGCTCGAGGCTTCCAACTCGAGAAAGTCCTCTCGTAGTAGGTGGTCTCTTGGAATAGCCTGAGTTACTTCCTACTTGTTGGAAGTCCACTTTCGAAGCGGGAGACCCGCCAATTTGTAGCTCATAGTCCTGAATACTGCTGTGACGATCTCGGTAGAGGATCCGCTGAAAAGGGGTCTGCCTGGGATCGACCAGGATTTGCCGATACATCTGCGTGATGTCGGCTAGCAAAACCGCTCCGCATAACTTCAGCCGAGCAGCGAGACTGTTTTGACCGTGGCTACACGGGTCTTAGCCGTTAATAAATGGACGCTTGCTTGATCGCGATAACTAACCCGCACATATGGGGCTGCTCCGAACGCTTTCTGGGACGCGTCACAGAAACCATGAAGCTCCCACGAGAGAGTATCGCTGCTGTTTAGCCAACGGGGGATGCGGAGTTGACTGAGGCCTGGGTAATCTTGCAGGAATTAGTGCATCCTGAGGTGGAGTCACCCGACTCCTATGGCCTAATTCCTCGCATTCCTGAATTATGGCATCGTACTGCTTTTTTAGGACGGCATCCTTGCGGAGGCGCGCATCATTTCGCAGGAATTGAGCTAGCGCGATCAGTCTTGAATGACACTATTCGGACTTTTGAACGGCAAGGACACCACTTATCGGCCGTCCTTCCTTCTTCGGGTAGTCTCCTATAAATTCCGTCATACTCCTTTTCCGGCTTTCTTCCACCACCCAAAATTTGGTGAGGAGTACATCAAGTTTTGCTTACGGGACAACTCGCGTCTTCGCAGCGAAAACTAATCGAGACACTGCAGGATCAGGCGTAATAGCTCCACATAGAACGCATCCAAAGATAGTTTCTACGCAGACGAAATCACCAATGTCCTTTTTGATCCGCTCTCCGAGGATGTGGCGGAAAAGGTCTACAACGATGATCATATCAATAGGATCGGGATTGTTGTAGTACGGGTCAGCCAGGGGCCGATAGAGATACTGTGCATCAACCATGTTAAGAAATGAAGTCGCTGGAATGGCCCACGACAGTTTGAATACGACCAGAGCTGAGACCTCAATCCTGCTCAGCCGGTCACATAGAGGGGACAGCATCAGCAGACACACTTTGTCGGCACATCCTACATAAGGTGTGATGATGCTCCTTGCTGGTATGTCAATTATGCGCACTTGAGCAGCCCTTCACTTGATGACCGCGAGCGAAACAGTTCAAACAGAGTCCCTGCTGTCTAATAGTTTCCAAACACCTCTGGACGGAAATGTCGAGGAAACTTGGGCAAAGCCGGGATGGCAATCCCGATGGCAAGGCTTGCAAGACTATGGTTTGAGCTTGACCTTTGCGGGGAACGCTTGAACCTTTATCGTCCCGGAGGATTTTCGGGGGCTAATGGGAATGGCTTGGACACTAGGGGACGACTTACGACAGTCTTATTTGGCACTGATTGTTCCCACAGGAGGATTGTAGCCATTGGCAACTTGCTAGTGCATATGGCGATAAGTAGGACATCCCATGTGACACCCTTGAAACGCCGTCTGCAGCTCTCTCAAAGCCTTACCCGACTATTGTGCCACTGAGGTTCTCCCACGCGGCTTGGAAGCGTTCGTTCGTCAGGGGGGACTTAGACACGCTTCTCGCTTCCCCCTCTTGTCTTGGCGTTCAAATAGAGCTTCTCCGATATAATTGTCAGCGAACAAGTCGCGGATTGTAGTCCATGCGAGGCTGTCGCTATCAAACGTTTCGACCTCACACGGAGGAACTCTATGGCCCGGAGGCCTCGACGGAGCTGTTGGCTGACGCATAAGATTCGCAGTCTGTGCCAAGAGCTGTTCGATGCGAACAACGTCCCTCACCGCACATACACTGCGTAACCAGATTCGTGCTTCGCCTTGATGTGGTAGATTTTCGCTAGACCTTCCTTGTTCTTTTGGGCCGTCAAGGCCTTGTGACAACGGCAGTATTCCGTCTCGACGGTTGACCAAAGGTCTGCCCCAAGTGCATTTTAAAGGAAAATAAGGGTACTTCGGAAGTTAGAGCTTCACTCTCACGAGCTTCAAACATGGTCAACGCGTCTCACGCCAGAACGAAATCGGAGAGGTTATTTTGGATTGTTCTCTACGCTGTTGGGATATGGATCTGGTGACGGAGACGTCAGAACAGTGCATTACAATAACCTGTGGAACGACCTTTGTGTTCACTTGAACCTTCAACCGAGAATCTGCCGACCTTATCTCGGATGTCGGAAGCCGAACTTTCTCCGGAGTTACAGATGGAGACGAGAGACTGTTAGACTTCGGCGCAGTATTGGATGACTCCGTGGACGACTTCACCGACGAAATCCGAGTTTGCGTGGCTTTTGGACAACAAAAAGATGAGAAGTGGACTATATGAGTGCGAGAGAACATTCTCGCGCGTGGTTCGGACAAGGAGCCCGTTTAATGAAGGTATATGGGGAACAATACAAACCCGGTTCACCCGGTGGCGTGAATAGGAAAGAACCATATTTTACACTTTTGGGAGTGCCCTAAGTCATTCTTACCGACAACGGATCCCAATTTAAATCAAGTTATTTCGAAGCCTTCTTAACAATTTTGGTGTATCGCATCGGTATATACTCGCCGCAAGCTAATGCTAGTGAAAGACTCAATCGATCTATTCTTTCCCAATCGGGATGTCCATCTCAACGCTATTAAGGGCGCGCTCCTAGTTAAGGTACATCGAAGTACCCGGTTTTCACCATATTTTCTTACATTTGGTCAGAATATGATCATAAACTACTACTATACGCTGTTAATAACATTAGATTCTAGCTAGACAAAAATCGCAAGAAAAAATTGATCAGACATACGAGAAAAACGCACAAAGATATAATTAATTTACGTAGTAGAAATATGCAACTCAACGTTGGTGATAAAGTTTATGCCAGGAATTTCACCCAGAGTAATGCCGCTAAAAAGTTTTCCGCGAAATCAGCATCTGTTTTTGTTCCATCAATGGAAAAAAGAAAGGTAGTTCCTTTTATTACGAATTAGTAGACAAGATTCAAGGAGTTTTCCACTTAAAGCATGGTCAGGTCAAGAAAAAGTGATGAAATCCTGTTTTTTCAGATCATGCTGCTGTGATCAAAATCGAGCTTCATTATCTGTGGTGTTGTGACCGGATTATTCTTTCCAAATATTTAACCGTCAAACAAAGAGATTTTTTTAAATCAACCGCGCTTTTATGAAGATCAAATAAAAGAACGGTCACACTGATAAGATCAGGGTCCACTTAATTGCAGGGTTGACGCCACGTCAACATTTTAGAAAACTCTGTTCGCAAATTCTTTTGATTAAGACGCGTCTGTAAGCTCAAATTTTATTCTATTCTGGTCTGCCGAAGCGTTAAGTCATATAATATATAGTGATTTTTATTGAAATTCCCAAAATGTAATACCACGTGGTGATGGAAAAAACTAGTTACCAAGAACCAACCTGTTCTTGGTAGATGCCAATTTTAATCGGCTCGCTTTAAAGCCTGCTGTGATTGTGGCGGACCTCTATAATTTGGTCATCCAACCAGGCTGTGTGCCCGGTCATGTTGGCACTACCGCAGCCCAAAGTACCGTGTTGATATGGGTCGTCGCTGGCTCCCGCGCCATCTAGGCATTCCACGTAAGAATTGCAATATGTTGCAAATCCTGCGGCCAGGATGCCTAGGGAAAGGCAACAATGGGGATTGTTAAATCTATCCATTTGTATCCATCAATTTCCATGCAACCTCGAAATTAGCATCTACTTCAGGCAAATATTGGAAGAGTAGCGCTGCTTGTCCAATCACACGTGATTTCAGACTTGCTTTTCCACGAATCCCTCATAGAAATCCTTGAATGCATGCCAATCTTCCACACTAAATATATTGTTATGGCGAAAGCAGTCTTTCAACCAATACCTGTTGTTCCTTTTGACGTTGCATCTAAAGTTGCTGATGTTCCATTTGGCGCTGCATTTTCAGTTAAATTTGCTGCTTTAACAGATCGTTTCCAGCAGCACGGGATTCTTTTTGCCAGATCATGCCAAAGCAGCCTGTAAGGAATTCGCTCATAAAAATACATCCAAAATTAAGTTTTTTATTGGCTCCTAGGTCAAAATTGAAAATTTGTGGTAGTTAATCTTAGTTTTACTACTTTTTCTTAGGGTCCAAAGCTGTACGATCGATTTAAAAAATTTTAAAATGTGTCTTTTTTGCCTGGTCCAAATTTTGTGGCTTTTTATCAATATTCATTTAAGAAACCATTTAAGATACGACCATAAAATTTACGGTACATCATCTTGATAGCATGACCAAGTCAACGCTATAAATTAACATCTTGCCGCCACTGTATTTATAGAAGAAATATAGGTGAAGAAATTGGAGAATCTATGAAATTTACTAATATGATAGTTTTTATATCATACACCCATAGGGTGAAATGGTATATTAAAGTTGCCAAAATGTATGTTACAGACAGAAATAAGACAGACAGAATATCAGCATCAACAGCCGAGACGATCTAGCCATGTCCGTCCGTCCGTCCGTATGAACACCTAGATCTCGGAGACTATAAGAGCTAGAGTCACCAAATTGCATATGTTGTTTCATGTAATATGTACGCTTATCGAGTTTGTTTCAAACTTTTGTTACACCCCCTGCCGCCCCCACAAACTAAATAAAACCGATTTTTTCAAAAACTATAGCAACTAGAGACAAAATTTGGTACCTATATTTGCTTACCCCTTTCTGCCCCCGTAACTTTTATCTGGTAACAAGGGATCTTGGTTTTTATTGGCTAAGCGTTCTCACGCTTGGAAGATTTTTGGGGACAGATTTGTTTATAGGATTTTTGTTTAGTCTCGATTGAAGTAAACATCCTATGCTTTGTAGACTAAAGGGGGCTGAAGTTATGTGGAGTGGGAAGTGAAGTGGTGTGGGTGAATGGAGTTTTATATTTATGTTGACTGCTATTTACTGATAGCCTATCAATTTGTGTTCTAGCTCTTCTTTATCGTTTTGAATTAAGGTGCCGAAACGATATTTATGCTTTGTGCCTATTATGTTAATAAGTCCTCGCTTTTTTCTCTTTATTTCGTGATTAAATTTTTCGACTAAATATTGAATATGAACAATGTTCTTATATGGTTCTGCTTCTTCTTCTTGTTTATATGGGCTTGTTTATATCAAAATCGTTCCTATATCCTATATCCTATATCATTTAATTATTCAATTTGTTTAACTTTGTTAGCTGGTGTATTATTAAGAGGTGTGCCTTCGTAGATAAAGATATCCGCTGGGGTTCTATTTGTCGTTAGATGTTTAGTTTTGTGGATATAAGTATAAAGGATAGTTTCAAATTTGGTTTGTTTATCTTCTATACTAGATTCTACATTGATAACTCTTAGTTTTTCATTTGCAGTTCTGTGAAAACTCTCCACATCTGAAACACCATTTTTGCTCGATGTTATACTTATATCAACGTTTTCTGATTGTAACCAATTTTGAAGTGCTATGCAAATGAAAGTTGAGTCCTTATCAGCTCTAATTTCTTCCCCTTTTTGTTTCAAGCAAATCACGACTTTTGACTTTTCCAACACAAGAGATCTGCAGGAAGTGAAGGAATTCCTACCATTCTTGGAACAGCGCTTCTTAACATTAGAGGCGATTGGGAAACCCACCCTTCCAATGTGAAAAGATTAAAAAACTACGGAGCAGAGCGGCTTAATTGGGTCCAGAGACACAAGTTTTTTGTCAATTGCTTCAAGTAAATCTCGTCGTAAATCTCTGGTCAACCACAGATAAGCAAGGCTCGAGTAAGCTTGGTTCTAAGGTCAAGATACAACAAGTTCGCAATGCTAGTTGATATGTATTGCCACACATAATAGGTGATTAACCCACAGAACAAATAACTCAGAAATCACATAACCAGACAACATTCAATTAGCTAACCCAACATTTGATAAACCAGGTAAAATTGATATGCTGTTGACCTTATATTTTAACCTTTCCTATACTGGATATGCAAAATTTTCTTTAACTTTTCTATTTCTTATGAACTTAATTGAACGAGTCGAAACTGGTTTCTTCCCTCGATACTGTTATTTATTTCGTGTGCGAATGCTTTATACTCGATCTCTAGAGGAGGATAAGGTATTGATCCTTCTTTTTCTTTATGGTTGTATTTGAAATAGAATTTATAATTTAATAGTGTTACACTATTCACTTCATAGTTAATAACGGCCTGACAAGATATTTTCTGCCTAATAGTATGTCATAGTTGATGAAAATTGATGATAATACAAAAGATACGCTTATTATTATTGTCTGAACCCTTAAATTTTCTGAAGTTGCTGGAAAATTGAAGTCAGTTTCTTTGATAATAGTTATTGAAGAGCCTGTATCTATAACGCATTTTAAAGGGATGTTACTAATTTTTAGTTGGCTGTATTTGTTTGATTGGATGTACAGTCGGATCTAATATCTCGAACTACTTTGATTGTTAGTTTTGGGCTTTTCTGTGGAACTTTTTTCAGATTGACTCTCTATCGCAGTAGAAATATTAATCTTGGCTAACGTCATATAAAGCTTGTCTGGTAATCTTTTGATAATGCCATATTTTATGGTGTTATTCATGGCATTTGTATTTAAAATTGTATTGGCGGCATCGCCTTCTATTGCCAACATATTTATTATAACTAATGACATGTTCTAAGTCTTTATTAAACTTAAGAAGGTTTTCTCCAAAAAAGTGTGGTAGAGCCGTCGTAGTAATTCTTCATAAGGCGTTTGGGCGTGTTGTGATGTCCGCTGAGCCTCCCCAGTAAGCTGCATCTCTATGCCGTACATCAAACTACGTTGGCGGACGTCCCTCGTCGGGTAGAGTTGTAGAATATTGTCAACTCTCCGTATATACGTGCTCAATGTCGAAGCGTTACCATCGAAAGCAGGCAACTGTCTAAGCATGGTAAGCGCCTGCTTCAGGTGAAATGGTATATTAAAGTCGCCAAAATGTATATAACAGGTTTTGTATGAAACCTAGATCTCGGATACTATAAAAGCTAGAGCCACCAAATTTGGTATGTAGACTCGTGTAGTATGTAGAGTGATCAAGTTTATTTCAAATTTCTGCCACGCCCCCTACCGCCCCCGCAAATTATATAAAACCGATTTTTTCAAAAACAATAGCAACTAGAGACACAAAATTTGGTACGTATATTTGCTTAGTAAATGCGCATATTTTGTACCGCCCCCGCAATTTAAATAAAACCGATTTTCTCAAAAACTGTTATAGCTAGAGAAACCGTTGTTGGTATGTATATCTTCTAAGTAAGTGCGCACATTTTTTATGTGTAAAGATTCTTCCACGCCCCTTTTTGCCCCCCTAACTTGAAAAACTCGATAATCTCCCTTAATTTTTTACATTGTGCAATCAAATTTAGTACACTTAAATTTGATACTAATATCCAGCAGAACACAAAATTTGATCAAAATCGGACAGAAAATAGCCAAGTTATGCATGCCGTTGGCTGCCTAGGGAAAGGCACCAATCCTCAGAAAGAGGGATCATCAAGTAATTATCAAGTGATTAGGTTTCCTAAGCCCTTACAAGGAACCTCAGAAATTTATGAAACGAATCGAGTCCTTGGAATAGGACAATTGATCATTTCATCAAGTGATCGACCCAAAAGAAGGACTAGCTTCGCATAAGATCAAATCCGAAGCAGTAGGAGATATCCTACTGACAAAATTCCACGTTGTAACGATCCTTTCTCGTCCTTCGGGATATTTATAATATCTCTTGGGCTAGGTTCGGCACAACAAAATTTATTTTGTGCCCCGGTGAAATTAGAACAGCTTTGTTTATTGATTTGATTTTTTTATAATACGTTTATTTGCGATCGTTATGGGCTTGATTGGCTATGACAAGTTTCTCTGCGGTAGGTCTGGACTTGGACAGCGTTGGTGAGTTACTTTGAATCCCTCGTCGTCGCTTCCTGCCTTCCTCTTGCTTCTGTTGCCGATTATTGTTTCGGTCTGTATCATATGCTTGAGTTGTGCTCCACACCTCTGCACCCTTTCGCTATGCTCGTTGAGATGGCTCTTGCTTTATGACTTTGGCAGGATGTTCCTCAATTATTGGTATTCGTCAGGATATATAGATCCTGGAATTTCGGCAGTAGGATATATCCTCGTGCCTACCATTAACTTTGGATACTCCTGGAGATGCTTGGCTTCTCGCCCACTCGCTCTAGCTTGGGTACGGTGTTTACTATCCTTATTTAAGGATTTGTTGCTGTCGAAATGAACTGTACAGGTTACTCGTAAGGCCTGTATAGTTCCTTGTTTTTACTTTGCTCCTTCTGTTTCCTTGATAAGTTCTTAAGGTTACTCGTAAGGCCTTAATTACTTGTTACTTGATCACTACTTGATGACTTGATGACTTGATGACTTCATGTTGCCTTTATATAGGCAGTTCCCATGGCCTCAGGAACACATTGGTGTGGGTACCGATACAGCTGGTACATTTCCATCAGCCCCTCTGCTTTCACCCACTGCCTTTGCCCGTCGCTCCCTTTGATCCACTTGTCATACCCAATTTCACACATATTCTCTCCTTATTATATTTACATACATATATATGACAATTATATTAACTTAAGCTATTGTTTAACGATAATCATATTGATTAAATTAACATATGAAATCGTTTAATTTCCCATACAATGCACATTCATCCGCATATCGTATCTATCAGATATGAGGGCTTCCCCATTGTTCATCCCTCCCCCTTCGGTTCGCATATTCCCCTATCCAATCCACAAACCATTATCGTTTCATACATGCATGCATGCCCCGCACCCGTCTCGTGGGCTTGCTTGGCCCTCACTTTGTTCTCATAATTTCGGCAGTTCATGCTCTCACTGCTTTAATCTCTTGTGTGTGACGTAGGCAGAGAGCACCCATAGGCCACCGGTACTCCCTCTCGCGGTCATACACGCATAGCATACATGTATTGTGAGTGTATGCTTGTACATGCATTGTACGTCAATGCATGCATTTCTGTTGTGGCCTCTCTGTGCTCTTAAATTGTCTCACTGGGCCAATGCCCTTTCTCGCTTGCCCTTATTTGCTCTTACATAGCCGATTTTTATACATTATGCCTCCCACGCATCTTCCCGCTTGTACGAAATTTGCCATCGGTCGCATGCGGCTCGATTATCATGCTCGATCGTACGTCACAGGTTCGATCGAGCCATGTTGGACCTGGTTGCCCGTCGTATGTATGCATATTGGTTTTTTTGCATTCTGCTTCCCAAGCATCTTCCCGCTTGTACGAAATCTCTCGCGGTTGCGTGCGGTCCGATCGGTCGTGTTTGATCGTAGCCGTATCGTATGTCGTGTAATTTCCAACTTCTCACATTATGCTTCCCACGCATCTTCCCGCTTGTACGAGATTGCTCGCGGTTGCGTGTGGTTCGATCCATTGCATTTGATCGTAACTTATTTGCGTTGCACTGGTTCGATCGACCAGTGCCAATATTGGTCGTATATCGTACATCTGGTTCGTGTCTCGGCTATGTCTTGTATCGTATATCGTACATCGGGTTCGTGTCTTGGCTATATCTTGTATCTGGTGCGTTATTCACACCTTTGTATTGCTTCGCTGTTGGTTTGTTGTGTGGGATATTATTATGATTTATAATATTCCTCACACTCCCCCCCTTCTTCGGGAGTGATTTGCCCTCCCCTGTCCCTTGTACCTTGTGTTTGTTTCATGCATGTTAATTTTTTTCCATCTGCGAATTTGTGCATTTTATATGTTTGCATTTGTAGCTTTGGCCTGTGTTTTGTGTTTTTTTTTTTTTTTCTTTGGTTTTGGCTTGTCTTTTGCTTGTTTTGTGTGTTTTGCTTATTTTGTGTTTTTCTTTGGTTTTGGCTTGTCTTGTGCTTGTTTTGTGCCGTGCTTTTTTTTTTTGGGACTCAGCTCGCATCTTTTATTGGCCAATTGGCATCTTCTAATGTTGGCGATTACTGAGTATCTTTTCTTAAATGTTGTCGGATTAGGGCATCTTTTCACTGTTTGTTCCTTTTTTCTTGGCCCGTTCCGCATCTTTTTTTCCTAACTTACGTTTAAATATCCTACTTATTCTACCCTCCCTACATATAATTACACTACTTATTATCCTCTCCTTTCTCGATACACCCGAACTACCCCCTGGGCTATCCTAATCCTATACCTATTTTGTCCCGCCCACACTATTCTAACTCTTCTCGGCCCTTCTTGTTGCACCATTTGCCCCACTATTTCTGCCACCGTCTCCGGCCAATCGCCCTCCTCCATCGCCTCATATCTCTCATGCCCGTATGGCACTGGGCATGAAATTTGCCTGGCCAATACGGGCCGAGCCCTGTCGTCGTGCCCCGTGGGTGCAGACACTTGTCTACTCAAGCCGGTCTTGGCCACACCCACGGACACGCTTGGCCTCCAAGCTGCAGCTGCTGATGTTGCAGTTGTTGCTGTTGTTGCGGCAATTGTTGCTGCTGCAATTGTTGCTGTTGCTGCTGCTGTTGTTGTTGCTGCTGCAATTGTTGCTGTTGCTGCTGCTGTTGTTGTTGCTGCTGCAATTGTTGCTGCTGTTGCTGTTGCTGCACGTGTTGCTGCTGTATTTGTTGCTGCTGCTGCAATTGCTGCACGTGTTGCTGCTGTATTTGTTGCTGCTGCTGCAATTGTTGCTTTGCCGCTTCTGCCAGCCGCTCCCTGGCCTTTGCCAGCTGTGCCTCTTCCTCCTGGTTTCTTTCCCACGCCAGCAGATCCCTCTCAGCCTCCTGCTGCTGCAGGATCTGCTGACGCCACCAACTCATCCATTGGTGGTTCTCCATTATGGCTCGCTCTGAGTCCCCGTCCGTCCCCTCCGGCTCGAGTGGAGGTGGGCTAGCTACTCCATCAGCCGCACCTTCATCAGCCACGGCCATCCCAGTCGTTTCGCTGGTCTCCGACATTGAGTCCACCATACGAAACGGCGTTGATGGCCGCGCTGGCTCCACAATCCTGCCGGAGGCCCATGGATTTCTTCCTGCTCCCATGGCGCATATTCCACCGGGCTGCTTCGGCCGCTGCTCGCCTCTCCTGACACTTCCTCCTCCAACATGCGTATTGCCTCGTCCAGCTCCCTCCATACTGCTTCATCGTCGCTCTCCTCTTCCTGTACGTTTACCGCTGACTCGGCCTCGCTCTCCTCCGTCATGTACCCGCTTTCCTCTCCGTCCTCATCTAACTCCTCGTCCGAAGAGGCGGCGATGGCCGGATTTGCCATGTCCGGCACATCGTCGTCGGACTCCTCATCGGACCTATGCCAGTCACCGCGTTCCATATTGGCCCGTGGTGCCGCACCTCGTCGAGCTACGCCTTCATCCTGGCCAAGATTTGCATTAAATGCGTTCATGGTTTAGTTTTTTTTTTTTTGTTTCTTTACTCGCCGAGTGATAAACTTTGAGTGTTTCCTGATCATGACATTTGCCCGCATGAAAGCTCGCCTTTCGGTCATTTCTTTGATATTTACCGATATTTAGGATTTCTCCTCCTTGCCCTTGTTCTCTTGGCATATTTTAAAACGCCGAGATGCTCCACCATTATGTGCATAGTAGCATGCGCATGTGTATGTGCATTGCGGTGACTCACCATTACATACGTCATATCGTGCGTATGTGTGGGTGCGTAACATCATGCGCCTGCGTGGGTGCGTTTCCCCTCTCTTTTCGTGGTGTATGCGCATATGTGTTGGTGCTGTCCCCAATTGTTCTAACTCTGGTTTTTTTCTATTATGTCTGCATATTGTTTGTAACGTTACGATATTCGGGTATCCGTTGCCAGTTTCTAAATTTGTTTTCGCATGCTTGTATGTGTCATTACGATATTCGCACAGCTTCATTGTGCTCTGCGATGGGGTTTGTGACTTTGCTAGTTTTTCGATACGATGTACTTTGAGATTTTCAGCTCTAATTTCATGTTGTTGAGTTCTCTGTTCAGCCGGCCGGTCTGTGCAGATTTCTCGCCGCCATGTCGTTAGAGTCGTCGATACTCATTGCTCATCAGTTTTCATGCCATCCTCTTCCTCGCATACTTGTTGCTTCAATTGGCTGATGTGTGCTTGTCTGGTTTTTTCGTTTCTTTGTGCCGTATTTTGCATATGACCGGAGACGCAAAGCCTATCACTTCATATGGGCCTCCAAACTTTGGTGCCAGCTTTGCTGCGAATCCTTCTGCAGCATTTGAAAGGTGGTGTTCTTTTGCCCATACCGTTGCTCCAATCACTGGTCTCCATTCTCTTCGTCTCAGATTGTAATGGCGGGCCTGATCCTGTGCAGCCGTTTCCAGATTTCGCCGTATTAATTCGAACAGCTCTTGCATTTGTTTCACCTTCGCGTCTGGTGGTATCGTTTGCTTTCCTGTGCCTATCGTGACATTATCGTATAGTGCACCCGGCATTCTTGGTTCACGCCCCTGTATTACATACGCTGGCGTGAATCCTGTTGCCTCTGATTGGCTTGTATTCACTGCTAGAGTTATTTCTGGCCAACTTTCATCCCAGTTGCGTTGATTTTCCCCCGTAAACTGAGCAATCATTGTTTTTACTGTTCTATTTGCTCTTTCGGTTGGGTTTTCTTGTGGCGTGTACGGTGCTGTCAGTTGGTGTTGGCATCCCCATTCTTCTAACATTTTTTTGAATATCCTGCTAGTGAATTGAACTCCATTGTCCGTTATCACCATTTTTGGAGCTCCGAATCGAGATAGTATCCTCTCTCGAAAGGCCTTAACTAGACTTTCTGCCGTTGCCTTCCGCATCGGTATCAGTTCTGTCCATTTCGAAAACCTGTCAATGATTACTAGTAGCATCGAATTTCCGTGTTTCGATCTTGGCAACGGTCCTACAAAGTCAGCGCATACTGTAGCCCATGGTTCTTCCGGTATTTGTGTTAGCATCTTTCCCGCTGCCTGCTGTTGGCTGGGTTTATATTGTTGGCATATCGTACACTTTCCTACAAATGTCCTGATATCTCGTTGCATTCCTGGCCAGTAATATCTTGCTGCGGTCCTGGCAGTAGTTCGCCTGCTCCCTGTATGCCCTGCTGTTGTTGCCGTGTGGTTTTCGGCCATTACTTGATTACGTAGTGTTTTTGGCACACATAGTTTCCAAGCTACCACTTCTTCTTGGCCTGCTCTGTGCGGAATGTTCCTGTATACCTGACTATTTTCTATAATGTAATCCGGATATTTCTGTGGTTGTTGTTTTATTTTTCCCATTATGTCTTGAATCCACCCACAATCGTTGTTTGCTTGTCTTAATCTGGCACCATTATCTATTATTCTTTTGCACCCTTCCATTGGTTGCCTTGACAAAGCGTCTGCGACAATGTTTAATTTGCCCTTTCTGTATGCTATTTCGAAGTCGTATTGTTGCAGTTCCAGTGCCCATCGGGCTATACGGCCCGTAGGGCTCTCTATGCTATTCAACCACTTCAACGCCATGTGATCTGTTACCACTTTAAATCGGTATCCTTCAAGGTATGGTTTTAGTTTGCGTATTGCCCATACTATCGCTAGGCATTCCTTTTCTGTTGCCGAATAGTTCTTTTCCGCTGGGTTTAATTCTCTTGACAGGTATGATAGCACTCTCTCTCCATCCTCAGTGTTTTGTACCAATATGGCTCCTAATCCCATGTTACTTGCATCCGTCTGGAGCACAAACGTTTTTGTGAAGTCTGGACATGCCAATACTGGGCCACTCGTCAGCCTTTCCTTTACAGCATCGAATGCTGCCTGATGCTCCTCGCTCCAGTGCCACTTTGTTCTCTTCTTTAGTAGTTCGTTCAATGGGTGTGTTAGTGCTGCAAAACCTGGTACGAACCGTCTGTACCAGGATGCCACTCCTAAGTACTGGCGTAATTCCTTCGTGCAAGTTGGTGGTTCTAATTGGGCTATTGCGGCCACCTTTTCTGGGTCCGTTGCAATACCGTTTTCTGTCACCAAGTGGCCTAGAAATTTTAGCTCTTTTCTAAAGAATTGGCACTTCTCGGCATTAATTCTCAAGTTTGCTTCCTTCAATCTCCTGAACACTTCTTGTAGATGATTCATGTGTTCTTCGATTGTTTTGCTCACTATCACAATGTCATCTTGGTATGCGAATGCGTTTGGTATCATTTCTGGGCCAATGACTTGGTCCAGTGCGCGTTGGAAAGTTGCTGATGCTGAGTGTAAACCGAATGGCATTACTTTCCATTGGAATAACCCCTTCCCTGGGACTGTGAATGCCGTCATCGGTCTACTTTTCTCTTCTAACGGAATCTGCCAGTATCCGTCCTTCAGATCTAAGCTGCTTATGAATTTTGCTTCGCGTAGTTGATTCAAGATGTAATCGATGCGTGGCATTGGGTATGCATCCTTTATGGATTTTGCGTTAATCTGTCTAAAATCTACGCATAGTCTCCATTTGCCTGTCTGTTTCTTTCTCACCATCACTATGGGTGAGCTATATGGGCTTTGTGATGGTTCTATGCATCCCATTGTCAACAGTTCGTCGACCTTTGCATTGATTTCTCCTTGTATTTTCGGGTTTTTCGGGTAATACCTTTGTTTTATTGGGATATCGTCCTTCATCGTTATGCGATGTGTCCCCACCTTTGACAGTCCCTTAACTTTCCCTAATTCCTTCAATTCCTGACTCAGAAAGCTTTGTATTTCTTGCTGGTCACTCTTCTGAGTTACCATGATGGATATTCTTTCTACGCGCCTGCCCTGTATTCGCCTTACTGTCGGTATTCGCACTTTGTGGCCACCACACGATATTTCTGTGTTCATAATCCGGAGGAAATTCCACCCCAATATTAGCGCATCCATTCCTTCTGGCATGACCAGAAATGGCATGTGGATTTCCTTGTGTCCGAATCTCACGCATCCTGTCCATTGCTCTTCAATGTCTCGCACCTTTCCGTCTGCCATGTATACCTGTTTGTGTGTGTTCTCCCATTTTCCTTTATTCCTCACTGTTTCCAATATCTGCTTGCTGATGAAGCTACTCGTGGCTCCGGAGTCAATTGTCGCTTTCATCTGTATTCCTGCTATTTCGATAATCGCTGACAATTGATCCTCTTCTTCTACTAGTTGGCCTATTAGTGGTGCGGAGCTTGTTGGCTGGGTCCCTGCTCGCCCCTGATAGACTGGAACCGCCTTTCGTTTCCCGAACTCCAACAACATTCTTTCGTCCTTTTGCCCACTTTTCCACACTGCCAGCAGAAATTGAGTCTTTGATTGTTGCATTCCCTGGCCCAGTGTCCGGCTCCCCGCATCTGCGGCACGCCTGATTCGGGTTCAAGACTTTTCCGTCTCGGACGTTCTTGTTTTCTTGGTTTGGTCTCGAATGATTCTCCATGCTATTGTCCTGGCATCTTCGGCACTGTGTGACTGGTGGCCCGTGATTATTTCCTCCTCTGTGGTTTGATTGGTTGTTATGTGTTCTTTGAGCATTGTTTTCGCGATGGAACTCGAATCGCTCTTGTTCGAGCATCTCGTGCTCTTCTGCCAACTGCATCAGCTCATCTAGATCTCTGACCCTGTGCGGCCGAACGAATATTTTTAGATCTGGAGTGCAATTTTCCAATATGACCTCCAATTGTTCGTACTCTGGTATTTTTAGGGGTCTCATCAATGTTTGCATATCCACCATATAGTCCTTGAAGTACTCGTTTCTGTTTTGCTTGCGATTTTTCACTTGATCAGCCAATTTGTTGAAGAATCCTTTCGGCAAGAAATATTTCTTGAAGCCCTCAACAAATTCCTTCCATGTTCGCCACTGCTTATTGTTTGCGACGTACCATTTGAGTGCCCTATCTTTCAGTAGCTCTGGCATCGCTCTCGGGATCATGTCCAGTTCGATGCCATACATGTCTGCTGACCACTCGATCTGTTCTATGAACTCTAGTGGTCTGGAATTGCCGTCGAACCTGAATGTCCACTCCCTCACTTGTTTTGCCACCTTGGCGTATTCGGTGGTCTTGTTTGTTGTATGTGGTGCCGTTTTCTTGGGGTCTATTGTTTGTCTCCTTATGTCCCTTTTGTCTCTGCGCTATCTAGGGCTCCTTCGCTTCCCCATCTTGGTGGTAAATATGGTGGGATTGCTAGTGTGGCGATGTTTATTTTCTGGAATTCCTCAGCCTCACTTTCGCATGTTTTTGATGTGCTTGCTATTGTTTTCATTTTTATATTTTTAGAGTACTTTGTTTCCAATCTATTTATTTCCTCCTTCCAGTCTGGGTCCGTTTCATTCCTTTCTACCCACTCGCCTAGCTGTTTCCTCATTTCCTCCACTGTGCCGGTTATCTCGGTCCCGATCCTTTGGCCTGTCTGTACCAAATCCTCCTTCTTCATGTGGTAAATCCATCCTTTTCCCATTTTTGATCTTTTTATGATTTATAAACTGTATTTTTATTTCTAAATTTCACCAGTATAGCACGTTGGGCGCCAGTTGTAACGATCCTTTCTCGTCCTTCGGGATATTTATAATATCTCTTGGGCTAGGTTCGGCACAACAAAATTTATTTTGTGCCCCGGTGAAATTAGAACAGCTTTGTTTATTGATTTGATTTTTTTTATAATACGTTTATTTGCGATCGTTATGGGCTTGATTGGCTATGACAAGTTTCTCTGCGGTAGGTCTGGACTTGGACAGCGTTGGTGAGTTACTTTGAATCCCTCGTCGTCGCTTCCTGCCTTCCTCTTGCTTCTGTTGCCGATTATTGTTTCGGTCTGTATCATATGCTTGAGTTGTGCTCCACACCTCTGCACCCTTTCGCTATGCTCGTTGAGATGGCTCTTGCTTTATGACTTTGGCAGGATGTTCCTCAATTATTGGTATTCGTCAGGATATATAGATCCTGGAATTTCGGCAGTAGGATATATCCTCGTGCCTACCATTAACTTTGGATACTCCTGGAGATGCTTGGCTTCTCGCCCACTCGCTCTAGCTTGGGTACGGTGTTTACTATCCTTATTTAAGGATTTGTTGCTGTCGAAATGAACTGTACAGGTTACTCGTAAGGCCTGTATAGTTCCTTGTTTTTACTTTGCTCCTTCTGTTTCCTTGATAAGTTCTTAAGGTTACTCGTAAGGCCTTAATTACTTGTTACTTGATCACTACTTGATGACTTGATGACTTGATGACTTCATGTTGCCTTTATATAGGCAGTTCCCATGGCCTCAGGAACACATTGGTGTGGTACCGCTATACAGCTGGTACATTTCCATCAGCCCTCTGCTTTCACCCACTGCCTTTGCCCGTCGCTCCCTTTGATCCACTTGTCATACCCAATTTCACACATATTCTCTCCTTATTATATTTACATACATATATATGACAATTATATTAACTTAAGCTATTGTTTAACGATAATCATATTGATTAAATTAACATATGAAATCGTTTAATTTCCCATACAATGCACATTCATCCGCATATCGTATCTATCAGATATGAGGGCTTCCCCATTGTTCATCCCTCCCCCTTCGGTTCGCATATTCCCTATCCAATCCACAAACCATTATCGTTTCATACATGCATGCATGCCCCGCACCCGTCTCGTGGGCTTGCTTGGCCCTCACTTTGTTCTCATAATTTCGGCAGTTCATGCTCTCACTGCTTTAATCTCTTGTGTGTGACGTAGGCAGAGAGCACCCATAGGCCACCGGTACTCCCTCTCGCGGTCATACACGCATAGCATACATGTATTGTGAGTGTATGCTTTTGTACATGCATTGTACGTCAATGCATGCATTTCTGTTGTGGCCTCTCTGTGCTCTTAAATTGTCTCACTGGGCCAATGCCCTTTCTCGCTTGCCCTTATTTGCTCTTACATAGCCGATTTTTATACATTATGCCTCCCACGCATCTTCCCGCTTGTACGAAATTTGCCATCGGTCGCATGCGGCTCGATTATCATGCTCGATCGTACGTCACAGGTTCGATCGAGCCATGTTGGACCTGGTTGCCCGTCGTATGTATGCATATTGGTTTTTTTGCATTCTGCTTCCCACGCATCTTCCCGCTTGTACGAAATCTCTCGCGGTTGCGTGCGGTCCGATCGGTCGTGTTTGATCGTAGCCGTATCGTATGTCGTAATTTCCAACTTCTCACATTATGCTTCCCACGCATCTTCCCGCTTGTACGAAATTGCTCGCGGTTGCGTGTGGTTCGATCCATTGCATTTGATCGTAACTTATTTGCGTTGCACTGGTTCGATCGACCAGTGCCAATATTGGTCGTATATCGTACATCTGGTTCGTGTCTCGGCTATGTCTTGTATCGTATATCGTACATCGGGTTCGTGTCTTGGCTATATCTTGTATCTGGTGCGTTATTCACACCTTTGTATTGCTTCGCTGTTGGTTTGTTGTGTGGGATATTATTATGATTTATAATATTCCTCACAACGTATAGCCTGAAGGACACTAATCGTTGAGGAGATACTTCTTGTAACCAACGGTGATAACTCTAGATTTCTAGATAGAAAGAATATAATACGGAATGTTACTAATGACACAAATTATAAATTTATTCTAGTTACTTATTTCATTCCATTGTAATTCTTGTTCGGTAATATTTTATTCCATTGCAGTCCTCGATAGATGAGTTGTATAAGTGGCCCAGTCAATTCGGTAACTGAACAACGAGGATCCTGGTTCGAATCGCAGGCTAGTGTATGGATGTAGTTTTCGTCTAAAACGAAGGCCTTAGTTTGCCAGTGCTTGTAAAATATAGTTAGGTTGATAGTTTACAACTATAAAAATTTAAATCGTCTCTGCTCAAGCGCTGCCTGCTGCCTACTACGTCATTGGTCAAGTCATCAGAGCACACGCATACGCACACAGACACGGCTACATGTGTGACGATCCCACATATATGATATGTGGGAATACAAACATTTGTACGCAGGTATGTTTTTTTTTTTTTTTTTTTATATAAATAGGGGGAAAGCATTGAAAGCCGAAGTGTGGGACTTGGTATCGACCTTGGTTAGTGGTCACCGCACCGCACTAAAACCGTATCCCTCTCGCGGAACCAACGCTGAAGTACTACTTCATGAGGGGGAGATGGCACGTATGCCTCGTCTAGAGTTTACCTAGAACTGAAGTTTTGGTTACGCTGACGTTCAGCGCGACGCAAGGATTGCATGATGACTGCTGCCATGTGGCTAACAGCTAGCCAATTGTTTTGCGAGCTAAGTAGGATATCCATAAAGTCGTTGACTATAAATGGCCTCCCAATGCCTAGGCTTAGCTCTTCCCGTTCAGCAGAATATCTAGGACAGACAAACAGGACGTGTTCTGCGTCTTCTATATTCCCCGCACAGTGTGTGCAAAAGGGATCCGTCTCATGTTTAAACCTATGCAAGTAGGATTTAAAGCATCCATGTCCCGTCAGTAACTGTGTCAGGTAGAAGTTAGTCTGGCCATGTTTGCGATTAAGCCATGGCCGAATGTCGGGGAGAAGGCGCCTTGTCCAGCTCCCATGGTTTGAGTCACGCCATCTGCGTTGCCAGTTAGTCAGAGTCGTCTCTCTTCTAACTGGCGGCGGATCTCTATTTCTAGCCTCGTTAGCCAAGAGGTCTAGTGGGGCCATATCAGACAGCACCAAGGCGGCATCTTCGGAGACTGTCCTAAACGCGCATATGGTCCTGAGCGCGCATGTACAGTACGACGATCTGCAGTCCCGGCTGTAGGTGGGGGATGACATCGCTGGTGCCCATATGGCGGCGGCATATAGGATGATGGACCGTACCACCGTCGAGATGAGCCATCTGCTCCGTTGCTTGGGGCCGCCGACGTTAGCCATGAGCCGAGTTATAGCTGACGTGGCCTTCGCAGCTTTATCTGCGGTATACTGCAGGTGGGCTTTGAATGTTAGCCTATGGTCCATCATGACTCCAAGGTATTTAATGGCAGGCTTTGATGTTATTGAGCATCCGGCGACTTCGATCCTGGCTGTTTCCACTTTTTTCCTGCTGCTTATGAGCACGGCCTCGGTTTTGTGTGCGGCTATGGATAGTGAGTTGGCCTCCATCCATTCCAGAATCCTGAACACTGCTGCATTGGTGTTTTCTTCCGCTTGCTGGATATCCTTGGCCACAGTGACGATGGCGATGTCGTCCGCGAATCCCACTATGCGAGTGTCCGTTGGCATGTCCAATCGCAGGACAGTGTCATACATGACATTCCACAATGTTGGCCCGATCACTGATCCTTGGGGTACTCCGCCTGTGATGGTGTGTTTCCGTGGACCAGCTGCTGTGTCGTACAGTAGCACCCGATCCCGGAAGTAGCTGCATATCAGGTGTACTCAGATATGTTTAATCGCTCTAGGGATGCGATAATGGAGTCCCAGCTGGCCGAATTAAAAGCATTCCGTACATCCAACGTTGATATAAGGCAGTATTTTTTGTTGCCGCCTTTCCAGCGTTGCCCTTCGATTGCTTTAGCGGCTATCTGTACCACCGAGCTGATGGCGTTGATAGTGCTGCTTTTCCTCCTGAATCCGAACTGCCAGTCCGACAGTCCATGACGTTGCTCCAGTTCCTTCTCCAGTCTGTTGCAAATGATGTATGCAGATGGGTCATCTATTTTATCACCTTTGGGAAGCAGGACCAACCTTTGTAGCTTCCACCTCGTAGGGAACTCCCGTTGCAGCATGCATGTGTTGAAAAGTTCCACAAACGTCGACGCGTGTTTGCAAACTAGCAGTTTGATTACAAGAGCCGGGACCCCGTCCGGCCCGGGGCCTTATGTACGTTTATCCTCTTCCCTGCTTCCACGACTTCACCAACATCTGTGAATATCGGTGCACATGGTGTTCCGCTCGCTGCTAAGTTCCTCGTCGGCCTTGAAGGGAATAGCGTTGCTACAATGTGACCCAACTTGGTTGGATCCGTTGGCATTATGCGCCTGGCGAGTTTGCCCATAACCAGTTTATAGGCAGTCCCATGTGGCTGCGCATCTGCATCTGCGCACAACTTCTTCCAGCAGTCCGCTTTACTTCTCTTGATCTCCATATTTAGGTTGGCTCTTTTCCGCTTGTAGTCTGCAAGCAGCTCCGGAAACGTGGGCATTCTGCGGGCACGTTGCTGTCGTCGTCTGGCCTGATGACATTGCCTCCTGGCATCCGCAATCCTGGCATTCCACCAATGTACTGGCTTACATTTATTGAGTCCATGCCGTTTGCGTATCATGGCTGCATAACATGCTCTGCGAAGAATGTCGCCCATGTTGTTGGCCTGGGTGTCCGCGTCCGTGCTGCTGCTCCTTGTCACTTGGGTCATCATGGTGAATAACGCTTCTTCGCTCAGCGTGCTTGGGGCCCAGCTGTAGAACGTCGTTGGTGTGTGTGCAGGTGGACAACTCTTGATAGAGCACACAATGGCGAAGTGGTCGCTGTGCGTGTAGATATCCGAAACTGCCCACTGCGCGCTGCGGGCTAGGCAAGGGCTAGCAAATGTGAGGTCAATCACGGAGCCTCTGCCAGCCTTATTGTAGGTGTGGGTGTTGCCTACGTTGAGCAGACTGATGTACATGTACATACATTTGTATGTAGGTATGTATGTACAGCTGCATAAGTACATATGTATGTATTAGAGATCTGCACGATTACATTGGCAAAACGAAATCCCTCTCCACTTTCGGAACTCGCTTTCACACTTACTCATATTTGTAAATCGAGTATATCAAGCATCTCATACGAACGAATGAGCTTAAACGAGCAGGGCATACCATAAAATCCGGTAAAAGAAATCCGAGCATATCGAGAAGCAAATACCGAAAACCGAACCGAGTACTAGGTACTGTTCAAATGTCTTGCTCGTTCTTTGAAGCAAGTACCTGACAGCAGACTCAATGTATATAATATGAAACATCTTAAAATAAGTTCATTTTATAAAAATATTTACAGTATTTAATAAAAATAAATCCATGATTTTATTAAAACTTTAATAATTATGTCTTAACAATAACTATTAACACATTTTCAAACATTTTTTGTGAAGATATGAATAATCTGAGACTATTTCTTTTATATATTTGAAAATTAAATTATTGACATTTCATAAGTATGACCATACTCACGAGTACTTGGAAGTACCAAGTAACTTGAAAGAAGTACCGTATTCATTTGTTTCGTTTGTAGTCTTTTTTATTTGTTTCGGCTTGCTTTGATTTTGTTTTTGTTTGTTCGGCTTGATACATTCAGGAACTACGAAACACAAAACTTCGAGACTTTTCATCTCGTTTCATTCGTTCCGAAGCAATATTATCAAAACAAATATAGGAAAATTTGTAAGTATTTGAAAGACTGAGGCAAATGAGTGTATTCGTGCAGGACTCTAGTATCTATATATGTAGGTATGGATGTACGTTAATTTTTCTGTAGGTACATATGTTTGTACATACATACATATCTGCATGATCATACGTATGTTATTAATAAAATATAACAGCATAGGTGCAAGGAAAATGGTTTGAAGATTGTACAAATAAACATATGTATGTATATAAATATTTATAGATTTAAGCGATGTATATAAATATTTATAGATTTAAACGATAAAAAATTTTTAAAATAATATTTTGCTTCTTTTAGTGTAATAATGTCATTTTCATAACAAATGTATGATTTTCAGAGGTATCATGCAATTATATTTCGAATGTTCCAAATTTTTCAATCATAACCTGTTGAATTTTAGTTTTTGCTTACGGGTTTGTTCGATATACAACGTATACAAAAAGTATCGAAATAATAGATATATTAGAAAATATTCAGTATTCACAAAATTGATTGACAAGATATTCATTGGCAATTATGGTGTCAAATGTTAAAATTCCGGTGATTTTCGATATACTAGTCTAGTGTTACTTGGGAAAAATTACTATCCGGTTTAGTATTATTTAGTACTTTTGCAGTAATTTAAACAAGTGTATAACAAGTGTATTTTCAACTTGGTCACATTAAAGAATGAGTAAAATCCAATTGATTCTAAATAAGCGCTTTTGAAAAGTGTGTGCACTTAAGATAAATTTCGCGTTTGCAAGTGAAGTCAGTGCTACTTTTTGCCGACGAAGTTTTGGAAAACATTGCCAATTAATTTTTTGCGTTTGTACTAGTCTTTGTCAAGTCTTTGTCAGCTTTTTTTTTACATATCTGAATCATGTTATCTTGGAACGACGACAACAAGCTGCAAATCGGACTCTTACGTATCGCCAAGAAAATGACAACAAATCGGCAGAATGATTTGGGATCACGGGAACGAGATCGTAGGCAAGAAGCATTGGCACGTGCTAGTCGTCGAGCCAATAGAGCCCCCTTTGTTGCTCGGCAAGATCCTGTTTATGCTTCTATGCAGCAGGAGGCCAACACTGCTCAGCATATTGCTCGGAGAATGGATGACGCGTTCAGGCAGCGAGAGCGCGAACGGGATGCAGAAGCCCACTTTGTTGCTCGCCAAGATCCTGTTTATCTTCGACGCAGCAGGAGGCTAACACTGCTGAACATGCTGCTCGAAGACAAAATCAGAAGTACAGAGAAGGAGAACGCAATCGTGATGCAAATATCCGTCAACTTGCAAGACACTTATTTATTTTGCTCTACCAGCCACAGAGCAATAAATACTGGAAAAATTCCAAACATATGTCTTTCAGAAGGTTTTGCTTTCGCTGAAACTCCAGAATGCTTGTTTGATATATCATGCCTAGAAAAAAGTCTTATTTCGCCACTGATACCATTTATGCGAATAATTTCCCTAGGCTACGAAAGGCAGTGCGCAGTAAGAGGAGCAGTAGTTAATGTACCTATATCCGTCAACGATACAGTAACAGCTCTGCCTTTGATAACACGCATGCGGTGCAAATACTCCTAAAGCGGAAGCTAGAGTACAGACACAGTTTCATGACTGAGACTATTCGACCAGCAAGAGTTATGGCTGCATTAACATTTTTGGAAAGCACGGAGCTATACCAAAAGCATGGTATTTCTGTCGTACCTAACTGCTGGCTTGGCGAACTTGCAAATAATGAGGAAGTACCATTTATTGCTGATGACATATATCGCCCAACTGTGGAGCAAACGATATGAAATGACTCGCATAAAAAATGCTATTTCTATTTGCCTTAGGAAAAAGTCAGGCTCATGTTACCGCGGTTAACATGATAGATGAATCCTTCGTCAATAGCCTGGTCCAGCATGACGATGACGAGGCGGAAAAGAAAAAGTTTTAGCTATGATTCGCCAGTTTTGACTGCCAACTTTTTTCATAACTCTCTCAGCGGCCGAGACCAAATGGAATTAACTGATGGTAATTCTATCCCTTCTTATAGAGAAAAGAAATATTAGTCAAGCGGATTCATCGAATCTGTCAGCATCAGAAACAGCACGGCTGATCCGCTCAGACTCTGCGACATGCTCTAGATATTTTAATCACCGGCTTCATCAGTTAATAAAACTTTTTAAAAGTAAAGATATTTTTGGCGATTTTGAACTGTCTCATTATTATTGGAGGATAGAATTTCAACATTACATCCGTAATGGCTAATCGGAGCTCCGAAAATCGAGAATACCACAGATGTTGTTAGATTTATTGATATGTTCATTACTACTAATGTAGATAAAGAGGAGCTTCAATACCATAAGCATAGTGCCATGTGCAAAAGAGAAAGTGATAGAGAAAGAAAATGTTGGTTTAACATTCCCTACCCGGCAATGCCAGAAACTAGAATTCTAAGTCCCTTTGGTGAGGAGGAAGCTGTCCAAGAATAGTATATAGAATACTGAAAACGCGTTCAGGAGCTCTTGGAAGAAAAAAGAAACCTCCCAAATAATTAAGAAGTGGAATTAAATAATTGTGAAAATTTCCTTAGTCGTTTGGGCCTTGAATATCCGCATATTCAAGCCATTCGAATAAGCTTAAAGAAGCCTCAAATATTCCTTCGAAGGAAGTTCACTGATATCATGCTGAACGCATATAATGAAGATATTTTAAGACTACACTGTTTATGAACGGATTGCAGTTATCGATAAGAGATTTGTAATTGTAAGAATCGATTAACACACATACATAATCATAATACACATACATAAGCATTGTACACAGACATATTTGCGCGCTGCTGCGTCGGCGCTTTTCTCATTTTGTTCAATAATAAATTGGCACTCAACTGACTCAGTAGCAAAGAGTCAAATGGAAATTATACCGATTTAATTTCAAGTACAGTCCACTGCTAGGCCAAATCATATTTTGGTCATTCGAGCCGAATAAGGGATAAGGTGCTTCCTTCGATTTGCTTTCGATCTATTTGAAAGTTTTTTTTGGGTTATTACTCTAGAATAGTTCTCTTCAAAGGAAGAACTAAAGGCGTTGGTGGGTCGTCGGAGCCGACTCAAGGCCAGCATCACAAGAATTCTGGATTGGTCGGAAAGAACCCAAACGTCATCAACTACTGAGGATCCAGACTAGCCGTGGATCCAGAGGTCGATCACGTGACCTACGAGGAAAAGTACTTGAAGGAATACTCTTTACTTCTAGGAAAACAACGGCTAGTACAGCAACAAGCATCATTGTCTGGCGATGGCAATGGCGCCATGGGTCTGCGCGCATATAACGACGACATCGTTTATTTGCTGCAACAACAACAACGACTCTTTGTTAGCTGCAAACCAGAGCAGTTCGAACATGTCGATGCCTGCTCGCACAGAGGCAGTTGCTTCGCGTTCGTCTTCAGAAAACAACACGATTGGAGGATAGAATTTCAACATTACATCCGTAATGGCTAATCGGAGCTCCGAAAATCGAGAATACCACAGATGTTGTTAGATTTATTGATATGTTCATTACTACTAATGTAGATAAAGAGGAGCTTCAATACCATAAGCATAGTGCCATGTGCAAAAGAGAAAGTGATAGAGAAAGAAAATGTTGGTTTAACATTCCCTACCCGGCAATGCCAGAAACTAGAATTCTAAGTCCCTTTGGTGAGGAGGAAGCTGTCCAAGAATAGTATATAGAATACTGAAAACGCGTTCAGGAGCTCTTGGAAGAAAAAAGAAACCTCCCAAATAATTAAGAAGTGGAATTAAATAATTGTGAAAATTTCCTTAGTCGTTTGGGCCTTGAATATCCGCATATTCAAGCCATTCGAATAAGCTTAAAGAAGCCTCAAATATTCCTTCGAAGGAAGTTCACTGATATCATGCTGAACGCATATAATGAAGATATTTTAAGACTACACTGTTTATGAACGGATTGCAGTTATCGATAAGAGATTTGTAATTGTAAGAATCGATTAACACACATACATAATCATAATACACATACATAAGCATTGTACACAGACATATTTGCGCGCTGCTGCGTCGGCGCTTTTCTCATTTTGTTCAATAATAAATTGGCACTCAACTGACTCAGTAGCAAAGAGTCAAATGGAAATTATACCGATTTAATTTCAAGTACAGTCCACTGCTAGGCCAAATCATATTTTGGTCATTCGAGCCGAATAAGGGATAAGGTGCTTCCTTCGATTTGCTTTCGATCTATTTGAAAGTTTTTTTGGGTTATTACTCTAGAATAGTTCTCTTCAAAGGAAGAACTAAAGGCGTTGGTGGGTCGTCGGAGCCGACTCAAGGCCAGCATCACAAGAATTCTGGATTGGTCGGAAAGAACCCAAACGTCATCAACTACTGAGGATCCAGACTAGCCGTGGATCCAGAGGTCGATCACGTGACCTACGAGGAAAAGTACTTGAAGGAATACTCTTTACTTCTAGGAAAACAACGGCTAGTACAGCAACAAGCATCATTGTCTGGCGATGGCAATGGCGCCATGGGTCTGCGCGCATATAACGACGACATCGTTTATTTGCTGCAACAACAACAACGACTCTTTGTTAGCTGCAAACCAGAGCAGTTCGAACATGTCGATGCCTGCTCGCACAGAGGCAGTTGCTTCGCGTTCGTCTTCAGAAAACAACACGACGGCATTCGTGCAAGGCGGAGAATTCAAATAAAACGGTTCGCTATACTCTACATGGAGTGGCCTTTGAAAACACTGATCGTCGATGATGCTGACTTGGTGTGGCATTTGGCGATAACTGACACGGCTTACAACACTGCTTGGGAAAGCTTAAAGGAAAGGTACAATAGGCCACGCCATATTGTAAACTAATTTTTGCAACAATTTATGGGTCTACCAACGACACACAAAATTGATGTGTTGGTCGATGGTTGCAGTTCAAGGTGGCAACTGCACAAAAATGTCAGGCGACAGATCATAAACTGTGTGCCTGTCAACTTGGATCTAACAATCGCACAACGTCGTACGTTCATCAGGGAAAAGGAATTATGTTATAATTGCCTAAAATCAGGGCATATGGTCATAAACTGTCCATCATTATTTGTACGCAAGGTCCACGATCCAGATAACTCAATAGCTTTAAGGAACTTGCAACAAGGAAAAAGGGAGAATCAGCGTAGTCAAAACACTTCGCATCACGATGTCTACATCAATTCTAGTGGCTCATAATGGGAGTGTACCAGCAACGGGTTGCTCGCAAAACTCTTCGAAAGTGGCAACAGGAAAAGGTTTAAATCGAAGCATATTGCATACTGCAACGGTTTGTGTTCAAAACGTAAATGGAGACTTCATCACATGTCCGTACATTACTATACACTGGGTCAAAACTGTCATATGTGTCTAAACAATGCATTCAAGCACTTGGATTGCATCATCAATCTTGGTCACAGGAATCTCCTCGGTTCAGGCTGACACCACAAGGGGAAGCAGCACGCTTCAGATCAAGTCAAGGTATTCAAATAATCACTTAACGGTACAGGCTCATGTTCTTGCCAAAATCACATCAACATTGGAAAGGCAGAACATTGACGCATCGGCACTTGAGGTCTTTAACGATCTTCAACTGGCTGACTCGGAATTCACCACAAGCGCTCCAATTGACATTCTTTTGGGTGGTGAACATGTTTGGTCTACAATTACAGTTAAAAAGTTGTACGACAATACGGGCAAACTCATTGCAATATCATCGATTTTCGGATACCCAATCACGTTGCCCCAAGCTAACAACACGTTCGCTTTAACATCATACATTGACATTAACGCTTCGCTCCAGAGGTTTTGGGAGCTAGAGGACATTAGTTCCACATCCAAATTGGAACCTCGCTACACACACTCGAGATGGCAAGGGGAAGTACAACGTTGAACTTCAATTCAAGGTCACTTATCCAGAATTTGGGGATACTCTACATGGGACTCTTAATCGTTTCCAATCGGTGGAGCGACGGTTACAAGATGAAAATCTAAGAGCAAAATATGACAACTTGAAGAAGGAATTCTTCGATTTGGGGCATATACGCGAATTGCCACCAAATGAAGTCAATAATGGACAAAGGTTTTATCTACCACATCACCCGGTTTTGGGTCGGAAACTCACAGTAGTTTTCGACGGTTCATTTTGCGACACCAAATACAAATCATCAAACGATTATCTCTTTACAGGGCATAGCATTTAGCGCGATCTATTTGCTGTCTGCTTGCGCTTTCGGATGTAAAAATTTGTATTCTCAGTGAATAGGGCTTCCAGGGCGAAGGAAAGAATAACCCGATCTTCATTTGTTGAATTCAAAATATGAACTGATTTTATTTACTAAAGTACGGAGTTTATAGGGAATCTTAGGCTCTAGGAGGTCACAATTGTTCTTAGGAGATCTTATTCTAGTGCGAGTCACATTATTATTACTTTGGGCACGGCGTCGGCCACTTGACATCCTGACGTTGTGATCGTTTTGGGTTAGTTTACAATTACAAGTGTTTTTCCCACAACGCGTGTGGCTGATTGTAATTCTAGTCATATGCTATGTTAGTTGTTTGTGACACAAGTACATTTGTATTACATTTTCTTTAATGCATCTGATTTGGTGGAGCCGCTTCAGATGAAAACGATGTTTATTCTTAAACATTCTGCCAAGGGCCGCCAAATGCGACGTGTTGGAATTTATTTTTATTCAATACAAATACAAATTTTTATTAATATTATCATTAGTAAGATAACTATTGTTAAAGAAGCATGAAAAGTTACATGATGGACGATCAAAACCTAGTTAATCTGATGTTCCTTTACCGACTGTAACTGACTTCCTATTACCAACTCTGCTGTATGGTTTATCTACTGGATTTCATATTATTTTATATTTGGCATATTATTGCCCGCCCAATGCTTAACAATTTTTGTTTCGGGATATCTACCCACTGCTGATGTGCATTACTATGTTGACTTCTAGCCTTTTTATATGGTGGAAAATTTTACAAATAACTACTTTTACTTTTCGAATTGTTCCAATCTGATCTTTGTTCCACTTTTTTTAAATATTGCTGATAGCTAAAATTTAAGTTGTTATTTTGCTTATTCTTAGATGTTGTCCTTTTATAAATATTTTGCCTTGTCCGCCCTTTTTGTAATGCAGATTCGGACAATTTATTACCGGAATTTATTTTGACATTATTTTTTTTATAATCATTTAATTCAACCATTGCCATTTTAATATTCTTATTTTGTACTGGAATATATACCTTTTCTTCCATAGTTTTCACTGTACCTCCAAAGTGAGGTCCTGCCGGGGGGCATAAATTTATTTCTTTATTACTTTGAGAAATTATTTCTTTTACCTCACGTTTTATCTTAACTCCAAGGTGAGGTCCTGCTGAAGGAGTCAAATGCTGACTTATTTATTGAATTTTGTTGTTGAATTTGTTTTGAATTGTATTGTATTTATTTTCACGTTTACTTTTGTTCTTCTCCAAACGCTGTTGCATACCTGTGACATCTATTGTTGTTGCCACTACAGATTTTTTATTTTTTGATTTGGTGCATCCCGAGACGATCCAACCAAATTGAGTATTTTGGCCTAGTAGGCCATCAATCTTTGTGACTCCCCCTTTTAAGATTTGGGTATATACGTTTACCCCCATTATTATATCAACCTTACCAGTTTTATTAAAAGTAGGATCAGCTAGTAGGATTGCCATTTTGACATATCCACGTCTACCGTTTTTAATGGAAGAGCTTTCATTAACTTTGGCAACACAATCGCCTCAACCTTAAGATGACTTATCCAAGGATTTCGCGTCTTCACATCTATTTTTACCTTATACTTTAATCTTTTGGCATTTATTGAGGACACGCCCTTTATTTCTGTATGTTGTTTAATTTTCGGTAATTTTAATATTTGAGCTGCCTCTTCAGACAAAATTGTGCTCTGTGAACCATTATCAATTAGGGCTCTTAGAGTCTTATATCCTCCATTTACATTTTTTACTTGTATTAGGGCTGTGACTAACAGTGTGGGTTGAGCCGTACAAGTATTAACTCTCTCCTGTATTTCTTCAAAATGGAGTAGAGTATGGTGTCCTTTACTGCACAATGAACAGACCATCTCATTAGTGCATTCTTTATTGCTTGAATGGTTCAAGCATCGTGTGCAAAGCTGTACTTTTTTGGCCGTTTCTTACCTTTCCATAGGTGTCAAACCTTTAAATTTATAGCACTTATACGCTTTATACCCGCCAATTTTGCAAATCGGACAGTTATTTTCAAAAACCCCATATGAAACCACTTTTTGCGGGTTTTTCTCTTCTTTCCTCATGGCACTTAGCGAACAATATCTTTGCTCCAAGTATTCCATGACATCAGAAAGCATTTGTATCTGCCTTGTTTTCCTAATCTGACTCTCATACAATTGTAGAGCCTCCTGTCAAATTTCCTAAGTACGAGTTGTGCGAATATTACGTCAACTTCATCGGACAAATTTGCTTTAATTTTAATTAAGTGCACTGACTCATTAATTATGTCAATCACTCCTTTTACACTCTTTGCGGATTCATTGTTGATCATCGGTAGATCAACGATCCGACTTAATTGTTCGGAAAATACCCTCCGATTATTTTCATACCGCTTGGTCAACAGTTCCCAAGCGGCATTATAACTGTCAGCTGAACCTGACAATAAATGAGTTACTATGCTCCTCGCTTCGCCCTTAAATGCGGATTTTAAATAATTGAATTTAAGAGTAAGACTTAGATCCTCTCTATTATCAATTAATTCTGCAAATAACTCTACAAACAGGTCCCATTCTCTTGGCTCTCCAGAGAATGTGGGTACCTGAATTTTTGGCAACACCGGTAATTCGCTTCTCACGGTTACATTCTCAGTTTTAACATTTTCCTTGTTGCTCATTTTCATTTCTAGCATTGACAATGAATTTTGGACATCGAATTCTAAATTCTCCATAGTATTCTTATATTTTGCATCTTTTGTCAATACCTGACACGCCTGTGCTTTCTCCCATAAATAATTAATCTTATTAATATATATTATCCATGTCCCATTGCCTGTTGACTTAAACTCTACTGCCTCCATATATTCCTGAAGCTGTCGGACTCTATCCATAAATATCTCCTGGCTAACCTTAGTGTTTTCATTACTGGAGGTCGCATTCCCGCGCGACTCTCCTTTGCTATCATCACCCATTTCTGACATATTCGCTTGGTTTGGTATTAAGCAATAATTGTCATATGAATTTTTATGACTTATTTTGTTTATGGTTTTGTTTCGTTTTGAATATTTCTTTGGTCAATCTGATTTGGTGAAGCCAATTCAGATGAACACGATGTTTAATCTTAAACACTCAGTGAATAACAAAAACCCCGACTTCCAGAGAATTGTCCAATCAAATACTATCAACTTTGCACCGTCACTTACGGCACCTCATGTGCACCATTCTTGGCGGTTAGTGTATTAGAGCAACTGGCTACTGATCATCAGCACGACTTCCGACACGCTGCAAAAATTCTACAAGAGGATTTTTATGTCGACGATGTGCAAAATCGAAAGGAACTCATTCAACTTATGTCTTGTGCTAATTTGGAGCTTGGGAAATGGAAGGAACTGATTCTACAAAATCATCACCAGTGAAGGTTCTTGGACTTTACTGGCAACCTGGTCTTGATACATTGTCTTATAATGTAGGTCTAAAAGGAAATGTCGATTGTACAAACGACAAGTTTTATCGGATGTCTCACGGATCTTTGATCCACTTGGGCTTTTGGCACCAATTGTGGTCCAATTCAATATACTCTTTCAACAATTATGGCCTCTCGATTTGGGATGGGATGACAAGCTCCCTAAACTGCTAACGGAGAAGTGGCCCAAATGGCGAGCTGATTTGGGTATTCGCTATCGACGCACACAACATTGAATTGCATGGATTATCCGATGCATCTATGAAGGCATACGCTGCTGTCGTGATGTACAGCAGAGTAATCAACAATGATGGCTCGATTTCTACCTTGATTATGGCTGCGAAGTGTAGGGTGGCTCGGCTAAAGCAGCAATCTCTGCCTCGCCTAAAGCTTTGCGCGGCACTGCTCCTAAGTCAACTCATACGTTCGATAAAGGCGCCACTTTGACATCAAAAGGTCAAGGTTTTTGCATGGTGCGATTCCACAATCATACTCTATTGGCTATCAAACGCACCCTCACGACTAAAGTAACTTCATGGTTGACGCTTGTTTATACGTTTGGCTATATTCTTCGCTTTCTACGGCGCACTAAGAGTCCACTTGGTTACAAAGGCTCAAACTCTATTAAGTTTTAAGAAATCAGCGCAGCACGCATTTTATGCTTGCGGCTCGCGCAAATCTGCTTGCAGGATGACTATCAATTGCTACTAGTAAACAAAGCATTGCGAAGTCGATCTCAATTGGCTAAACTCTCGCCAATAATCGAAGAGGACGGACTACACAGGGTTGGAGGACGCTTGCTACACTCGCAACCCAGCATTCGTGTCACTCCGGCACTTCCATTTGTAAATGCTGTAAATGTTGTAAATGGTAAGGGCTACATAATTAAATATCTGGTCTTTCCAAAAGGAAAAAAAAGATATTGTTTGTTCGAGTTAAAAGCTGGACTTTATTCGTTGAACGAAAACTTAAAACTGAAGTACAAATATGTCTTATAGTAATATTACTATTTATAGGCTAAATTTGTAAGCCCTAAAATGGCGTGATCGATATTGATGCGATTTCATTGGCCCGAATTTTAATGTTGAATTAGCGTTCACACGCTTTGATTTTGAGGGGGACAATTATTATTGCAAGTGTCCAAAAGTATTTATAAAAATATCAAAGAAGCTAACTTGTGCTGTGCCGAAGTTTATATACCATTGCAGTCATAATATTTTTACATGTTCCAAACTCTTTTTCTGTATCTCAATTCATTAATGCACAGAACCTTTCAAATATCATTTCAATTTCTTCTTCTTCTTCCCCATCCCCTTTTACACGAATGCCGCGATTCGGACGCATACACATATAGTTTATGTAGCGTTGCGTCTGTATGTGTGCATGCGTGTGCTCTATTGATTTGATGATGACGTAGTAGGCAGCAAGCCGAACCGATTTATATCGGCTGTTACTTGTGTTCTATTTAGCCGATCAGATTCAAATTTTGGGATCTGAAATTTTATTTGAAATACTATCATATTGGTAAATTTCATGGCGATACTCCAATTTTTGCAAAAATGTTTCCTCAAGAGCTATATGATATAGTGGTCCGATTTTCATACTTTATTTTTCCCAGGTTATTAAAAGCCCCCAAAAAAAATTTCATCCCGATTGCTCTTAAGATGGCTGAGTAAAACGCATACGCACAGACGGACGGACAGACGGACATGGCTATATCAACTCAGCTTCTCATGCTGATCAAGAATATATATAATTTATAGGGTCGGAAACGTCTCCTTCTGTGCGTTACAAACATCTGACCAATTTTATAATACCCTCTGCAAGGGTTAGTATTAACATTTGGGTTTTTATTTTGGTAATTATTATTATAATTTCTATTATTATTGTACGAGTTCCTAAAAAGTTTTCATCTGTTTTAGTTCTGGAAAGGGCATGATCTGGAAAGCATGATTCTCTCTTCCTGGTAAAGAGTTTTCCAGTTTTATCTTCCATCTCTGTAATTTCATGTTAGGTTCATTAATATTGTGCAACCAGACAAGGGGTTTATGATCACTTAGGATTTTAAAATGTCTACCGAAGAGGTATGGCCTAAATTATTTGGTTGCCATACGATAGATAGTAATTCCTTTTCTATGGCTGAATAATCAAGTTCATGTTCGTTAAGTGTTCTACTAGCATAAGAGATAGGTCTATGGTCCTGTGAGATGAACGCACCTAAAGCTATATTGCTAGCATCTGTGGTTAGGAAAAAAGGTTTTTTTGAAATCGGGATATGCAAGTATGGTATAGTTCATAAGGAGATATTTTAATTTCTCAAAGGTTGAAATATAGTCTGGGTTGTTTATGTTAATCTTAGCTCCTTTCTTCAATCCGAGAGTTAAAGGTTTTGCAATATGTGCAAAGTTTGGTATAAATTTCCGGAAGAATCCACATAATCCTAAGAATGATTATATTTCTTTTGGGGTTTTAGGGATATGAAAATTTTGAATTGCTTTGACTTTATCTGGGTTTGGTTTGATGCCTTCTGTAGTTATGACGTGACCTAAAAATTCTGTTTCCTTTTTCAAGAACTCGCATTTATTTAATTGTAGTTTTAGATTAGCTTTTCGCAATTTAGTAAAAACCTTTTTTAGTGATGCCAAATGTTCTTCTAATGAGGTAGAATACACAATTATATCGTCTAAATAGACTAAACAATCTTTATAGATTAGATCTTCTAGTAAATTGTTCATACATCTTTGGAACGTTGCTGGTGCATTTTTTAGCCCAAATGTCATTCGTGTGTACTGCGAGAATGCGGTTTTTATACCATACACCCATAGGGTGAAATGGTATATTAAAGTCGCCAAAATGTATGTAATAGGCAGAAGGAAGCTTTTCCGACCCCATAAAGTATATTTATTCTTGATCAGCATCAGCAGCCGAGACGATCTAGCCATGTCCGTCCGTCCGTCCGTCTGTCCGTCTGTATGAATACGTAGATCTCGGAGACTATAAGAGCTGGAGCCACCAAATTTGGTATGTAGATTCGTGTAGTATGTAGAGTGATCAAGTTTATTTCAAATTTATGCCACGCCCACAACCGCCCACGCAAATTATATAAAACCGATTTTCTTAAACACTATAGCAACAAGAGACACAAAATTTGGTATGTATATTTGTTTAGTAAACGCGCACATTTTGTATTTATAAAAATTTTGCCACGCCCCCTACCGCCCCCGCAAATTATATAAAACCGATTTTCTCAAAAACGATAGCAACTAGAGAAACAAAATTTGGTATGTACCTATATTTGCTTAGTAAATGCACACATTTTGTATTTGTAAAAATTTTGCCACGCCCCCTACCGCCCCCGCAAATTAAATAAAACTGATTTTCTCTAAAACTATTCTAGCTAGAGACACCACAGTTGGTATAAATATTTGCTTAGTAATTGCGCACATTTTTGATGTGTAAAGATTTTGCCACGACCCTTTCCGCCCCGTAATTTGAAAAAACTCGAGTATCTCCCGTAATTTTCTACCTTGTGCAATCAAACTTAGCACACTTAAATTTTATACTAGTATCAAGCAAAATACCAAATTTGATCAAAATCGGAATAAAAATAGTCAAGTTATGCATATAAACGTTTTTCCATATGGCCGGAAGTGGCCGTTGGCTGGTGGGGGCGCTAGGGTGCTCGTATGCTTGAATGAGCGAAATACTACGATATGCTTGTGAAAAGCATGTGAACAGTTTTTTTTTAAATACGAAAATGCACTGGTTGTTATAAAATTAAAATATTTGTTTTACTGGTGTATGGTATTGTGAGGAATATTATAAATCATAATAATATCCCACACAACAAACCGACAGCGAAGCAATACAAAGGTGTGAATAACGCACCAGATACAAGATATAGCCAAGACACGAACCAGATGTACGATATACGATACAAGACATAGCCGAGACACGAACCAGATGTACGATATACGACCAATATTGGCACTGGTCGATCGAACCAGTGCAACGCAAATAAGTTACGATCAAACGCAATGGATCGAACCACACGCAACCGCAAGCGATTTCGTACAAGCGGGAAGATGCGTGGGAAGCATAAGGTAAAACGTCGGCATTTGCACGACATACGATACGGCTACGATCAAACATGACCGATCGAGCCGCACGCAACCGCAAGCAATTTCGTACAAGCGGGAAGATGCGTGGGAAGCATAATGTGAGAAGTTGGAAATTACACGACATACGATACGGCTACGATCAAACACGACTGATCGGACCGCACGCAACCGCGAGAGATTTCGTACAAGCGGGAAGATGCGTGGGAAGCAGAATGCAAAAAAAACCAATATGCATGCATACGACGGGCAACCAGGTCCAACATGGCTCGATCGAACCTGTGACGTACGATCGAGCATGATGATCGAGCCGCATGCGACCGATGGCAAATTTCGTACAAGCGGGAAGATGCGTGGGAGGCATAATGTATAAAATCGGCTATGTAAGAGCAAATAAGGGCAAGCGAAAAAGGGCATTGGCCCAGTGAGACAATTTAAGAGCACAGAGAGGCCACAATAGAAATGCATGCATTGACGTACAATGCATGAACAAGCATACACTCACAATACATGTATGCTATGCGTGTATGACCGCGAGAGGGAGTACCGGTGGCCTATGGGTGCTCTCTGCCTACGTCACACACAAGAGATCAAAGCAGTGAGAGCATGAACTGCCGAAATTATGAGAACAAAGTGACGGCCAAGCAAGCCCACGAGACGGGTGCGGGGCATGCATGCATGTATGAAACGATAATGGTTTGTGGATTGGATAGGGGAATATGCGAACCGAAGGGGGAGGGATGAACAATGGGGAAGCCCTCTATCTGATAGATACGATATGCGGATGAATGTGCAATTTATGGGAAATTAAACGATTTCGTATGTTAATTTAATCAATATGATTATCGTTAAACAATAGCTTAAGTTAATATAATTGTCATATATATGTATGTAAATATAATAAGGAGAGAATATGTGTGAAATTGGGTATGACAAGTGGATCAAAGGGAGCGACGGGCAAAGGCAGCGATGAAAGCAGAGAAAGTCAACGGGATACGATGGGCGGCCAATAGAAAGGCGACGCCAGCATAAGAAAGGGATGCAAGTCAATATGTACAAACGAGAAAGACAGGGACAAGGAATAAATGGGCGCGCAGCCACAAAGAAAGTGGACATATGCGCCAAAGATTTACGGGACTTTCACCACGCATAGCAACAAGTGGATGCGTGGGTGAAAGCAGAGGGCCGATGGAAATGTACCAGCTGTATAGCGGTACTACACCAAGCTATTCCTGAGGCCGCGGGAGTTGCCTATATAAAGGCAACGCCCGTCAAGAAAGATCATCAAGTCATCAAGTAGTGATCAAGTAACAAGTAATTAAGGCCTTACGAGTAACCTTAAGAACTTATCAAGGAAACAGAAGGAGCAAAGGAAAAACAAGGAACTATACAGGCCTTACAAGTAACCTGTACAGTTCATTTCGACAGCAACAAATCCTTAAATAAGGATAGTAAACACCGTACCCAAGCTAGAGTGAGTGGGAGAGAAGCCAAGCATTTCCAGGAGTATCCAAAGTCAATGGTAGGCACGAGGATATATCCTACTGCCGAAATTCCAGGATCTATATATCTTGACGAATACCAATTATTGAGGAACATCCTGCCAAAGCCATAAAACAAGAGCCATCTCAACGAGCATAGCGAAAGGGTGCAGAGGTGTGGAGCACAAATCAAGCATATGATACAGACCGAGACAATAATCGGCAACAGGAGCAAGAGGAAGGCAAGAAGCGACGACGAGGGATTCAAAGTAACTCACCAACGCTGTCCAAGTCCAGACCTACCGCAGAGAAACTTGTCATAGCCAATCAAGCCCATAACGATCGCAAATAAAAGTATTATAAAAACCAAATCAATAAACAAAGCTGTTCTGATTTCACCGGGGCACAAAATAAATTTGGTTGTGCCGAACCTAGCCCAAGAGATATTATAAATATCCCGAAGGACGAGAAAGGATCGTTACAGTATACCCAAGTCGGCGAGACTACTTACTTACTTTATTTCTATTGATTTGGGATCCATTTGGATTTGATGGAATCATTTGGCGAGGTCAATAGTTGTGAAATATTGACATTTTCCAAGTTTGTCTAATATTTCATCAATTACCGGTATTGGGAACTTGTCATCGACAGTAATCTCATTTACACCACGATAGTCGATTACTAAGCGGAACTTTTGTTCCTTGGATGTGTCCTCTTTTTTAGGTACGATCCAGATTGGAGAACAATAGGGCGATTTCAATTTTCGAATGATTCCCTGTTCTACCATTTCATTAGTCTGTTTATTGACTTCTTCGTCAAAGATTTGTGGGTGCTTGTATGGGTGTTTGTATATTGGGTCCTCATGTTTTGTATGAATAGAGTGTTTTATTGTACTCGTGAAAGTCAAATTTTCACTATCGCGGTACTGAGCTTGCTGGGTGCAAGGAAAATGATTTCTTTTAATTCTACTGCTCCTTCAATCATGTGAATTTTGGAATCTCCTGAATAGGTTTTGAAATTAAAAAAGTTTTCGGACATTATATTTATAGAAGATCCTGAGTCTACTACACATCTCAAAGGTTTATTGTTCATTGTTATTCTGATGAAGGACTTGTCTCTATCTCTTCTTCCGATTGATCCGAGGCATTCTGATGAAAATTTTCTGATGTGTCCATTTTGCTAATTCCTCTGTTACTTTCTCTTTGGCTTTTTGTAGGCTGGATTGCTACATTATTTTTTGGATATCTATTTTGCTGCTGATAATTCATTGGATTTTGAGCCCTGTCAATATTTAATTTTTGTTGAAACTCTTGGAAAAGTTGTTGGTTTTGTGTATCGGATTGTTTTGTTTGAGACGGAGTACTATTGGGTACAAAGGGTTTTCCACCGTTTTGTTTTGATTTTGACTTTGATTTGATTTTCTGTTTTCTGTTATACTTTTCTCGTAAAACCCTTCTCTTTGAGCTGCTTGTTTCAGCTTGCTAACTGTGGTTATATCATATCTAGCTAACGTCATAAATAATCTATCGGGTAATTTTTTATTCATTACATCTTTTATAGTGTTATTTAAAGCATTTGCATAAAGAATGGTGTTATTTGCATTGTTTTCCAGACTTTGTTTGTGATAATATAGGATTTGTCTTCTAATTCTGTTACAAACTTACGAAGGTTTCCTGTATAGTTGGTGTTGTAGAGGCGTCGAAGAATTTCCTGACAAGGGGTCTGCGTCTACAATTCATTGATGAGAAATGATCTTAGTTCCGGCCAGGTGTTGACTTGTCCAATTTGCGAGAGCCGTTGTGCCTCTCCAGTGAGCTGCATCTCGATTGCGCTAAACAGTATGTTATGTTGCCTTATATCATCGGTTGGATATAAGTGAATGGATGAAATCTATCCTCCTTATGAATGATGTCAGATTCTCTGGTGCTCCATCATAGTTTGCCACCTGTCTTAACGAAGACAGTGCTTGATTGAAGTGGGCTTCAGTGAGTTCTAAGGCCATTTTTGTTTTGTTGATTTTCTGGGTTTTTGGTGTTTTTTGTTTTTTTTTTTCGCACACAAATTGGCGTTTTTGTTCCACAATTGGAGTTTATTTTTGTAACACACAGTAGAGGAAATTTTTTTCGCGCACAGTTGGCGTAAATATTTTATACTGTTGTAGGCTTTTGAGCACTCCCCGTAAGTTCTTGATGTCGGATCGGATTTTTATAGTGATTATTTACTAATTCTGTGTAACACACCGATAATAATTGTTTGTGTCACACGGATAGAATAACAAGTTCGCAAAAGTGAACCTACCGACTGCGCCAATTAAATATCTGGTCTTTCCAAAAGGGAAAAAAAGGTATTGTTTGTTCGAGTTAAAAGCGGGGACTTTATTCGTTGAACGAAAACTTAAAACTGAAGTACAAAAATGTCCTATAGTAACATTACTATTTAAAGGCTAAATTTGTAAGCCCTAAAATGGCGTGATCGATATTGTTGCGATTTGATTGGCCCGAACTTTAATGTTGAATTAGCGTTCACACGCTTTGATTTTGAGGGGGACAATAATTATTGCAAGTGTCCAAGTGTTTATAAAAAACTTTACTTTAAAGTTATAAATTTTAGGGGGCGAAAAATTTATTAGTTATTGGGTATTGAAGTTGGATATATGACTACATATCTGAGCACCGACTCATTCTTGGCCGCTCTAAGACGTTTTGTCTCCGAATACATGGCATACAATGGGTATTCATTCCGCCACATGCCCCTCATTGTGGAGGGAAATGGGAATCTTCAGTCAGATGTGTAAAGCTGCATTTTCGCCGAGTCATTGGGAAATCTACTCTCACCTACGAGCAGATGAGAACTCTACTTGCACAAGTCAGCGCAGTGGTCAACTCCCGAACTTTGTGTAACAACTCGGACACAGACGTCAATTATTTGTCGCCAGCGCACTTCTTGATCGGCAGGCCTCTCACAACCACACCAGAGTCAGACTTAGCCCACATCCCCGTGGGCCGACTGTCAAAGTATCCAATCTGTGATGTAAGGCAGGAAGCAATGGCACCAGAAGTATCTTACCGTATTGCAACAGCGTTCAAAGTGGACCACTATAGCACCAAACATATCGGACGGAGATGTGGTGGTTGTAAAGGAATCTAACACCCCACCAGCTCATTGGCAATTGGTTCGATCGGTCAGACTCAAGACCTCTTTAGGAGAAATAACTCGGCTAATCACGAAGGTTGCGGTATTGCGGGATGTTTATACACGGATTGCATTTATCGATAAGAGATTTGTAATTGTAAGAATCGATTAACACACATACATAATCATCATACACATAAGCATTGTACACAGACATATTTCAGTAATAAATTAACACAAAACTGATTCAGTAGCAAGGAGTCATAAGGAAATTATACCGATTTAATTTCAAGTACAGTCCACTGCTAGAACAAATCCTAGAGCAAATGGATATCCAATTCATATTGGATGCATAGGGTTGCTGTAGTTGTATCATAAATAAATCGAATAGAGGAGTATCAAAAATGCTACGCGAAGACATGGATGAAATTACTGCAGGTGGTTATCGAGATCGATCAATTAAGGAAAAACTGCAGCATCTTGATAGCAAGTTCATAAACGGATCAGAGATTTCAGCTCAAGAAGCCGTTTATAATATTCTATGACTTCACATGTAAGAGACGAGCCACGGAAATATATTTATAATTACCTCTCATCCTGAACAAAGAGTTCGGATGATAAAGTCGAAGAAAGAGTTGGAAAGACTGCCTCCTGATTCGACGGACATTTATGTCTATGGAAGACGAATGTCTAGACGACTTCGCCGATGATAATGATAACATCGAAGAAGGCAATTCTGCAGAAGAAAATAATGGCACTATAGAAGAAAATAACAACATCAATGAGGTCCCAGACGCATATCAACTCCAAAATGGATCAGGATTCATGAGAAAACGAAAGCATCCATATATTCTGAGATGGAGAAGGTTCAGCAAAAACCTTTCCAGATCAGATTACTTCAGAGAACTTGTTGGCTAACGGCTGCGCCCTTGCGGAGCCCCAAACTGCTCGCTTTATATGATGCGGCCTTCGGATGATTTCCACCGAGGCGGCTTTGAGGCACTTGCGATTTGGAAGAAATGAGATGACCAGGTTGACTTCAATCCAGTTGCTTTATTTTCTTAACCTAAAACTATAGTACAATTGTCGGCGGGCACAGACGATGCAACCGCATCGTCCGAGATTAATTTCAAGAGTAAAAAACAAGTACAGCAAACCACGCTGTCTTTTACAAAATTCAAAGTTCTGTAAATTTCCATAGAAAAAAAATAAGAAAGAAAAGAGTTGAAGTAACGGATCTCCAAGTTTGTCACTTCAAAGTAACTTGCGCTGTTCTTGGTCTCTCTCTCTCTCTCTCTCTCTCTCTCTCTGTTCGGTCGTTTTCTCTTTTTTGCAAAGAGAGTCTGGCTTCAGTTGCAGTCCAAACAGAACTTGTTACGCTATTTTTACCCTGGCGCAACGAAGATATGGAAATTGTAAATCAGGACAACGAAATTACATATAATAATAACAAAGGCTTAATTGAGGCCAACAGGAAGAAATTTGATAAAATGCAGGAAGAAATATTTGATCAAATTTTACAGGATGTTCAAAGGGAAAATAATGAAGATAATGAAAACTAGGAATTTTTCGCTTCACACCTTTTGGATGAAGAATTCAGAGGATTTGCCATCCCAGAGGTAGCAAGAGACCAAAATGTTTTTCAACAAAGCGAAACCAATTATAACTCTGACAAAAATGGACCCGCTGATTCCCGAAAACGATTTGTTTGAGCTGGTGCGCTCAGTCAATAGGAAGCAGCGGTAATATTATTCCCACGTAATGCACAGAGTCACCGCTAATTACCCTTTTGGTGGTTGAATAGGGCTTCCAGGGCGAAGGAAAGAATAACCCGATCTTCATTCGTTGAATTCAAAATATGAACTGATTTTATTTATTTTATTTGTTCTTAAAAATGCTTATTCTAATGTTTATATTTCATGCTCAGCGTTGGCTACTTGATACCGCGCCGCTGTTATAATCTTAAGTGTTTTCCACAGAGTGTGGATGCATGTTTTGTTTGGTATTAAGCAATAATTATCATATGAATCTTTATGACTTAGTTTTGTTTCGTTTTGTATATTTCTTTGGTCAATCTGATTTGGTGAAGAAATGAACACGATGTTTAATCAGATGAACACGATGTTTAATCTTAAACATTCTGCCACGGGCCGCCAAATGCGACGTTTTCGAATTTATTTTTATAGTTAATTGTCTTATACAACTTTTTATTAATATTATCATTAGTAAGAAAACTATTGTTAAAGAAGCATGTAAAGTTACATGATGGACACTCAAACCAAGTTAATCTGATGTTCCTTTACCGATTATAACTGACTTCCTATTCTTACCAATTCTGCTGCTTCTACTGGATTTCATATTATTTTATATTTGGCATATTACTAATACCGCCCATTGCCTAACAATTTTTGTTTCGGGATATCTACCCACTGCTGATGTGCATTACCATATTGACTTCTAGCCTTTTTATTTGGTGGAAAATTTAAAAAATCTGATCTTTGTTTACTCTTAGATCTTGTCCTTTTATAAATATTTTGCCACATCTGCCCTTTTTGTAATACAGATTCGGTCAATTTATTACCGGAATCTATTTTGACACTATTTCTTTGATAATCATTATTTAATTCAACCCTTGCCACATAAATATTCTTATTTTGTACTGGGATATCCACTTTTTCTTCCCCAGTTTTCACTGTACCTCCGAAATAAGGTCCTGCCGGGGGCATTACTTTATTTCTTTATTACTTTGAAGAATTATTTCTTTTACCTCAGCTTTTATATTACCTCCAAGGTGAGGTCCCGCTGGAGGAGTCAAATGCTGACTTATTTCTTGAATTTTGTTGTCGAGTTTGTTTCGAATTGTATTGGATTTATTTTCACGTTTACCTTTGTTCTCCCAACGCTGTTGCATACCTGTGACATCTATTGTTGTTGCCACTACAGATTTATTATTTTTCGATTTGGTGCATCCCGAGTATTGAGTATTTTGGCCTAGTAGGCCATCAATCTTTGTAACTGCCCCTTTTAAGATTTGGGTATATACCCCCATTATTAAATCAACCTTACCAGGTTTATTAAAGGTAGGATCAGCTATTACGTAGGATTGCCATTTTGACATATCCACGTCTACCGTTTTTAATGAAAGAGCTTTCATTATCTTTGGCAACACAATCGCCTCAACCTTAAGATGACTTTTCCAAGGATTTCGCGTCTTCACATCTATTTTTACCTTATATTTTGATTTTGTGGCTTTTATTGGGGACACGCCATTTATTTCTGTATGTTGTTAAAACAACATGTAAACTTTAGGTAATTTTAATATTTGAGCTGCCTCTTCAGACAAAATGGTGCTCTGTGAACCATTATCAATAAGGGCTCTTAGAGTCTTATATTCTCCATTTACATTTTTTACTTGTATTAGGGCTGTGGCCAGCAGTGTGGGTTGAGCCGTTACACAAGTATTAACTCTCTCCTGTATTTCTTTAAAATGGAGTAGAGTATGGTGTCCTTTACTGCACAATGAACAGACCATCTCATTAGTGCATTCTTTATTGCTTGAATGGTTCAAGCATCGTGTGCAAAGCTGTACTTTTTTGGCCGTTTCATACCTTTCCATAGGTGTCAAACCTTTAAATTTATAGCACTTATACGCTTTATGCCCGCCAACTTTGCAAATCGGACAGTTATTTTTAAAAACCGCATATGAAACCACTTTTTGCGGGTTTTTCTCTTCTTTCCTCATGGCACTTAGCGAACAATATCTTTGCTCCAAGTATTCCATGACATCAGAAAACATTTGTATCTGCCTTGTTTTCCTAATCTGACTCATACAATTGTAGATCCTCCCTGTCAAATTTACTAAGTACGAGTTGTGCGAATATTACGTCAACTTCATCGGACAAATTTGCTTTAATTTTAATTAAGTGCACTGACTCATTAATTATGTCAATCACTCCTTTTACACTCTTTGCGGATTCATTGTTGATCATCGGTAGATCAACGATCCGACTTAATTGTTCGGAAAATACCCTCCGATTATTTTCATACCGCTTGGTCAACAGTTCCCAAGCGGCATTATAACTGTCAGCTGAACCTGACAATAAATGAGTTACTATGCTCCTCGCTTCGCCCTTAAATGCGGATTTTAAATAATTGAATTTAAGAGTAAGACTTAGATCCTCTCTATTATCAATTAATTCTGCAAATAACTCTACAAACAGGTCCCATTCTCTTGGCTCTCCAGAGAATGTGGGTACCTGAATTTTTGGCAACACCGGTAATTCGCTTCTCACGGTTACATTCTCAGTTTTAACATTTTCCTTGTTGCTCATTTTCATTTCTAGCATTGACAATGAATTTTGGACATCGAATTCTAAATTCTCCATAGTATTCTTATATTTTGCATCTTTTGTCAATACCTGACACGCCTGTGCTTTCTCCCATAAATAATTAATCTTATTAATATATATTATCCATGTCCCATTGCCTGTTGACTTAAACTCTACTGCCTCCATATATTCCTGAAGCTGTCGGACTCTATCCATAAATATCTCCTGGCTAACCTTAGTGTTTTCATTACTGGAGGTCGCATTCCCGCGCGACTCTCCTTTGCTCTCATCACCCATTTCTGACATATTCGCTTTTGCTTCAACTAACACCGACTTACCAGTGCCTGATTTTTCTGACTCTCCTGTTGCTATTATTTTGGCAACTATCTTTAACACTTCTTCATGAATTTTATCTCTGAAATACTGATGATCGATCCCCTGCTGTAGCACCTTGCTAGTTAAGTTTCTAGTTTCTAAAGCTTCTTTCTAACTGCTTCAACCTTGTATGCAACTCTAACTGCTTCCCTAACCATTTGTCAGCCTTATTAGAAAACATTTTTTATGGTGTATATTTCTTACATTGTTTTTTGTTTGCAAACAATTTTAATTTATGGTGTATTTAATTGTTGGACGCTCTTTGTAGCGCTACCGATCCTACTGCGTCCAGGGTCTAGCTTTGCGCGCTAGACGGTGCCGGTGCTGGTCTTCGCACAGGCTGTTGGTGCGCCGCTGTCGATCTGTATGGTCTACTTAGCTGGACCCCCTTTTTTATACCCTTGCAAAAAGGGTATATTCATTTTGGTCAGAAGTGTGCAACGCGTAGAAGGAAGCATCTCCGACCATATAAAGTATATATATTCGTGATCAGGACGACGAGACGAGTTCAAATAGCCATGTCCGTCCGTCCGTCCGTCCGTCCGTCTGGATCAACGCAAACTCCTCCTAGACCGTTGGAGCTACAGAGCATGTAGGCTTGTATATACTGCAGTCGTTGTATATCTCGGATTCAGCCGGATCGGAACACTATATTATATAGCTCCCATACAAATGGCAAAGTCAAGAACAGTGATTTTCTCAATAACTTCATTATTTTCATAGCTATTGTCATGAAAGTTGGTATTTATCAGTTTTGTATTGCTATTAATATTTGTGCCAAATTTGATCAAGATCGGGTGACTATATCATATAGCTCCCATACAAACGGCAAAGTCACGAACAGTGACTTTCTCAATAACTTCATTACTTTCATAGCTATTGTCATGAAAGTTGGTATTTTTCAGTTTTGTATTGCTATTAATATTTGTGCCAAATTTGATCAAGATCGGGTGACTATATCATATAGCTCCCATACAAACGTCAAAGTCACGAACAGTGACTTTCTCAATAACTTCATTATTTTCATAGCTATTGTCATAAAAGTTGGTATTTGTCAGTTTTGTGTTCCTATTAATAGTTGTGCGAAATTTGATCAAGATCGGGTGACTATATAGCTCCCATACAAACGGCAAAGTCACAGTTCAAAGAATGGAATACTAGTTTTGGCAAAACTTAGTATTTTGCAAAATGTAGAATTGTAGAATATTTGAGTCTCAAAACCTAACAAATCCGAGACAGGTTTATCAGTCGATTGCCTTCACGTACTATAATACGTCGTTTCTAATTGTTTATAGGAATTCACAATTCCCTATAACAAGATTTCGTAATGAAATTATGAAAGATGTAGATAAAGTTCTAGCGCTTCGAGCAATTTATAATGTGGTAGTAGTAGGGGATTTCAATATTTGCCGATATAAAGATATTTGATATGTGTAAAGAAAGTATAAATTTCAGCAACAGTGAATAGTTTTTACAGACCGCATAAAGTTGCAAGGGTATACAAACTTCGGCACGGCCGAAATTAACCCCGACCCTCTGGTTTTTTTTTGCTGTGCCGTTGCTCAGCTGCAGTTGTCCAGGGCCTATGGGCTCAGGCGGTACCGGTGCCGGTCATCGCACCAGATTTCCTTATATTGGCAGTGTATGTTCTCCAGCGACCCAGGGCACTCTTTGGGGCACTCTATCAATCTCCTTGGCAGGACTTTGCTTGGTTCTTCTCATACGTCTTGCGGGCGCCTGCCACCGTCCTTCTCTCGTCTCTGCAACTCTAAGTAGTTGCCTTGCTGCTGATGTGCTGCTTCTTTGTTGCCTACTTGCAATTCTATGTGTATATGTGTATTTCGATATTAATATTGGTTGTTATTACAATCTTCTGATCTTGGTGATCTTGGTGATCTGGGGTACCCGCGAGCCACTTCCACGCTGTTCCAAGTATATCGAGAGAGCGTTTGGCTCTGAAGCTCATTGGCTTTAGTCGTTCAACTTCATTCTCGATTTGAGTTATTTCGTAAATTAAAAACGGTAGTACGGATTTGTTTTCATTTTGTTTTGTACAACCTCCTTCAATACCGACAATGCCTGTTCATACTTTTTCTATTTCTACCATGTGGATGATCTTAAAGGTACCGTTCTGCCTTGCTGCTATTCCGCTTTCCAACATTACTACCCTAGATTTTGAGTAATCTAAGATAGTCGTGTGCCCCCAGCAGGCTGGTAACAAGATTAACCTATCGAAAAAGGGTGTTGATCAGTATTTTAGCTGATTATTATGCACTATCCTGCCTGACATGGTTTTAACCTTTATATTCAAATCTTCAGCTACTTTTTCTTTTTTATATCTTGGAGTTAATTTGGAACCTAACCTTTTGTTGATCTTAACATATATTGTGTCACCCGGATCGTAGATTTTTATAGGTTCTTTTTTTCTGTTGTGATATTGTAAATCGGAATCCTGCTTATCTGAAATTTTCTTTGAAATTTTTTCCCTTTCGAGTACTAATTTTTCTGCTGAGTGTAATAAGTCTATCGCAAAGAATGCTTCTATTGGTTTTCTATTAGTGGTGCTATGGATCGTTCTTTATACTCATCTACGGATCTCAATATCAGGTCTTCATTTGTGATTTATATAAAAAAAAAATCAAAAATAAGAATTAAGATTGCGGGTTTTTGTAACAATTATTACATAGATGATTTTTAGGAAAATTTTTTGGAAAATAATAATTATTTTCGGTCCCTGCTTTAAACATCTCATAATTTCTGTGAATGTAGAATGGAATCTTTCTACTTGGCCGTCGCTAGACGATGTATATGGTGGGGTTGTATGGACATTTATGCCTAGCTGATTATTCAAAAGAGACTTTATTGGCGCGGAATTTAGGGATTTTTCATTATCCATGACTACCGTTTTGGTCACACCGAAAGATACTCGCGAAGTGGTACCTTCAAACGTTCCGCTTTTGAATTAACCAGTTTTATTTGCACATACTTTGAGAACTTGTCTATTGCTGTTAAGATAATTTTATTCTGTGTTGAATACAAATTAGAGGTCTGCATGAATGTATTCATGTTCAACATCATAGTACTGTACAGTAGTTGTTCTTAAAAATACTGTACTCATTCTCTGCTGTACAGTATATTCGAGTAGCTATAAGAACCGAGTAACAGTAAAATGCTGTACTCACTTAGAGTGAGTGACAGTACAAATGTACTCTTTGTAAGTGAGTACAGTATATGTCACTTTTTTTCATGCTGTACACCACTGGAACATTGAATATATTTTGTCAGTCATCTGTACAGATGAGTATAATATTTTGAACAATGAAGACATGGCTGCCAAAGAAAATGGCGCAAACGCAATAAATGCGAACGTAAGCTTAAGTTTTTGCTAAAATAAAATTATATATAATTTATTAATGTTAAATTACAAAGAAATTTGTTAAATTAATAAATAGAGAGAGCTTTCTCTGTTGCCAAAAACCTTATTCATTACAAACGCTGTAAAATCGCAACCACAGATGATAAGGTGAATAAGATTATGTTCTTGCACTCAAATGTTGAAGTTTTATGTAATGAGTTATTTTCTGAAATAAATTTCTAATATTAAAAGCTATATTGGCTAACTTTTCTTGCATATGACATTCTGATTTTTTATTTATTTTCTTTATTTTATATATTTTTTTAATTTTTTTAAGCAAATAATCCTAACTGACCGTACAGTAAGTGAACTGTACACTAATATAGTGTATAGTAAAAGTGCTGTACAGCAATTTGACTGTACTCATTAACTGCTGTACAACATGAAAGTGAGTGTGAAGTCTAGCTGTCAATCAAAAATATTTGTACAGTATACACTTGCACCAATTTAAAATTGTACAGAAAAAAGGTGTACACGTTTTTAGAATGAATGATTCATTTGCCCTTTTGGATGCATTCATGCAGATGTCTAGTATACATATACAAACATAAATAATCTCTAACTATATTTCCCACCTTTTGAACTCTCAATAGTATTTTCTCTATTAAAAAATAATTATCTCTTAAACAATAATTTTCCCTTTCTTTAACTCTAACAAATAGTAGTTTTAGAAATCGATGCATCCCGATCTTATTAATTCATTTAAACTTTTATTTTATTCTTTCTTTAATTTTTAAGCCTTTGCTTCCAAAACACGAAAAGCGTTCCAATCTTTTGAATAGAGAATATTTATATCACCCTAAGGAAAGTCTAAGCCCAAACTATGTAGGATTATAAACTTTCTTTAACTCTTAATTCGTTTTTCCAGAACTCAGACAAGCATCCAAAATATCCAGGAAAATTCAAATAAAGATTTATAGTGTTTAATAATCATTAAATGTCTTTTGAATTCAATAGTTTGAAAAATATTTCAACATTTTATTATTACGACAACTAGTTTTGTTCATGTGTGAAGTTAAATTTTGTTCGGCACAGCCGAAGTTAGCTTTTTTGATATTTTTCTTTTCATTGGTTCTGGAATGTTGTTGTTGAATAGAGTGTTGTTCCAGATCGGTTCCTTGACGTCCTCTCACGGTCGCCACGTAAGGTTTGGAGGAATAAATTAAGACAATTGTTAATTTCTTAAAGTAAGACAAAGCATGTCTTGACTCTTTTGTAGATATTTATTGAATCATTCTTAATTCACTAACAATGGTCAGTACAGCTAACACCCCGTAACTGCGCTGCCAGTGACGCCTGCAGAGGAGCAGTCTGCTTATGTATAAATGGTTACATAAAAGGGAAAGTGAGGAGGTATCATATTGTATATTGTGACAGTGTGGTCTCGCGTATTAATTCTGCCGACTCAGCAATGTCGAGTACAATGCACTCATGGTACGTTATGTTACGTATAAATATATTAACATAAATATTGTAAGAAAGTGATACAATCTAATTATAATATTATTAATGTGTTTCACTGCGTACAGTGATCACTTGATATTACAGAACATGCTACAATAGCCTGGAAACTAGTTTTTTCCACTACCACATGGTATTACGTTTTGGTAATTGCATAATAAAAATCACTATATGTATATTATCGGCAAATTTCCATCGATATATCGAAAAACTAAATTTCCATAGATACTATCGATGGTCCCATCGATGGTTCTCCAGCTCTACTTGACGGACATGATTTTGCAATGAAAAAATATTTTTTGACTGTTATCCTACTTCTGAAATTGTGGTACACGTCTATACTTTACAATTATCGCACATAAACTGATTTACTGAGTCTACTTATTGCTAGCTTACTCTAGATGGTTACATGTAGGCGTGTGGATCTTATAAATGTAGATAACAGAGATAACTTTGGTAGTGTGAGGATCCACTGTGGGACTTATGTTAATCTGACCAATTGATGCCTACATATGTATATAAATTGAGTAAAATTTGAACCCAAAAGTAAGGTATAAGGATGCAGACATTTTTTTGGATTTTAATTTTTAAGTATTTCTGTAATCTGTAATAACAAATTCTTTAATAGTAATATTTATACCCTTGCAGAGGGTATTATAAAATTGGTCAGATGTTTGTAACGCACAGAAGGAGACGTTTCCGACCATATAAAGTATATATAATTAAATATCTGGTCTTTCCAAAGGGAAAAAAAGATATTGTTTGTTCGAGTTAAAAGCGGGGACTTTATTCGTTGAACGAAAACTTAAAACTGAAGTACAAAAATGTCTTATAGTAATATTTATAGGCTAAATTTGTGAGCCCTTAAATGGCGTGATCGATATTGATGCGATTTGATTGGCCCGAATTTTAATGCTGAATTAGCGTTCTCACGCTTTTGATTTTTGGGGGACAATTATTATTGCAAGTTTTCAATTGTTTATGAATAAAACGGATTTTATTGGCCTGTGTTTTAATTATGAGTTAGCGTTCACACGCTTTGATTTTAAGGGGGACAATTGTTATTGCAAGTGTCCAAGTGTTTATATAAAAAAACGGATGTTTACTTTAAAGTTATAAATTTTAGGGGGCGAAAAATTTATTATTTATTGGGTATTGAAGTTGGATATATGACTTCCCCATCCCAAAAAAATTAGCCTGTCCTCAGGCGGATACATTGGGATATAGCGGGTTTTTCTCCGCTGTAAAGATTGGAGTATCAATTTTGTTTATAATTTGGGATTCAATTTTTTCAACAATTGGGGTTTCGATTTTTTCTGTGGGAAAACGATTGTTATTTGATCGAAAATGCTTAATTAATAATTCTTGTGGCATTGCCTTAAACTTATAGATTAAGTATGTAATGAAACTTATTATAGTAAGTATAAAAGTGGTTAATGTAATAGTTTGGAATACAGTATAATATTTGGTGTGTTCGTTAATTATCTCTTTTGTTTGGATAAAGGAAATACGTTCTAGCCTGGTGATATTGTTTGTTACATAAATGCTTTGGCTATAATCCAGGGGTAGGCACGCATACAATCAAAAATGAGACTTTGCATTTGTGTGTGTGACAACAAACACGAAGTACGAAACGTTTTCTTGCTTTACAATGAAAAAACAGTATAGCAAATAGAATAATTTTTTATTTTTGTCAAAAAATTAAAAAAAAATTATCCTTACATAATATATGTAAGAAAATATTATTAAATAATGCATAATAATGATAGGAAAAATTTGATGACAAATAACGCATTGCGCATCGCCCTCCATATTTTTATTAATAAAAAATAAATTTTCCCAATCGGCACTAAAAATTTTTTTCCGGTGTATTCCAGTAAGCCGCTTTAAAAAGGTGTTGCTTCATCAAATGCTGAACAGCAACTGATTTATATTTTTTTGGCAATCATTTTTTTTTCTGACAAGCATCAATCGAAATTTTTTCCGAAGTGACATTGCCGAACAAACACGAGCGTTTACAGTGTACGTGAAGCGGCAGCGCTGCGGCAGAGCTAGGCCCTAGTCCGGGGAATGGGCCGTGCCGACCACTGCTATAATCAAGCAATGAATTTATTATTGATATTTCGTTTAATTGTAAGGCACAATCGTAAATTTTTATTATGTTATTGCCTTCTATTATTAAGTCGTTGTTTACGCAATTTTGATTAAGTTTAGTTTTTGGTAAATTCCATGTTACAATTATGTTTGGTTCAAAGTAATTAGTTTGAAAATTTTTATATGTTTTAGTGTATTTACAAGTGGTTGGGATTTGATTCAAAATGCCTATTATAGATTCATTAGTTTCTATTTGTTTTGTATTTTTATTAAACAAAGTGTTGTTGTCAAAATAGTATTTATCGTATGAATTTTCTGTCAAAATATTTTTATTTTCATTTGGATAAGGAAGTATCTCAAAGATAGGGGTTTTTATTATTTCTTGAGGAATGTTTGAAATGATAAATATCTCGTTTGAATTTGGTTTAAGCCAGGTGGATGTTTTTGTATTCAATAGTTTTCCGAATTAACATGACCTAAGCGATTATGTTTTAAAAGTTTTGGGTTGAAAATTCCTAGCCTAGTGAGCTGCATGCCCATTTCTATGTCTTCGATGTATTCTGTGAAATGCTCAAAATTAAAGATTAGAACTTCTAATTTTACTGATTTTTCCTTTTCTTCCTTGAGGTTGTTAAGTACTTCTAAACCTTTATTAATAGTGTCTATTACGTAATTTAGTTCGTTTGCTTGTACGCTATTGCTTTCAAGATTATTTATTTTTTCTTCTAATTCATCTTTATCGTTTTGATCAAGAGTACCAAAAAGATATTTGTATATTGAACCAATTCCGTTAATTAGTCCTCGTTTGTTACGTTTTACAATTTGTATTCCATTAATTTCTCTACTTAGTTTTTCTGTTAGGTATTTAATATGGATTATGTCTTTAAATTCTTGTGCTTGTTGCATTAAATTGTTATATGTAATGTCTATTAGCGTTAAATTCACTTTGAAATAATGATATTCAAAGTTTGTAGGTAAATCCATGGTTCCTGTCTTAAATATTAAGTAACCGTTCGGTGCTTTTACTGGGTTTATGTCAATGGATTGGCTGCATGTTGATTTTAATGTTAAGAATAGCAATATGCACAAAAAAGCCATCTTGAGTTGTTGACCTGTAATTAATCAATTGTCGTATTTGCTTTTATTAACTTTCTTTTTCTTCTTGAATTTTGATTTGTAGTGTGTAACTTTTTGTCCTCTATTTCTTTCTTCATAATGTTTTTCATCTAACTGATTTATTTCTCCTGTCTTTTTGAATGGATTTGTCGTTTTTGATTTTACTAATGGTGCTTGTTTAAATCTAGTATCAATTTCGAAGTCGTGTCTATCTCTGTTTATCGGGTGATCCTGCATAGATAAAGATGTCCGCTGGCGTTCGGTTAGTTGTTTTATGTCTCGTTTTATGGTTGTATATGTAGAGAATTTTTTCAAATTTGATTAATTTATCTTCGATGTCGTTTTCACTATTTATAATTCTGAGTTTTTCATTTACTGTTTTATGGAATCTTTCTAGGTCTGAAATGCCGTTTTTACTTGTTGTGATGTCTAACTCAACATTTTCTTCCTGTAGCCAATTCTTTAATGCTATACACAGAAATGCTGAATCTTTGTCTGATTTTATTTCTATTGGTTTGCCCATTTCAGTGAATACTTTCATGATTGCTCTCTTGGCTTCTAACCAATCTCTAGACTTTACTTCTACAAGTGTTGCAAATTTGGAGTAAATGTCAATGCATGAAAGGAATTGTAAATTGTCGATCATGTAAAAGTCCATGACGTATTTTTCTCTAATATTAAAAGTTTCTGGTGTTATTTCGAAAGTTAGTTTTGTATTTCTATTTTCGGTCTTTGCGATATTGCATACTGAGCATTCATTAATAATGTTTTGGAATTAGGTTTTGAAAATCGGGGAAATAATATTTTTCTTTAAACAAATTAATCGTTTTTTCGATTCCTGGATGTAATAATTCTTTATGTTGTTTTAGGATTATTTCTTTGAATTGTGCAAACGTTTGAAGGTCCTCTAACTTAATGCTAGATTTCGAGGTTTTTGTATTTGTGTTTGATCGTATTATTTCAATAAAGGCTTGTTGGAATATGGGAAAATCTTGTTCATTATGAAAATACAGTACAGTTTTCTTACTGCAAAGATATCTTTTGATTATATCCCTGGCGTGAGCATTAGTCATTTCTTTGTATGTTATTTTTATTACTTTCTCTTTGCCTTTTTGTAGGCTGGTTTGCTACATTATTTTTCGGATACCTAATTTGCTGCTGATAATTCATTGGATTTTGACCCTTGTCAATATTTAATTTTTGTTGAAACTCTTGGAAAAGTTGTTGTTTTTGTGTATCGGATTGTTTTGTTTGAGACGGAGTACTATTGGGTACAAAGGGTTTTCCACCTTTTTGGTTTTGATTTTGGCTTTGATTTGATTTTCTGTTTTCTGTTTCTTTCCTCCTTATGAATGACGTCAGATTCTCTGGTGCTCCATTATAGTTTGCCACCTGTCTTAATGAAGACAGTGCTTGATTGAGGTGGGCTTCGGTGAGTTCTAAGGCCATTTTTGTTCTGTTGATTTTCTGGGTTTTTGGTGTTTTGTGTTTTCGCACACAAATAGGCGTTTTTGTTCCACAATTGGAGTTTATTTTTGTAACACACAGTAGAGGAAATTTTTTCGCGCACAGTTGGCGTAAATATTTTCCACTGTTGTGGGCTTTTGAGCACTCCCCGTAAGTTCTTGATGTCGGATCGGATTTTTATAGTGATTATTCACTAATTCTATGTAACACACCGATAATAATTCTATGTGTCACACGGATAGAATAACAAGTTCACTTTTACCGATCCTACCGACTGCGCCAATTAAATATCTGGTCTTTCCAAAGGGAAAAAAAAAGATATTGTTTGTTCGAGTTAAAAGCGGGGACTTTATTCGTTGAACGAAAACTTAAAACTGAAGTACAAAAATGTCTTATAGTAATATTATAGGCTAAATTTGTGAGCCCTTAAATGGCGTGATCGATATTGATGCGATTTTATTGGCCCGAATTTTAATGCTGAGTTAGCGTTCACACGCTTTGATTTTAAGGGGGACAATTGTTATTGCAAGTGTCCAAGTGTTTATATAAAAAAACGGATGTTTACTTTAAAGTTATAAATTTTAGGGGGCGAAAAATTTATTAGTTATTGGGTATTGAAGTTGGATATATGACTATATATTCTTGATCAGCATGAGAAGCTGAGTTGATATAGCCATGTCCGTCTGTCCGTCCGTCTGTGCGTATGCGTTTTACTCAGCCATCTTAAGAGCTATCGGGATGAAATTTTTTTTGGGGGCTTTTTATTACCTGGGAAAAATAAAGTTTGAAAATTGGGAGAATCGGACCACTATATCATATAGCTCTGGAGGAAACATTTTTGCAAAAATTGCAAAAATTGGAGTATCGCCATGAAATTACCAATATGATAGTATTATATATAAAATCTCAGATCCCAAAATTTGAATCTGATCGGATATATAGAACACATGTTACAGCCGATATAAATGGTTTCGGCTTGCTGCCTACTACGTCATCATCAAATCAACAGAGCACACGCATGCACACATACAGACGCAACGCTACATAAACTATATATGTATGCGTGCGAGTCGCGGCATGCGTGTAAAAGGGGATGGGGAAGAAGAAGAAGAAATTGAAATGATATTTGAAAGGTTCTGTGCATTAATGAATTGAGATGCAGAAAAAGAGTTTGGAATATGAAAAAATATTATGGCCATGGACATGGACAGACCCGCGGGACCCGAAAACTTTATGGGAATTGGGCGGGATGGGAAAGCTTTTCAAAAAACCGGGACGGGACTGGATAAGAGGTCGATCCCGAAATTCCCGCAGGTCCCGGAAAAAGTATCGGGACCCAAAAAATACTCGGGACCCAAAAATAAAATGTTCGATAAAACTTTCAGTACTTATTCATATTACTCACTGACTGCAATTTATTAGTAACGCGAAATATTACTCGTGGAATATTTCGTGTTTTCCATGTGTTTTTACTGTAACGAAACCTGGTCACTCTTTTTTTATAATGCTAAAGAAATGACCACCCAAAAGGAAATTGTGAAATTAATTACCCAAAAATCAGACAAAATAACAATATTTAACAATACTTCGAAAGCTGATATATGGAAGAATTTTCAAATTATTAAGCAAGACAAAGAAATTGTCGATTTTGTGCAGTGCAAAGTTTGTGAAGCCATCGTGCCATACAAACCGACAAATGTCACTTATGGACTTCACAGACATATGTAAATGCGCCCAAAATAACAGCGACGCTGTGCAACCAAGTCTGGAAACATTTCTACAAAGAAAAGTTCCGTTCAGCATTATGGCAAACTTTCTCGGCATCAGCTGTTATTTTTTACAAATGATCTAAGACCGTTTTCTACAACAGAAGGTAAATATATTTATGTTATACAGTGAAAGCTCTCCCGCAGATAGAAATACTGAAACCGTAGCTATCCGCCCACGAAGCTTTCCCTGTATATGACGTTGATTTATGTTTACATGTTAGTATAAAAAATGTATATCTTTATTAGGTGAAGGATTTTTGAAACTGGCTCAAACTTTTATTGATATTGGAGCTGACTACGGCAAGCAGAACGTTTCTCAACTACTGAAAAGAAGAAAAACCATAACTAACACGTTGTGTTGCCGGAAGCATACAGCAAGATTAAAGGCGATCTGAAAAAAAAACTGGTGGATCAGTCTATAGCGTATACAACAGACATGTGGACGGACCAACACACAGCGCAGTTTTCTTACACTGACAGCACATTACATATGTCAGGAGTTTAAGCTAAATGTAAAGGACCTCGCAAATCGCGAATTTCTACTTGGCAAAAAGGATTGTGTTAACATATTGAGCTGTGTGTTAGAAATAGCAAGAGAATATGATTTGTAACCAAATTTTCGAAATAGCTATATTATAACCGACAATGGTGGCAATGTCGAGGCAGCATTTAGACATTATAAGCGAATTGCGTGTGCATGCCATAATTTAAATTTAGTTATGACTGACCTTTTCGATAAAGGTAATGTTATTGAATTGGATGCTTTGTTGGATGCTTCAAAGTCGCTAGTTGGCCATTTTAAGCATTCGGAGCTAAAAAGCCTACTATCGAAATCACTTAAACAACATGTTAAAACCATATATATCATGTTTGATACCTTTTTAGAATCATTTTCAGAAATTCAGTCAATTCTAGTTTCAAGAAATGATGTCAAAAGAATATTAAATATTGAATTCCACTTTTTAAAGGATATTGTAAAATTTTTGTTACTGATTAAGGATTGTTCCGAGTGTTGGAGTGCCGACAAGGAACCAACAATGCATGAATACGCACTGTGGTTTAGAAAATTAAGTAATCATTGTGTTGAAAATGTACTTGATACTGAAACAATGAAAGAAAATGCAATAAAAGCAAATGGAAATTGTTTTTACATACCCGCTGTGTGCCAAATACGTTTCACAACGTGGCCCTTTTTTTAAATCCACATTTTAAAGATATAAGCTTTTTGACATCTGAGGAGAAGAATGAAGTATACGTGACAGTCAAATCAATAATTGAACTGATAACAACCCCATCAGCAAAAAAAGTGGATGATCAAGACAATTCCATAGTACCAGATAGGTTTTCGGAGTTTTGTGCAACGCAACCCGAAAAGGAAGATGATATTGACGAAGAAATTAGTAATTATATTAAGAATGTTAAACTTAAGAAAAATGTGGATATATTATCTTTTTTGAAGCAGTACAATGAATTGCCATTATTGCAAATGCTGGCTAGGCAAACTTTAAATGTTCCGCGGCTTATTGGAAAAAATTTTTAAAAAATATTGTTTTGAAATTAAAATATGAATATATTTATTGCGAATACATCTGGCAGCCTACTTGGTCACCCGCCCATCTGGCAACCCTATACGCGTCAAGACGCACTCTCGTATATGGCACCGTCTGTGCCGGTCGTGTTTCTCATAGTTCTACCACAAATAATATATTCACTACTAATATATATATATCCATCAATAACTCTGTAAACCCATGAAGTTGAATAAATCTCAACATGTTATGGGCCCAGCACGCTTCCACTGCGCCAATAATTCGATGGATTCAGAATAGTGAAAATAAAGTAAAAAGTGCAAAAGTTGTGGCGAAAAAGTTCTAGAAAGATTTTTGTGTCTCGCCTGTGTGGCGCCGAACTGCCGTTTTTTTTACGTTGCTTGTGTAGCTTCGCGGTCGGCTTTTGCTTGTGTAGCTAAGTCAAGAAAAAAAAAAAAAACGTGCGAGAGAGAACACAATAGAAAACAGTTAAATAAAGAGAAACAGAACATAAAAAATGAGTGTCGCAAGTGTACGTATAGAGCCGTTAGGCAAAGAAAATTTTGATACTTGGAAAATTCAAATGGAAGCACTTTTGATCAAAAATGATACGTGGAAATATGTGAACAATACATGTGTAAAGACAGAACAAAATGCTGCACAGTGGGTGAAAGAAGATGCTAAGGCAAAATCTGACTTAATTCTGGCCATGGCGACAACAGAATTAAAACAAATAAAAAACTGTGAAACTTCACACGAAGTATGGAAAAAGTTGCATAGCATCTACCAGTCCACGGGTCCCGCACGCAAAGCCACCCTACTGAAGTCTTTGATTTTGCTGAAATTAGGCCCCGGCGCCGACATGCGAGATCACGTCGATAAGTTTTTTGACATTGTAGACAAAATAAATGAAACTGAAGTAATCAACATAAATGATTTAATCTCGATCTTGCTACTGTACAGTATATCAGAAGAATACGAAACATTTCGTATAGCAATCGAGTCGCAGGACAATTTAATTACACCTGAAGCACTAAAGGTAAAATTATTGGATGAATACGAAGCGCGAAATCGAAACAAAGGAGAATCATCACCAGGGGCACTGATGATAAATAAGAGATTCAATAATGGTGCACCAGGGTCGTCCAAGGCAGGTGGTTTCAAATACAAATGTTATAATTGTGGAAAGGTGGGGCACAAGGCGGCGAAATGTCCCAAGAAATTTCCGAAAAACTCCGGAGAAAACAGTGAGTCATATTCAAGTATGTACATACAAGAAGCAAATCTTACACGCACAAGCCTAAAGGGATGGTGCCTGGACTCTGGAGCAACGTCACATATGTGTTCAGAGAAGGAAAGGTTTAATAAAACGTATGCAGAAAAATCGCAAGAGTTAAAACTAGCAAACGGCGAAAGTACAGCAATTAATGGAATCGGGTCGGTAACTTTTAAACCAAACTGTAAGTTTTCTGCAAACCTTTTGAACACACTGTATGTACCAGATATTAGAGAAAATCTACTGTCAATAGCGAAGATATGTGACCACGGTTTTAATGTGTTATTTAAGAAGAATTTTGCAGAAATAATACAGGTATCCAATGGGCAAGTAGTTTTTGTCGCACAGCGAAAACATGACCTATACCATGTCGAGGAAATGAGTGAAGAAAGCCATTTAGCAGTCGGAAACAAAACAAGTATCAGGGAGTGGCATGAACGTTTTGGTCACTTAAACGAAAAGGACTTAAAAGATGTCATCCAAAAAGGAAGAGTACATGGTGCATGCGTAAATATAAATGAGAGTCTACCAATCTGCGAAGCATGCATTAAGGGGAAGCAATCACGAAAACCGTTTCCTGCATCCGACTCCAAATCAAAAGAACTACTAGAACTAATCCATAGCGATGTATGTGGACCAATGCGAGTAAGTAGTCATGGAGGTAGTCGATACTTTGTTACATTTATAGATGATTTTTCGAAATGGTGCGAATTGTATACTATCAAAAGTAAATCAGAAGTTTTTAACAAATTCAAGGAGTTTAAGGTATACGTCGAACTCAAAACTGGAAAAAAGATTAAACGTTTTAGATCAGACAATGGAACCGAGTATACCAATAATGAGTTTAATAAGTATTTAAAAGCCGCAGGTATAAAGCACGAGCATTCAGTGGAATACACCCCACAACAAAATTGAACGGCTGAAAGGAAGAATCGAACTCGTGTGGAAATGGCTCGCTGCATGATGATCCAAGCCGTACTACCACCTAGCTACTGGGCTGAGGCAATAAACACTGCAAATTACTTACGGAATAGATGCCCATCCAAAAGTCTACGGGGAGAAGTCCCTTTTACATTATGGAATCATCGTATTGCATCTATCAAACATTTGCGCACATTTGGTCAAATTGTATACTCGCTTGACAAACGTTGTATATTTATAGGTTACTGTAATGATGCCAAAGCCTACAGACTATATGATCCCGAAGCCAAAATGGTATTAAGAAGTCGTGACGTCATATTCACAAATATTTTTGGCAACGATCATGAATTTGAAGAATTCTCAGAGCTGAGTGCAGTCAATGCGGAATATCAAGAGGAACATAGTCAGGAAGATGATTTTCAAGAAGAGCGTGTCGTTCCCGAGGAAAATACCCCAGAAGAGAATGCCGATATTGAAGAAAATATCCAAGAAGAACCAGTACAGTACAGTACAAAGACGTGGACCTGGAAGACCCAGAAAAGTGCATACAGGAAAACCTGGTCGTCCCAAGCTCATCTATAATGAAGTCCAAATCCAGTCAACCATCGGAAATGAGCCTGAACCGGAATCTGATGAGGAAGACGAATTTTATGAGGCATCGTCACTAATAAGCATCGGAGATGAATCGTCAACGCGCGCAGCTCTAAGTGGTCCAAATGCAATTGAGTGGAAAAACGCCTTGATAAGTGAGTATAAAGCGCTACAAAAGAATAAGACTTGGGAAACAGTAAAGCGAGAGAGGAATCAGAAAGTCATAGAAACCAAGTGGGTTCTCCGTACAAAGTATAAACCAAACGGCGAAGTGGATAGCCGCAAGGCTCGACTAGTAGCAAAAGGTTTCACTCAAAGAGAGGGAATTGATTATAATGAAACTTATTCCCCTGTAGCTCGTATAGGATCAATACGAACACTGATAGCAATCGCCGTGGAACTCGACCTCGACCTCCATCAATTTGATTTTAACAGCGCATATCTAAATGGAGACATAGAGGAAGAACTGTATATAAAGGTTCCACCAGAATTCACCGAAATACTTACGGAAAAAGAAAAGCAGAGATACACCGACGATAAAGTATGTAAATTAAAGAAAGCTTTGTATGGTTTAAAGCAGAGTGGACGCCAGTGGTATAAGAAACTGGATTACAAATTGAAGGAAATGAACTTGAAGCCACTTGCAGCTGATCCTTGTGTGTATATGAAAAAACAAGGTAATGGGATTATTATCGTTTCACTGTATGTCGATGATCTCATAGTCGCAACGAATAATAACAAGCTACTAACACAGCTGAAAGCCGAATTAACACGTAATTTTGAAATGAAGGATTTAGGAAAACTGTCTTATTGCCTGGGTATCGAATTTCTTCAAAATAAGAACAAAGGTGAATGTTCTTTGGGTCAATCAAGGTATGTAAAGGATATACTAAAGAAATTCAACATGGAGGACTGTAAACCAGTGAGCACACCTATGAACGCCAGCGAGAAAATTTCAAATCAAATGTGCCCAAAGACAAAACCGGACCTGGATGAAGTATCAGGCGTCCCATATCAAAGCTTGATAGGTGCTCTAATGTGGCTTGCAGTATCGACGCGCCCTGACATTGCACATACCGTAAGTCTTCTTAGCCAGTATAATAATTGTTACGGGAAACAACACTGGGTTGCAGCCAAAAGGGTACTTCGTTATTTGAAGGGTACTCAAGACCATGGACTAATATATAGAAAAACCGGAAAAGATTTGGTTGGCTATGCTGATGCCGACTGGGCTGCTAATATTGATGATCGTAGATCTTTTACAGGTTTCGCATTTAAGATGGCAAACGCACCAATAAGTTCGGAATCCCGTAAGCAGCGAACTGTCGCTCTTTCTAGTACAGAGGCGGAATACATGACCCTATCTAAGACGTCTAAAGAGGCTGTACATCTAAGATCTTTCCTGCAAGAGATTTTTGGCTCGCTCCGTTCCACCATAATCTACAACGACAATCAAGGAGCTGGCCAACTCACACGAAATCCTCTATTCCACAAGAGGACAAAGCATGTCGACATCCGTCATCATTTTATAAGGGAACTGGTGGACAAAGGGGACCTTCGCATTGATTACATCTCAACAAGTGAAATGCCCGCAGACGTTTTAACCAAAGGACTAGGAACAGCAAAGCATGAGTCCTGTGTGACACTGTTGGGAGTACAAAAAATAGAGAAATAAGGCGCCATCTGAGGGGAAGTATTGCGAATACATCTGGCAGCCTACTTGGTCACCCGCCCATCTGGCAACCCTATACGCGTCAAGACGCACTCTCGTATATGGCACCGTCTGTGCCGGTCGTGTTTCTCATAGTTCTACCACAAATAATATATTCACTACTAATATATATATATCCATCAATAACTCTGTAAACCCATGAAGTTGAATAAATCTCAACAATATTAAGTAAGAGTTTATTGGAAAAATAAATATATAAATAAAATAATATGCATATATGAAAAAAAGTTTCGGGAAAATGTCGGGAACCGCGGTCGGGACTGAAAATTTTTCGGGATAACCGGGATGGTAAAAGCAAATTTGATTTCGGGACGGGATGGGACGGGAAGCATTTTCTTTCCCGATCCCATCTCAACTACAGAGTATACGTGGCAATATACACGTACATGGACATGGCACTATTGTCGAAGATGCTTTCTTCCATGCGTTGCACACTTCTGAAAAAATCAATATACCATTTTTTCGAGGTATTTTCGATTGTTTCAGTAAAGTGCTCAAATAAAACTCGAAATAAAAAAAATCAAAGTATGGTGCTGAAACCGCAATCGTTGTTTGATTTCATATAGCTCTGGAGGAAACATTTTTGCAAGCATTGGAGTATCGCCATGAAATTTACCAATATGATAGTATTTCATATAAAATCTGAGATCCCAAAATTGGAATCTAATCGGATAAATTGAACACAAGTTACAGCCGATATAAATCGGTTCAACTTGCTCCCTACTCATCAAATCAACAGAGCACACATACAGACGCAACGCTACATAAACTATATGTGTATGCGTGCGAAACGGCGCTTTTTATATTTTTTACGGTTAGTTCGCGTATCTAAGTTTCATTTAAGAGCAGAACCTTTACGGTAACAGAACCTCTAAGGCAGTAAATAATTTAAAGAGTAATCTCATAAAAAAGTGACAAGTTTACTAAAAACATAAACTCAACTTTACTTTCAAATATTTTGTACATTTGAACTTTTTATACCCTTGCAGAGGGTATTATAAAATTGGTCAGATGTTTGTAACGCACAGAAGGAGACGTTTCCGACCCTATAAAGTATATAAAGTCATATATCCAACTTCAATACCCAATAACTAATCAATTTTTCGCCCCCTAAAATTTATAACTTTAAAGTAAACATCCGTTTTTTTTTATAAACACTTGGACACTTGAAATAATAATTGTCCCCCAAAAATCATTAGCGTGAGAACGCTAATTCAACATAAAAATTTCGGGCCAATCAAATCGCATCAATATCGATCACGCCATTTAAGGGCTCACAAATTTATCCTATAAATAGTAATATTACTATAAGACATTTTTGTACTTCAGTTTTAAGTTTTCGTTCAACGAATAAAGTCCCCCGCTTTTAACTCGAACAAACAATATATTTTTTTCCCCTTTTGGAAAGACCAGATATTTAATTGGCGCAGTCGGTAGGATCGATAAAAGTGAACTCGTTATTCTATCCATGTGACACATAGAATTATTATCGGTGTGTTACATAGAATTAGTGAATAATCACTATAAAAATCCGATCCGACATCAAGAACTTACGGGGAGTGCTCAAAAGCCTACAACAGTGGAAAATATTTACGCCAACTGTGCGCGAAAAAATTTCCTCTACTGTAGGTTACAAAAATAAACTCCAATTGTGAAACAAAAACGCCAATTTGTGTGCGAAAAAAAAAAAACACCAAAAACCCAGAAAATCAACAAAACAAAAATGGCCTTAGAACTCACTGAAGCCCACTTCAATCAAGCACTGTCTTCGTTAAGACAGGTGGCAAACTATGATGGAGCACCAGAGAATCTGACGTCATTCATAAGGAGGAAAGATTTCATCATGCACTTAAATCCAACCCATGTTATAAGGCAACATAACATACTGTTCAGCGCAATCGAGATGCAGCTCACTGGAGAGGCACAACGGCTCTGGCAACTTGGACAAGCCAACACCTGGCCGGAACTAAGATCATTCCTCATCAATGAATTGAAGACGCAGACCCCTTGTGAGGAACTTCTTCGACGCCTGTACAACACCAACTATGCAGGAAACCTTCGTAAGTTTGTAACAGAATTAGAAGACAAATCCTATATTATCACAAACAAACTAAGTCTGGAAAACGATGCAAATAACACCGTTCTTTATACAAATGCTTTAAATAACACTATACAAGTTGTAATAAATAAAAAATTACCCGATAGATTATTTATGACGTTAGCTAGATATGATATAACAACAGTTAGCAAGTTAAAACAAGTAACTCAAAGAGAATAGTATAACAGAAAACATAAAATCAAATCAAAGCCAAAATCAAAACCAAAAAGGTGGAAAACCCTTTGTACCCAATAGTACTCCGTCTCAAACAAATCAATCCGATACACAAAACCAACAACTTTTCCAAGAGTTTCAACAAAAATTAAATTTTGACAGGGCTCAAAATCCAATGAATTATCAGCAGCAAAATAGGTATCCAAAAAATAATGTAGCAAACCAGCCTACAAAAAGGCAAAGAGAAAGTAATAGTGGAATTATCAAAATGGACACATCAGAAAATTTTCATCAGAATGCCTCGGATCAATCGGAAGAATAGATAGAGACAAGTCCTTCATCAGAATAACAATGAACAATAAACCTTTGAGATGTGTAGTCGACTCAGGATCTTCAATAAATATAATGTCCGAAAACTTTTTAATTTCAAAACCTATTCAGGAGATTCCAAAATTCACAAGATTGAAGGAGCAGTAGCATTAAAAGAAATCATTTTCCAGCAAACTTTGTCCGACAGAACAAAAATTTTATATCCATAAACTTCCAGATAAATTATGAAGAAGAATACGCAAAACTATGAAATTATACATTTTATTTCAGAGATATTGAAGAAATAGAAGAAGATCATAACATAGAATGTTTGGACCCACCTACAGAGAGGGACCCAGACACAAATGTTGCGATTAAAAATGAAATAGTAGAAAGCAATGAGTATAGACTCGACCATTTAAACAACTAAGAAAAACGAAAACTCAAAAAAGTCTTGTACGAATTCAGTGACATTCAGTACCGCGAAGGTGAAAATTTGACTTTCACGAGTACAGTAAAACACTCTATTCATACATAACATGAGGACCCAATATACAAACACCCATACAAATACCCACAAATCTTTGACGAAGAAGTCAATAAACAGATTAATGAAATGATAGAACAGGGAATCATTCGAAAATCGAAATCGCCCTATTGTTCTCCAATCTGGATCGTACCAAAAAAAGAGGACGCATCCAAGGAAAAAAAGTTCCGCTTTGTAATCGACTATCGTAGTGTAAATGAGATTACTGTCGATGATAAGTTCCCAATACCGGTAATGGATGAAATATTAGACAAACTTGGAAAATGTCAATATTTCACAACCATTGACCTCGCCAAAGGATTCCATCAAATCCAAATGGATCCCAAATCAATAGAAAAAACCGCATTTTCCACTAAACATGGTTATTGCAAGTACACACGAATGCCATTTGGGCTAAACAATGCACCAGCAACGTTCCAAAGATGTATGAACAATTTACTAGAAGATCTAATCTAATCTGTTTAGTTTATTTGGACGATATAATTGTGTATTCCACCTCATTAGAAGAACATTTGGCATCACTAAAAAAAAGTTTTTACAAAATTGCGAAAAAATTACAATTAAATAAATGCGAGTTCTTGAAAAAGGAAACAGAATTTTTAGGTCACGTCATAACTACAGAAGGCATCAAACCAAACCCAGATAAAGTCAAAGCAATTCAAAATTTTCCTCTCCCTAAAACCCCAAAAGAAATAAAATCATTCTTAGGATTATGTGGATTCTTCCGGAAATTTATACCAAACTTTGCACATATTGCAAAACCTTTAACTCTCGGATAGGAAAGGAGCTAAGATTAACATAAACAACCCAGACTATATTTCATCCTTTAAGAAATTAAAATATCTCCATATGAACGATCCCATACTTGCATATCCCGATTTCAAAAAAACCTTTTTTCCTAACCACAGATGCTAGCAATATAGCTTTAGGTGCGTTCATCTCACAGGACCATAGACCTATTTCTTATGCTAGTAGAACCCTTAACGAACATGAACTTGATTATTCAGCCATAGAAAAGGAACTACTATCTATCGTATGGGCAACCAAATATTTTAGGCCATACCTCTTCGGTAGACATTTTGAAATCCTAAGTGATCATAAACCCCTTGTCTGGTTGCACAATATCAAAGAACCTAATATGAAATTACAGAGATGGAAGATAAAATTGAACGAATTCGATTACAAAATAAACTACTTACCAGGAAAAGAGAATCACGTTGCAGACGACCTTTCCAGAATTAAAACAGATGAAAACTTTTTAGGATCAACAGAAAGCACCGCAGCCACAATACATAGTGCTCATGAGGACAATGGAAATTACATTCCAATAGTAGAAAAACCCATTAATTATTTCAACAGGCAAATAGAATTCATTAGAGGTTCAGAAGACAAAGCAGAAACAACAACTTATTTTTATAAATCAAACATAAAAATAACATACAAAGAAATGACTAATGCTCACGCCAGGGATATAATCAAAAATATCTTTGCAGTAAGAAAACTGTACTGTATTATCATAATGAACAAGATTTTCCCATATTCCAAAAAGCCTTTATTGAAATAATACGATCAAACACAAATTCAAAAACCTCGAAATCTAGCATTAAGTTAGAGGACCTTCAAACGTTTGCACAATTCAACGAAATAATCCTAAAACAACATAAAGAATTATTACATCTAGGAATCGAAAAAACGATTAATTGGTTTAAAGAAAAATATTATTTCCCCGATTTTCAAAACCTAATACCAAAACATTATTAATGAATGCTCAGTATGCAATATCGCAAAGACCGAAAATAGAAATACAAAACTAACTTTCGAAATAACACCAGAAACTTTTAATATTAGAGAAAAATACGTCATGGACTTTTACATGATCGACCATTTACAATTCCTTTCATGCATTGACATTTACTCCAAATTTGCAACACTTGTAGAAGTAAAATCTAGAGATTGGTTAGAAGCCAAGAGAGCAATCATGAAAGTATTCACTGAAATGGGCAAACCAATAGAAATAAAATCAGACAAAGATTCAGCATTTCTGTGTATAGCATTAAAGAATTGGCTACAAGAAGAAAATGTTAAGTTAGACATCACAACAAGTAAAAACGGCATTTCAGACGTAGAAAGATTCCATAAAACAGTAAATGAAAAACTCAGAATTATAAATAGAGAAAACGACATCGAAGATAAATTAATAAAATTTGAAAAAATTCTCTACATATACAACCATAAAACGAGACATAAAACAACTAACCGAACGCCAGCGGACATCTTTATCTATGCAGGATCACCCGACTATAATACCCAAACGAATAAAATACTTCAAATAAACAATTTAAATAGAGATAGACACGACTTCGAAATTGATACTAGATTTAAACAAGCACCATTAGTAAAGTCAAAAACGACAAATCCATTCAAAAAGACAGGAGAAATAAATCAGTTAGATGAAAAACATTTTGAAGAAAGAAATAGAGGACAAAAAGTTACACACTACAAATCAAAATTCAAGAAGAAAAAGAAAGTTAATAAAAGCAAAGTGAATTTAATTTCAAAGTGAATTTAACGCTAATAGACATTACATATAACAATTTAATGCAACAAGAACAGGAATTTAAAGACATAATCCATATTCAATACCTAACAGAAAAACTTAGTAGGGAAATTAATGGAATACAAATTGTAAAACGTAACAAACGAGGACTAATTAACGGAATTGGTTCAATATACAAATATCTTTTTGGTACTCTTGATCAAAACGATAAAGATGAATTACAAGAAAAAAAAAAAATCTTGAAAGCAATAGCGTACAAGCAAACGAACTAATTTACGTAATAGACACTATTAATAAAGGTTTAGAAGTACTAAACAACCTCAAGGAAGAAAAGGAAAAATCAGTAAAATTAGAAGTTCTAATCTTTAATTTTGAGCATTTCACAGAATACATCGAAGACATAGAAATGGGCATACAGCTCACTAGACTAGGAATTTTCATCCCAAAACTTTTAAAACATAATCGCTTAGGTCATGTTAATTCGGAAAAACTATTGAATACAAAAACATCCACCTGGCTTAAACCAAATTCAAACGAGATATTTATCATTTCAAACATTCCTCAAGAAATAATAAAAACCCCTATCTTTGAGATACTTCCTTATCCAAATGAAAATAAAAATATTTTGACGGAAAATTCATACGATAAATACTATTTTGACAACAACACTTTGTTTAATAAAAATACAAAACAAATAGAAACTAATGAATCTATAATAGGCATTTTGAATCAAATCCCAACCACTTGTAAATACTCTAAAACATATAAAAATTTTCAAACTAATTACATTGAACCAAACATAATTATAACATGGAATTTACCAAAAACTAAACTTAATCAAAATTGCGTAAACAACGACTTAATAATAGAAGGCAATAACATAATAAAAATTTACGATTGTGCCTTACAATTAAACGAAATATCAATAATAAATGCATTGCTTGATTATAGCCAAAGCATTTTTATGTAACATTGACTTTCACTCGTTGTAGAGGACGGACGTGTTTTTTTTTGCGCTTATCAACTTTTATTTTTTTCTCGCGATTAAATACTTCTCCATAACTTTTAAATTTATTACCGGTTAAATTAATTAATAATAATTTCAGCATCCGAATTTTATTTTCATTTTGCGAATACTTGCTGTCGCTTTTGTTTAAATTTAAATAAAATCAAAACATACAACAATACTCGCATTAGCGGTGTTGTTGTTTTGCTTATCTCTTTTGCTTTTGTGTCTTTACCGTTTTTAACTAACTCTCGCGCTCTTGCGTACAAATTGTTGTTGCGTTTGTTCAATTTGACGCGCTCTCCCGCTCTTTCCTATTCTTGATCGATTTGCGCTCTCGTCTTTTGCCTACCCGCGACTCTGTGATACGTGTTTTTGTTTTTGTGCTTTCATCTCTTTTAATTCTTTAGTTGTGAAGGCTTACTCTGCACATTAACCCTTGTGTTAGAACTGGTCAGTATATTCTTATTCAAAGGTATAAACCTTTAGAATTTCTATTTTTTATTTTTTGTATTTCCTTTTAATTAAATTAAACTTTTTGATAAAATGGTTGTCTGCTCAAAAAATAATTGTATAGTTGCCACTAATGCGGTTGACTCCCATGATTATATTCTTTGTTGGTTGTGTGACAATGCGGTTCACGTTAAGTGTGCAGGTAACACAGGCAGAATAAAGGAGTCTATTGCTAAAGGTGGTGGCTTAAAATATGGATGTGATGCTTGCCGGGAGGTCGAGAATGAGATGCGCTCTTTCATGAGGCGGACTAGAGATAGTTTTGACACCTTAAGGGCAGGTTTTAATAAACTCCAAGCGAAGGTTACTGCGGTGGAGACTCAGTTCAGAAGTTTATCGCTTATGAATGAGTCTCCGAAACGTAAAAGGACCAGTCCTTGGGGTGTTTCTGTATCTGTAGATCCGCCAGCATCTCTTATCGTCCCCGACCGGTCTCCTGCACCGTCCACTCCTAATGTACAGCAATTGATATCGTTTAAGAGCCCGGTTGTGAATGCTATTAGTAAGGAATTACCGATATCACCTGGGAATGATCTCTTAAAAACGATGCCTATTGTAGTGTCCGATAAGTCCGGGCAATTACCCATTCCAATGGAAATTGCCGATAGTTCTAAAAGTATCGAGGGCCCCGTAAACAAGTTGACTGCTGCAGTGGGTGACTTGTCCAACGTTACTGCTGCGGCTGACGCTTCGGGACCGCGGCCTCTCGTTGGCATACCACCAAAGAAACATATATTTGTTTCTAGGCTAGACCCTGTTGTCACATCTGATGATGTAATAGCCTATATTCGGAAGAAAGTTAACGCCTCGAATATTGCGGTGGAGAAGTTTAAATTTTCTTATTCTCGGGACATTTCGTCCTTTAAAATTAGTGTTTCTGCCAATATCTTCGACACCATATGTCGAGAAGATTTTTGGCCGAAACATATAATAGTTAAGGAATATACTGTAAAAAAGAAAAATCGGCAACCGATTCGCTTGCCAACAACAACAACTAATACTATTCCTGCCACATCAGCATCTGCTGGTGTGTCAAAAAACTAGCTTCGTCCCTTAACCTGGGTTACCAGAACGTTAGAGGACTGAAATCTGAACTTCCTAATCTCTATGTAGATAGTCTTTCTTTTGAACATATCATTCTAGCGTTTACAGAGACGTGGCTTAAACCTGATATTGCTGATGCATCGGTTTTTCCCACAAACTTTTCTATATTCAGACGTGACCGGATTTCTCGCATAGGTGGTGGCGTTCTGATAGCTCTTGATGCTGCTTTATCGTCTGAAATGATTCAATTTTCTAGTACCCAGGAGATTGAGTTTGTCGGTGTTAAAGTAAATTTTAAATCTTTTAATGCTTTTATTACTTGTTCCTATATTCCACCATTGTCAGACATGGTGGTATATTCAAATCATTTAGAGGCAATTCAGTTTGTCTCCTCTTTGGTTTCCAGTCAAGACATGTTCATAGTTTTAGGTGATTTTAATTTACCCGCTTTAGCATGGTCACAAACAGATGAATGTACCATGTTGCTGCCCTCTTTGTCACATGATTTTATTGATGGCCTTCTAGGCTTATCTTTATCCCAAGTCAATCCAGTCTTAAATTCTAATGGAAAATCGTTAGATCTTATTTTTGTATTGGATTCTTCTTATTGTGAGGTTTCCAGGATGGAACCATTTGTTCTTCCAGAAGACAAATTTCATCCTACATTAAATTTAAAAATTGATCTGCCCTTGCTTTCACCATTACTTGGTTCAAATGAGTTACCTCTAACTAGGTGCTTTCGTAAGACTGACTTTGCCAGCCTTAATGAAAGCATTGCTACTACCGATTGGTCTTATCTGTACAATTGTAGAGATATGGACTCAGCTGTTCGTTTTTTCTATGATACTCTGAATTCACTCTTTGACATTTGTGTGCCTCTTGGTAGGCTGGAGCGGCTTAACAAACCTCCCTGGTTCTCTCGTGAGCTGTGCAATTTGAAAAATGTGAAGACACGATATTATAAGAAGTTTCAAAAAACACGTCGTTCATCAGACTATGCTCTGTATACAGTCGCTCGTTCAAAATTCATGATGCTTAATACACAATGCTATAAGAATTATCTTCAGCGGTGTAAGCTTCAGTTTTCTTCTGACCCTAAACAATTTTATAATTTTGTTAATTCTAAACGTAAGACCTCTGTGCACCCATCTTTTTTGTCTTTTCAAAATAAAAAAGCGAGCACTGATCAGGCAATTGCCGAAATGTTTGCGAGTTTTTTCAAAACAGCTTATTCCTCAACGGAATATCGAGCAAGTCCGTATCCTTATCATTTAGAAAAGGCTAATTGCATTTTCAATCCAGTGATTGATGAAGGTTCTATTCTTAGCGAACTTAAATTAGTTAAACCCGTTTATTCTCCGGGGCCAGATGGTCTTCCTGGATGTGTACTCAGGTTCTGTGCAAACGCTTTATGTAAACCCATTTTAAAATTGTTTCTATTGTCTGTCGAATCTTCCTCTTTTCCATCTATTTGGAAGGAGTCGTATATCATTCCTCTGCATAAAAATGGCAAAAAGTCCGAAGCCTCTAACTATAGGGGTATCTCAAAATTGTCCGCTATTCCGAAAGCTTTTGAGAAAATTATAACTTCTCAATTGCAACATTTTTGCAGCTCTATTATTTCGCCATCCCAACATTGTTCATTGTCATTGTTCATTCGCGTGTGCTTATGTATGCTGACGATGTCAAGCTTTGTTTTACGTATAAAGATACAGATTCATTTAGTCGGCTACAAGCTGATCTTAAAAACTTTCAATCCTGGTGCCAGTTTAATCTACTAAATCTTAACACTACCAAATGTTAAGGTAATGACTTTTTTTCGTAACTCTCCTCAACTGGTCACTTATTTTCTAAACAATAGCCCTTTAGAACGTCTAAATAATATGAATGATTTGGGCGTACTTATGGACCATAAGTTAAATTTTAACACCCATATTTCCACCACGGTCTCAAAGGCCATGAGTGTCCTGGGTTTCATTAAAAGATGGTCAAAAGAATTCGATGACCCCTATACAACTAAAGTTCTTTTTACTTCGCTTGTCCGTCCTATTTTATAGTATGGATCTTGCATTTGGTCACCTCAATATGAGTCGCACCAGATTAGACTTGAATCCGTTCAAAAGCAGTTCTTGCTATTTGCTCTTCGTGGCTTAAGCTGGGATCGCAATGTCAATTTGCCTTCGTATTCTAGTAGACTTCTCTTGATTAACTTTCCTTCCTTAACTAACCGTAGAACTATGCTTGGTGCAATTTTCATACACAACCTCCTAATTGGTGATATCGACTCGCCTGAGTTATTAGCTCAGGTAAATCTGTCGGTACCATGTAGACGGAGTAGACATCCTTTGATACCATTATCCCTTAGTCGTTGTTCTTCTAACTATGCCATGCATGAACCTTTTAGGGTCCTCTGCTCTGATTACAACCTTCTTTTGCCTGTAATCAGCTCAGAGTTTTCTATCAATATGCTTAAAACACCTATCCTATCCCCTATCCCATTTAGTTAATAGATAACTATAGTATTATTTGTTTGTCTGTTTTTTCTCTTGTGTATTTGTCCACGCGATTCGCGCCGTGCGTTTTACGGCTGCACCCCTCGGTCGGTCGGGTGGGAGGTGGGCAGTTATCTGCTTGGGCTCGCGCGTAACAGGCTTTGTCCTGGTGTCGTAGGGGCCACTTGAACGTACTGCGCATAGTATCGTCAACGTCCGCTAATAAACAATATCACCAGGCTAGAACCTATTTCCTTTATCCAAACAAAAGAGATAATTAACGAACACACCAAATATTATACTGTATTCCAAACTATTACATTAACCACTTTTATACTTACTATAATAAGTTTCATTACATATTTAAACTATAAGTTTAAGGCAATGCCACTAGAATTATTAATTAAGCATTTTCGATCAAATAACAATCGTGCTCCCACAGAAAAAATCGAAATCCCAATTGTTGAAAAAATTGAATCCCAAATTATAAACAAAATTGATACTCCAATCTTTACAGCGGAGAAAAACCCCTCGCTATATCCCAATGTATCCGCCTGAGGACAGGCTAATTTTTTTAGGATGGGGAAGTCATATATCCAACTTCAATACCCAATAAATAATAAATTTTTCGCCACCTAAAATTTATAACTTTTAAGTAAAGATCCGTTTTTTTATACCCTTGCAGAGGGTATTATAAAATTGGTCAGATGTTTGTAACGCACAGAAGGAGACGTTTCCGACCCTATAAAGTATATAAATTCTTGTTCAGCATGAGAAGCTGAGTTGATATAGCCATGTCCGTCTGTCCGTCCGTCTGTGCGTATGCGTTTTACTCAGCCATCTTAAGAGCTATCGGGATGAAATTTTTTTTGGGGGCTTTTTATTTAGGAAACATTTTTGAAATTTACCAATATGATAGTATTATATATAAAATCTCAGATCCCAAAATTTGAATCTGATCGGATATATAGAACACAAGTTACAGCCGATATAAATCGGTTCGGCTTGCTGCCTACTACGTCATCATCAAATCAACAGAGCACACGCATGCACACATACAGACGCAACGCTACATAAACTATGTATATGTGTATGCGTGCGAGTCGCGGCATGCGTGTAAAAGGGGATGGGGAAGAAGAAGAAGAAATTGAAATGATATTTGAAAGGTTCTGTGCATTAATGAATTGAGATACAGAAAAAGAGTTTGGAATATGTAAAAATATTATGGCCATGGACTGCAAGGGTATATAAACTTCGGCACAGCCGATGTTAGCTTCTTTGATATTTTTGCTTTAATTTTTGCTGAATCGACTCGAAGTTGTCGAGTTCAGCTTGTAATTTATTGCCTTTGTTCGGCTTTTCTTTGCTTGAGCCGATTTTAAACTCCGCTACGTCTTGGCATTGCTCATCACCTCTACTCACTCATATTTTGGGTCTTCTGGTCACTTTAGTTTTGTGACCATTGACACGGTCGCCATTGTCGGTTGAATTGAAATGATCAACCAAGTTGAGCCCTTTGGTAGGCGTCTTCCAATCTGGGCCCTTTTGGGCCCACCACCAAATCAAGAGAACAGTTGTGACAGGATACAATATATGTTCAAGATCAAGGCAATATGAATAAGAATATTTGTGTTATTATATGTGGATGATTTAGTAATAGCGACACCAGACTTAAAAATAATGAACCATTTCAAACAATACCTTATGACAAAGTTTAGAATGACAGATTTGGGGGAAATACGACACTTCATTGGAATAAAAATTGAAATATGCCAAGATCAGATATTGTTAAGCCAATCTGCCTATATAAAAAAGGTTTCAAGTAAATTTAATATGGATGAATGTAAATCTTAAATAATAAACATCGAAGTAAACTAAATTATGGAAGTTTAATGTACATAATGCTTTGTACTCGTCCGGATATTGCAACAGCCGTCAATATTCTAAGTATATATGTATACTAATAAAAATAATACAAAACTATGGAAAGGTTTAAAAAGGGTTCTGAGGAGGTATCTTAAAGAAAATATTGATATGAAACTAATTTAAAAAAAAGCCGGCCGCTGCGCAACCGAAATGTATCGGATAAAAAATAAATTAAAAACTACGTTTTTTATTTTTATTTGGACCAAATGACCTGAAGCCTGATAACATCTTAAGATAACACAAAGGTCGCAAAAACTACCACAATGACAACAACGGATGGACCGCCGATCGCAACCCAAAACATGGGATTTGCGAAAATAAAACTAAACTACAGCAACACAAAACAATTAATAGACATCAGACTACCTCCAAGAAATTAGTAAGACTGAAAAGTAATTTAAAATTTCTGTTAAAATGTAGAAAATCTAAATTAATTCCCAATTTTATCAAAAATACCACACGATGTGATAATATTTTTATGTTTAACACATTTTCAGACATTAACAAAACATTGGACAGATACACATTTCTTTCACACAAAAATATTAAACCTTATTTTAAAACATAAACTTAACACTCTCAAAAGACACACAAATTAGGTGAGACAACAAAAACTATTGGAAAACAGCTGGACGAACAGAGCATGAACGTATTTTTGGAGAGAGAACAAAACGCAGTAAAAAGACTAACAAAAACATTGCGGGAACATCATGGGATGAAATATGAGAAACTAAACAACAAACGGAACTTTGCTCTCTTTAACAACAGAACTGACGATTGGTTTGTAAATGTGACAGAAGTGGAGTTCCCGCCGGATATAAAATCATTACTATCAAAGGATCCAAAGTTTGCTCTTCCCATACAACACGAGAAGCTCCCTCTCATTAAATACATTGCCAATGGAGAAGAAATAGTTCAGACGATTAAGGAAAAAAAAAAACAAGAGGCAGCGCGTACTGCGTTCTCTTTAATAGTTAAAGAGCATAGAGCGATGAAATACATACACCCAGCGACAAAAGAAAAGGCGCGCTTAAAGGTTATTGCAAATTTTGCCTTCTCTAGCTCGGGGTTTCCCCAAATTGTATTCTATTCGCTAACCTTTTATTTGTTTTCTTAATTTTTTTTTTTTAAATTTTCGACTTGTCGGTTGCTAAAATTTCATTTTGCGGAGATTCAATTTAGTGAACATTAAACATTATGGTTAAAGGAAAGCAGATGACCCTCACTGAAAAGGCCAAAATTATCGCTTTGGCTCAACAAAACGTGACGAATCGTAAAATAGCAAATGAAACTAATTTCGTTTCAAAAATGCCGTAGAAAATGCATCTGCACCTTATGTTATGAAATGGGGATGCATTTCCAAATACAAAACAGAATCACTTATTATGCTTCAAGGGATGGTGAATGCAGAAAAGTACAAAGAAATCATTCTCAGTGGACTTGTGCCTAGCATTGAGTTGATTACTGAAAGAGCGTCATCGAGACGTTTTTAAAGACTTGGTCATTCCGATAAATTTTTAATAAACTTTAACTATCCGCCAACCACAGATACCAATTTTGAAGTCAGAATTAGGTATTGAGTCCTTAGATTGGCCAGGGAACAGTCCTGACCTCAATCCTATTGAAAATGTCTGGGCCCCTTTGAGTGCCAAAATACAAAAGCAAAAGCCAAAATCATTACAGGTTTGAGGATATAACCGCGGAGTATCTGGAGACTTTGTATGAGTCCATGCGCAATAGGGTCAAGTGTGTTATAAAGGCCAAAGGTGGCACTACAAAATATTGATAACTTTATAATTTTATTTAAAAATTCAAAATGAAATATTTTGAACTATATTTTAATTTATATTAATAGCAAATATTGAAAATTGTTTGTTATTTTACTTAACAAATTTTTCCTAAAGAGGGCCAACTTACTGAAAAATCAATTAATTTGTGTGATTATAGAAAAATGTTTTTCCTATTTGGAAAATGTTTTTCCAAATTGGATAAAAGGCGTATAAAAATTAAATTTTAAAAAATTTATGTAGAATTGATTGATTAATCGAAAAAAAATTTAAATCAATGAATGCTTTGATATTTAGATGAATCTCTGAGCAAAGAACGCAGCAATTTGCTAAACGGCCGAGTGCGGTTTTTTTTTGTCGCTGGGTGTAAATGCAACAGGTCGTGCAATATTAGATATAACTCAACGGACATACAAATATGTCAGAATGATGGACATATTGCCGAAAGAACAACAATCTGGTGGACAAACTGCATAAGATGGGTGCTATTTCAAAGATGACAACTACGGCGGGCTCTCCAAGAATATATGGACTACCAAAAATACAAGAGAAGGGACACCATTGAGATCAATTTTTCGTCAATTGGCTCATCATCTTATTGACTTTGTAAATACATTATACAAATTTTAAGGAATATAACATTGAACTCGAAATCTATATATATAAAAGAAAGTGGTGTTAGTTACACCACTTATAACTCAAGAACGGCAGAACAGATTTGGCTGAAAATTGGTAGGGAGGTAGCTTAGAGCCAGGAGATGGACATAGGATACTTTTTATCCCGTTCGATAGCGTTCCCGTGTGACTTGACAGGAAACGTCAGTCCTGCTTATCTTTTATTGTCATTAAGACGAACTTATCAACAATGTATCTCCAAATATTATTTCTAAATACAAAAATAATGAATGGTTGAGTGAGCGAGCAATTTTAGCGGCTAAGAAAAAAGATGTAGATGACCTAAACTACATAATTCAAAATAAGATCATTGGAACAATGCATTCATTCAAATCTATTGACTGCGTCACAAATGAAGATGAAGCCACCAACTATCCAATTGAATTTTTAAACTCTTTGGACGTGCCTGGCTTACCACCGCACAATTTGCGCCTAAAGGTTGGCTTCGTATTAATCATGCTTCGAAGCATAAACCAACCAAAACTGTACAACGGTACGCGTTTGGTGGTTAGTAAACTGATTGACAATGTAATTTACGCTACGATAATGATAGGAAAATTCAAAGGTGAGGAAGTTCTCATTCCGGGGATCCCGATGATCCCAACCGATATGCCGTTTGAATTTAAAAGACTTCAATTTCCGATTATATACCCTTGCAGTCCATGGCCATAATATTTTTACATGTTCCAAGTGTGTTATAAAGGCCAAAGGTGGCACTACAAAATATTGATAACTTTATAATTTTATTTAAAAATTCAAAATGAAATATTTTGAACTATATTTTAATTTATATTAATAGCAAATTCATTAATGCACAGAACCTTTCAAATATTATTTCAATTTCTTCTTCTTCTTCCCCATCCCCTTTTACACGCATGCCGCGACTCGCACGCATACACATATACATAGTTTATGTAGCGTTGCGTCTGTATGTGTGCATGCGTGTGCTCTGTTGATTTGATGATGACGTAGTAGGCAGCAAGCCGAACCGATTTATATCGGCTGTAACTTGTGTTCTATATATCCGATCAGATTCAAATTTTGGGATCTGAGATTTTATATATAATACTATCATATTGGTAAATTTCATGGTGATACTCCAATTTTTGCAATTTTTGCAAAAATGTTTCCTAAATAAAAAGCCCCCAAAAAAAATTTCATCCCGATAGCTCTTAAGATGGCTGAGTAAAACGCATACGCACAGACGGACGGACAGACTGACAGACGTATAAAAATGTGTATCACAAGGAACTTAAGTGAAGAGCAACCTATGTACTAAATACAGAAATAATAATGAATGATTAATGTAGTTATTTCATTTTTTTTTGTATTTTTTCCAAAAAAAAAAAAAAAAACACAATCTGCTTATTTATTGTCATTATTAAGGCGGAACAAAGTTCGCCGGGTCAGTTCTAGTATAACATAAAAAACGCAACTGAATTTAAACAGCGCATAAATAACACTTACATTTGTGACGATGAGCATTTAATTTCGTTTGACGTGGTATCATTATTTCCGAGCATACCAACGGATTTAGCATTGGACACGATCAGGAACAAATGGACTAAAATACAGGAACACACAAGGATACCAAAACCTTTGTTTATGAAAATAGTAAAATTCTGCATCCAAGGACCAAACATTCATACAATAAAAAGGAATGCCGATGGGATCTCCGGCCTCACCTGTCATTGCTGACATCGTCATGGAAAATCTTCTGGACACTACAATGGATAAACTAACCAGACCACCAAGATTATTGACGAAATATGTAGATGATCTTTTTTCAATAATACACCAAGATGACATCGATAAAACACTGGACACCATAAATTAATTTGACAGGAATATAAAATTCACTATGGAGCTGGAAGACAAAGGAAAACTGGCGTATTTGGACTCTATGGTCATCAGACGAGGAAACGAATTAAAACTAAAATTTTACAGGAAGCCAACAGCATCGGGACCAATCTTCAATTTCAACTCAAAACACCCTAAGACGATGATAATAAATGCTGAACATTTCGCTGAACATTTCGGATAAAATATACCATGAAGAAACGAAGATGGAAATAACAAATATTTTAAAGGACAACGATTTTCCGGATAACGTAATCAGGACATTATTTAAAAAACATAAATCCCCCATTGACAAAACTAAGAATGAAAAAACCTACATATCGGTCACTTATGTACCCAAAATATCAGAAAGACTATCACATTCCGAATGTTATGACAAAGATCAAATAAAAATAGCACACAAACCTGACAATACCCTCAAACATATATTCAACAAAACAAAATCCAAGATAGAGATGACAAATAGAAGCAATGTAATATACAAAATTCCATGCAATGGACAAGGAAACATACCGTGCAATAACATATACATAGGGACGACCAAATCGAAATTAAAAACTAGGATTTCCCAACACAAATCGGACTATAAAATGAGACATATTTGCAATTTTTTTGGAGTATCGCCATGAAATTTACCAATATGATAGTATTATATATAAAATCTCAGATCCCAAAATTTGAATCTGATCGGATATATAGAACACAAGTTACAGCCGATATAAATCGGTTCAACTTGCTGCCTACTACGTCATCATCAAATCAACAGAGCACACGCATGCACACATACAGACGCAACGCTACATAAACTATATGTGTATGCGTGCGAGTCGCGGCATGCGTGTAAAAGGGGATGGGGAAGAAGAAGAAGAAATTGAAATCATATTTGAAAGGTTCTGTGCATTAATAAATTGAGATACAGAAAAAGAGTTTGGAACATGTAAAAATATTATGTCCATGGACTGCAAGGGTATATAAACTTCGGCACAGCCGATGTTAGCTTCTTTGATTTTTATTCTCTAGTAAAAATGCTAGAGCATATATGCATGGATATCACATGAAAATCTTCTTCTTTATAATACTAAGGCTGCTGATATATTTTTTAATACATATGAACTTTTTCATTGGACTTCTTTCCTGAAAGTGCTGTGGCGCACAGTTGGAGGACTTCCTTAATGCGTTTCTACTGCAGGCGTTGTATATCTCGGATTCAGCAAGATCGAACAGTGACTTTTCTCAATAACTTCGATATTTTCTGAGCTACTGTCGTGATTTAATATTGGTAAGTTTATTTCACTCATGACAAATTTGATAAAGATCGGATGACTATATCATATATCTCCCATGGGAACGATCGGTCGAAAACAGTGACTTTTATTAATAACTTCGTTACTTTTCACTCAATTGGCATAAAAATGAAATTAAATCAGTTTATTATTTATTGACTATGCCAAATTTTATTAAGATCGGGTGACTATATCACATAGCTCCCATAGGAACGATCCGTGAAAAACTGTGACTCCTGTTGTATTTTTTACCATAATTAAAGTTAAACAAATTTAATATGTATAAAGTTGCAAGTGTATATAAACTTCGGCACGGCCGAAGTTAGCCCCGGCTCTGGGTTTAGTTTTGTTTACCTACCCTTTTCATATTGGCGATTATCTGAGCCTTTTGAACTTTTCCTTTGCTTCATTTATTTGGTTTTTTTTTATTGGACCCTTTTTGCATCTTTTATTATACCCTTGCAGAGGGTATAATATTGCTCAAATCAGCAGAGCACACATACTCACAGGCGCAGGGCTAGCAGCTTGTGGGCAGCTGATATATCTGACAAAGTGACCATTTGGGGTTGTGGCATACACACATTGCTCATCGAGTCAACTGCTTTGTTGTGCGAAAATTTATGAAGTTTGGCTTTAAAGCTGCTACATAAAAAGGGATGGCACCAAGCGAGTTCAGTTTTAATAGATCGGGCTCTGTCACCGAATTGATATTCATAAGCAGGTTAATTTTTAATACAGCTAAGTGGGAGTCATGCAGCCGGTATACAGCCAGTGATCACTCAGCAATCATATGCACCATTGGCGACAGTGCAGCAACTAATGCAGTTACAACTGACAAACCCAAAATGTATAGGGTGTATATATTAAATCCGGAAACATTTGCATCGTCATTATGCATCCCGTCTAAGGTAGGCGATGCTAATGAACTTTCTGAAAAACTAATGGCCGCCGTCACTGCAACATGCGATAGCAGCATGGCTGTAAGCAGGAGCGGTTGCAGGCACAAAAAGTCTGTGTACTGGTGGAATACTGAAATTGCTGAGGCCAGGAAGAGAAGCCTGCGGGCGATGGGATTTTACCAGACAGCTCGAGGACTAGGAGATTTTATCAGTCTTCAGCAGAAATACTAAACAAAGCCATTTGGTGCAAGGCATACAAGCTATCCACGAAGCTAAATGCTATAAAGCCAGCAGCGCCGCGGCCGCTAGAAGAACACATGGAGCATATCGTAAAAACGCTGTGTGAAGATCCAAAGAGGGCATAGCAGAATACCATCCCTAACAAGGCCGTAAAGCTTACCGTTGGTCTTCAAAGAACAGGACTTGGTCCTTATTCGGGAGCCGAACTACAGACCGCTGTGCATGCTTGACTCTGCGCCGAAAACGGTGAAAAAATCATCAGCACATGCAATTTCGGTTCAGAAAGGCGAAATCTCCGTTGCATGCACTATCGACAGTAGTCGACATAGCGGATAAAAGAACTGCCTTATGCAGTAAATTTTGTAAAAACAGTTAAGAAATCGATAAATGTAAGTTAAAAGGTAAACAGGTTGAAACAGGTTCTTATGAGACTTTCGCACAACAACTCATTGTACAACTGGAAATTCTCCAGCAAGGATGTTGTCAGGAAGAACTTTAAAGACGAGACATAGTTTATTAAAACCACCATGTAATTTCAAGAAGTCAGAAGAAAAGTGTTCAAAACCACTGAAGCAAGAGGAATGTTCAATTTTCGATGGAATAAATAAGCCAATTTGGACTAAAGCGACAATAGGAAACAGATTAGGACCACTCATAGATGTTGTCCTTTTATAAATATTTTGCCTTGTCCGCCCTTTTTGTAATGCAGATTCGGACAATTTATTACCGGAATCTATTTTGACATTATTTTTTTTATAATCATTATTTGATTCAACCATTGCCATTTCAATATTCTTATTTTGTACTGGAATATATACCTTTTCTTCCATAGTTTTCACTGTACCTCCAAAGTGAGGTCCTGCCGGGGGGCATACATTTATTTCTTTATTATTTTGACAAATTATTTCTTTTACCTCAGCTTTTATCTTACCTCCAAGGTGAGGTCCTGCTGAAAGAGTCAAATGCTGACTTATTCCTTGAATTTCGTAGTTGATTTTCTTTTGAATTGTATTGTATTTATTTTCACGTTTACCTTTGTTCTTCTCCCAACGCTGTTGCAATACCTGTGACATCTATTGTTGTTGCCACTACCGATTTATTACTTTTCGATTTGGTGCATCCCGACACGATCCAACCAAATTGAGTATTTTGGCCAAGTAGGCCATCAATCTTTGTAACTCCCCCTTTTAAAATTTGGGTATATACGTTTACCCCCATTATTATATCAACCTTACCAGGTTTATTAAAGGTAGGATCAGCTAGTACGTAGGATTGCCATTTTGACATATCCACGTCTACCGTTTTTAATGGAAGAGCTTTCATTAACTTAGGCAACACAATCGCCTCAACCTTAAGATGCCTTTTCCAGGGACTTCGCGTCTTCACATCTATTTTTACCTTATATTTTGATTTTGTGGCTTTTATTGAGGACACGCCACTTATTTCTGTATGTTGTTTAATTTTAGGTAATTTTAATATTTGAGCTGCCTCTTCAGACAAAATTGTGCTCTGTGAACCATTATCAATTAGGGCTCTTAGAGTCTTATATCCTCCATTTACATTTTTTACTTGTATTAGGGCTGTGGCCAACAGTGTGGATTGAGCCGTTATACAAGTATTAACTCTCTTGTATTTCTTCAAAATGGAGTAGAATATGGTGTCCTTTACTGCACAATGAACAGACCATCTCATTAGTGCATTCTTTATTGCTTGAATGGTTCAAGCATCGTGTGCACAGCTGCACTTTTTTGGCAGTTTCATACCTTTCCATAGGTGTCAACCCTTTAAATTTATAGCACTTATACGCTTTATGCCCGCCAACTTTGCAAATCGGACAGTTATTTTCAAAAACCCCATATGAAACCACTTTTTGCGGGTTTTTTTCTTCTTTCCTCATGGCACTTAGCGAACAATATCTTTGCTCCAAGTATTCCATGACATCAGAAAGCATTTGTATCTGCCTTGTTTTTCTAATCTGACTCTCATACAATTGTAGAGCCTGCCTGTCAAATTTCCTAAGTATGAGTTGTGCGAATATTACGTCAACTTCATCGGACAAATTTGCTTTTATTTTAATTAAGTGTATTGACTCATTAATTATGTCAATCACTCCTTTTACATTCTTTGCGGATTCATTGTTGATCATCGGTAGATCAACGATCCGACTTAATTGTTCGGAAAATACCGCTTGGTTAACAATTCCCAAGCAGCATTATAATTATCAGCTGAACCTGACAATAGGTGAGCTACCATGCTCTTCGCTTCGCCCTTTAACACGGATTTTAAATAATTAAACTTAAGAGTAGGGCTCAAATCCTCTCTTTTTTTTAATTAATTCCGTAAATAACTCCACAAACAGGTCCCATTCTCTAGCCTCTCCAGAAAATGTGGGTACCTGAATCTTCGGCAACACCGGTAGTTCGTCTCTCACGGTTACATTCTCAGTTTTACAATCTTCCTTATTGCTCATTTTCATTTCTAAGCCTGACAATGAATTCTGGACATCGAACTCTAAATCATCCATAACACACTTTACTTTTACATCTTTTGTCAATACCTGGCACGCCTGTGCTTTCTCCCATAAATAATTAATCTTATTAATATATATTATGCATGTCTCATTGCCTGTTGAGTTGTCTATAGTACGTAAATCTTTGGTTACCATATCTAAATAATCCTGGAGCTGTCGGACTCTATCCATAAATATATCCTGGTTAACCTTAGCGCCTCCCGGCGTGACTCTCCTTTGCTATCTTCAAAACTCTCCAACATCGTTGCATCTGCTTCAATGTCTTCCAAATTGCTTGGCTCTCCTTTGGCTATTAAACTGGTTGCTAAATTTAACCCTTCCTCATATTTTCCCTCTGTGAAATAGTGGTGGTCGGTTACTCCACTCTGTAGCATTTGGCTATGGTAACTGATCCATTGCTTCTGTATCTCACTTACTTCGTTAAGAATCTTGCTAGTTAACTTAGTGGCATCTAACTCTCCTAACTTCTTTAACCTTTTATGCAACTCGTGCTGCTTCGCTAATAATTTTTCAGTTTTTGTGGGAAACATTTTTGTCTTATTCATATATTAGGATACCGGTATAAGTATATAAGTATATAATAATAAAAAAATTTTTATAACTATTTTAATTTATATCTTATCTGATGATCCTGTTGTAGACACCGTTCGCCACTGTTGTCCGCCAAGTAGAGTTGTCTGCCGCTGCGTAGCGATAGTTGATTGCCTTTTTGTTTTACATTACGTCTCGATCAGCTGCTGTTGTCCAGGGCCTATGGGCTCAGGCGGTACCGGTGCCGGTCAGCGCACCAGACTTCCTTGTATTGGCAGTGTACGTTCTCCAGCGGCCTCTCCTTTGCAACTATCTTGTTGCTCTGCTGCTGTTGGTAGTTGCCAATTTGCAACTACATATAGTGTATATATACACTAGTTCACTTTTTTCGATATTAGGGCTTCGAATACGCCACACACCAACTTTATATTTTTATATTTTTTACCGCTGCCGAAATTATTGCAGCTGCTCGACTAGCCAAACTGCCTTTAAATACTCGGTCTCACGCACTTTTTATTTATTAAGCAATATTTTGCTTTTATATTATACTCTGTCTCTTACCACTGGTGGGGGAAAACAAGAGTTTTTTATTTTGCTACCTTTAGCTGATCTTAGCATTTACACTTGCATAAGAATCCAGACTTTAAGGAGCTGATTCATTCTCTGAGTCTCTTACCACTGGTGGGGGAAAACTACAGAGTTCCTTTTACTCGAAGGACCAAAATGAATAGGGATTCCGGGCGAAGCAATGAATAACCCGATCTTCATTCGTTGAATTCAAAATATGAACTGATTTTATTTACAAAAGTGTTGTGTATATAAATGATTTCTTAAACTCTAGGAGGCGACATTTGTTCTTAAAAATGCTTATTCTAATGTTTATATTTCATGCTCAGCGTTGGTTACATGATACCGCGTCGCTGTTATAATCTTAAGTGTTTTCCACAGAGTGTGGATGCATGTTTTGTTTGGTATTAAGCAATAATTGTCATATGAATTTTTATGACTTATTTTGTTTATGGTTTTGTTTCGTTTTTGTATATTTCTTTGGTCAATCTGATTTGGTGAAGCCAATTCAGATGAACACGATGTTTAATCTTAAACACTTACTCTGCACATTAACCCTTGTGTCAGAACTGGTCAGTATATTCTTATTCACAGAATTTTTACCTTTAGAATTTTTATTTTTTATTTTTTGTATTTCCTTGTTTAAAATAAATTTAACTTTTTGATAAAATGGTTGTCTGCTCAAAAAATAATTGTATAGTTGCCACTAATGCGGTTGACTCCCATGATTATATTCTTTGTTGGTTGTGTGACAATGCGGTTTACGTTAAGTGTGCAGGTTACACAGGCAGAATCAAGGAGTCTATTGCTAAAGGTGGTGGCTTAAAATATGGATGTGATGCTTGCCGGGAGGTCGAGAATGAGATGCGCTCTTTCATGAGGCGGACTTGAGATAGTTTTGACACCTTAAGGGCAGGTTTTAATAAACTCCAAGCGGAGTTTACTGCGGTGGAGACTCAGTTCAGAGAGACTCGCTTATGAATGAGTCTCCGAAACGTAAAAGGACCAGTCCTTGTGGTGTGTTTCTGTATCTGTCGATCCGCCAGCGTCTCTTATCGTCCCCGACCGGTCTCATGCACCGTCCACTCCTAGTGTACAGCAATTGATATCGTTTAAGAGCCCGGTTGTGAATGCTATTAGTAAGAAATTACCGATATCACCTGGGAATGATCTTTTAAAATCGATGCCTATTGTAGTGTCCGATATGTCCGGGCAATTACCCATTCCAATGGAAATTGCCGATAGTTCTAAATGTATCGAGGGCCCCGTAAACAAGTTGACTTCTGCAGTGGGTGACTTGTCCAACATTACTGCTGCGGCTGACGCTTCGGGACCGCGGCCTCTCGTTGGCATACCACCAAAGAAACATATATTTGTTTCTAGGCTAGACCCTGTTGTCACATCTGATGATGTAGTAGCCTATATTCGGAAGAAAGTTAACGTCTCGAATATTGCGGTGGAGAAGTTTAAATTTTCATATTCTCGGGACATTTCGTCCTTTAAAATTAGTGTTTCTGCCAATATCTTCGACACCATATGTCGAGAAGATTTTTGGCCGAAACATATAATAGTTAAGGAACATACTGTAAAAAGAAAAATCGGCAACCGATTCGCTTGCCAACAACAACAACTAATACTATTCCTGCCACATCAGCATCTGCTGGTGTGTCAAAAAACTAGCTTCGTCCCTTAACCTGGGTTACCAGAACGTTAGAGGACTGAAATCTAAACATCCTAATCTCTATGTAGATAGTCTTTCTTTTGAGCATAACATTCTAGCTTTTACAGAGACGTGGCTTAAACCTGATATTGCTGATGCATCGGTTTTTCCCACAAACTTTTCTATATTCAGACGTGACCGGATTTCTCGCATAGGTGGTGGCGTTCTGATAGCTATTGATGCTGCTTTATCATCTGAAATGATTCAATTTTCTAGTACCCAGGAGATTGAGTTTGTCGGTGTTAAAGTAAATTTTAAATCTTTTAATGCTTTTATTACTTGTTCCTATATTCCACCATTGTCAGACATGGTGGTATATTCAAATCATTTAGAGGCAATTCAGTTTGTCTCCTCTTTGGTTTCCAGTCAAGACATGTTCATAGTTTTAGGTGATTTTAATTTACCCGCTTTAGCATGGTCACCAACAGATGAATGTACCATGTTGCTGCCCTCTTTGTCACATGACTTTATTGATAGCCTTCTAGGCTTATCTTTATCCCAAGTCAATCCTGTCTTAAATTTTAATGGAAAATCGTTAGATCTTATTTTTGTATTTGATTCTTCTTATTGCGAGGTTTCTAGGATCAAACCATTTGTTTTTCCAGAAGACAAATTTCATCCTACATTAAATTTAAAAACTGATCTGCCCTTGCTTTCACCATTACTTGGTTCAAATTAATTACCTCTAACTAGGTGCTTTCGTAATGATGAAAACATTGCTACTACCGATTGGTCTTATCTATACAATTGTAAAGATATGAACTCAGCTGTTACTCTGAATTCACTCTTTGATATTTGTGTGCCTCTTGGTAGGCTGGAGCGGCTTAACAAACCTCCCTGGTCCTCTCGTGAGCTGTCCAATTTGAAAAATGTGAAGACACGATATTATAAGAAGTTTCAAAAAACACGTCGTTCATCAGATTATGCTCTGTATACAGTCGCTCGTTCAAAATTCATGATGCTTAATACACAATGCTATAAGAATTATCTTCAGCGGTGTAAGATTCAGTTTTCTTCTGACCCTAAACAATTTTATAATTTTGTTAATTCTAAACGTAAGACCTCTGTGCACCCATCTTTTTTGTCTTTTCAAAATAAAATATCAAGGAAGCTAACATCGGCTGTGCCGAAGTTTATATACCGTTGCAGTCCATGGCCATACATATAGTTTATGTAGCGTTGCGTCTGTTGATTTGATGATGACGTAGTAGGCAGCAAGTTGAACCGATTTATATCGTCTGTAACTTGTGTTCTATTTATCCGAATAGATTCAAATTTTGGGATCTGAGATTTTATATGAAATACTATCATATTGGTAAATTTCATGGCGATACTCCAATTTTTGCAAAAATGTTTCCTCCAGAGCTATATGATATAGTGGTCCGATTCTCCCAATTTTCATACTTTATTTTTCCCAGGTAATAATAGCTCTTAAGATGGCTGAGTAAAACGCATACGCACAGACGGACGGACAGACGGACAGACGGACATGGCTATATCAACTCAGCTTCTCATGCTGATCAAGAATATATAATTAAATATCTGGTCTTTCCAAAAGGAAAAAAAAAGATATTGTTTGTTCGAGTTAAAAGCGGGGACTTTATTCGTTGAACGAAAACTTAAAACTGAAGTACAAAAATGTCTTATAGTAATATTTATAGGCTAAATTTGTGAGCCCTTAAATGGCGTGATCGATATTGATGTGATTTGATTGGCCCGAATTTTAATGCTGAATTAGCGTTCTCACGCTTTTGATTTTTGGGGGACAATTATTATTGCAAGTGTTCAATTGTTTATGAATAAAACGGATTTTATTGGCCTGTGTTTTAATTATGAGTTAGCGTTCACACGCTTTGATTTTAAGGGGGACAATTGTTATTGCAAGTGTCCAAGTGTTTATATAAAAAAACGGATGTTTACTTTAAAGTTATAAATTTTAGGGGGCGAAAAATTTATTAGTTATTGGGTATTGGGAAGTTGGATATATGACTTCCCCATCCTAAAAAAATTAGCCTGTCCTCAGGCGGATACATTGGGATATAGCGAGGGGTTTTTCACCGCTGTAAAGATTGGAGTATCAATTTTGTTTATAATTTGGGATTCAATTTTTTCAACAATTGGGGTTTCGATTTTTTCTGTGGGAGCACGATTGTTATTTGATCGAAAATGCTTAATTAATAATTCTTGTGGCATTGCCTTAAACTTATAGATTAAGTATGTAATGAAACTTATTATAGTAAGTATAAAAGTGGTTAATGTAATAGTTTGGAATACAGTATAATATTTGGTGTGTTCGTTAATTATCTCTTTTGTTTGGATAAAGGAAATAGGTTCTAGCCTGGTGATATTGTTTGTTACATAAATGCTTTGGCTATAATCAAGCAATAAATTTATTATTGATATTTCGTTTAATTGTAAGGCACAATCGTAAATTTTTATTATGTTATTGCCTTCTATTATTAAGTCGTTGTTTACGCAATTTTGATTAAGTTTAGTTTTTGGTAAATTCCATGTTACAATTATGTTTGGTTCAATGTAATTAGTTTGAAAATTTTTATATGTTTTAGTGTATTTACAAGTGGTTGGGATTTGATTCAAAATGCCTATTATACATTCATTAGTTTCTATTTGTTTTGTATTTTTATTAAACAAAGTGTTGTTGTCAAAATAGTATTTATCGTATGAATTTTCTGTCAAAATATTTTTATTTTCATCTGGATAAGGAAGTATCTCAAAGATAGGGGTTTTTATTATTTCTTGAGGAATGTTTGAAATGATAAATATCTCGTTTGAATTTGGTTTAAGCCAGGTGGATGTTTTTGTATTCAATAGTTTTTCCGAATTAACATGACCTAAGCGATTATGTTTTAAAAGTTTTGGGTTGAAAATTCCTAGCCTAGTGAGCTGCATGCCCATTTCTATGTCTTCGATGTATTCTGTGAAATGCTCAAAATTAAAGATTAGAACTTCTAATTTTACTGATTTTTCCTTTTCTTCCTTGAGGTTGTTTAGTACTTCTAAACCTTTATTAATAGTGTCTATTACGTAATTTAGTTCGTTTGCTTGTACGCTATTGCTTTCAAGATTATTTATTTTTTCTTCTAATTCATCTTTATCGTTTTGATCAAGAGTACCAAAAAGATATTTGTATATTGAACCAATTCCGTTAATTAGTCCTCGTTTGTTACGTTTTACAATTTGTATTCCATTAATTTCTCTACTTAGTTTTTCTGTTAGGTATTGAATATGGATTATGTCTTTAAATTCTTGTGCTTGTTGCATTAAATTGTTATATGTAATGTCTATTAGCGTTAAATTAACTTTGAAATAATGATATTCAAAGTTTGTAGGTAAATCCATGGTTCCTGTCTTAAATATTAAGTAACCGTTCGGTGCTTTTACTGGGTTTATGTCAATGGATTGGCTGCATGTTGATTTTAATGTTAAAAATAGCAATATGCACAAAAAAGCCATCTTGAGTTGTTGACCTGTAATTAATCAATTGTCGTATTTGCTTTTATTAACTTTCTTTTTCTTCTTGAATTTTGATTTGTAGTGTGTAACTTTTTGTCCTCTATTTCTTTCTTCATAATGTTTTTCATCTAACTGATTTATTTCTCCTGTCTTTTTGAATGGATTTGTCGTTTTTGACTTTACTAATGGTGCTTGTTTAAATCTAGTATCAATTTCGAAGTCGTGTCTATCTCTATTTAAATTGTTTATTTGAAGTATTTTATTCGTTTGGGTATTATAGTCGGGTGATCCTGCATAGATAAAGATGTCCGCTGGCGTTCGGTTAGTTGTTTTATGTCTCGTTTTATGGTTGTATATGTAGAGAATTTTTTCAAATTTGATTAATTTATCTTCGATGTCGTTTTCACTATTTATAATTCTGAGTTTTTCATTTACTGTTTTATGGAATCTTTCTACGTCTGAAATGCCGTTTTTACTTGTTGTGATGTCTAACTTAACATTTTCTTCTTGTAGCCAATTCTTTAATGCTATACACAGAAATGCTGAATCTTTGTCTGATTTTATTTCTATTGGTTTGCCCATTTCAGTGAATACTTTCATGATTGCTCTCTTGGCTTCTAACCAATCTCTAGACTTTACTTCTACAAGTGTTGCAAATTTGGAGTAAATGTCAATGCATGAAAGGAATTGTAAATTGTCGATCATGTAAAAGTCCATGACGTATTTTTCTCTAATATTAAAAGTTTCTGGTGTTATTTCGAAAGTTAGTTTTGTATTTCTATTTTCGGTCTTTGCGATATTGCATACTGAGCATTCATTAATAATGTTTTGAATTAGGTTTTGAAAATCGGGGAAATAATATTTTTCTTTAAACAAATTAATCGTTTTTTCGATTCCTGGATGTAATAATTCTTTATGTTGTTTTAGGATTATTTCTTTGAATTGTGCAAACGTTTGAAGGTCCTCTAACTTAATGCTAGATTTCGAGGTTTTTGTATTTGTGTTTGATCGTATTATTTCAATAAAGGCTTGTTGGAATATGGGAAAATCTTGTTCATTATGAAAATACAGTACAGTTTTCTTACCGCAAAGATATCTTTTGATTATATCCCTGGCGTGAGCATTAGTCATTTCTTTGTATGTTATTTTTATGTTTGATTTATAAAAATAAGTTGTTGTTTCTGCTTTGTCTTCTGAACCTCTAATGAATTCTATTTGCCTGTTGAAATAATTAATGGGTTTTTCTACTATTGGAATGTAATTTCCATTGTCCTCATGAGCACTATGTATTGTGGCTGCGGTGCTTTCTGTTGATCCTAAAAAGTTTTCATCTGTTTTAATTCTGGAAAGGGCGTCTGCAACGTGATTCTCTTTTCCTGGTAAGTATTTTATTTTGTAATCGAATTCGTTCAATTTTATCTTCCATCTCTGTAATTTCATATTAGGTTCTTTGATATTGTGCAACCAGACAAGGGGTTTATGATCACTTAGGATTTCAAAATGTCTACCGAAGAGGTATGGCCTAAAATATTTGGTTGCCCATACGATAGATAGTAATTCCTTTTCTATGGCTGAATAATTAAGTTCATGTTCGTTAAGTGTTCTACTAGCATAAGAAATAGGTCTATGGTCCTGTGAGATGAACGCACCTAAAGCTATATAAGCTATAAGCTAGCATCTGTGGTTAAGAAAAAAGGTTTTTTGAAATCGGGATATGCAAGTATGGGATCGTTCATAAGGAGATATTTTAATTTCTCAAAGGATGAGATATAGTCTGGGTTGTTTATGTTAATCTTAGCTCCTTTTTTCAATCCGAGAGTTAAAGGTTTTGCAATATGTGCAAAGTTTGGTATAAATTTCCGGAAGAATCCACATAATCCCAAGAATGATTTTATTTCTTTTGGGGTTTTAGGGATAGGAAAATTTTGAATTGCTTTGACTTTATCTGGGTTTGGTTTGATGCCTTCTGTAGTTATGACGTGACCTAAAAATTCTGTTTCCTTTTTCAAGAACTCGCATTTATTTAATTGTAGTTTTAGATTAGCTTTTCGCAATTTAGTAAAAACCTTTTTTAGTGATGCCAAATGTTCTTCTAATGAGGTGGAATACACAATTATATCGTCTAAATAAACTAAACAATCTTTATAGATTAAATCTTCTAGTAAATTGTTCATACATCTTTGGAACGTTGCTGGTGCATTTTTTAGCCCAAATGGCATTCGTGTGTACTCGTAATGACCATGTTTGGTGGAGAATGCGGTTTTTTCTATTGATTTGGGATCCATTTGGATTTGATGGAATCCTTTGGCGAGGTCAATGGTTGTGAAATATTGACATTTTCCAAGTTTGTCTAATATTTCATCCATTACCGGTATTGGGAACTTGTCATCGACAGTAATCTCATTTAGACTACGATAGTCGATTACTAAGCGGAACTTTTGTTCCTTGGACGCGTCCTCTTTTTTAGGTACGATCCAGATTGGAGAACAATAGGGCGATTTCGATTTTCGAATGATTCCCTGTTCTATCATTTCATTAATCTGTTTATTGACTTCTTCGTCAAAGATTTGTGGGTATTTGTATGGGTGTTTGTATATTGGGTCCTCATGTTTTGTATGAATAGAGTGTTTTATTGTACTCGTGAAAGTCAAATTTTCACCTTCGCGGTACTGTATGTCACTGAATTCGTACAAGACTTTTTTGAGTTTTTGTGTTTCTTCGTTGTTTAAATGGTCGAGTCTATACTCATTGCTTTCTACTATTTCATTTTCAATTGCAAAATTTGTGTCTGGGTCCCTCTCTGTAGGTGGGTCCAAACATTCTATGTTATGTTCTTCTATTTCTTCAATATCTCTGAAATAAAATGTATAATTTCCTAGTTTTGCGTATTCTTCTTCATAATTTATCTGGGCTTTGCAGGCTTTTAGGAAAGTTCTGCCTATCAACATGTCGTATTTATTTGAAAATTTATGGATATAAAATTTTTGTTCTGTCGGACAAAGTTTGCTGGGTGCAAGGAAAATGATTTCTTTTAATTCTACTGCTCCTTCAATCATGTGAATTTTGGAATATCCTGAATAGGTTTTGAAATTAAAAAAGTTTTCGGACATTATATTTATAGAAGATCCTGAGTCTACTATACATCTCAAAGGTTTATTGTTCATTGTTATTCTGATGAAGGACTTGTCTCTATCTCTTCTTCCGATTGATCCGAGGCATTCTGATGAAAATTTTCTGATGTGTCCATTTTGCTAATTCCACTATTACTTTCTCTTTGCCTTTTTGTAGGCTGGTTTGCTACATTATTTTTTGGATACCTATAGGGTGAAATGGTGATAATTTAATGTCTTGAGCCTAAAAGGTATGTAACAGGTAGAAGAAGCTTTTCCACCCCATAAATATATATTTTCTTTGAAACGCTTCAACAGCCGAGACGATCTAGCCATGGTCCGTGTATCCGGATCCGTCTGTTTGGACACAGATCGGAGTACTATTAGAGCTAGAGCCACCAAGTTTGGTTTGTACACTCGTGTCATATGTACGCTTATGAGTTTGGCTTTCAAATTTGATTTGCCACGCCCCCTTCCCCCCGCAAATGATATAAAACCGATTTTCTTAAAACCCCATGCAACTATGAGCCACAAAATTTGGTATGTATATTTGCTTAGTAAACGCGCACATTTTGTATTTATAAAAATCTTGCCACACCGCCCCCGCAAATCATAAATAAACTACCGGGTAATTTTCTTCAAAACCTATTTTAGCTAGAGAGACCTAGTTGGTATAAGCATTTGTATAGTAATGCACGGTGTTAATGTGTAAAGATTTTTTTCAAGACTTAGTTCGCTCCGTGATTTGAAAAAAGGATTTGTCTTCCTAATTCTGTTACAAACTTGTGCAACAAATTTAGCACACTGTAAAGTTGGTACTAATATCAGGCAAAATACCAAGAAGTTGATCAAAATCGGAAAAAATAGCCAAGTTCTGCGTATACAATTTTTCCATTGATGACGGAGTGATCCGTTAGTGGTCGGGGCATAGGGTGCTCGTATCTTGAGTGAGCAAATTACTAAGATATGCCGTTGTGACCAAGCAGGACCCCTCGATTGTTAAACGCTGAACAGCATTGGTTATGATAACTTTAAAATTTTATTCACTGGTGTATGGTATATAAGTGCCTAGTCGAGGACGACATCTTACTTCATTTTTATGGATGACGTCAGATTTTGCTGCTGATAAATCATAGGATTTTGCGCCCTGTCAATATTTAATTTTGTTGAAACTCTTGGAAAAGTTGTTGATTTTGTGTATCGGATTGTTTGTTTGAGCGGAGTACTATTGGGTACAAAGGGTTTCCACCTTTTTGGTTTTGATTTTGGCTTGATTTGATTTTCTGGGTTTTTGGTGTTTATACTATTCTCGTATAACCCTTCTCTTTGAGCTACTTGTTTCAGCTTGCTAACTGTTGTTATATCATATCTAGCTAACGTCATAAATAATCTATCGGGTAATTTTTTATTTATTACATCTTTTATAGTGTTATTTAAAGCATTTGTATAAAGAACGGTGTTATTTGCATCGTTTTCAAGACTTAGTTTGTTTGTGATAATATAGGATTTGTCTTCTAATTCTGTTACAAACTTACGAAGGTTTCCTGTATAGTTGGTGTTGTAGAGGCGTCGAAGAAGTTCCTCACAAGGGGTCTGCGTCTTCAATTCATTGATGAGGAATGATCTTAGCTCCGGCCAGGTGTTGACTTGTCCAATTTGCGAGAGCCGTTGTGCCTCTCCAGTGAGCTGCATCTCGATTGCGCTGAACAGTATGTTATGTTGCCTTATATCATGGGTTGGATATAAGTGCATGATGAAATCTATCCTCCTTATGAATGACGTCAGATTCTCTGGTGCTCCATCATAGTTTGCCACCTGTCTTAATGAAGACAGTGCTTGATTGAGGTGGGCTTCGGTGAGTTCTAAGGCCATTTTTGTTTTGTTGATTTTCTGGGTTTTTGGTGTTTTTGTGTTTTTTTTTTTTCGCACACAAATAGGCGTTTTTGTTCCACAATTGGAGTTTATTTTTGTAACACACAGTAGAGGAAATTTTTTCGCGCACAGTTGGCGTAAATATTTTCCACTGTTGTAGGCTTTTGAGCACTCCCCGTAAGTTCTTGATGTCGGATCGGATTTTTATAGTGATTATTCACTAATTCTATGTAACACACCGATAATAATTCTATGTGTCACACGGATAGAATAACAAGTTCACTTTTACCGATCCTACCGACTGCGCCAATTAAATATCTGGTCTTTCCAAAAGGAAAAAAAAGATATTGTTTGTTCGAGTTAAAAGCGGGGACTTTATTCGTTGAACGAAAACTTAAAACTGAAGTACAAAAATGTCTTATAGTAATATTTATAGGCTAAATTTGTGAGCCCTTAAATGGCGTGATCGATATTGATGCGATTTGATTGGCCCGAATTTTAATGCTGAATTAGCGTTCTCACGCTTTTGATTTTTGGGGGACAATTATTATTGCAAGTGTTCAATTGTTTATGAATAAAACGGATTTTATTGGCCTGTGTTTTAATTATGAGTAAGCGTTCACACGCTTTGATTTTAAGGGGGACAATTGTTATTGCATGTGTCCAAGTGTTTATATAAAAAAACGGATGTTTACTTTAAAGTTATAAATTTTAGGGGGCGAAAAATTTATTAGTTATTGGGTATTGAAGTTGGATATATAACTATATATACTTCATGGGGTCGGAAACGTCGCCTTCTGTGCGTTACAAACATCTGACCAATTTTGTTATACCCTCTGTAAGGGTATAATAATTAGCATTGTTGTCAGAATGTTTCATTGCCTAAAAAATAAAAATAACAAATGCATTTTCGTATTTTAAAAAAAACTGTTCACATGCTTTTTACAAGCATATCTTAGTATTTCGCTCACTCAAGCATACGAGCACCCTAGCGCCCCCACCAGCCAACGGCCACTTCCGGCCATATGGAAAAACGTTTATATGCATAACTTGACTATTTTTATTCCGATTTTGATCAAATTTGGTATTTTGCTTGATATTAGTATCAAATTTAAGTGATTGCACAAGGTAGAAAATTACGGGAGATAATCGAGTTTTTTCAAATTACGTGGGCGGAAAGGGGCGTGGCAAAAAATTTACACATCAAAAATGTGCGCAATTACTAAGCAAATATTTATACCAACTATGGTGAACTATGGTGAATAGTTTTTGAGTAAATCGGTTTTATTTAATTTAAGTGGGCGGTAGGGGGCGTGGCAAAATTTTTATAAACACATAATGTGCGCATTTACTAAGCAAATATACATACCAAATTTTGTGTCTCTAGTTGGTATAGTTTTTGAGAAAATCGGTTTTATTTAATTTGCGGGGGCGGTAGGGGGCGTGGCAAAATTTTTATAAACACATAATGTGCGCATTTACTAAGCAAATATACATACCAAATTTTGTGTCTGTAGTTGCTATAGTGTTTAAGAAAATCGGTTTTATATAATTTGCGGAGGCGGTAATGGGCGTGGCAGAAATTTGAAATGAACTTGATCACTCTACGTACTACACGAATCTACATACCATATTTGGTGGCTCTAGCTCTTATAGTCTCCGAGATCTAGGTGTTCATACAGACGGACGGACGGACGGACGGACAGACGGACATGGCTAGATCGTCTCGGCTGTTGATGCTGATCAAGAATATATATACTTTATGGGGTCGGAAAAGCTTCCTTCTGCCTGTTACATACATTTTGGCGACTTTAATATACCATTTCACCCTATGGATGTATGGTATAATTAAACGAATTTTCATTCGTAGCTTATCTGTGCTTTTCATTCCCTTACTCAGATCATGTATGAAAATCTTATTTACTTATATACAAAAAATGGTGATATTTCTCGAATCATCAGAACGCTACAGAAACTACATGTGTTGCGTGCCAATCGCGGCATGCGTATAAATATATATATTTGAAAGGTTCTGTGCATAAGTGAATTGGGTTACAGAAAAAGAGTTTGGAACATGTAAAATATTATGGCAATATACTGCAAGGGTATATAAGCTTTTGCACAGCCGATGTTAGCTTCTTTGATATTTTCATAACATTTTATTATCTCTTTAAACTCTTCTAGGTTATTAGAATTGTAATTGTATTGTAATAATCGTTAATTCCGTCAATCACATACTGTATTTCCCGGTGATGCCCTCTCTTTCATTTTCAACAAATATTTACTCTTTCATATAGTTGAATACGACAAGAAGGTGAAGCAGTTGGAGTATCGCTATGAAATTAGCTAATATGATAGTAAAAGTAATAAAACATGGGATCCCAAGATTTCAATCTGATCGGATAAATAAAACACAAGTTACAGTCAATATAAATCGTCTCTGGTCAACCGCTGCAGGCATTGCAGACGCAACGCTACATAACGTATACATATGTATGTGTATGCGTGCCAGTCCCGGTATGCATGAAAAAGTGGATCGGGAAGAAGAACAAGATATGGAAATGATATTTGAAAGGTTCAGTCTGTGCATTATGTTGGGATTAAGAATGTGCGCACAGTGAAAAATTGTCTAACAAGAACACAAGACAAAATATTGTGTACACGACAAACGTTTTGTTAAGAGTAAGAACATAAAAAAAAAGCATGGAAAGGTTAGAGGTGGAACATAGCTAGAGATGGATAATAATAAAAATATTAATTGATGAAATGTAATTTTCAAATTACATTTTATAATTATAAAGCATACAAAAATTCAGTTATTCATACATGCCATGATGCTTTAGAAATTTTACATGTTTTTCCTTCAGTAAGTTTTTAGTAAGTATATCAGCTACATTGTCATCTGTTGCAACAGAGTTTATTGATATTATTTTCAATGCTACAACTTCTCTGATGTGATAATGCTTAATTTAAATGTGATTAGTTCGCTTATGGCGCACTGGATTAGTTGCTATATATTGTGCGCTCAAATTGTCACATTTTAGGACAATTGGTTGTGATGAATAGCGAATTTCTTCAAAAAGCCTGTGTAGATAGGTGGCTTCTTTTGCTGGTCCACCAAAATAAAATCTGTATCCTGTATAAGATTATCTGTCTAGGCTGTCGTTTGCCCAGTCTGCGTCCACAAATCCATACAATGGTGTTTCAGTTTTGTAATAGTGCAGCTTCAAGTCCATTGTTCTGGATAAGTATCGCAAAATATGCGTCAATGCTGCATCGTGCTCGCTATGTGGATCATTGTTTCACTGCGCCAGTTTACTGATTGAATGAGCAATATCGGAACGTGTTGATATGGCGAGATAAATTAAAGAGCCAACCAGGGACTGATAATGGGTCTCATCTACTTTCTTACATTTTTCATCGTTGCAGCTTATCTTAAAACCAGGATCCAATGGTGTTGATACTGAGCGACATGAAATCATATTGTACTTTTCTAAGAAGGACTTTATATATTGCTTTTGTCAAATTTAAATGCAACCTGTTTATGCCCAACGGTCAACGGGAGCTTTCACCTCGCGCCGCTCTCCCGATGATGCCCATCGCTCTCCCCACGAAAAGAACTCCCCACACTTCGCTCCAAGCGGGGCTTGGTTCCCCGCTCTTAGTTTAGCTAGTTTTAGTTTAAAATTTATTAGTGAACATACCACAGAAGAGGAATTGCTGCGTTACCCCACTTTTTTTTGTGAAGGAAGATTTTAGTTTCATTTAGCTGCCCCCTCTTCTAAGGAGATTTAACCACCCCACACAAACATTGGTCCTCCGAGCCGGCTACCAAGATCCTCTCGAACCGTTTTGCATCGGTGGAATTTCACATTTCAAGATAAGTAATTTTCTTCAAATTATATGTATGTATATTAGGGCTTTTTATTACCTGGGAAAAATAAAGTATGAAAATTGGGAGAATCGGACCACTATATCATATAGCTCTCGAGGAAACATTTTTGCAAAAATTGCAAAAATTGGAGAATCGCCATGAAATTTACCAATATGATAGTATCACTAACCATAGAATACATAGATGCGTCAAACTCAAGATTTTTTGATTACAAACGCTAGCCTGAGCCTGGAACCCCAGAGAACTTCGGCAAAAGCCGAACAGCTTAGAACCCCAGAGAGCGGCCGCAGCGAGAGCGAAAAACGTTCGCTCGCAGCAGTGTCGCTACGCATCGAAAATAATTCAGTCTGCCACAGATCGCAGAACGATGAACGCATGTCTGTGTCGCTGTGTTCTCGTTTTGCATATGTATGTGTACACTCGTCGGTACATGCTCAGGCTTCGTAGTGTGTGTGTGAAGGAAGTTGTACAACATCGCATTTCAATCGCTCGCTCGCAGACTTTTTGAGTTTTCGACGAGCTAGCGACAATGCGAGAATGAGATGCGTGCTTAACTACAGAACTCGACGGCACTTTTCAAAGTGTCGACGTGGCTCTGTTGTTAGTGTGCTCACTTGGCGATCGGGTGGCCGGGGTTCGACTCCCATCTTGATCGAAGTTTTTCATAATGCTTTATATATTTTTTTGATACATTTTTATTTACTTTTTATACCCTTGCAGAGGGTATTATAAAATTGGTCAGATGTTTGTAACACACAATATCCCGATAGCTTTTAAGATGGCTGAGTAAAACGCATACGCACTGACGGACGGACAGACGGACATGGCTATATCAACTCAGCTTCTCATGCTGATCAAGAATATATATACTTTATATGGTCGGAAAAGCTTCCTTCTGCCTGTTACATACATTTTGGCGACTTTAATATACCATTTCACCCTATGGGTGAAATTAAATAAATAATAAATTGATTATTATGTTTATTTTTGTGTTTGTTTAATTTAAAAACTTTATTTCCAATGGCATGCAACACCTTAGCACTTGTGTCCTTGCTGACACCTTTTAATTTAATTTCCTGGTCTAAAAGTCTTGTTTTTACAAATGCTAATGTCAGGTTTTTCCCTGATTGGGTTTCAATTGACGTGATTACTACTTCGTAACTTGGCGGAAGGCTTAAAAGTAACTGTGCAATTTTATCCATTTCATCCAACTTGCATCCTGACGCAATGAGTTCAGTTATAAGGTCATCAAAAATCTTAAAATGATTTAGAAGTGGAGTATCACCCTTTAATTTCAAAGCAAACAACTGTTTGCGTAAAGACAGTTGAGAAGCTAAACTTTTTCTCTCATACAGTGCATCTAAATTTGCAAAAATCTGTTTGGCAGTATTTTCTCTGCTCGCAAGAACAACAAACGAATCACTCAAATATTCCATTACAATATTCTTTGCATTACTCTGTGCCTTTTTTATTTCCTCTGTCACCTTTTCTGGTTCTTCATCAACTACTCTTAATAAATCTTGTTCTTCTAAAAGTCCCCTTACTCTTAATTTCCATATGGAATACTTCTCTCCATCAAACGGTTTTATGTTTCTCCTTCCTTTATCAATTTTTTTCTTTCTGAAAATTTATATACACCAAAAAAATTATTCACACATGTACATATGTATGTACATACATATAATTTGAAGTTTGCGTGTATGTATGTATGCACGTATGCATGGTTGCAAAAACAAAGAATATCGCAATCACGCAAAGAAACACCGCTTAAGCAAATTGCAATATCGTATACACACACATACGTACACACGCATTTAGGCGAAAAATAGAAATCTAAAAAGCGGGATTCAATGCCACATGCAACAGATCAAGTTCGGTACACCAGACCGATAAATAGATCCCACGACAGCATTGGACTTTTAGACTCAGCAGACGTCGCTGTCACCAACGACGCCCAACACCAGAGGCTTCATCCAAACATAATCGATCAACCCAAAATCAGTCTTCAACCTGAGTGCAACTTGTAACTTCGTTAGAGCTCCGCGATCCTTGTTCATAGTAGTTGACTTAAAGTCTTCCAGTAAATTAAAAGATTTGTGAACGTAAAACTAATAAAGATTTTTAAATAAATTTTATTTTTTTCCTACGGAGAACAAGGAAAGTGTTAATTGGCGCCCGAGCAGGGCCCCTGCTAAATAAAACTTGATCGAGTGTTAGTGATAAATATCAGTGATCGTGACCAAGAAAACGCGTTAAATGCCTTAAGTGTCGACGAAAATAAATATAAAATATCGAACTACGCTAAGAATCAGACAGGGTCAAAATTCAATCGCTGCAGTTTCCTCCAAGATCCGTTCCGAGGAAAACTGATAACCCGAAAGTGTTTGCCCAGGAGCGTTAGTACCTTTAACGTTGGAAAAGCGAGCCCTCCTACAAGCCGATCAGTAAAGCACCGAAGATGCTAGTAATAATGTTAATCTTATTAGCAGCCTGCTGGGGACACACGACTTGGATTACTCAAAATCTAGGGTGGTAATGTTGGAAACCGGAATAGCAGCAAGGCAGAATGGTACCTTTAAGATCATCCACGTGGTAGAAATAGAAAAGTATCAAGTATCAACTTTTTTAATTTACGAAATAACTCGAATCGAGAATGAAATCAAACGACTAAAGCCAATGAGATTCAGAGCAAAACGCTCTCTCGATATACTTGGAACAGCGTGGAAGTGGCTCGCGCGTACCCCAGATCACCAAGATCACAAGATTGTAATCGATAAAATCAATGAACAGCTAAAGAATAATAACAAACAAGTATTAATACGCCCGTCACGCCCGACACTCATCTTACAATAGTCAAGACATATATATACATATTTTTATACCCTTGCAGAGGGTATTAAAAAATTAGTCAGATGTTTGTAACGCACAGAAGGAGACGTTTCCGACCCTATAAAGTATATATATTCTTGATCAGCATGAGAAGCTGAGTTCATATAGACATGTCCGTCTGTCCGTCCTTCTGTGCGTATGCGTTTTACTCAGCCATCTTAAGAGCTATCGGGATGAAATTTTTTTTTGGGGTCTTTTTATTACCTGGGAAAAATAAAGTATGAAAATTCGGAGAATCGGACCACTATATCATATAGCTCTGGGGGAAACATTTTTGCAAAAATTGGAGTATCGCCATGAAATTTACCAATATGATAGTATTATATATAAAATGTCAGATCCCAAAATTTGAATCTGATCGGATATATAGAACACAAGATACAGCCAATATAAATCGGTTCGGCTAGCTGTACTACGTCATCATCAAATCAACAGAGCACACGCATGCACACATACAGACGCAACGCTACATAAACTATGTATATGTGTTTGCGTGCGAGTCGCGGCATGCGTGTAAAAGGGGATGGGGAAGAAGAAGAAATTGAAATGATATTTGAAAGGTTCTGGGCATTAATGAATTGAGATACAGAAAAAGAGTTTGGAACATGAAAAAATATTATGGCCATGGACTGTAAGGGTATATAAACTTCGGCACAGCCGATGTTAGCTTCTTTGATATTTCCATACATAAAATTTTACATATTGATATTCAAATCCGTATACATATACATACATATCCATACATACATACATACATGTATATTCCACAAAAAATTCTTAATTTTTTCGCACACAAATATATTTTTCCATCACCGTGCATACATACGTGCATACATAAGTCCCACTTAACTGCAGTATACCAGCACAGCTGCAAGCTCATGTGCCAATGACCGGTACAAAGCAAACGACCAAAAGTAGCTATGCTGTATACCCTAGGTTGGCAGGCACTTTGTGGGGTATATATGTTGAAGGGTCACGTTGAGGGAATGGTCGAATAATATTTATACCCTTACCCTTGCAGAGGGTATTATAAAATTGGTCAGATGTTTGTAACGCACAGAAGGAGACGTTTCCGACCATATAAAGTATATATATTCTTGACCAGCATGAGAAGCTGAGTTGATATAGCCATGTCCGTCTGTCCGTCAATATGATAGTATTATATATAAATCTCAGATCCCAAAATTTGAATCTGATCGGATAAATAGAACACAAGTTACAGCCGATATAAATCGGTGCCTACTACGTCATCATCAAATCAATAGAGCACACGCATGCACACATACAGACGCAATGCTACATAAAATATATGTGTATGCGTGCGAATCGCGGCATGCGTGTAAAAGGGGATGGGGAAGAAGAAGAAGAAATTGAAATGATATTTGAAAGGTTCTTGAGAATTGAGATACAGAAAAAGAGTTTGGAACATGAAAAAATATTATGGCCATGGACTGCAAGGGTATATAAACTTCGGCACAGCCGAAGTTAGCTTCTTTGATATTTTTAATATTGAATTCCCAAATTTTTCCAATCGTTTGGTTCGTATCTTGGTTTTTTTTAAATATTGAATTCCAAAATTTTCCAATCGTTTCCAAGTCGTGACTGGTTATTCTGTTCCGATTACAAAACGATCCCTAACATATCTGTGGTTATATTTCAATTCCAATGTGTTTTCCACGCGTTCCAAGTCGTATCTTTGGAGTTAGATTTTAGTTCCAAAGCGTTTCCACGCGTTCCAAGTCGTATATTTGGTTATATTTCAATTCCAAAGTGTTTCAACCAGTTCCAAGTCGTATCTTTGGAGATAGATTTAAATTCCAAAGCGTTTTCACGCGTTCCAAGTCGTATCTTTTGTTATATTTTAATTCTAAAGCGTTTCCACGCGTTCCAACTCGTATCTTCGGTTATATTTCAATTGTAAAGCGTTTCCACGCGTTCCAATTGGTACCTTTGGAGTTAGATTTCAATTCCAAAGTGTTTCCACGCGTTCCAAGTCGTATATTTGGTTATATTTCAATTCCAAAGTGTTTCAACGAGTTCCATTCGTATCTTTGGAGATAGATTTCAATTCCAAAGCGTTTTCACGCGTTCCAAGTCGTAGCTTTGGTTATGTTTCAATTCTATAGCGTTTCCACGCGTTCCAAGTCGTATCTTCGGTTATATTTCAATTGTAAAGCGTTTCCCGCGTTCCAATTGGTACCTTTGGAGTTAGATTTCAATTCCAATGGGGGATGGGGAAGAAGAAGAAGAAATTGAAATGATATTTGAAAGGTTCTTGAGAATTGAGATACAGAAAAAGAGTTTGGAACATGAAAAAATATTATGGCCATGGACTGCAAGGGTATATAAACTTCGGCACAGCCGAAGTTAGCTTCTTTGATATTTTTAATATTGAATTCCCAAATTTTTCCAATCGTTTGGTTCGTATCTTGGTTTTTTTTAAATATTGAATTCCAAAATTTTCCAATCGTTTCCAAGTCGTGACTGGTTATTCTGTTCCGATTACAAAACGATCCCTAACATATCTGTGGTTATATTTCAATTCCAATGTGTTTTCCACGCGTTCCAAGTCGTATCTTTGGAGTTAGATTTTAGTTCCAAAGCGTTTCCACGCGTTCCAAGTCGTATATTTGGTTATATTTCAATTCCAAAGTGTTTCAACCAGTTCCAAGTCGTATCTTTGGAGATAGATTTAAATTCCAAAGCGTTTTCACGCGTTCCAAGTCGTATCTTTTGTTATATTTTAATTCTAAAGCGTTTCCACGCGTTCCAACTCGTATCTTCGGTTATATTTCAATTGTAAAGCGTTTCCACGCGTTCCAATTGGTACCTTTGGAGTTAGATTTCAATTCCAAAGTGTTTCCACGCGTTCCAAGTCGTATATTTGGTTATATTTCAATTCCAAAGTGTTTCAACGAGTTCCATTCGTATCTTTGGAGATAGATTTCAATTCCAAAGCGTTTTCACGCGTTCCAAGTCGTAGCTTTGGTTATGTTTCAATTCTATAGCGTTTCCACGCGTTCCAAGTCGTATCTTCGGTTATATTTCAATTGTAAAGCGTTTCCCGCGTTCCAATTGGTACCTTTGGAGTTAGATTTCAATTCCAAAGTGTTCCAGGCGTGCCACGTAAATTTCAAAGCCGTTCCTTGAGTGGTTTGGTAGTTTTCCCAAACGTGTTGTTTTTTTCGCTAATTTTCAAGCCGTGCCAAACCAGCTCTCTACACAAGGATGCCCAACGCCGGTCCCTCCGCAGCCCAGTTCTCACAATATTGTCCGGACATATTTTACCTCTGAGGCAAGGTCCTCACGAGATAAGTTGCTAGGCACAGCCATCGTGGACTTTTGGCACAAGGGCACTACTTATCCTTCACTGGCGTTATTAGACCCGGCTTCGGAAGCCAATTTTATATCCGAAAGAATGTTCCGGCTTATGAAGTTACCATTCCAAACTGTCAGGGGCATCAGGAACCTTGAAGGTCTGTGACATAAGCATTCGGTCATCTCACGGACCTCCAGTCCAGATAGAAATAGAACTTTTGTCCTGTCCCAAGTTGCTGATTCATTTGCCGTCGTGTACGATAGCCCAAGCCACACTGGAAGGAATGCCCAATATTTCTCTAGCCGACCCCTCCATTTGATTGAAGGCGAAGATCGATCTGCTTCTTGGTATTGATGTCATACCAGCGGTGACCCTTTCCGGCATCCTGACCGAAGTGTGCGGATCTTTAATGGCTCAAGAGACGAGATTCGGTTGGGTCATTTCAGGCACGTTGCAAGGATCCCCGTTTATTCGTTTGCCGCGTTCACCACGAGAGTCACTGTAAGCAGAGAGGAATCACTTTAAACTCTTCTCCCAAGGTTTTGGGAGGTGGAGGATCTACCGGTCAAACCGATAGAAGATTCTGATTCCTATAGCGAGCTCAATTTCCAGAAGACCACAAGAAGAGATGTTTCGGGGAGATACATGGTCTCACTTCCGTTTCGAGACCCAACCAACATTAACCACGGTCACTCCAGACCAGGGACATTGGCTCAGTTCCTAAAAAACGAAAGCCGTCTCCTAAAAAATATTCCGGCAAAAACTGATTATGATGCCGTCATCCAAGAGTATTTGGACTTGGGCCATATGCGTCAGGTGCCATTTGACGGCAGTAATAAAATTTTAATTTGCCATACCATGCAGTTTTCAAAACCGACAGTACCACAACAAAAGTATGGGTAGTCTTTAACGCCTCTAGCAAGTCCACAAACGGAGTAAGTCTCAATGACGTACTTTAGCCTGGTCCGGTACTTCAATCTGATCTAACTACTCAGATTCTCAAGTGGCGTTTTTTCCGAGTAGTTTTCAATGCCGACATCACAAAAATGTACCGCCAAATTATGGTCGATCCAATCCATACGCCTTTTCAGAGGATCCTGTGGCGAAACAAAGAGGGACAACTTCGTGATTACGAGCTGAATACCGCCACGTTTGGCATTAACTTTCAATGTAAAGTCAGATACGTAATCTGGCACGTGCCTTACGAGTGGTAGCATATGTGGTCCGTTTCGGCAGAAAGTCTCGAAAACTTCCAAACGATTACTCCGGGGAGGTGACCCCTAACGAGATCAATCAAGTACTCCAGGCGTTGATCCGAGTCACTCAGCGTGACTACTTCCCGACGGAACATCGGTGTCTACAGCAGAAGAAATCTCTCCCCACGTCTAGCACCATTCTCAATTTGAATCCGTTCGTTGACGCAGCTGGTGTAATCCGACCATGTGGACGCAGTTCATCCCTCCCGTGGCACTACACATGGGTGAGTTGTGGGAGGCTGGAGTTTTAAAACTCTGTTCTACAAGGCTACCTCCAACCAAAAGTATACCTTTGAAGAGATCTCTACTCTGCTGGCTAAGGTAGAGGCTTGTTTGAACTCGCGGCCGATTTCTCCTATGTCCGAAGACCCCACCGATTCTTTAGCTTTGACCCCAGGCCATTTCCTAGTGGGCTATCTATCACGGAACCTGAAATCAAGGATCAGGTTCCGTCTATCATTAACCGGTGGCAGCGTCTGAAGGTTGTGAGTCAACATTTCTGCACCCGGTGGAAAGACGAATAATTAAAGGAGCTACAAAGGCGCATTAAGTGGCGATTCCCTTCCAAAAACCTTAAAGTGGGCGATCTGGTGGTACTTAATGACGACAATCTTCCATTTAATGAATGGCGTCTCGGGCGAATCCACCAAACGTACCCTCGCAGTGACGGCATCGTCCGTGTCGTCGATCTGCTTACCGCTCGCGGTGTTGTGAAGCGTCCAGTCGCAAAGCTGATGTTTCTTCCTCAGAGGAAAGAATTCAAACTCATTACTTGGTCCTTCCTCCCAAATAAGAAGGGCCGAGCTGCCAGTAGTAATATGTGTATTCTATGGTCCTACATTAATACGCTTTCTTCGTTATTTGTCCCGGCAGCTTCCTGATATCCGTCAATCTACATCCCGTTTTTATGGCTCCGAGACCAGGTTCAGTACAGGCATCGAAGGAGGAGCGCAGATGTTCGCGGGGAACTGAGTCCTTCCGTTGCCGAGTCTGTCGCGAACGTGGAGAAGAGGATGAGGGCAGTGCTTGCCGACAAGTACTGCGCCAACTGCCTGGCCCACCAATACTCCGATGGAAGCTGTTTGAGCGGTGATAGGTGCCGCATCTGTAAGGACGACCACCACACGCGACTACATTTCCACGAGGAGCCACAACGACGCACTCTATGCGTCGCACGCCGAGTCACCGCCGAGTCCTCCAGACGAAGGATCGCAACAACGCCAGCGTCCGATCCTAAACTGACACTTGCCACACTGCTGCAGCACCACAATCCGCATTTGATGCCAACGGCGATGATTCACCTCGAGACGGGAGGGAAAACATTCGACGTGAAGGCCCTCGTGGACCGTTGTTCGGCGGTATCTTCGATGGCGACGTCGCTGGCCACGGCCTTTAAATTGACAGCCGTCAATATTGTGGCGGAGAGGGGAGTCTGCCCGGGGTTGGCGGGCGGCCAATTGCGATGCGCACAGTCTTCGTCTGGACCCTGTCCGGAGAGTGCCATTAGATTGTCTGGGTCTTGCACTCCTGCATGTTTATGCCCAACGGGCAACACAAAGGTTAAGGGAGGCGGGAGCACGAAAAGAACTCCCCACACTTCGCTCCAAGCGAGGCTTGGTTCCCCCGCGAGCATATTTTAGATTGATTACACGTATTACAGTTGGTATCAGCCGCAAAATGTTTAAGTCTATAGAAATTACGAGTTGTTTATATACTTTTTCGTTCAAACTGCGAAAATTAAGGTGACCATATCTATGATGCCTGTCTGTTTTTGGAAAAACTACTAAAAAAAAACAAATTGTCTTGCTTTAAAGCTGTAATCATGGTACTACCGTCATTCGATTTTAATACAGCACAATTTTTTTTAAATGTAACACTATGTCTGGCACATAAAGAACATTTTTTAATATTATTACACATTCAGTTGTATTTATTTTAACTGTTCCTCTTCCAGGGCTTTTAATTTGTAAGTCAGCAGTAAGAAACAAATAAATAACACCACTGCCAATACACTAATTGCCGTTTGCGAATTCCTTTTTTGTATTGCCGAATACACTGCATAATAAATTTGGTGTTCCTTTTCTACTTCTTTATTTTCTTGTTGCTTCACTCTACACTGTACTTATCGATGCACGCGTTTTTCGTTTTGATTCTTGTTCGTGCCTGCATAGAAGGCTTGTTGCGAGTTTTGCTTTTTCACCATTTTCCTCTATACGAATTTCCTGTAAAGACGGTGGAGAATCGCGTCTCCATTGCTACCACAAAATGTTCATACTCAGAATTCAAACTTAACGAGAGAATTATAACTTTTAATTCATCACTTAAATCAGTACCAACTTCAGCCAACTTACTGTTTAGTTCCACGAATGAATTTATAAATTTGTGTTAGGCTGATTTACTATTTTCAAACAATTGTTTGTGGGGGATTGATATTTAGTCTGTATAAGTAATTTACTTTTCTGGTCATGTTAGAACAATCTATCTCTGGTTATTCTTTCGGAATGGGTTGTTCTGAGGAATGTTATAGTTCTGGGGGAAGTTATTCTGGTGTAAAAATGTATTTTGCATCTCTCTGGGGTTGTACCAGTTGGTGTTAATGTGTGGCTTAGACTTAGGCTGGATGGTACGGCCATTGAGGGGGTGTATTGATTTTGTTACATTCTACAGGTTTGTTGATATATTCGATCGTGGGTATTGGTAACGGAGGCCAATAGAATTCTTAGCGCGTTGGTTATCCACTGCATCTGTCAGTTGCAATGCATGATTTACATTAATAGCCTGCGTCATACTTAACCTGTTTGCTGGTCACCATTCAAGCCTCTAATAAAAGTATCTAGGGCGCTATCCTTTATTTGTTATTATGTTGATATGACCATCCTAACTTCGGGACTGTGCCCCATGTTCTTGAGTTCATCAATAATTAAGGACATTTAATGGTGGACTGCGAAATAGAATTCATGGTTCGTATTATTCTTCTGGCTTTATGGAAAATAATTGATATTCTAATGTATCCAGATCTCGTCTATCCGAATTTGCATTTAATACTAAATCTGCATGGCCCGTAATTTTGTCTCTAGCCGTCAACAAAATCGCAAAATATTTCTGGTGTACCGAACTTGATCTTTTTATTGCTGAATTGTGGAATTGGGCAACCTGCTGTCAGATGTATCGAACTCGACACCATTTCCTTAGGAATGTTTAGCCCTGGTAGTTATTGTTTGTGCCGATGCCCATTATGACGAGTCTTGACTATTGTAAGATGAGTGTGGGCGCGGTCATAAAATATTTATAGGTTTATAGTATGCCTGGTCTTAACTTATATATAAAAGATCGATAAGAATAAAAAAAATAGATTGAAGTACTAATAACTATTTTATTTTATAACTTATCTGATGATCCTGCCCGCTGCTGCTTGTCCGCCAATGGGTTCGCCGTCCTTTTAAACTCGAGTGTCCTCTGCTCGCCTCTTCTCGTTCGTCTTGCGGGCGTCTACCGCTGTGCTATCGTCTCTGCAACTCTATATAGTTGCCTTGCTGCTGATCGGGTGCTTCTTTGCAACTGTGTAGTTGCTTTGCTGCTGTTTCTTGTTGCCGACTTGCAACTACATATATTGTATATGTACACTAGTTAGGGCTTCGAATACGCCACGCAGAAAAAACACCTCCGCCGAAAGTACCACAGTTACTTCACTAACCAAACTGCCGTTACTAGAGACAGTCGGGGTTAACAGTTATTAAAGATTGTGTCAACAGTGATATAAAATAAAGAAATGGCGGAATTCATGTCCGCACAAGAGTATGAATTACTGCAATCGGTGGTAAGAAAGGCATTGTTTAGTGCGACAAAGACAGTAGGAACACACTCGGAAATGGGCTCGCGGCTTGGAAACCCAATAGATAACTCCCAAATTGGATGGAAATTATCCTATAGTAACACCATTGGACTAGTTCTAGATACATCACAAAAACTGCGATTAGAAGTAATGAAGTAAGTCGTCTCGCCTACTTAGGTATACCATTCACCAGTGAAACAAATATTTCAAATTTATAATAACAAATGCATTTTCGAATTTTAAAAAAATCTGTTCACATGCTTTTTACAAGCATATCTTAGTATTTCGCTCACTCAAGCATACGAGCACCCTAGCGCCCCCACCAGCGAACGATTTTGATCAAATTTAGTGTTTTGCCGGATATTAGTATCAAATTTAAATGTGCTAAATTTGATTGCACAAGGTAACATACAGAGTATCTTCCTTTTTTTTTTAAACAAAATTCATAAATTCACTTAAATTTTAACGAATTTTAATCATTGTGCTTGCACTATGCAAGTTCAACAAAACAACAAAGTATTTGCTTAACTTTAAAATGAACGTGTGCCAGAAAATGAATGTCCAATATATAAAAATTACAAAAACAAAATAATAAATTTAATTCATCGTCTCACTTGCACGAGCCCGAACACTGTTTAAATCAATTTCGATTTCTGTGTCCACTGGTGGAATTAACCCTATCGGTCGAGTCTCCTTTCCTATGAACATTTCCAACGGGCTCGCTTCAGTTGCACGACTAACTGTGCAATTTAATGCAATCTGAACCTCGCCAAGTGCATCTTGCCAGGATCTTTGACTCGATTCGACAGCAGTTAGCAAATTTTTGAGCGTACTCATAACACGCTCAGTTGCAACTAGATGAAGTATAATATTTTGTGAGGAACAAAATTAGGAGAATCGAGAACTTGAAAAGCACCTTCCCTAGTCAGCTACGATGCGATTTGGTATCCCGAATAGGGCAATTGAGGCTTTTAAGGCCTTAACGCAGCTTTCTGTGTCTATTTTAAGAGTGTGATAAAGGTGAAGCCATCGTGAAGCCATCAATCTTAACGATGACATATTCTTTTAGGTCGCTTTTACCGCTCAACTTTCCGGAAATGTCTATGTGAACAGTGTGCCAAGGGATGTTCACCTTCGCGATTGGATAGAGGTCATTTTTCCCAGAAGGCGACTTGGAAGTCCTACAAGTTATGCAATTGTTTACAAACTTGCGAACATACTTGTTCATGTTATCAAACCAATAATATTGGTAAACCTTGTCAAGAGTTTTCAGCCAACCAAGGTGCATATCTGACTCGTGTACCTGGTTGAGTCCGAAAGGCATTGTAAGAAATTCGGTGTGGCCATACGGAGTCACAAAATATGTTCAACGGAATCGGGGTGAATAGGAATTTGCTGAAAACCACTAGCCATATCTAAACAAGTAAAGTAATACGAACCACGCAACCTATCAATCTGATCACTAATGAGCGGCAAGGGGTATTTGTCAGCAATGGTATTTGAGTTTAATTCTCTGTAGTCAATACATAAACGATCGGACCCATTTTTCTTTTTTACAAGCAACATAGGACTTGCATACGAAGAACAACTTGGGCGGATAATGTTACATCAAAGAACTCTCTTAACCTCTCACGCACTATATCTCTCTCTTCTGGACTGAGCCTATACGGCCGACGTTGCACTCATTTCATCTGTATTAACTCGTGTGTTTGGTATCCCTTTAGAAAATGCTGAGGTATAATTTTTATACCCTTGCAGAGGGTATTATAAAATTGGTCAGATGTTTGTAACGCACAGAAGGAGACGTTTCCGACCCTATAAAGTATATATATTATTGATCAGCATGAGAAGCTGAGTTGATATAGCCATGTCCGTCTGTCCGTCCGTCCCCGACGGATGGGTAAGTCCTAAGTTCTTGACCAAAAAAAATCATGTTCGTTTCGGTATTTCCCTGATTCGTATGCAAAAACCAAGTTAATTCTCTGCCGAATAATCTGCGAATAAGAAAAAACTCTCTCAAGACAGTAAAAGAAAATTGTCAATCGTTGTTTTGAAGCTAAAGCTTTATAATCGCCTTTGACTGTGTGAGCTGAGTCTGCCTTTGTAATTGAAATCGTAATTTAAGTTGGAGACTTCCAAATTCCATTTGACCTTTTTATTTTGAATACCTATAAGTTTTTATATATAGTATATCCAACTTACAATTAAGATTCAACAAAACAAAACATATTATCCCTAATTTGGCTTTTTGATGCCCGAAATGATCCTATTATTTAATTTCATTACCGTTTATTACAAGAATCATTTAAGTTTAAGCAGCTCGGATTATGTTTCCGACTTATTGAAGTATTTTGGTGTTCCGTAACCATCGTGAATATATATCATTTATTATGTTTGAATAACAGTCGTGTTATTTTCCTTGTAGAGAAATATGACCGATGAGCTTTGAGTTGGTATTTTCCAGAATCTTGCGACAGGAAAATCATTGGTTGGGAGGGCTTAGACGCGAAGCTATAATAACATCCTAATAGCTTCCCTATTTGTGCGATACTAATATAATCATTTTATCTATCCTTCTAGTTCATCTCTTTTGATTAAGTAATTGTGTAATATTCGTGCTCTAAGGACTTTGAATTCAATATTGAATTGAGTATTGCTCGTCCAAGGAACTGCATCTCGAACTGCAGATATTTGGCTACGCCCGAATTCTGACCGATGATACAAAGTAAGTTCAGTTATGTTATTGGTTGAAATTAGTCTTTTAGTTTTGGATTTGATATAGATTATTAGGTTTAGGACGAAAAGATTTCTCTATCCCTTCATATATAAATTTCTGAGGTTATACTATCGAATAGTTCAATTCTCCCGCTATATTAGTCCCGCACCTATAGCTTTGCTCACCCTCACTTTTAAAATAAGGAAGATAATCGTTGTATGATAAAATATAAAAAACGAATTAAATAAAGTATCTATAGTCATTTTTTTTTTTGTTGGAAATAAAATGCCAGTTATTCAAAGTAATGAAGAATTGAGTGTGCTACCAGAAGCAGAATGTACAATTTGCTCGAAAGTATTATTAGAAACAGAAGAGCTTAGGATTACTAAATGTAATCATGTTTTTCATCAGGAATTTATACATACAAGAACTACAGGAATGTCGTTTCTGTCAGAAATTTTGTCACCAGAAAGATTAAGTTCAATTTATAATGTTAGATCAAGCCGATGGTCCCATAAGTAATAAAAACAAGAAGATTCATAATACTAGATCACAATCACAATCAAGTAATGTAGCATCTCCGGCCTGTCAGTCAAAATCAGGATGTAGAGGTAGAAAACACAAATCTTCAACGGCACGTAAACCGGAGAACTCGAATCAACACAACCAGCGTTCAGCTAGTTCACAGCAACAATGAATTTCAAATCGAGCAGCTGGGATAAATGTTGAGGCAATTTTTGAAGGAAGGGAATATTTAATTGATAGAGAATGGGAAACTTAAGTTTAAATAATTCAGTTGGACAATCTAGTAACCACGATCAGCATCGCATTCCAACCTCAAGAACAGATTCAACATCTTACCATTACATTAATACTGGGAAAGCCGCCCAAGTAGTACAAAGTTGATGTATTAAATTTGATGCGTCTTTGAAAGGTCCTACAGTATCAGAGTTTCTATACAATTTTCAGAGTGATTTTACACCGGTATGCAAAAATGTGCACCTACTGTTGACCGGAAGAGCCAAGGAATGGTATTGGTGGGGGAAAACTACAGAGTTCCTTTTTATCGAAGGAACAAAATGAATAGGGCTTCCAGAGCGAAGGAAAGAATAACCCCATCTTCATTCGTTGAATTCAAAATATGAACTGATATTATTTAGAAAAGTGTTGTGTATATAAATGTAAAAATGCTTATTCTAATGTTTATATTTCATGCTCAGCGTTGATACCACTCCGCTGTTATAATCTTAAGTGTTTTGCACAGAGTGTGGATGCATGTTTTGTTTCGTTTTAAGCCATAATTGTCATATGAATCTTTATGACTTATTTTTGTTTTATGTTTTTGTTTCGTTTTATATATTTCTTTCGTCAATCTGATTTGGTGAAGCCAACTCAGATGAACACTATGTTTAATCTTAAACAGAATCAGTTATTCGCATTAAGTACTTCGTCATTAAAATGACTTCATATACGTTGGGCTTAGAAGCATTAAGAGATTGCTTTTGCAAATTTTATATTCTATATCATTTGCTTTTCCTGATTTCTGGTAGTGATTTTAAAAATTTTGTTGTTGGTATGATGGTATTTCATATAAAATCTCAGATCCCAAAATTTGAATCTGATCGGATATAGTTACAGCCGATATAAATCGTTTCAACTTGCTGCCTACAACGTCATCATCAAATCAACAGAGCACACGCATGCACACATACAAACGCAACGCTACATAAACTATATGTGTATGCGTGCGAGTCGTGGCATGCGTGTAAAAGGGGATGGGGAAGAAGAAGAAGAAATTAAAATGATATTTGAAAGGTTCTGTGCATTAATGAATTGAGATACAGAAAAAGAGTTTGGAACATGTAAAAATATTATGGCCATGGACTGCAAGGGTATATAAACTTCGGCACAGCCGATGTTAGCTTCTTTGATATTTTTATACCCTTGCAGAGGGTATTATAAAATTGGTCAGATGTTTGTAACGCACAGAAGGAGACGTTTCCGATATAAAGTATATATATTCTTGATCAGCGTTTTACTCAGCCATCTTACGAGCTATCGGGATGAATTTTTTTTGGGGGCTTTTTATTACCTGGGAAAAATAAAGTATGAAAATTGGCAGAATCGGACCACTATATCATTTAGCTCTGGAGGAAACCTTGTTGCAAAAATTGGCGTATCGCCTTGAAATTTACCAATATGATAGTATTATATATAGAATCTCAGATCCTAAAATTTGAATCTGATCGGATAAATAGAACACAAGTTACAGCCGATATAATTCGTCATCATCAAATCAACAGAGCACACGCATGCACACATACAAACGCAACGCTACATAAACTATGTATATGTGTATGCGTGTGAATCGCGGCATGCGTGTAAAAGGGGATGGAGAAGAAGAAGAAGTTAGCTTCTTTGATATTTATTGAACAAAGTGTTGTCAAATTAGTATTTATCATATGAATTTTCTGTCAAAATATTTTTATTTTCATCTAAATAAGGAAGTTTCTCAAAGATAGGCGTTTTTATTATTTCTTGAGGAATGTTTGAGATGATAAATATCTCGTTTGAATTTGGTTTAAGCCAGGTGGATGTTTTTGTATTCAATAGTTTTTCCGAATTAGCATACCTAAGCGATTATGTTTTAAAAGTTTTGGGTTGAATATTCCTAGTCTAGTGAGCTGTAGGCTTGGGCAGCTCATGAGTGAGTGAGCCAAAATGAATGGCTCACTGAACTGAGCCACTGAGTTGGTTCCTTCAAATTGGATCATTTTGGCTCACTAGCTCATTTTGAGTCAATATTTCAGTTTTGCTCACTCACTCTTATGGCTCATTTTGCGATCTTCTTAATTGGCGTTCGCAACGTAAACGTTGGAGAATCGTGTTGTTCGTTTAACTTACTATACAATGTGCTTTTGCACAGCGAAGTTTGGAATCATTTTGAAGACTTGAGAACGCAACAGGATAAATGCATGATTTGCAAAAGTGTCTTAAGCTGCAAGTCACAAAGCAATGCAAATAGGCATTTAAAAACCAAGCATCCAGCACGGTCGTACGACAAAAAATATATTTTTTATTAAAAGTTTGCTCTGCTAGTTCAAAGAAACAAAATTTTAAAATATGTAATACTCTTAAATAGCTTAAACCGTAACGTATTTTGATTTAGTTCTCACTATCGGCTCTTGAGCTACCATCAAGTGAGCCAGTGAGCCAAATGAGTGAGTTGTCTCATTTCGAAAAAAAGAACGAGTGAGCCAGTTCACCTCAATGAGCTGCTTTTACCCAAGTCTAGAGAGCTGCATGGCCATTTCTATGTCTTCGACGTATTCTGTGAAATGCTCAAAATTAAAGATTAGAACTTCTAATTTTACTGATTTTTCCTTTTATTCCTTGAGGTTGTTTAGTACTTCTAATCCTTAATTAGTAGTGTCCATTACGTAATTTAGTTCGTTTCCTTGTATGCTATTGCTTTCAAGATTATTTATTTTTTCTTCTAATTCATCTTTATC